>CM077309.1:98695000-99320000 GCA_039655065.1 Glossophaga mutica | reverse complement strand
ACATTACTATTGTAGTAAAATGATGAATTTCATAGTAAATGATAAAATCATTGAAAATGTAAACAAAATGCTGTGTTCTACTACCTAAAATGCGTAAGAAATAAAAATTCAACCAGCTTTATCAATATGCTTCTGAAAGCTTTGATAATTCAAAACTTAAAACAACAATAGAGTTTTATTAATTTCCGAAAACTTCCTGTGCTTTTTTTCTTTTGCTCATTCAGTCTTTTCTCTATTCTAGCAGTGTCTGACTTGTGGCCCATGGCTGCATGCAGCCCAGGGTGGCTGTGAATGTGGCCCAAAGCAAAATCATACATTTACTTAAAACGTTATGAGACTTTTTTTTGTTTTTGTTAGTGTTTGTGTATTTAATGTGTGGCCCAAGAAAACTCTTCTTCCAGGGTCCCCCAGATACGCCAAAAGCTTGGACGTCCCTGCCAGAGTCAATAAGTAAGAAATGACTGTATTTTATGTGAGAAAGATTATCCAAAATTTGTTTTGTGAAATAACTTTGGATACAGGTGGAATGTATGGAGATGTCATGTATGTCACTATGATTAGTAGAGCAAATGAAATTTTATTTATTTTTGGTGCATATATAAAAAGAGATTTATTATAAGGAATTAGTTGATGAAATTATGGAGGCTGACAAGTCCAGAATTGTAAATGGGAGCTGGGAAACTAGAGATCTGGGAATGCTATGGTGTAGTTCCAGTCTGGAGCCTGGAACATTTTAGAGATCCAGGAAAAACCAGTTTCACTTTGATTCTGAACGCAGGAGAAAACCAATGTTCCGGTTCAAATTCAAAGACTTTTCCTGGAGAAAATCTCTGCCTCAGGGAACTCAATCTTTTGTTCTAGTTCTGCCATCAACTGATTATATGAGGCCCACCACACTGTATAGGGCAATCTGCTTTACTTGAAGCCCACTGATTTAAAGGTTAATCTCAATCTGAAAACACCTTCATAGACACACCCAGAATAGCATTTGACCAAGTGTCTGGGAACTCCATGTGGCCTAATTAAGTTAATACATAAAAACCATCTCACCTTGCTTCCAGTTAGTTCAGCCAATGAGATGCACTCACAGGTGAAAGACGAAAGAAGAGTGAGGTTGGGGAATGGATTTTCCGGCTTCTTCTATTCCAGGTTGCAAAGGAACTATGTGCATTCACCAACTGAGCCACAGCTCCTTCAGATTGCTGGCTGCACTGTTCTCTCTGCCTTTAGGTTGAAAACAGCTCTTTGCCCATTTGGGCCTAACACAACATGTATTATACTCAGTCCACATTTACATGCACATACACATGCCTCCAACAGTGGTTCCATGTAGAAATTCCTGCTGAGCATTTTTCTGAAATTGAAATGTTTTCTGAATACTGAGGAAAATTAGTCAAGAAACTGGGATGATGAAGAACCGTATTATAGTTTTTATGTGAGAATTAAGACTTAACAATCTACAAATAGATGTTGAAAGGACTTCACCATTGTCAAGTCAAAAGCAAGAGCAGAAAACGCTGCTACTGGAGTGGAAGGTTAAACTTGACATTTCCAGAAGAGCAAAGGGATGGACAGGTAGGAGAGAGTTGGCGTCCACATAACCTGCTTGTAACTTGTGCTCCTATAACTAACTGTGTTTGTGGCCCTATCTGCTAATGGTGAATCACTGTGGCAAATTAAATATTAATAACTTTATGCACATACTTTGTACAAGTCTTATTGGTGGTATTACAAAAAATAACAAATTTTGGAAGTAAAATGTGTCCTTCAATTGGCCATTTTAACACGTACCCTCGATAGGGGAACTGAATGTTATGTTATTCAGATACTACCCAGTAATGTCCATGGGAGTTTTCCATTACTCGAATATTTTGACAGTTTTTTATACATGCCATTAAACTTAACATTTTTATTTATTAAGTGCTTGTTTAAAGATATATGCATGTATATAAGAGGTCTGTCCAGAAAATATCCCACCAGGCACTATAAAAAATAGAGACATTTATTAAAGAAGACATAAGATACAAGAAACATTGTACATAGTACAATGATGCCTTAGTCCTCTTCAAAGTAGGCACCAATGACTCATCTCCAGTTATAATGTTCTTGAAGAAATCTGGTTCATTGGTAGTGGTTTGAATCAAGTCATTAGCAATTGCAGCATGACGTTCCTTCTGCTCTGGTAGCAGAGGCCATGAAATGAATTTTGCCATGATACATTTCATGCCAAGATCCTCTATCAAAATCTCGGACACAGTAGTTTTTGGAATGCCCAGATCAGCTTCTAGTTCTCACACTGTCGGTGGCTGATCTTAGTTGACTGCGGCCCAGACATGTTCAACATTCTTAGGTGTTCTGCTTGTTGCAGGACTTCCAGAGCATGGATAACTTTCCCCAAATTCTTGGCCACCTTCAAAACATTTGTGCCACACCTTTATTTGAGCTATACTCACTGCATCGTCCCTGAAAGCATTCTGAATCATCTGAATAGTTTCTGTGGAGCAATGTTCAAGCTTAATGCAAAATTTGATGAAGATTCGTTGCTTTACTCTCTCAGTCATTTTGAATGCAACCACCACTCAGCACACATGCTCACTCAATGGTGTCTACTGCCCCCACTGACTAGTACAGTGAAGTTGTCATTGTTCATACAAGTGTATTCCAGCCCACTCTCCTTGGCTGCCAGGTTATATTGATGTCAGGAAAACTGTTCTCAATATATTATCAATGGCTGGACTTTAAAAAAATCATTTCCTTACTGTTATTCTATTATAGTTGTCTCAATTTTTCTCCCTTTGCCCTCCTCTGCCTATTCCCGCCTATGCTCCCATAGTCTATTCCCATACAGTTGTCAATGTCCAAAGGTCATTCATACATGTCCTTCTACTAGTCTCTTCCCCTTCTTTCCACCATCCTCCTCCTCCCCTCTGGTTACTGTCAGTCTGTTTCCCTGTGTGTAGTTCTATATTGCTCTTTAGTTTATTTTGTATTTTAGATTCCTCTTACAGGTGAGATCTTTTCTGGACAGATGCCATATGATAAGGAAAATGAATGAAGAATATTAGAAGTATTTTAGGACTAACCTACGATTTAAGGAATTTCAGATACTTCACAGGAATTCTGATTTCTTGTTTCCAAATTCTAGAGGCTAACCTCTCTTGGGAATTTGGAAACATTATCTTCCGCTAACTTTTGGAGTTGTATGGAGTAAAAATTTCTAATTTTAAACTCATCTTTTGGTGGCTCAACAATAGTTTAATTTGGCAAATATGGAAATGCTGCCACTATTTTATTTCTGGGGAAAACAGAAAAGTACTTTAAATACTCAGCGTGTGTGAGTGTGTGTGTAGGAAATTAAACGGGTAGGTAGTTTTTGGTAAAGCAGAAACAATGGGAATCAGCTGTTAATTTTGAAACAACCTAGTATACTTTCTGTTTCCATATAAAATGAATTAATTTAATATGTACAATCGATTACTTATTCACATTTTATTTAATGATACATTAAGGACCTTTGTAAAATTTACTTGGCAACCTTCCACTTTTGCTCTGTTTACTTTGCCAGGGAAAGCAGTGTTATGAATATTGAAATCTGTATCAAAAATTTCTAAAATCACCCACAAGTATAAACTTAAAGGATGTTAAAAACCTGATTGTGCACATGCTTGTAATGATGACTCATATCTTATGAAGCTGCTTTGGAAATCCACAAATCTTTCTGTACTTAAAAAATGTAAATGACTTTTTTTGCCCATGGGGAGATTAATAAATTCACTAAGGTGAAAAAAGTGAAACTGTATTCCCCAGTAAGAAAATTGCTCAAAGATTAATTTAGCCAGTTTAATTTAGCTCTCAAATGTTTCTCAGAGCTCTAAAATATTTTTCTACTTTCCTTGCACCTGGGACATCAGTTTGATTATTTTTACTCTTGATTTGAATGTCTACTTTTTTCTACATCAAGCTATTATGATTTTCATTCCATTTATTGTCCCCTTGGTTTCTTTTCCATTTTTAAAGATTATTGCTATTCATATTTAGCTGATGATCTCCTCTTACATTATTTTGGGCTCAAACCTGAAGGAAATTTGTTGGAGATATCACATTCCTCCCACTCCTCCCAGTCTCAGTTCTTTTCCTCCCCTACACAGAGATACACATCATTGGTGTTGACAAGTGTGTTGTTTGTTCGATAATTGACACACTGCTTTTTTCAAGGAGATTAACATTTTAAGCGGAAAGAACCCCTCACAAACCTTAGGAAACCTTTAGTAACAACCTCCTAGCCAGGGTCCTACAGTATTTACCAAAAGTGAAAGCTGTCTGAGTCAAATTCCACATTTTTCATGTATGCTCTTTGTCTCAAAAAACACAGTTGACTCACATGTTCCCACCGCCTGCTTTAAACAGCATCTTGGTTGCACGGTTGCTGTTACAATTCTTGAGGTCTATGCTTGGTGGTTTACTTCTGATATAATCATCTTTATATCATAAAATGCAATGTAAATGTAAAAGTAAGATGATTTTCCTTTTATTTATTGTATATTACATGCTATTTTCTTTCCCTGATGTTACTCTGGCCATATTTACTTATAAAATATACCAGGTTTTATTGTTTATTTTACACTTGATATCAAAATTCATTTACTTTTTTGTGCCCTTCTTTGTTATATTTATATTTTGTAAATGATGAACAATTTTATTTTGACTTGAAATAGACATTTTTTAAAATGGTGAGGTCCAGCATTTTTTCTGCTTAAAGGGATCAATCTTAATGGAACTATTTTCTTTAGCGACAGTAAGACTAGAAAATAATTGTTTTGCTAATAAAGCCAGTACGTCATGTTGGCATTTTGCTGTAACATTTTGCTTAATCTAAAAAGAGCATATCAATACCTCTAAATTTTTTAGCTTTAGAGAATTACTTAATTTTTTAATACAATTTTATGAAATCTGGACTCGAAAAATGTTCAGTGGGATATTTAATGCCAGATCTGCGAATCCACGCAACGTCTTTGAAACAGAGGAATGACGATGATAAAGTCACCATCCACTGAACCATTGCTTCACATTGACTAACACCTGGGATGGGGCTGAGACCCTGATCATCCATGACTCCAAAAGTACGTGCAGGGACACAGAATAGCTGACATCTTGAGCTTTCCAAATGGCATTTGACTGCTGTTCACTACCTGAGGGTGACACTAAGTATTGATGACACATCCTTGATCTAGAAACTTCTATTTATTGGGCACAGAATCTGATTTTGTCTCCCTAATAAAAAATTAATTCGAAGAGCAAGAAGATACCATTTCAGTAAGACTAGGGAAAAGATGCAACCTATAAACTGACTGCAGAGTACAGAATAAGCGAAATGTTATGACAGGGAAAAATATGTGTTGGTAACATAGCTTGACTCATACTTCAAGTTAAAAATTTAAACCATACTTCTGGAGGGTATAGACAGTGACAAGTGGAAAGGTGCTCCAAAATCTACTATTTCAGAGTGTGTCATGTAGCCCCTCTTCTGCTCAATGACTTTCCTGTGTAGGACAAATATATCTCAGGACGAAAAAGCAACTTTGCTCCTAAGTTGGAAGGCTGAGAGAGGGAAGGAGTGAAGAAGGCAAAATATTAAAATAAAAGGAATATGTTATTTAAAACAGCATTAATGTTATACTCATAAAATATTGCACACAAAATAGGGCTAAAGTCCAACAATGGCACGAAGAGGTATGTATCATATTGGCCTCATTGCTGGCCTTTGGAGTAGAGCAGATATGGCTAAATTAGTTCTGATCTTTACAGCATCTGGTGCTTCCTATGTTTTTAAAAAGAAGTAGATTATTTTAAGTCAAATGCATTGTAAATTTTTTATCTTAATACCAAAGTTAAATGAACTTCAGAGAATTAAATAGTTAAGCAAAAACCCCTTGCAACAGCATGGATGAAACTGGAGATTATTATGCTAAGTGAAATAAGCCAGGCAGTTAATGACAAATACCATATGATCTCACCTATAAGAGGAATTTAATGAACAAAATACACTAATAAACAAAACAGAACCATAGGCATGGAAACATGGAAGAGATTGACAACAACCAGAGGGAAGGGAGGAGGGGGGTAATCGTGGAAAGAAGGGGTAGGGACTGGTCAAAGAACATGCACAAATCACCCACGGACATGGACAACAGTGTAGGAATTGACTCTGGGAGTGGGGAGGAGTGGGGTGGATTGGGCAGAGGAGGGCAAAGGGGAAAAATTGGGACAACTGTAATAGATTAACAATAAAAATGATTTAATAAAAAATGAAGGTAAGAAATAATGTCTGATCTATATTTTCTCTTTCATTTTTGATCTTTAATTCTTTTTTTGTTTTTTCTTTTCATTAGCTAGAAGTTATAAAAATATATAACACAGTATTTACATTTTAAGCAAAAGTGCCAGAAAGTCATGTGCAATCATGATTTCTTATGATGTGTTTCTAGGTTAATGAACCTTGGATAAGAATTTAAATTAGTTTCTTTTCTACTCTAGTATTATTAATAAATAACTGACTTTCATCACTATGTAAATTTATGGAGTACAGCATGATAGTTTCATTTACCTATATTGTGAAATGATTACCACAATAGGTTCAGCTAACATCCATCTTTTCATACAGATATAATTTTAAGAAGACAGAGAAAAAGAAAAAAATTTTTTTGTGATGAGAACGCTTAAGATTTACTATCTTTTACAACTCTCCTATATAGAGTATCATATTGTACATTATCCCTGATACATATTTACCTTATAACTGGAAGTTTGTACCTTTTGGCTGCATTCCTCCAATTCCCTCTCTCCTCATTCCCCACCTATGGCAACCACCATCTGAAATCATTTTCTATGGGTTTGGCAAGTTCTTTGTTTTGTTTTGTTTTTTAAGATTCCACATATAAGTGAGGTCATCCAGTACTTGTCTTTGTCTGAATTATTTCACTTAACATAATGCCTTCAAGTTTTTTCCATGTGTTGCAAATTGTAGGATTTCCTGACTCATTAATATTCCATTATCTATGTACATATATCATAACTCCTTTATCCATTCATCATGGAGATAATGAATGAACCTTGAATGGGCTCAGGGATGCATCTCAACTCATCACCTAGGAATTCAGAATTTTGTGTCGCATGGGTATTAAACAACTTTTAAAATTCTTCTTTGAAGCAGGGCTTTGGAGGTTCTTTTTTGTTTAGAGGAGCCAAGTAAACACAGTATCTCTTATTTACCCTGAACCAGCAGTTCTCTAGGAGCCTCTCATGATCAGCAGCAGCACCAGGGCAAGGACCCTCTGTGCTGCAGGCTCTGTACTGCAGGCTCTGTACTGCTGCTGCTGGAGTGTGCCAGCTCACTCTAGGTGCACTGTGAGTGTTCTGCTGAATGAATGAATGAATGAATGAATGAACGAAGAAAACATTTCCTCCACTCCCTTTGTAAAACTTTCTTCTCTGTGTCATTGATTCCTGGTTTTCCATCTAACTCGTTGCTTCTTCTCAGTGCTCTGTATGTGTATTTGTGCCCGATGCCCATGCATTGAGACACATCAGCGTTTCCTCCTTGTTCACTTGCCCATTGTTGTTTAAACTTCCCTTTGCTTCTCCTCTATGTCTGTTCTCCCTAAGTAGAGACCTCACACGAAATACAGCTGTGCAGTTTCACATACCATGTAGTGCTGTGACACCTGAATACTATCTTTAAGCCTTTTGGCGGGGCTCTAGAACCACACAACTATCTGCCAAGTGGGTATTTCCATTTAAAGTTTCTTATGTAAATCACAATGTTCATGATTCAATGAATATCCTCATTTTGTAAATTTGTTCTTCCTTTTAGCCTCCCCTTTACCTACTTCCTGGAACCAAAAATGTTATCTCTGCTTCCTTGAGTATTTATCTTCTCACTAATTACATGGCAAGCCCTGATATCTATTTCGTAATATTTTCATGTTCATCTGCTTCTTGACACTGTACTGATTCCTACCTTAATGACTTTCCATTCACATTGCTGCAAGAGCGCACCAACTGCTCCCTGCCTACATCCGCTCTCTCCCCTCCATTGCCACGTTGCTTTCAGAGGCCCTTCTGAAAACACAATATGATCGCGTTGCCACTCTACTCAAATTTATTTTTCCCTTTAATATATCAAATTAGGATTTAAATCTTGAGTTTAGTCTATAAGGCCTTCCACAAACTGTCCTATCCCCACCTTTCTAGCTGCATCTTCCACCATTGTGCCATAGGCTTCTGTAATATACACCCAACTACTTGTAATCAAGTTGTATTTCTTTCACGCTTCCGTGTCTCTATTCTTCCTGCTTCATCTGCCTGAAATATCTCCCTGAATCCCTTATCCTCTCTCTGCCTATCTCCCTACTGTTTATTTCCTCAAATTGTGTTCAGAACTACCTCCCTGCAACACCAGAAAACATTTTCTCCTTCTCAGTTCTACTTTGATCTGTGTAATGGATAAGCTACCCTTTTTATTCTCATGTCATTCTGAAAGCCTAACACTTATCACATTGTATAATCATTTCTCCCACCTTTAGCTCTTTGGAAGCAAGGAACTCCCTATTCAACTTTGTATTCCTAGAACGTATCACATACCTGACACACAGTAGACACTTAATAGATGCTGAATGGATAAATACACAAATTCGTACCTGGAATTTAATTATGGTTTGGAGATGAAGAAAAAAACATGATTCTGGTAATGGACAATTTGGCTCTGACCTATTGTGATTTTTCACACATCATTCCAGATATTTAGATTTCAACGATAAGATTAAAAGCATGGTATTGATATAGCCATGATAGCAAAGCAGGATTATGACTTTGGACTTCATGTATCACGTTTAGTGATTGTTTTTATTAGTCTTTGGGTTTTATGTTCATGTGAAACTTGGACTAAACTGAGCTGCTTGAGTTTCATTATGAAACTAAATCTTGTATCTCTTCATAGTAAAGCCTCAGTTTAAAACTCAGCAGTTTCAGGGGATCATTTCATAAAAATGTCAATTCTTGCAGTTTTGGAGTTGAGTGACAGCCAACAGTTTGAGCAAAACATCTGAGGAAAATTACTCACCAGTCCTTCACAAATGGTGAGTAAAGTGTAGCAAAACTGAAAAGTAGAGATCTCAGTTACATTATTTTAGCTATAAATTAAATGTGTTTTAGACAAAAATTCTAATCTCAGAAAAATTTATGACCTTCAAATATTCACAGGGTCATCTAAAGTTTTTGACTCACCTCCACAATTCTTATTCTTCTTTCACGTCAACATTTCAGAGAACCTCTAACCCTGATCCTGGGTTTCCAGAATATTCTCATTTATTTGTGGTTTCTTTTCCTTAAAAGAAAACTGGCTTGAAATAGCTTGGAGCAAACTTATTTCTTATCTTCTAGGTGTCTTATTTTTCACTCATTAACACTGTAATGGAAGAGTTTATGCTTTGTTTAAGATGCATTCTATGTAGGTTATTTCAAGCTAAAATGTATTAATTATTCAACAGAAAGCATGAATACATGAGACAATTTATCATTGGACTAAATTCTTAATGTCTGGAGTATTTCACTTGCCAAAATCAATGTGAAATTTTTATGATTCTTACATTTGATCTCCCATTAAAACATGTCTATAGCTTTACATCTTTTATAATGTCTGTGTTACCATGATGTACAATGTACATGAAAAGACTTTAAACTGAATTAATGTTATCTTCTGGCATATTTTGACTTGTTCTAATACTTTCTCTTTGATTGTTCACTAGTTTCTTTGTATCGTAGCAAGCGTTTAATTTAATATAAGGTCAATCTCTTTAAGGGGCATGTTTTACAGTGTTCCTGTAGTGTTACTTAGTCTCACATAATAACTTTTGTTGGCACTGGAAGCAGTGCTGATCAGTACAATTGACTAGAAATGAAGCAATATGAATATTTTCAAGGAAGCACAATATATGCTGTTACTTTAAAAAATAACTATCTGAATTTTCTGTAATCTTTTATTTAAAATATATGCATGATTATTTTCCTATAAAGAACATACATGAGCATCTGAGTTAGATGTCATCTAATTTACATGAAATCACCTGTTTTAGTTGGGCTGCAGAAACCATACCAATAACTGGAGGTGGTAAAATGTAATGTAAAGGGCAGTTGACTTCCAGCATGACAATATGAGATGTTCTGTGGACCTGATTCCCATCAAAACTGGTGAAAGTTATTTAAAAAAAAAAAAACAACCATTTAAAGACTCTGAAAATGGTCATTGGGGTGTACAAATGAAGAAATATTTACTCGAGAAAATGTATATAGGTTCTGTAGGAAAATCAAGAGTCTATGCTATTTTAACCACAGCCACACCCTCTGTCCCCTCTCCCAGCAGTCAAGAACACAGTGCTCTCTCTAAGTAGGAGGAGCTACTAGTAGGAAGAGCTTGGTGTCAGCATTTCTCACCCTGCCACCACTGCCTGTTCCTGAGGCTAAGTTCTGGGTAAGTGTTGTTGAGAGATGAAGGATTCCCTTCCTCTGCCCAGTCACCATTCATTAAACAGAGCTCTATCTTGCAGGGAGCTGCTGAGACTACTTGGACTATGATTGCTTTTTCACTGGCCTGTGAAACATTGATTCCATACTAGAAAAAGCAAGCCAAGATGACGTTAGCTTCTGCCCATCTGCATTCAAATAGCACTCATCTCCTAGAGTTGGAATGGAAAAATTGCAAATCATGTAACTGGTTAGAGGTTAATATACAAAATATATGAAGAACTCATACAACTCAATAGCAAAAAAACCCCAAATAACAGTGGGCAAAAGACCTGAACAGACATTTCTATAAAGAAATGATAATTCTTATGAACTCCTCCAAAAGTAGTAGAGACCAATTCCCAACTTATTTTATGATGCTAGTATTACCCTGATACCAAAACCAAAGTCATTACAAGTAAAGAAAACGATTAGTCTCTCTTATGGAAATGGATGTCAAGCTCCTGAACTAAGCACTATTAAACCAAATCCAGCTACATATATAAAAAGAATTATATACCATACTTAAGCAGATTTTTTTCCAAGAATGTAAGGTTGGTTTAACATTTCATTTTTAAAATTTTTTTGGTTACAGTTTACTTTCAATATTATTTAGCATTAATTTCAGGTATGCAGCATAGTGGTTAGATAATTATATATTTTACAAAGAGTTCCTTCCAATATTTTCAGTACCATACATAGTTATTACAATAATATTGACTATATTTCACATATCATACTAATATCTAATTAATGTAATGTATCAATAGAATAAAATTAACATCATGATTATTTCAATAGACAAAGATAAACCATTCAATACAATTCAACACCTTTTTAAATTGTTGTTCGAGTACAGTTATCTCCATTTTCATCCCACCATAACCCCCCCACCCCACCCATCCCTGCCTGCCACCCTCTAACCTACCCCCTTTGGGGGTAGGTTTTTGTCCATGTGTCCCTTTACACATGTTCCTTGATGGCCCTTCCCCTATTATGCCCTATTATTTCTCTCTCCTCTCCTCTCTGGTTACTGTCAGTTTGTTCTTTATTTAACACCTTTTAATGACAAAAACACTAAACAGACTAGATATAGAAGGGAACTTTCTCAACTTGATAAAGAACATCTATAAAAACCCACAGCTAATATCATACTTAATGCTGAAACACCATATAATTTTCCTCTAAAATAATGAACAAGACCAGGGTGACTGTTTTTACTTCAACATTGTACTGGAGAGGCTAATCAGGGAATTAACAAGAAAAATAAATAAAAACTATTTAAATTGGAAAAGAGATATAAAGCTATATTCATAGGTGATATAATCTTTTATATTAAAAAATCCCTGAGAATCTTCTAAAGACTATGAGAACTAATAGTCTCATTAGACTATGAGAACTAAAAGAGTTCAGTAAGGTTTTGGGATATAATATTGTTATATAAAAATCAATTATTTTTTTTGTCTACATTTACAATGAACAACCGGAAAATGAAATAGACATATAGATCAATGAAACAGACTGAGAGTCTAGAAATAAAACCAGGTATCTCTGGTCAGCTGGTATTAGGCAAGGGTGCCAAGACCATTCAATGGAGAAAGAATAGTCTTTTCAACAAATGGCTATGGGACAACTGATTAGCCGCATACAAAAGAATTAAGTTGAACACCCTATAAAAATTAATTTAAAATCAATTGAAGACCTAACTGTAGAGTGAAAACTATAAAAACTCTTAGAACAAAACATAGGAGTAACTCATCATAACTTGAACATGGCAAAGAATTCTTAGATATTACACCAAAAGCATAAGCAAGACAAGAAAAAAGAGATGATTTGAACCTCATCACAATTTAAAACTTTTGTGCTTCAGAGATCATGAAGAAAGTGAATATACAACTAACAGAATGGCAAACATTATTTGCAAATTATGTATTTGTTAAAGAACTTGTATCTAGAGGTTATAAAGAACTCATAACTCAGTAATAAAGAGACAATCTAATTTAAAAACAAAAAAGTTATGAACTTTAAGTAACAATGATGTATCAACGTAACTTCATTGGTAGCAACATATATACCACTCGGGTACTATATATTAATAGTGAGGGGATGGTAGCTTATGGAGCAGGGGAAGGGTGTGTGTGAGAAATCTATGTAACTTCCCCTTAGTGTTGCCATGAACCTAAAATTAATCTAAAAATATGGGTAATTAATTTTTAATGAGTAAAAAATCTGAATAGACATTCCTCTAAAGAAGATAAACACATGAGAAGATGTTTTACTTCCGCAGTTATCAGAGGACAAATTGTCCTATATATTTTACAACCAATACAAAAATATGGAAAAATATTAAAAAACTCTCAGCCAAGGACAACTGAAACTCTACCTTGAGTCTTGAAAATATGTTCAAGACAAGGTAATTGTATTGAAACATTTTCGAAAAAGTATCATGTTAACACACTGACTAGTGAGAGTGATGGGAATTTTGTCTAAGTAGTTCATAAAGGGTGTTCTCCATGGATCTAGAATATAGGCATCCAGAGAGAATGTATTGCTGGTGCTCAGCAAGCCGTAACCAAGGAGAAGTTCTATTTGAAAGAGAAATTGTGTAGCCCTTACAGAAAGTCACTATTTCATAAGGCGGGAAGAGTTGATTAATCTTTTCAGAGCCAGTAATTAATAGGCACAGTCACAAAGTCACTTTGGGCTTTACATTTTTTAAGGCCCCAATTTGAAAGAGTAGTAATGTTGGTCAACCTCAGCAGTCTGTTGTCTGGATTTCTGATAAATGAATGAGTTAGTATCCTGGTTTATACATTATTTACTTATGACTTCTTTCCTTGAACATATGATGCATAGTCACAGAATGGCTCAAATATGCATTTGCACTATGTAACTCTGAAATTTAGTGGAGCCCCTAAGCTTCTCTGAATGAGCAGGTACCAGACTCATTCTTTGCCATCACATTTTAAAAGCAAAAATGATCAAGAGGACACAGCCTCTGGCTGAATTTCTTTGGTTGAGTGAAATTACATTGTTTTTAGAAATATATTTTTAATGTATGCAAACATAATATCAACAACTATTTGTTGAGTATGAAATATATGCCAGGTACCACATTAATGAGGTTAATTACTCCATAAATGACACAGAATCCTCATAAATATCTGCTGGAGTTGATATTATTGTTAAGACTGACAAAGAAAGAACCATGCTTCCCATCTCCATTCTAGTGATGAGGTAGGGAAAAAGTAGACAGAGAATATTAGGTTCAATTATCACATAGCCTTGGAAGTGGGAAGCTAGGGATATGACCCTAGAATAAGAGTGCTCTAAAGGCTCTAAAGACCTAAATATTGAGGTCCAACTTCTTCACTACTAGAGAATATGGTTAAGTCTATATACATACATTTAGCTCTCATATTACAATCTCTTTTCTTGCTAAAAATAAATAAATGCAAATATACTCTGACTGGGTTATGTCACTTAGCATAATGTTCTCCAGGTCCATCCATGCTATATAGCAAAGACTAAGATTTCCTTCTTTTTATGGTCAAGTAGTATTCCATTGTGTGAATATACCATCACTTTTTCATCCATTCATCTACTGATGGACACTTGGGCTGCTTCCAAATCTTGACTGTTGTAAACAACACTGCAGTGAACATGAAGTGCACGTTTTTTCACATTAGTGTTTTGGGTTTCTTTGAATATTCCCAGAAGTGAAACTGCTGGGGAAAAAGGCAGTTCCATTTTTTAATTTTTTTAGTTAACTCCAAACTACTTTCCAAAGTGATTGCACCAATCTGGGTTTTCACCAACAAGTCCCCCTTTTCCCACCAAGGATCTCCTTTGTTCCACATCCTTGCCAACACTTGTTGTTTATTGGTTTATTGATGATTTCCATTCAGACAGGTGTGAGATAATATTTCATTGTGGTTTTAATTTGCATTTCTCTGATGATTAGTGATGTTGAGCATCTTTTTGTAAGTCTATTGGCCATCTGTATGTCTTCTCCAGAGAACTGTCTATTCAGGTTTTTTGCCCATTTTCTAATTGGATTATTTGTTTTCTTTAGTGTTGAGTTTTATAAGTTTGTTATAGATTTTGGATATTAACTAGTTATCAGATGTATCAGCGAATATGTTCTCCCATTTGGTGGGTTGTCTTTTCATTTGGTTGATGGTTTCCTTTGCTGTGCAAAGACTTTTTAGTTTGATGTAATCCTATTTATTTATTTTTCTTTTATTTCCCTTGTATAAGTAGATATATGAAAAAAATATTGCTACAAGAAATGTTTGAGATTTTACTATGCTTCCTTCTAGGATTTTTATGGTTTCAAGTCTAATATTTAAGTATTTAATTAATTTTGAGTTTATTCTTGTGTGTGGAGTAAAAAGGTGATACAGTTTCATTTTTTTTGCATGCATTTGTCCAAAGTTCCCAACACCATTTATTGAATAGACTATCTTTACCCCATGGTATGTTTTTTTTCTCCTTTGTCAAATATTAATCGACTATTAAAATCTGGGTTTGTTTCTGGGCTCTATTCTGTTCCATTGATCTATATGTCTGTTATGTTGGTACCACACTGTTTTGATTACTATGGCATTGTTGTATAGTTTCATATCAGGTAGAGGACCTAATGAACAAAATTAACTAACCAGAAAAATAGAGGAAGATTCATACTGCTTTTGGGGTGGACTTGTGGGGCTTAGTGATGGGGGTAGAAGGATTGGGAAATAAAAAAAAAACAGAAAGTACTGATGGACATGGACAACAGTGTAGTGATTGCCTGGAGAGAGGTGTGGGAGAAGGTGGAGGAGGGTACAGAGGGGATAAATGGTGCTAGAAGGAGACTTGACTTGGGGTGGTGAACTTGCCATACTGTACAGATGATATGTTGTGGACTCGTGCACCTGAAACCTGTACAATTTTGTTAGCCATTGTAACCCCAATAAAATCAATAAAAATAAAAAAAGAAAAATAAATGCAAATATCCTTACCTACCTACATTAATACAAAAATATAAACAAAGTAAGTAAATATAGCAGTTTATTTTATTTTATTTTTTTTTATAGTTTCAGTCCTGCTCAGGAATGTATTTATTTTTTTTTCTATTTTTAAAATGTATTTTATTGATTATGCTATTACAGTTGTTCTGTTCCTTTTCTCCCCTTTGTTCCCCTCCACCAGCATTCTGCCTCCCACCAGCATTCTGCCCCCACACACTCCGCTAGTTCATGTCCATGGGTTGTACATATAAGTTCTTTGGCTTCTCCATGTCCTATACTATTCTTAACCTCCCTTTAGCCTTTTCCCTCATTCTCCCCCTTCCCCTCCCCTCTGATAACCCTCCACATGATTTCCATTTCTGTGATCCTTTTCCTCTTCTAGTTGTTTGCTTAGTTTTTGTTTCTGTTTTTTAGATTCAGTTGTTGATAGTTGTGTTTGTTGTCATTTTACTGTTTATATTTTTGGTCTTCTTCTTAGATAAGTCCCTTTAACATTTCATATAATAAGAGCTTGGTGATGTTGAACTCCTTTAATTTTACTTTATCTGGGAAACACTGTATCTGCCCTTCCATTCCAAATGATAGCTTTGTGGGATAGAGTAATCTTGGATGTAGGTCCTTGCCTTTCATGACTTTGAATAGGTCTTTCCAAGCCCTTCTTGTCTTTAAGATTTCTTTTAAGAAATCAACCGGTAGTCTTATGGGAACTCCTTTGTAGGTCACTGTCTCCTTTTCTATTGCTGCTTTTCATATTCTCTCCTTATCTTTAACCTTGGGTAAAGTAATTATGATGTGCCTTGGTGTGTGCTTCCTTGGGCCCAACTTTTCTGGGACTATCTGAATTTCCTGGACTTCCTGGGTGCTTATTTTCTTTGCCAGATTGGGGAAGTTCTCCTTCATTATTTTTCAAATAAGTTGTCCATTTCTTGCTCTTCTTCTTCTCCTTCTGGTACCTCTATGATTCAGATGTTGTAATGTTTGAAGTTGTCCGAGAGGTTCCTAAGCTTCTCCTCCTTTTTTTGAATTCTTGTTTCTTCATTGTGTTTTGGTTGAATGTTTATTTCTTCCTCTGCTCCAAACTGTTTATTTGAGTCCCAGTTTCCTTCCCCTCACTTCTGGTTCCCTGTACATTTTCCTTTATTTCACTTTGCATAGCCTTCACAGCATGACAACAGTGTGGTGGTTACCAGGGTAGGAGGTGGTAAAGTGTAAAAGAGGTCAATTACATGGTGACAGAAGATTTGACTTTAGGTGATGGGCACACAATGAACACATATATGATGTATCATAGAATTGTACACTTGAAACCTATTTAATCTTATTAAACATTGTTGCCCCTATAAATTTAATTTAAAAAATAGTGAGGGAATATCATGATCAATTTTGTTCTCATCAATTCAATGACTTTTAAAAAATTGACCATTTCCTTAAAACCACAAACTACTAAAAATTAATTAAAAAAATAGATAACCTGAATTTCCCTAGTCAAAAAAATTAAATTTGTAATTATTGATAAAATCGCTTTCCCCAAATTCACAGTCCCAAAGAGCTCACTAGAGAATTCTACCAAACATTGATAGAATAATTAACATAAATTTTATATAATCTTTTCTGGATGATAGAAGAAGAGGCAAAAATTTCCAGCTTATTTTATGAGGACAATTAATCTTTATATCAAACTAAATATTGTATGAAAAAAATTACAGATCTGTATTTCTCATGAATTTAGAAACAAAAATCCTCAATAAAATGTTACCAAACATAGTCCAGCAATGTATAAAAATATGGAAAATAATCAAGTAGGATGTATTTCACTTAGGCAGGTTGATTCAACATTTGCAAATCAAGTAATGCAATCCACTGTCTCAACAGGTTAAAAAAGAATAATTACATAATTATATTAATTGATGCAGAATATTAATTTGACAAAATACAAAACCTAGAAACTTTCGGGAAGTTTGGAATAGAGAATAACCACCTCAACTTGATGTAATCCATCTATCAAACTTATGGCTAACATCATGCTTAATAGTGAAAGTCTAAATGATTTTCCCCTAAGACTTAAGAACAAGGCAAGAATGTCCACTCTCATTGCTGTTATTTAACATAATACTGAAATTCTAGCCATTGAGTGTAATAACGTAAGGAAAGGGAATAAAATGCATATACATGGGAAGAAAGAAATAAGACTATTCTTATTTACAGATGACATGATTGTCTATATATAGGACATTAAAAAATCCCAAAGTCCTAACTGATATGGCTCAGTGGATTGAGTGCTGGCCTGCAAACTGAAAAGTCACAAGTTTGATTCCCAGTCAGGGTACATGGTTGTGTTGTAGGCCAGGTCCCCAGCTGGGGTGTGAGAGAGGCAACCAATTGATGTTTTTCTCACACATCAATGCTTCTCTCCTCTCTTTCTCTTTCCCTTCCCTTCTTCTCTAAAAATAAAAAATAAAATAAAAAATCCCAAAGTACCAACAAACAAATTTTTTCTTAAACTACTAAGTAAGTTCATCAAGCCCATAGGACATAAGATCAACATACAAAAATCAATTGTATTTCTACCACCAATGAAAACATGAATACTGAAATAAAAAATAAAATATTATACACAACTGTACAAAAACTGAAATACTTAAGTGTACATTTAACCAGAAATATATGGAACTTAGATGGTAAATACTATAAAACTCAAAGGCGATTGGGGATACATACCATGCTCAAAGATCAGAAAACAGCATAGTAAAAATGTCACTTTTTTCCTAACTGATATATAAGTTTAACACAATTTCTATCAAAATCCAAACAAAGATATTATAGATATTTTAAAAGATTATTCTTCCATTTCTATAGAAAGGCAAAAGAACTGGAGTATAAGAACAAGTTTAAAAAAGGAAACTGGAAGAAATCACTCTGCTGGATATTGAGGCTTACTATACAGCCGAAACAATTAAGGAGTATAGTAGTGGTGGAGTAACTGACATTTGGTTGAAGTCAATAGAATAGATCCCTACACAACTGCTTTTTAAAAATATTTTATTTTGTTTTTATTTTTACTTTTATCTTATTTATTTTTTATTGTTATTCTATGACAGTTGTCCCTATTTTTACTACTTTGCCCTCATCCACCCAGCCCACCCCTGGCTCCCACACAGTTGTGCATGCCCATGGGTCATTGACACATGTTCTTTGACTAATCCTTTCTTCTTCTTTCCACCAACACTCCCTTCCCCCCTTCCCTCTGGCCACTGTCAATCTATTCCATGTTCACATGTCTCTGGTTCTATTTTGCTCTTTAGTTTACTTTGTTCATTAGATTCCTCTTGTAAGTGAGATCATATGGTATTTTTCTTTAACTGACTGACTTTCTCTGATGATTAGTGATGGCTTATTTCACTTAGCATAATCTCCGGTTCCACCTATGCTGTCACAAAAGGTAGGAGCTCGCTCTTTCTTGCTCGCTCTTTCTTTTTCTTTCTTTCTTTCTTTCTTTCTTTCTTTCTTTCTTTCTTTCTTTCTTTCTTTCTTTCTTTCTTTCTTTCTTTCTTCTTTCTTTCTTTCTTTCTTTCTTTCTTTCTTTCTTTCTTTCTTTCTTTCTTTCTTTCTTTCTTTCGCATAGTATTCCATTGTGTAAATGTACCACAGTTTTTTTTTATTCACTCATCTACTGATGGGCATTTAGGCTGTTTCCAACTCTTGGCTATTGTAAATAGCACTGTTATGAACATAGGGGTGCATAGGTTCTTTTGAATTGGTGTTTTAGGATTCTTAGGGTAGATTCCCAGCAGTGGAATCACTGAGTCAAAATGCAGTTCCATTTTTAATTTTTTGAGGAAATTCCGTACTGTTTTTGACAGTGTCTGCCCCTGTCTGCATTCCCACCAATAGCGCTCTAGGGTTCCCTTTTCTCCACATCCTCCTTAGCACTTGTTTGTTGATTTATTAATAATAGCCATTCTAACAGGTGTAAGGTGATGTCTCATTGTGGTTTTAATTTGCATTTCTCTGATGGCTGGTGACATTGACCATCTTTTCCTATGTCTGTGGGCAATCTGTATATCCTCTTAGGGGAAGAGTCTATTCAGATCCATTGTCAATTTTTTAATTGGAATATTATAGATGGGGATGGAGAAAGAGAGGGAGAGAAACATCAATCGGTTGCCTGTCACACACCCACAACTGGGGACCTGGCCTTCAATCCAGGAATGTGCACTGAGAGAGAATTGAACTGGCATCCTTTTGATGCACAGGTTGGGCCCTCAATCCACTGAGCTACATCAGCCAGGGTACCATGTAACTGATTTTTAACAAAGACACAAGGGAATTCAACAGATGAATGGTAGCCTTTTGAAAAAATGATACTGAAGCCACTGAATACTTATAGCTAATTAAAATTAACATGAAACTAAACCTCATATTTTATATAAAAATTAACTCAAAAAATGTATTACAAGGCCACTGTAATCAAAACAGCCTGGTACTGGCATAAAAACAGGAACATGGACCAGTGGAATAGATTAGAGAGCCCAGAAATAAACCCTAGTCTCTATAGTCAATTAATATTCGACAAAGGGGGCAGCAACATAAAATGGAGTCAAAATAGCCTCTTCAACAAGTGGTGTTGGGAGAACTGGACAGCTTCATGTAAGAAAATGAAACTCGAGCACCAACTTATACCATACACAAAAATAAATTCAAGGTGGATAAAAGACTTAAACATAAGCCGTAACACCATTAAAGTCCTAGAGGAGAACATAGGCAGGAAAATCTCAGATATTACACGCAGCAACATTCTTACTGATATGTCCCCTAAAGCAAGGGACATAAAGGAAAGAATAAACAAATGGGATCTCATCAAAATTAAAAGCTTCTGCATGGCCAAGGAAAACACTATTAAAATAAAAAGAGAACCGACTGTGTGGGAAAACATATTTGCCAATGATATCTCAGATAAGGGTTTAATCTCCAAAATATACAAAGAACTTACATGACTCCACTCTAAGAAGACAAGCAACCCAATTAAAAAATGGGCAAAGGACTTGGGCAGACACCTCTCCAAGGAGGACATACAGAGGATCCAGAGACACATGAAAAGATTCTCGATATCGCTAGCTATCAGAGAGATGCAAATTAAAACCACAATGAGATACCACTTGACACCAGTCAGAATGGCCCTCATAAACAAAGCAACAAACAGCAAGTGTTGGAGAGGTTGTGGAGAAAAGGGGATACTAGTGCACTGCTGGTGGGAGTGCAGACTGGTACAACCACTATGGAAAACAGTATGGAATTTTCTAAAAAAAACTAAAAATGGATATACCTTTTGACCCAGCAATTCCACTGCTAGGATTATATCCTAAGAACCCTGAAACACCAATCCAAAAGAACCTATGCATCCCTATGTTTATAGCAGCACAATTTACAATAGCCAAGTGTTGGAAGCAACCTAGATGCCCATCAGTAAATGAATGGATCAAAAAACTGTGGTACATTTACACAATGGAATTCTATGCAGCAGAAAGAAAGAAGGAGCTCATACCCTATGCAACAGCATGGATGGAACTTGAGAGCATCATGCTAAGCGAAGTAAGCCAGGCAGTGAAAGACAAATACCATATGATCTCACCTTTAACAGGAAGCTAATCAACAAAACAAACAAACAAGCATAATATAACCAAAGACATGAAAATTGGGAACAGGCTGACAGTCACCAGAGGGGAGAGGGGAGGGAATTTCAGGGGAAAAGGGGAAGGATTTACAGGAACAAGTATAAAGGACACATGGACAAAAACTATGGGGGGGGTGGAAATGGGAGGGAGGTGGGGAGGGCTGGGGTGGCGGGTTCGGGTGAGAATAAAAGACAGAAAACTGTACAAGATCAACAATTAAAATAAAAATTAAAAAAAATTAACTCAAAATGGACCCATTAGATTTAAATATGAAATTGTAGGTCTAGTGGAAAAAACAGTAAGAGGAAATCTCTGAAATTTAGGGCTAGACAAAGTGTTCTTAGACATGATACCAAAAATATGATCTATGAAAGGAAAATTGATAAATGACAACCCATCAGTACGGAAAATTTTGCTCTGTGAAAGACCCTGTTAAAATATTGAAAAGACAAGCTGCAGACTGGAAGGAAATATTTGTAAACCATGTGTATTTGGAGACTCTAGAAAGTGCTAAAATCAGTATATTTTGCTCCAGAGCAAAATGATAGTATCATTTATCTTAGTAACAGTCAATTTGAGAAGATTAGGATCTGGCATATTTACCTACATTTTAAAAGCAAAGAAATGCAAGTGCTACATGTTTAAGGGACTTTTACGCAGGTACAAAGGTACAAAACTGGGTAATGAGGTGACAGGAAAGAGAAGCAAATATCTACTAGATTGGGACCCCTTCCTTGAGGCCACATTAAATTCCTCAAGCATCAACCACTTATTATGCCAAATTTAATTGAATCTTCCATGGGGCACAACTCCTAGGCTAGCCACAAATCCTACTCCTTGCTTTCTAGAAGTCCACTTCTCAAAAAGAACTAGGCAAGTAGGTTGGGACAAGATTATGGAAAGTTTTGTATTCCAAATGAGGAGATTTGATATTATTTGATTATCAATATCATTGAGACTGTTGAGCAAAGAAGTGCTTTAGTGAGTTATAGAAATGAGATTGGCAGAATTTAGTTATGAAATTACTACAATACCCCAATTGAGAATCAGGAAGAAATTAATTAGCCATGTGATTGTGAAAGATGGGAAAACAGGGACAAGTATTTATTAGTTACCTCCCATAGATATTGGGCAATGTAAAGGTATTTAAAATAGCATTGGCCATGTGGACCCAGTTTAATAGTGACTTTTGTAAACTGTAAAATAAAAACCAGGGTTAGCAATCAGGCACAGTAGCAAATGTTTGTTGATGCAAAAGTGATTAAGCAGTAAAAAAATAAACCTCTGGCTTTATGGACCTCTATCTGTGAAAAGAATGTACACAAAAAATATAACAAATTTTGTGCCTGCATTTTATCAGAATTCAGACTCAAGAATTAATAGACAGATAAATGTCCCATCAAGATGAAGTTCCCCTTGTGTCAGTAAGACTTCGTTATAAAACAGTTTTTTGTATCCTCAAGACCAGCTGGTTCCAGTTGGACACTCACCCGTTGATAAAATGATCAACAGCCCCAGGCAAATATATCCTGTCTCTGATGGACATTGGATAATAGCAGCATTAAAGAGAACATAATACAATAAGAAGAGCAGAGCCTGTGAAAAATGGAACTTAGGAGATGGGGGAAATTCATTCACTTCTGTTTAAATGGACTCTGCCTTCACTTTGAAAAGAACTGGCCATTCCATGAGGATTAAAAATGAGAGTCATAATTCTAGAAAACTATACATGAAAGGGTGGGAAGTATTATAACTATATTAGTGGCTCTCATACTTTGGTGTGTATAAGAATTACCTGAGGGATTTGTTAAAATGCAGTCTCTTAGGCTTCACCCCCATCCTCACCTAAAGATGCTGATATACTAAATTTGGAATGGAATACAGAAATTTTCATTTTTACATTTTCCAATCCCCCACACACCTGGTTTATTTTTATACACTATAAATATCATCTGACAAAACACTTTATGAAACACAGGATCGAAGCACACACATCATCATGTTGCAGAAGAAAGAACAGAGTCTCAGAAAATGTGGGCACTTTGTCCAGCATCATACAGTGAATTAACTTAATATATTTTGATTTAACCACCAGCCATATCCTGTCCTGTTTATGTTAGTCCAGAAGGAAACATAGCAGTGGCACACCAATGTGTTAACATCCCCTTGTTTATGACTTTTGGTTGAGCTGTAAATTCCTTGACATGTGTATTTCTAAATGCTGCGATCCCATCTTGTCCATGCCTTGGTTTGACATGGAGTTGGTGTGAGCCCAGGAAAGAAATATAAGAGACAACTTTAAACCCTTTGTTTTCCTATAAATACACCTCAGGGTTATATTCCCTCCTCTCTCTAGTTGCTTAAATCTTTGCTAAGTGGACGATGATGGTCTGATAAGAACATATATATCAGGATTGCATCCTTTCCTTCCTAGGCACCCTCACTTTTCTACCACTTCTCTTATTAGATTAAAATAACAAAAGCATTTGTTCATAGCAAAAACACAGATGTCTCATGGCCAAAAAAATGTGGATAGAATATTACATTTTTCTAAAGCCTGTTTCTTATTAAGCCAGACTTGATTGGTTTTAGACCCAAGAGACATCGGCCAGTGCTTATTTCCATGGCTTCCTTAAAGTTATATTCCCCCAGAATCTTTCCCTTTCTTATTTTCTCTTGGAAAAGTAACTGAAAGAACACATTTTCAACCTTGATGCTATCTCCTGAGAGGTTAGAAGAATCAGTTAACTTTTTCCTCTATTTGGACTGTCAGCTTCAATATTCTCCCTGATATTACTTTATTTTTTTAATCACAGTCTCCAAGCAATAGCAAATTTTTATTCATGCACATGATGACTGTGATTTTCTAGATAGAGTTTTGTGCTTTGGAACTTGAATTGCAATGCAATTATCTTTCCTTTTTTTACCCTTGCTTTCCAGGGAGATAACCCTACAAATTTTGATTTTCTAGAAATAGTGGCCTTCTTTGAATTGCAAATTTTCTATTCCTTTATATTTTTAGGGTGAAATTTTTATATTGTAAAATGCATTCTTATAGATTTATACACATGCACATGTGTGCCCATATGCATATAAACATATATGTTTTTTAATGCAAATATACAGATGGGCAATAACCCCTGCTCAGCAATGATTTGAAGGTTTGTTTAATTTTAACATTTCATATATGTGGAAATACAAGAAAAACAATTCTTCTAGTCCTTTTAAAGCTGTGACTAGTTAATTTTCTATATCCATCAATGACTTTGTCATATTCCAAATGAGTACATTCTATCCTTAGGATTAAAGTAAAATTTCAATATTCGTCTATCTCAGGTTAATTTTAGAAAGTGGTGAATGGAAGGTTAGTGGAATATTGTCTATGATTTCATAATAAACTCAGAATGTTAAAATTAAGAGGAAACTTGGAAAACCCTCATACGTTATTGATGCCTTGTAAGAATGATAAGAGGTACAGCTTATTCTCCTACTCTTCAAAATATATGTACAGTTTTACACACACACACACACGCAAGCACGTCAGTGAAAATTTTAGTAGGCTTTCTGTGTACCTATAATTCTGATTTAAAACACCTGAGTATTTTAGCACTTACTGAGGATAGTTGCCACTGACTTTATCACCACTGAAAACATCACATCTAGTATAGTGCTTAGCACATAGTAGGCACTGAATGAATACATGTTTGATGAATGAATGAATGAATGAGTGAATAAGTTAATGAATAAGTGCTTGTACTTCGTGGAAAAGAAAGTTATTTTCTTTCCCCCTTTAATGCCACAGTCCTAATTGTTAGAACTGAATTGAAATTTACTTCCCTATAAGTTAGAACTCTGTAAAAGTTATTAAACCTATTATTAAAACAACAAACCATAAGTGTGCATTTGATTTAACTGTGGAAATATTTGAATAAGTTACAAAGAATCATCTCATTTTCCCAAACTAAACATATTATTAAAATATTCTGCACATTAGATGGTTTCTATAATCTCTCTTGACCCTAGTTATACAGTTATAATCCCTTTCACACTTTATATATCCTCTTCTTAAGAGGTGAATCAGAAGGCTAACAGCTCTCCAGCTTATACTGTAGTCAGTGAAGTAGGAAAATTACCAAATTTAATTTGGGCACTCTATTTAAATTTACTTTCATCTTTTCTATACGCTGATTGTCATAGAGATTTATTGCACAGTAATATAAAAAGCCAATGGTCTGGGACCTTCCTCCCCTTGCTCAAGGTAAATGGAGACCCAGAATCTCCAAAGAAGTTCTCTGTATTTGAGGAAATCAGTGTCCCTTCGGTCAAACTACTTGAGCTCCTAAACTAAATATATTTTGAACATCTAAAATTGTCTTAATAATAGAAGGATTTAGGTGGATGAAATATGAAAATCTATCTTAAAAGTCTCAAGCCTTCTAATTCTTAGATAGATGATCATCATCTTTATAATTCCACAGTGGGAGCATACTTGAAACTAAATATTGAAGAAGAGAAGACTTCTGGACACATCAAATTGTAACACCCCTTTTGACCAACTCAACCCATAAAAAATGAGTATTGTTTATCTTTTGAATTCATGGAGCTTCTAGAATATGTAAATCCACATCTTTTTTTTTTTTTAATCAAATTTGGGATGTTTTTTGGCCACTTTTTTTCCCAGTATTTTTTGTTTCCCTTTGTTTCTTTCCTTTCTCTCTGGAATTCCCATGCTGCGTATATGGGCACACTTGATGGTGTCTTACAGGTGCTTTAGTTTGTGTTATGTTTTCTTCAGTCTTTGTGCTCCCCAAGCTGGATGAGTTCAGTGGATCTATCTTTAAGTTTGCTGACTCTTTTCACTGACTGCTCCAATCTGCCATCGAAAGTATCTAGTGAGTTTTTCATTTCAGTTTTGTAATTTCAGCTCAGATTTTCAGTTTAAAAATAATTTACATTTCTCTGATTATCTGTATTTATTTGTATATTGTTCTAGCTACCTTAACTATTTGTCATAGGTTTTCTTATATAGCTCTTCAAGCATATACAAAATAGTTGATTTAAAATCTCTAGTAAGTCCAATATGTGTGTCCTCAGGAAAAGTTTCTATTTATTACTTATAAGAAAGTGTGGCCATGCATCCTTATTTTTGCATGTTTCATATTTTTTGGTTGACAGCTGGGCATTTTGAATATTATAATATGGTAAATCTGGAAACTAGATGCTTCATGTTCCTTAAAGTTTATATTTGTTGTTTGGTTATAACTGTAGCTATTTGTTGGGTCATTTTTGAAAAATATTTTTTAAAAGTCTATATTGTTATATGGAAAGAGGAAAAGGGAGAAGAAGAAATGGAAGGGGAGAGATGGAGGGGTAGAAAGAAAAACAGAGGGGGAGGAGGTGGAGAGAGCAAGAGCAAGCGAGCGCTCTCCTAGTTTTTGTGAATTGGCTCTGTGCTGGGGGTATTACCTCAATACTTAATCATCCTGTTTGCAACCCTGCCTTAGCCTTTAGTTTCTGTCTGCACCAAGTCCAGAGATCATTTTGGAAGGAAAAGCTGATCAGGTCCTTTGCCCATGTTTTAATTGGGTTGTTTTTCTTCCTGGAGTGGAGTCGTGTAAGTTCTTTATATATTTTGGAGACCAAACGCTTGTCTGAGGTATCTTTGGCAAATATGTTTTCCCATACAGTTGGTTCTCTTTTCATTTTAATGCTGTTTTCTTTAGCCATGCAGAAGCTTTTTATTTTGTTGAGATATCATTTGTTTATTCTTTCCTTTATGTCCCTTGCTCTAGGAGATATATCGGTGAAAATACTGCTGTGTGTAATGTCTGAGATTTTCCTGCCTATGTTCTCCTCTAGGACTTTTATGATGTCATGAGTTATATTTAAGTCTTTTATCCACCTTGAATTTATTTTTGTGTATGGCGTGAGTTGGTGCTTGAGTTTCATCTTTTTGCATGTAGCTGTCCAGATCTCACAACACCATTTGTTGAAGAGGCTATTTTTACTCAATTTTAGTAAAAAAATAAAATAAAACAAAATAAAATAATTTTTTAAAAAAGAAGTAAAAGCTGAAAGTCTTTTCTGAGTTATATATGGTTGTGTATGTGGCTTTCTAAATTCCCCAGCATATATATATATACACACTTCGGTTTCTCTTCAGATTATATAAGTCTTTCCTCTTTTACTAAATTCCACAGTGTACACAGGTAGTTTTAAATGTCCTTGTTCTCCAGAAAAACTTTCTTCCCAGTTTTTCCTCCCAGTCTTTCTATCTCTTACATGCCTCAACTGCAATCTTTTGCCCATAGGTTGTTTCTTTGCCTAACAATGTTTTAGGGAACACCCATTGTTTTTCTGCCTTGGGTGAGTTTCCAGTTAAGTGACACAAAGACAAATCCTTGTATCCATCCTTCAGGTAGTCTCTAAACATCTTAGAACATAAAAACACAGTTCTTTGCAAATAAAGTCTGCTCTGCTCTCTCTGGAACCAGGGACCAGTTGTTTTCAAGACTATCACTAATCTAGGGAGGGAATGGGGCAAGGACAAATAAAAATATCAGAAAAATTTTCCACCCTTTTTAAGTCACCTTTTTTGATTCAGCAATCACTTAGTTGCTATAAGTTTTTTACCATTTCCCAGAGTTCTATTGGATTTTGACAGTTTTGTTTATTTTTCTGTTTGTGTGAGGGACAGGCTTTTGGAGCTGTCTACTTTGCCAGTTTGTTGATGTCACTCTTTCACAACAAATGGATGCTGAGGCTGCCTTGGACCTCACTCATAGAATATGACCTAAGTGTTTTTTGGACCTGATCAGTGTTCGTCCTTACTTCATGGCACATGGATAAAATACCTATAATTCATTAAAGGTTTATGTGGTAAGTCCAATATCTGAATCATTTCCGATTTGACCTCTGTTGATTATCTTTTCTGTTTAGAGTTGTTTAGCTTTTACTTGTTTCATGTATGTTGAGTAATTCTGGATTGTATCCTGGGCATTTTCAATGTTATATTTTGGGATTCTAGGTTCTGTTAAAATCCTTCGGAGACTGTCAGCTTTCTTTGGTTTATGTGCAATCAATCCAGATTGTTTTGGACCAGAAGTCACATTCTGTGACCTATGGTTCTAATGTCACTTTAGTTTTTTCAAAGTCTTTGAAGTGCTGTTTGGTATGCAATCCAAGGGTCAGTATGGAACCTGGGCTATGGTACGTACTGTAGTTTTGTTCTCAAAACCTTTGCTATGTGGATTTGGGTTAGATCTGCATGTATAGCTTGGGGAAGACCTAAGATTTCACACACAAACTTGAATGATGCCTTTCTCCACTTCCCTCTATTGCCTGAATTCCTCCAAAGTCTCTGGCTCTGACGGGTCCCTTTTCCTGGTTTTCTGGTGAGATTGATAGGTTTTAGCCTTCCTGTATCACCACACATTTCACCATTAGATACAATTGGGGCAAATCAATATAGGAAAGAGAAAAAATTATGAGTTTGGTGCACAGGAGGCCCCTTTCCTAGTTATTCTATTCAGAATGAAAGATTTATTTTTCTCTGAGATTTAAATGCTTGCAAGGCTGTCAATTCAGCTGTCGACACCAAAGGTATACAGCCTCACTACTGGGGCTTGCCTGAAGCAAGGTTGGTTTTGTAAAACAGGCATGAGGTGATCTACCCTCATGTGCTGTTCTGTAGGGGCTTCCTTCATGGCCCTTTGACCAGAAAATGTGACATCTACTTGGAGTTTTCCTGTCAGTGCCCACTTCCCAGTTCCAAGGTTCAAGGTGTCCTAGATTTTAACATAGTTTAAACTTGACCATCTCTTTATTTGACATGCCATATTAATCATCAGACTCTCCTGTAGACTAGTTACATAACATCCTTTACTACATTTTCTACATTTCTTCTATACCAAAACTTTGGTTCTGAGAGACACACGGTATGATAATTACTCATGTTTTATTCCACATTAAATCATAATATAGAAAAACAATAGTGATCTATTACATGGAAATGGTCTGAAAAAGAGCTCCCAATCTCACCCCACTTTATGTTTATATAATATATACATAGTTTCGGAGATCATGAAACAATTACACATTATACCTTATTTAAATCCTCATTTGTCCTTAAATTTACCAACAGTTAGGTAGTTAATGTTCACTGTTAATCCTTATGTCAATGTCTTGGCTCATTTTGGTTTCTAAAACTTTTTCTCTAGTTAATTTTTCAGGAAACAATCATAGGCATTATTATCACTGACTTTCCTGCATGTTGCTAGAAGTTCAAATTTTCTGGGTTGAAAATTTAAATATTGAGGGTTAAAAAAATCCTTGGCTCATTTTTTTTTCATTCAGTATTTGAAGTGTTTAACTCCATTTCCTTCTGATGTAAAGTACTGCCATTAAACAGGCTGGTGATAACACAATTTTCTTAATCAGTACCTTGGTCTTTCTGCTTACTTGCCCAAAGTTTTCTTTGTTTGCTTTAAAAATCTAGTAATTTCATTAGAATCTGCCCTGGTACTCTTTGTGCTGACTTAATAATGTTATATATGTGGTATATTCTTTCACTATTATTTTTCAGTTTCAGGAAAGGTCCCTTAAATTTTAACATATAACATTTGTTGTTGTTTTTTTTTTTCAGTGTTTTCTGTTATCTATTATTCAGTTAGATTTTTTTGCCTATTTCCAATATTTTTCACTTTTTCTTCAATGTTTTTATATGTTGTAGGGGACCAGAATATGCCACCACAAAATATACCACTTGGGCATAGTAATTATTTTGAGCTGGAGGCAAATGACAATCAACAGATGCAGAAAAAAGCCTTCCCATGTTTAAATCCAATTGTTCCAACAGCATTTGTTGAAAAGATTATCTTTGCTCTACTGTACTGATTTTGCTTCTTTGTGAAATATTAATTTACTCTAGTTATGTAAGTCTATGTGGAGGTTCTCTATTCCATTTCATCGATCTATGTTTGCTCTTTGCCAACACTGTCAGACTCCCTCAGCGTTGGTAAACCCGGAAGTTGGGGAGTGTCAACACTCCTTCCCTGTTGTGTTGGCTATTCTGGGTCTTTGGCCTTCTGTTTAAACTTTAGAATTAGTTTGTCAGTATCTACAAAATAACTTGCTGGGATTTTGATTGGGATGGAATGAATTTACAGAGCAAGTAAAAAACTGACATCTTGACAATATTGAGTCTTTCTATTCATGAACATAGAATATATCTCTATTTAATTCTTGATTTCTTTCATAATAATTTTTTAGTTTTCCTCATGTAGATCCTGTACATATTTTGTTAGATAAGTATTAACTTTTGAGGACATTAATGTGAAGGGTATTGTGTTTTTAATTTCTAATTCCACTTGCTTACTGCTGATATATTGAAAAGCAATTGACTTTTGTATTTTAACCTTATATCTTGTACCCCTCCTAAAATTACCTATTATTTCCATGAGATTTTTGTTTTTGTTGTTGTTGAGGCTTAAATTTTTTTCACAGATGATCAAGTTATCTGAAAAGAAAGATGGTTTTATTTTTCTTTCTCAATCAATTTATCTCTTATTCTTCTTCTTTTATTGCATTAGCTAGTACTTACTAGCTAAGTGTAGCCTTACTATACTAGCCTGTATCATGTTGAAAAGCAGCGATAAAAAGGATCATCCTTGCATTGTTCCTGATCATAATGGGAAAATTTTGAGTTTCTCACTATTAAATCTGATGTCAGCTATAGGTGTTTTTTCATAGCTATCTATTTTCAAGTTGAGAAAATTCTCTATTTTTAGTTTACTGAGTTTTTATCATGGTTATTGGATTTATGTCAATTTTTCCTGCAACTACTGATAAGATCCTATAATTTCTCTGTCTCTTTTTTTTTGCCTATTGATGTGACAGAGTGCATTAATTGCTTTCCAAATGTTGAAACAGCCTTGCCTACCTAGAGTATATACTGCTTGGTTGTGGTATATACTTCTTTTTATACAATGTTGGGTTCGATTTACTAAGTTTATTGCAGGTTTCTACATTTATGTTCATGAAAGATAGAGGTCTATAGTTTTCTTTTATTGATTGTTCTTCATCTGGTTTTGGTTTCAGGGTAATGCTAGTCTCATAGTATTACTAGTATTACAAAGTACTACTTCTTTTACTTTAAAGATTTTATTTATTTTTAGACAGAGGGGAAGGGAGGGAGAAGTAGAACAAGAGAAACATCATGTGTGGCTGCCTCTCCCATGCCCCCTACTGGGGACCTGGCCTACAACCCAGGCATGTATCCTGACTGGGACTTGAACTGGTGAGCCTTTGGTTTGCAGGCTGTCGCTCAATCCACTGAGCCATACCAGCCAGGCCCAAAGTATTACTTCTGTTTCTATCTTCTGAAAGAGAATAGAAATTGGTTCACCAGTGAACCCATCTGCATGTGGCGGTTTTTTATTTTGTGTGTGTGTGTGTGTGTGTGTGTGTGCGCGCGGAAGGTTTGTAATTACTGATTCAATTTCTTTAATACAGACATACCTGGGAGATATTGTGAGTTCAGTTCTAGACCATTATAACGAAGCAAATATTGCAACAGAATGAGTCACATAAATTTTGGAGTTTCCCAATACATATAAAAGTTACGTTTACATTATACTATAATCTATTAAGTGTGCTTTAGCATTTTGTCTGAATGAAAATTTACATACCTTAATTGAAAATACTTTATTGCTAATAATTGCTAACCATCATCTGAGGTTTCAGTGACTTATAATCTTTTTTGTTGGTGGAGGGTCTTGCCCTCCTAGTAATATTAAAGATTACTGATCACAGATGATTATAATAAATAAAATAATAATGAAAAAGTTTGAAATATTGTGAGAATTACCAAAATGTGGCACAGAGACACAAAGGGAGAAAATATTTTTGAAAAAAATTTGCCAATAGACTCAATCTATGCAGGGTTGTCACAAATCTACAATTTGTAAAATATATAGTAATTGGGAACCACAATGAAATATAGTAGAATAAAACAAGATATGCCTGTAGTTACAGGCTTGTTCAGATCACCTATTTCTTGTACGAGTTTGATAAAGCTGTGTCTTTCCTGGAGTTGGTCCATTTTTAATAGATGATCAAATTTGTCGGTATAGAGGTATTCATAGTATTCTTTTAATTTTTATACTGAAGTGATGTTCCCTCTTTCATCTTTGATGTTCATAATTTATATTCTCTCTTTTGTTTTCTAAGGTAACCTGTCTGGAGACTTATCAATTTTACTGATCCTTTCAAAGAATCAGCTTTTGTTTAATTAATTTTCTATTGATTTTTACGTTTAAATTTTATTGATTTTTGTTCTAATTCTTCGTTTTTAAACAATATAGAGATCTTTTTTTCTTTTCTTTTCTTTTTTTTTTTTACTCTTGTCATGCCATGAATTCATAGGCAATGTGTTCCAGAAGCTCGGTCTCCTTTCCCTTGGTTCTCACAAAGTGTGCTCTCTGGGAAGACAAGGCTGACACATCAGCTGAACCCAGGTACCTTTCTTTTTGGCTTCCTTCATTTTCCTTCACATGTTTCAGGAAGCTATCTTGGAACTTAAAGTCATTAATATGCTCAATATGTGCATTAATTCTCTTGCTAAGAATCTTGCCCATAACTTGTTCACGACAACGCTCTCTGCATGCTGGGTGACATTGTAGAGTAGGCTCTTCCAGATCTGCCATGGGAACATTTGTGAGGTATTCGTTTTTGAACAGTGTCCTGGATTCCCCTTGATTTCTACAATGTAACCTTCCTTGAATATTCTCATGCATGTGGCCCAAGTAATAACTCCATGCTTTCTAGAAGGCCTAGAGAACACGTGTAGAGTGGGCGCCACATCGCTTTCCCTGTGTGTTAGTCATTTTGGAGAATTACTGGAAAACAGAGCTTCTAGATGAAAAGCTTCTCTAAGTTTTATTTCTTTTATTCTGACTACTTTGGATTCATTTACTCTTTTTTCTCATTTCCTAAAAGAGCAGTTAAGATTATTAATTTTAAATTTTTCTTCTTTTCTGATAATGTAAAATCAATGCAATAAATTTCTCTTTAAGCACCAACTTTCACTGTATCTCCCGGATTTTGGTAAGTGTTGTTTCATTTTCATTTAGTTCAAAGGAGTTTTAAATTTCTGTTGAGTTTTTTTTTTCGACTCGTGTTTTTATAAGGGTACTGTATAATATCTAAATATTCTGGAATTTTCCAGGTGTGCATCTGTTATTGATTTTTTTAAAATTTTATCTTTTTTTATTTTTATTTTTATAGTTTTTTATTTTTTTGCAATATTATAGTATTTCAATGTTATAAATATATGTGTATTTCTTGCACACATTCCAGTTTGGTATTCATTAAATTGCACAAATGTGAATTGCTATCCATCATTCTGGAAAATGTTTAACCCTTGTTTCTTCAAATATTGCTTTTGCTGTATTCTTTCTATTCTCTCTTTCTGGGCTTTATTTTTTATTTTTAATATATTTTATTGATTATGCTATTATAGTTGTCCCATTTCCCCCCTTCATTCCCCTCCACCCCGCACACCCCCTCCCACCCAAATTCCTCCTTTAGTTCATGTTCATATGTCATAAGATTTTTAGCTTCTACATTTCCCACACTGTTCTTGCCCTCCCCCTGTCTATTTTCTACCCACCATCTATGCTACTTATTCTCTGTACCTTTTCCCCCTCTCTCCTCCTCCCACTCCCCTGTTGCTGACCCTCCATATGATCTCCATTTCTGTGTTTCTGTTCCTGTTCTAGTTGTTTGCTTAGTTTGCTTTTGTTTTAGGTATGGTTGTTAATATCTGTGAGTTTGCTGTCTTTTTACTGTCATATTTTTTATCTTAGATAAGTTCCTTTAACATTTCCTATAATAAGGGTTTGGTGATGATGAACTCCTTTAGCTTGACCTTATCTGAGAAGTGTTTTGTCTTCCCTTCCATTCTAAATGAAAGCTTCGCTGGATAGAGAAATCTTGGATGTAGGTCCTTGACTTTCAGGACTTGGAATACTTCTTTCCAGCCCCTTCTTGCCTGGAAGGTCTCTTTTGAGAAATCAGCTGACATTCTGATGGGAACTCTTTGTAGGTGACTGTTCCCTTATCCCTTGCTGCTTCTAGAATTCTCTCCTTCATTTGAATCTTGGCTAATGTCATTATGATATGCCTTGGCGTTTTCCTCCTCGGTCCAACTTCTTTGGGACTCTCTGAGCTTCCTGGACTTCCTGGAAGTCTATTTCTTTTGCCAGATTGGGGAAGTTCTCCTTTATTATTTGTTCAAATAAATTTTCCACTTGTTGCTCTTCTTCTTCCCCTTCTGGTACCCCTATAATCTAGATGTTGGGACGTTTAAAGATATTCTGGAGGTTCCTAAGCCTATCCTCATTTTTTTTGAATTCTTGTTTCTTCCTTCTTTTCTATTTGGTTGTTTGTTTCTTCCTTCTGGACCACTCCATTGATTTGAGTCCCAGTTTTCCTTCCATCTCTTTTGGTTCCCTGTGCATTTTCCTTAATTTCGCTTATTGTAGCCTTCATTTGTTCATCTAATTTGTGAGCAAAATTAACCAATTTTGTGAGCATACTGATCACCAGTGCTTTGAACTGTGCATCTGATAGGTTGGCTATCTCTTCATCGCTTAGATGAATTGGCTCTGAGGCTTTGATCTGTTCTCCCATTTGAGCCATTTTTGGGGTGTTTTTTGTTTGTTTGTTTGTTTGTTTTTTGGTCTGGTCACGCCTGTTACGTAGTGAGGGAAGGAGCCTTAAGTGTTCACCAGGGTGGGGCAGCCCAGTTGCCGGGTGGTGATGCTGTATGTGGGGGTGGGGTCTGAGAGGGAACAATGGCGCTTGCTCTGCTCTCTCTTGTATTTCAGTCCCTTCCACCACTTTCCACAAGCAATTCGGGCCCTTCTGGTGCTTATTTCCATGTGGGTGGGCTTGTGTACATTCTAAAACTCTGTGGGTCCCTCCAACGAACTCTCCTATGAGGCTGGGAGTCTCTCCCGGCACCTTAACTTCCACAAGTGTTTTTAATCGGTGTTTTTTAGGTTTTATTTCCTGGCACTGGGGCCCTGGTTTGCGAGGTTTGCCTCGCTCCCCGTTTTCGCCTGGATTATCTGCGCGTGGATGTGGGACCGCCTGGTCAGCAAGCCACCTTGCGTGGCCTCACTGTGTCTGCCCGTTGCCATCCTGCACTTGGGGTCTGCTAGCCACCACCTGCACGCCTGGGGCTCCTGCACGCCTGGGTCCACCAACCTGCACTTTTTCCTGCCACAACTCTGCCTCTCTTACCAGTCTGTATGAATGGTCATCGGACTTCCATACAGTTCAATTTTCCGTTAGGTCTGATTGTTTTCTTGTTTCTAAATTTTCGTTGTCCTTAATTTTGGTTGTGCGAGGAGGCACAGTGTGTCCACCTATGCCTCCGTCTTGGCCGGAATTCCTGTTATTGATTTTTAGTTTTATTTCATTATGAACTGAGAGCATACATTGTATGATTTTTCTTTTTTTTCAAAATTGTCAGGATATGTTTTACAGCTCAGGCTCACAGATATTTTAATTTATTTTTTGTGAACTTCTCAAGTGAGATTTGATTCAGTTGACTTTTTATAAACATAAATACTTTTTAAAGAACCTATTTAGTTTATATAAAATTTATGAAAATATGAGAACTCCATATATTCTTTACTAGTTTCTCTTATTATGAACATTTGACATTAGTATGATACCATTATAATAATTAAAATAATATTTATACATTACTTTGAACTAAAGTCTATATTTTATTCAAATCTCTCCCTTTTTAAAATTTAAAAATTTTTAAATTATAGTTTACACTTAATATTACTTATCATTACTTTCAGGTATACAGTATGGTGGTGGTTAGACAATTACATACTTTACAAAATGTTCCCCCTGATATTTCCAGTGCCCAATGGGCACAATATATAGATATTACAATATTATTGACTGTATTTTCTATGCTGTACTTTACATCCCCATTTCTATTTTGTAACTACCAATCTGTACTTCTCAAAACCTTCCTCTTTGTTCCCCTGTACCCCTACACTCCCCCTTTGTCAACTAACAGTCTGTTCTCTGTATCTATGAGTCTGTTTTTATTTTGTTGGTTTCTTTATACTGTTCTTTAGATTTTACATAAAAGTGAAATTTTATAGTCCACCCCTGCTGTCACAAATGGTAAAATTTTGTTTTTATGGCCACTTATTATTTATATATTTGATCTTGTTTTTTCTGCTTCTTTTTAAAGAAGTCCCTTTAACATTTTTTTGTAATACTGGTTTGGTGGTGATGAACTCCTTTAGTTTTTTTTCTTGTCTGGGAAGCTCTTTATCTGTTCTTCCTTTCTAAAGGATAGCAGTAATCTTGGTTATAGGTCATTGCTTTCCCTCACTTTGAGTATTTCTTGTCAATCCCTTCTGGTCTGCAAAGTTCTATTGAGAAATCAGCTGACAGTCTAATGAAGGGGTTTCAAAATCATTTTCACTGGGGTCCACATCAGCCCCCTGGATGCCTTTGGAGGGCCAAATATAATTTTAGGACTGTATAAATGTAACTATCCCTTGACTCTTGGCAAGGAGCTCTATATTCGGCCCTTTGAAAGCAACCATGAGGCTGATGTGACCCCTCCGTGAAAATGAGTTTGACACCCCTGGCTAATGGAAGCTCTCTTGTAGGTAATTAACTGCTTTTCTCTTGCTGCTTTTAAGACTCTCTCTTTATCTTTAACTTTTGGCTTTTTAATTATGATGTGTTTCTGTAGGCCTCTTTGGGTTCAATTTATTTGGGATTGTCTGTGCTTTCTGGACTTGTGTATCTATTTCCTTCACCAGGTTATGGGAAATTCCAGTCATTTTTTCAAGCAGGTTTCTAATTTCTTGGACTCACTGTTCTCCTTCCGGCACCCCCATGATGCAAAAGTCAGTATGCTTAAAGTTGTTCCAGAGGCTCCTTACCATGTCTTCATTTTTAAAAAAAAAATATTTTTCATTTTGCTCTTCTAATTGGATGTTTTCTGCTGCTTTTTTCTTTTTAATATATTTTATTGATTATGCTATTACAGTTGTCTCATTTTTCCCCACTTTATTCTCCTTGGCCCTGCACCATCCCACCCATCCCCATTCCTCCCCTTAGTTCATGTCCATGGGTTGTACATAGAAGGTGTTTGGCTTCTCCATTTCCTATACAATTCTTAACCTCCCCTGTCGATTTTTTACCTACCATTTATGATTCTTATTTCCTGCAGCTTTTCCCTCATTCTCCCCTCCTCCTACCATGCTGATAACCCTCCATGTGATCTCCATTTCTGTGATTCTTTTCCTCTTCTATTGTTTGCTTAGTTTGCTTTTTTTTTTTTTTTAAGGTTTGGTTGTTGATAGTTGTGGGTTTGTTGTCATTTTACTTTTCACATTTTTGATCATCTTCTTTTCCTAGATAAGTCCCTTTAACATTTCATATAATGAGAGTTTGGTGATGATGAACTCCTTAACTTGACCTTATCTAGGAAGCTTTTTATCTGCCATTCCATTCTAAATGATAGATTTGCTGGATAGAGTAATCTTGGATGTAGGTCTTTGCCTTTCATGACTTGGAATACTTCTTTCCAGCCCCTTCTTGCCTGCAAGGTTTCTTTTGAGAAATCAGCTGACAGTTTTATGGGAACTCCTTGGTAGGTAACTGTCTTATTTTCTCTTGCTGCTTTTCAGATTCTCTCCTTCATTTTAATATTGGGTAATATAATTATGATGTGCCTTGGTGTGTTCTTCCTTGGGCCCAACTTCTTTGGGACTCTCTGAGCTTCCTGGACTTCCTGGAAGTCTGTTTCCTTTGCCAGATTAGGGAAGTTCTCCTTCATAATTTTTCAAATAAGTTTTCAATTTCTTGCTCTTCCTATTCTCCTTCTGGCTTCCCTATAATTCAGATATTGGAACGATTGAAGTAGTCCCAGAGGTTCCTAAGCCTCTCCTCCTTTTTTTGAATTTTTGTTTCTTCATTGTTTTTTGGTTGAATGTTTATTTCTTCCTTCTGCTCCAAACCGTTGCTTTGAATCCCAAATTCCTTCCCTTCACTGTTGGTTCCTTATGCATTTTCCTTTGTTTCACTTTTCATAGTCTTTGTTCTTTCCTCCATTTTGTAACCATAGTCAATCATATTTGTGAGCATCTTGATTAACAATGTTTTGAACTGCACATCTGATAGGTTGGCTATCTCTTCATCACTTAGATGTATTTTTTCTGGAGTTTTGATCTGTTCTTTTATTTGGGCCATTTTTTCTATCTTGGTGCATCTATTACATAGTAAGGAGCAGAGCCTTAGGTATTTTCCAGGGCTGGGCAACTGAAGTTGCTGCCCTGTGGTGCTGTATGTGGGGGAGGGGTCTGAGAGGGAACAATGCAACTCGTTCAGCTCTTGGCCAGCTTTCAGTCACTTCCTCTGCTACCCACAAGCAAATTGGGCCCATGTGGTACTGATTTCCAGGTTGGTGGTTTTGTGTATGTTCTAGGACCCTGTGGGTCTCTCCAAGGAACTCTCCTGTGGGGTTGAGTTTCTCCAGCTGCTGAAACCCCCACAGGTTTTTTTAATGAGAGGTTTTGAGGCTTTATTTCCCTGCACTGGAACTCTGGGTTGCATGGTCTGTCTCACTTTCCAGTTGTTTCTCCTGGTTTATTTGCATGCAAATATGGGACCACCTGCTCCACCAGCTGCCTCCACCCTGGTCCTCCAGCTGCCACCGTGCTGAAAGTCCTCTGCACCCCAACTACCTGTCTCCACCCCTCCTACCAGTCTGTATAAATGTTTCTTCTTTAACTCCTTGGTTGTTGGACTTCCATACAGTTCAATTTTCTGACAGTTCTGATTGTTTTTTGTTTTTAAATTTGTTGTTGTCCTTCTTTTGGTTGTTCAAGGAGGCACAGTATGTCTACCCATGCTGCCATCTTGGCCAGAAGTCATTTTCTGCTTTATATTCTGAATTGCTGATTTAATTCTTTGTTTCATCTACTTTATTGTTGATTCTCTGTAATTTATTCTTCATTTCAGTTTGTGTATCCTTCATTTCTGACTGGTCCTTTTTTATGGTTTCCATGTACTTTATATATGCCATTGAAATTCTCACTAAGTTTCTTGAACATCCTAATAATTCTAGTTTTGAAGTCTGTATCTGGTATTTTGCATGCCTGTGTTTCATTCATTCATTTTTCTGGAAGATTCTCCTATTTTTTCCGTTTGGGACATGTTTCTTTGTCTCACTTTTCTTCTTCCCTGTGCTTGTTTCTATGTATTAGGTAGAGCCACTATGTCTCTTGGACTCGGTGGTGGTTGTTATGTAGGACTAGTAGTGCAGCCTTTCTAGTCATCAGAGCTGGGTGCTCCAAGTGCACCTCCTGTGTGGGCTTTGTGCACTGTCCTATTGTTATTAAGCCTTGATTGCTGTTAGCATCACTGGGAGGGATTGACCCCCCCCCCGCCCCCCCTGCTGGCCAATTGGCTGTAAGGACCAGTTCTGACTATAGAGGAGGAGCTGCTCTGCAGGGGCTAACCTTATGGAGCAGGACTTGCTTCAGTTGGGCATCGGTACCTGATGAGGGTATAGCTCATGGTGGTGGTAGGGTGGTAATCTGGGGTGGTCTGCAGCTGTCTATTGGATGCTCCCAGTGGCTCTGGGACCTCCTGGGCAATATAAGTCAGCCACCACCTGTACTCTGCCTGGGACCAGCTGTCTGGAACTACAGAGCAACCTGCAGATGGCTGCTATTTCTGCAGGGCTTGGAGGTGCCCAGGAAAGGCCAAGCTTCGAACCAAGGTCAGCTGCTGCTAGTGCCAGGCCTGGGGCCACTCAAAAGTATGGTGTAAGCAGAGGCCAGATGCTGCTTGTTCGAGAGATTTAAAGAAAGTGTGAAGCATGAGGCAAGAGTGGCCATTTGTATGAAAAAGCTACTGGGAACAGCTTGGGTTGGCCCTCTCCCTCTTTCTTTTTATTCAACCTAATGTTATTTTACTGTTCTAATATACCATCTAGAATACTACATTACACTTAGTTATCATGTCACATTAACCTTCTTTGGGCTGTAACAGTTGCTTAGAATTTTTTTTTATGACCTTGACAGTTTTGAGGTATCCTAGTCTAGTATTTTGTAAAATGCCTATCAATTGCAATTTGTCTTGTGTTTTTCTCATGTTTAGACTATTTAATGGGTTTTGAGAAGAAAATTGTAGAGGCAAAGTGCCTTTTTCATCACATTTCACCAAACTACAATATATCATCATTACTTATTACTGATGATGCAGACCTTGCTCACCTGACTGAGAGAGTGTTTATCAAATTGCTGCACTTAAACATACCCTTTTTCTGCCTTTTCCATACGAAAATTTTAGAAGGAAGTTGCCATACTGAGCCAACAGTTAGGCTCCACTTCTTTCAAGGTGGAATATGTTCTCAAAATATTTGAAATTTTCTTGCATGGGAGATTTATCTGTTCTCCAGTTAGCATTTTGAATTTTCAAAGTTCCCTTTTTTATTTTTCATTGTGATGTTAGAAAATATATGCTGCATGCTTTCTGAGATTTCCTACCTCTATCTCCTTTCCGTTTTTATCAGAACTTTTTATTTCGTATTCATTTTCTTCCATCCTGTTTAATTTTAACTCCACTCACAATTATTTCTCCTCTGTTTGTGCCTTTGACTTACAAAGGAGCATCGCTTATCTGTTCCTAAAGTTCATGTAGGCTTAGCTTTTCTACCCCCTTCAGATCTCATTGCACACTCCTTACACTTGCCCAATGGGCAGAACTCCTTCCAATTTCAGCATTCTCTAATGGGCCTGCTGAATATTCCTGTGAATAGTTATTGTCTCTTAGGATTTCTCTTATTGTCTGACCTATCAGATTCTCCACACTCCCTTTGTGCCCTGTTCTGCACAGAAGCTGTACCAGTTGGGGCTTATGACAGTTAATGGTTTTTATTCCGCCCTTTATAGTCTGGGTTATTGGAGATTTCTGGTCACTTAGCTTAGTTTAAAATATTATCCAAGAATTTTCAATTTGCTTTTCATTGTCTTTTAAATGTATTTGTATGTGAGTGTGTTTGTGTGGTGTATGTGTATGCTGGTGGCATATGTATAAATTCACAAAGATCCAAAAATATGATATTAACACCTTTATTACTTTTCCAGAATCCTGCTCTCTCCCCTAACACCTTTTCTGATTGGTTATTTTTTCAATAGGTTCTCATAAAACTACACATGTTTAATGTGTATGATTTGATGAGTCTGGACATATGCATACACCTGTTAAACCATCACCACAATCAAGGAAATATCCATCACTTTCAGAAGTTTCCTTGTGCCTCTTTTCCTTTTTAATGGGCTATTGATATCATCTTAAAGTAGGAGCCTGATAGGACCATATCTGTAAAATCATCAAAAGATGTATTTATCTTTCCTTAATTACTTTGCTGAAGTTGTCTTTACTTTAAAATTGTGTCTGACTTACTTACACATGCACACATACCCATACATGTAAACACATGTGTATAACACTTACACTCTCACATTTTCACATGAATTCATATACACACCATTCAGACACACATGCTTACATACATAAACTGTTTATACACATAGACCGAAACATCACACACATCTACAAATGAACAAATGTACATAAATGTCATGAAATGTTTATAAGTCAATTGATAGGACCATAAATCAAGTATATATTTTTCAGTGCAATACTTGTTTTTTATTGCCTACAAAAGCCCATACACAGAAAAGATTTCAATATGTATTTGCAGAAAGAATGCAAGAATGAATAACTTAAATTTTTAAAAGGTTAATGATGTTACTGAAATCTACTTACCATGTAAGTTAATAAAAACCAAAAAACTTAAAAAACAGCACCTCTCCTTAAACTTAAACAGCACCTCTCCTTAAAGCCCAGTCCATCATCTAGTCTCTTAGGTGATCTGTAGGTGAGCTAATCCTTCAACTATTTTTCCTTTTAACTAAATAAAATATAATCAAATATAAAATACTATTTCCTAGGATTCTGACTTGAATTTTTATGAGATCTACAAAGAAATTCAATCAATTATTATGCTTGGGGATTTAAATCCATTATTGTTCCTTAATTTGCCTGATAAACAAAAACCTTGTGAATTCTCCCTGAAAAGATAATCATATACTGTATTTAAAGAGACTTGCATCTTTAGCTTAATTTGACTTAAAAAGAAACATTTACGTTCTCATTAAATCTGTTCTACAGTTTTATTTCATTGATTTAAAGTTCTCTTAAAATGCACAAAACTGCTCACTGTAGTAATTACCCTAATTTCTAAAAATGCAGTCAAAACTCAATCATTAAGAAGAGAGGCAAAGCTTCAGTCCATTAGTAGTTGTTTATAATAGCACATCTCAAATGATTAAATTGTAGATGTTTTTTGGTAGGTCTTGTTTTATAAATTGAGCTAGTCAAGTAAACATAACATTTGGTAATAGTCTTCACAGGAACTGTCAAAATGACTTATTGTTTTTATAGTCCTGCATTCCTTCAGAATTAATAATACCTTGGTGCCCTTTATAACACTTATTATTGATGCCACGAAGTTTTCTATATTTAATGAGTAGATGTTTCATTATAGTACATAGCTCTGTTGACAGATAGAAAATTTTTCTAATCTGTTTCTCTTTTCCTCCTGATTGAAGGATTGTAAATATGCAATTAGCAGTTGAAGTAGAAGTAGAAAGAAAATATCAGCTGTCAAGTATTTCTGCTGAAAGAAATAGGAGGCTTTAAGCTAAGAACAGCACGACAAAAGATAAAAACATCCTTGCCAATAAGGGTGAAAGTTGCAAAATGTATAAACGTTTGATTTTTTTCTTCTATGAAATAATCGTAATCATTGTCTTCTAAGAAACAGAAATTAATGAAAAGACACATTATTTTCCCACAAGGCTGGTTGAGGTCAAGCTCTCATGCTTCTCTGCTGATAGTCATCTTATAATTTCTGTATTTAATTGCTTTTTAGTATTTTTCAGTAAGGAAGGGGTCACTAGCTTTTAAGAATGGAATAGAAAATACAACTATGGAATTTGTAATTTACAAAAGTGATATCAGTCAAAATAACAACTAGGAATTCTTGTTCACTGCCAGCAAGAGTTTTTTTACTCCTTTCAGTTTATCAACTGAATCTTAAAATGGCAGAAAGGTTTTCATCTTTTGATATCTCAAATTATACTCATTAATTTTTCTGTGACTTTTTTTGTGTCATTATTTTGGATAAATATAAGACCTATACTTTTTCAAAATCTTGGCAGATGCAAAATGATTTGTGTGACCTATCCATAACAGAAGCATATTTTTTATTGATGGAGAAAAACAGAATGTGCAAATATATCACAGAGATCTGTCAGTTAGAAATGCAAATAATTCCATTGCTAAATAGTATCTTTTTGCAGTTTATTTTATGATAAACCACAAACTGACTAAACAGGGAAGTTTAGTTGGTTTGTGATTTATGAAGAACAATCCTTAATTTTGATAAAAAATTTTACTTTTCACCCCACTGAAAAGTACATTCTTTCTTTTTTTAAGGAGACAAGGAAATTTTACATTATTTTGTGTTAACTTTGTAGTCTCATTGTTATGTCTAAGTATTTGATTGACTTGGAACTTTTGTTTGCATGTGCTGTGAGGTAGGGATCCAGCTTTACCTGTTTCTACACAGTAAGCCATTTTCCTCTGCAGCTGTTACAAAATAAACCATCTTTTCCCTAGTGATTTGTATGGCCATCTCTTTCATTTATCAAGTTTCCATGGATGGATAAGGTTGTATTGGGCTCTTTATGCTGTTTCATGACTGTTTGCTCCTTCATCTTTCTGTATCATTTTTTTCTTTTTTAAATATATTTTATTGATTATGCTATTACAGTTGTCCCATTTCTCCCCCATCATTCCCCTCCACCCTGCACACCCCTCCCACCCACATTCCCACCCTTTAGTTTATGTCCATGTGTCATAAGTTCTTTAGCTTCTACATTTCCCACACTATTCTTGCCCTCCCCCTGTCTATTTTCTACCCACCATCTATGCTACTTATTCTCTGTACCTTTCCCCCTCTCTTCTCCTCCCACACCCCTGTTGCTAACCCTCCATATGATCTCCATTTCTGTGGTTCTGTTCCTGTTCTAGTTGTTTCCTTACTTTGCGTTTGTTTTAGGTATGGTTCTTAATAACTGTAAGTTTGCTGTCTTTTCACTGTCATATTTTTTATCTTCTTTTTCTTAGGCAAGTCCCTTTAACATTTCATATAATAAGGGCTTGGTGACGATGAACTCCTTGAATTTGACCTTATCTGAGAAGCGCTTTATCTATCCATCCATTCTAAATGACAGCTTCACTGGATAGAGCAATTTTGGATGTGGGTCCCTGTTTTTCAAGATTTCAAATATTTCTTTCCAGCCCCTTCTTGCCTGGAAGGTCTCTTTTGAGAAATCAGCTGACAGTCTGATGGGAACTCCTTTGTAGGTGACTGTCCCCTTAACCCTTGCTGCTTCTAGAATTCTCTCCTTCATTTTAATCTTGGCTAATGTAATTACAATGTGCCTTGATGTGTTCCTCCTTGGGTCCAACTTCTTCGGGACTCTCTGAGCTTCCTGGACATCCTGGCAGTCTATTTCCTTTGCCAGATTGGGGAAGTTCTCCTTTATTATTTGTTCAAATAAATTTTCCACTTGTTGCTCTTCTTCTTCCCCTTCTGGGACCCCTATAATTCAGATGTTGGGACGTTTAACAATGTCCCGGAGGTTCCTAAGCCTCTCCTCATTTTTTGAATTCTTGTTTCTTCCTCATTTTCTGTTTGGTTGTTAGTTTCTTCCTTTTGGTCCACTCCATTGATTTGAGTCCCAGTTTTCCTTCCATCTGTATCTATTCCCCATGCATCTTCCTTCGTTTCACGTATTGTAGCCTCCATTTTTTCATCTAATTTGTGAGCAAAATCAACCAGTTCTGTGAGCATTTTGATGACCAGTGCTTTGAACTGTGCATCTGATAGGTTGGCTATCTCTTCACAGCTTAGAGGAATTGGCTCTGGGGCTTTCATTTGTTCTCCGGTTTGAGCCATTTTTGGTGTTTTTTTGTTGTTGTTGTTGTTGTTTTTGTTTGTTTTGGTTTTAGTCTGGTCACGGGTATTACGTAGTGAGGGGTGGAGCCTTAGGTGTTCCTCAGGGTGGGGCAGCCCAGTCACTGGGTTGTGATGCTATAGGTGGGGGAGGGGTCCGAGAGGGAACAATGGCACCTGTTCCGCTCTCTCCTGGACTCCGGTTCCTTCCGCCACTTCCCCTTTGCCTGGACCGTCTACGTGCACGAATGTGGGACCCCCCGGTCAGCCAGCCACCTTGTGCGGCCTCACTGGGTCTACACAGTTGCCCCCTGTGCCTGGGGTCCACCAGCTGCTGCCTGTGGGCCCAGGGACCACCAGCCACTGCCTGTGCACCTGGGAACTGTCAGCCATTGCTGCTTGCATTCCTGGTCTGCACCTCCACTTTTTCCTGCCGCGACTCTGCCCCTCTTACCAATCTGGATGAATGGTTGTTGGATTTCTGTCCAGTTCAATTTTCTATCAGTTCTGATTGTTTTCTTGTTTCTAAATATTTGTTGTCCTTAATTCTGGTTGTGAGAGGAGGCACAGTGTGTCTGTCTACGCCTCCATCTTGGCTGGAAGTCTGAAAGCTGCCTGTATCATGCTTTATTGTCACGATTTTTTCAGAGGTTTTGTACCATTGCAGGGTGCTTCTCCTCAATTCACTTCTATGCTTACTTGAAAAAAATTTACCTTAGATACTTATAGATAATTTGTTACAGGAATTTTAAAGCTAATCTTCTCAAGCTCCCCCTAAAAACCTTGATGTGAATTGCCTTTAATTTGAAGAGTAATTTTGTGAGGGTGCAATGGGATTGATATGTTTGTAATATTGAGTTTTCCCAACTAAATATTTTAAATATAATTTATTTAAATGCTTTATGTCATTACATGTAGTTTTAATAGCTTTGTGTATTCTCCATTTTTTGGATATATATTTAATATATTTTTACTTCTTAAGTTTTATTTTTACTAGTTTTTGGTAGAATTGAGAAAAAATTGAGTTTGTAAGGAGGTCTATCTGGGCATCTTTCTAAGGTCTTTAATTGTGAAAGAATCAAAAACTTTCCAGGACTGAAGAGTGAAAAACAGCTCTAACTGAAAAAGCAAACAGCAGTGCTGCCATTCATTAATCAGCATGGGACAGCAGGCACAGATAAAGTCAGCTGCAAAGTTAATAACAGTGCATCACCCAAGGTCATACTGCAGTTGTAAACTGCCACATAGAACCCACTTTGAGTGATGACAGTGCCCTCCCCAATGATGTCTCAGATCTGCTTTGCTTATTTCATTAATTATAGGAGATAGACAATTGCCACATTTACCTTAAGACAGCACCGATTCCCTTGTGAATCCTCATGTCTTTAAAATCTTCCTTAAAAACAGGAGCCAATCGAGACTTTCTTCAGAACCCTACAGAGGGAATCAAGTCTAACACAAGAGGAATCCCTCCTTCCTCTTCTTTAATAACTTTCCATGTTCCTCTGAAATTTCTTTCTTGAAGGGAAGGGGGAAAAAAAGATGTTTTTATCAGACTACTAATTAAGCTTTACAAACTGTATTAGCTTATTTGCTCATTCTTTTGGGGTAATTATGAAGATGCTCAAATATTTTTCAAAATGTGAGGGTTTTTCTTTTGTCTTTTTCTTCATAATTGTTACCACTTTTCTTTCCCAATTGCATTGGTAAGGACTCAAATGCTATTATGCTGAGCAAAAGCAAAGACAATGAACATCTTTAAGTAGCTCCCAGTCTTACCAATGGTGAAAAATCTCATCTAGCTCCTTAACTGAAAAGTATTCATCAAACTCATTTGGCTTTTTACCTTAAAAGAAATAAAGCCTCAAAATTATTGTTGTTGTTGTTGTTGTTGTTGTTGTTGTTATTATTATTATTATTATTTTGGTTAAATGTGTTTGTTAAAAATTTTTGTAGCTGGACTTTATTAAGTTAAAAAATTTCTTTCTTAGTTTTATCATTCATTTGTTGTTTTGTTCTTATCATGTAGGAATTAACAATTGTTTTTTCTTTATTTACTGAGCTTTTCCTCATATATTTGGGCATTTTCTAATGATAAGCCATCCTTGCTTCATTGGAATAATCCAAATTGTGTCATGATGTGTTTTTTTTAGATATATTTTTTGCATCATATTGTACTTTGAATTTGCATTTCCCTGGTGACTAATAATAATGAGCGTTTTTTATGTGCTTTTGGTCATTTGTATACCTTCTTTTAAGTGGAATGAAGAGTTAATTTTATATTCCAGATACAAACCTTTAAATATATGTTCTCCCAATCTGTGGCTTGCTTCTTAAATTTCTGTATATAAAAAACAGAAGTTTTAATTTTGATACAGTTTAATTTATTAATATTTATCTAATGCATGTAGTTTTTGTGTCTTATCTAAGAAATGTTAGCCTAACACAAGATCTAATGATTTATGTTTTTACTTATTAGAAGATTTATAGTTTTAGGTTTTACGTTTAAGTCTATCACGCATGTTGAATAAATTTTCTTTAAAGATTTTATTTATTTATTTTTAGAGAGAGGGGAAGGGAGTGAAAAAGAGAAGGAGGGAAATATCAGTGTGCAGTTGCCTCTTGTGGGGTCCCTACAAGGAACCTGGCCTACAGCCCAGGCATGTGCCCTGACTGGAAATCGAACCAGCAACCCTTTGGTTCGCAGGCTGGCACTCAATCCACTGAACCACACCAGCCAGGACTGAGTGTATTTTTATATTTGATGTGAGGTAGGTGTTAAGGTTCATTATTTTCTCACAAAAATATTTAATTGTTTTAACATCATTTGTTGAAAAGGATCTACTTTCTTTGAATAATCCTGATAACTGTCCAAAATTAAGTGTTTATATGTGGGTCTATTTCTGGATGTTATTCTGTTTGATTGATACATAATTATGCCAATCCTGCACTGTTTTGATATCTGTAACTTTATATTTCTTAAAGCCAGATAGTGTTACCTCTTCAACTTAGTTCTTTTACAAAATTAGTGTGGGTATTCTAGGTCTTTTATATTTCCATATATATTTAAGAACCAGCTTTTTCTACATGTAAAAAGCTTGCTGGGGTTTTGAATGGAATGGAAATCTATCGAATCCATAGGTTAATTTTAGCAAAGTTAATACCCTGACAATATTGAATTTTCTGATTCATAAACAAAGTATTTATTTAAATAATCTTTATCTTTTATAAATTTCAATGTACAGAACTTGCATTTAATAAAAGCACATTGAATAGTTAAAGTTGGTTAGAATACTTATTTAAAAAAAGAAATATCTCTTAGCTTTTTAATTGTCATTATAACACATTCTTATTTTGACACAATTTATTTATTTTTACCCCATTGCCACTATGCCTAACAAAATTTTTCCAAATTTTGTCTTCTTTTACCACTTAATAAAGTGTGAATTAAATGTTACACTTAATAATTTCATTAAGGAAATTTGAAATTTTAATGTTTACCTTGAGACTGTTTGATTAACAAATATACATTACTAAGACATAAGTTCAAACAAGAGAAAATCTAAAGTATATCTGTGTAATTAGCAAATTATCTGGTAAAATTTTTAAACTATTTCACATTTCTACACAGTATAATTCAAGCAAGAATATCTAGTTCCAAGGTACTACAATGTTTGGCATTTTTTTAATCAGACTACTCATTAAGCTTTACAAACTATATTAGTTTATTTGCTCATTCTTTTGCAGTAATTATGAAGATGCTCAAATCTTTTTCCAAACATGATTTTTTTTTTGCTTTTTTCTTCATAATTGTTATCAATTGTAAGCTTCAAAATATAGTTTTATTCCTTTCAACAAGTTATCTCTAAGTAAACAAATATTTTGTAAGTGCAAAATTTGCTATATGCACAACTCTAAAAACCAGGTAAACAAAAATGCAGAATGTGGGATAATTATATTACAATATCTCAAAGACTGAAATAAGGAAAGCAATGCAAAAATAGAAATACTCACTGAGCATTATTTTTTTAATCCAGAAAAAATTGCTTCAAGAAATAAGTAATAATGAGGACTTCTGGCCAAGATGGAGGTGTAGGTAGACACTGTGCCTCCTTGCACAACCAAAATTAAGAACAACAAACATTTAGAAACAAAAAAACAACCAGAGCTCACAGAAAATTGAACTGTAAGGAAGTCCAACAACCATTCATCCAGACCAATAAACCAGGCAAAAAAGGGAGAAAGACAGACCGTGCAACCCAGAACCCCAGTGCCAGGAAATAAAGCCTAAAAGCACCGATTGAAAACATTGTGGGGGTTGAAGTGCTGAGAGAGACTCCAAGCCTCACAGGACAGTTTGTTGGAGAGACCCACAGGGCCCTAGAATGTACGCAGGCCCACCCACACAGGAATCAGCACCAGAAGGGCCCAATTTGCTTGTGGGAAGCAGTGGAAGGGACTGAAATACGAGAGAGAGCACAGCAAGCACCATTGTTCCATCTTGGATCCTGCCCCCCACATACAGCATCACAACCCAGCAACTGGGTTGCCCCGCCCAGGTGAACACCTAAGGCTGCACCCCTCACTACATAACACACGCAACCAGACACCGCCCCCCCCCCAAAAAAAAAATGGCTCAAATGGAAGAACAGATCAAAGCCCCAAGGCCAATACATCTAAGCGACCAAGAGATAGCCTATCAGATGCACAGTTCAAAGCACTGGTGATCAGGATGCTCACAGAATTGGTTGATTTTGCTCACAAATTAGAAGAACAAATGAAGGCTATACTAAGTGAAATGAAGGAAAATGCACAGGGAACAAATAGTGATAGGAAGAAAACTGGGACTCAAATCAATGGAGTGCTAACCTTATCGGGGCTCCCTTGTATGTTACTTCCTTTTTCTCCCTTGCTGCCTTTAAGATTTTCTCTTTGTCTTGAAATTTTGACATTTTGATGATGATGTGTCTTGAAGTGGGCCTGTTTGGGTTCCTCTTGATTGGGACTCTCTGTGTTTCCTGGATTTGTGTGACTTTTTCCTCTCATCAAATTAGGGAAGTTTTCCATCATTACTTTTTCAAAATGGAATTCTATGCAGCAGAAAGAAAGAAGGAGCTCCTACCCTTTGCAACAGCATGGATGGAATTGGAGAGCATCATGCTAAGCGAAATAAGCCAGGCAGTGAAAGATAAATACCATATGAGCTCACCTTTAACAGGAACCTAATCAACAAAACAAAGAAAGAAGCATAATATAAACTAAGACACTGAATTTGAGAACAGTCTGACAGTGACCAGAGGGGAGAGGGGAGGGAATTTCAGGGGAAAAGGGGAACGGTTTAGAGCAACAAGTATAAAGGACACATGGACAAAAACTATGGGGGGTGGAAATGGGAGAGAGGTGGAGAGGGCTAGGGTGGTGGGCTGGGGTGGGAGTAAAAGACAGAAAACTGTACAATATCAACAATTAAAAAAATACTGATTAAAAAAAAAATCAATGGAGTGGACCAGAAGGAAGAAAGAAAGAATTCAAAAAATGAGAAGAGGCTTAGGAACCTCCAGGACATCTTTAAACATTCCAACATCTGAATTATAGGGGTACCAGAAGGGGAAGAGGAAGAGCAACAAGTGGAAAAGTTATTTGAACAAATAATAAAGGAGAACTTCCCCAATCTGGCAAAAGAAATAGACTACCAGGAAGTCCAGGAAGCTCAGAGAGTCCCAAAGAAGTTGGACCCAAGGAGGAACACACCAAGGCACGTCATAATGACATTAGCCAAGATTCAAATGAAGGAGAGAATTCTAGAAGCAGCAAGGGATATGAGGACAGTCACCTACAAAGGAGTTCCCATAAGACTGTCAGCTGATTTCTCAAAAGAGATCTTTCAGGCAAGAAGGGGCTGGAAAAAAGCATTCCAAGTCATGAAAGGCAAGGACATACATCTGAGATTGCTCTATCCAGTGAAGCTGTCATTTAGAATGGAAGGGAAGATAAAGTGCTTCTCAGATAAGGTCAAGTTAAAGGAGTTCATCATCACTAAGTCCTTATTATATGAAATATTAAAGGGACTTGCCTAAGAAAAAGAAGATAAAAAATATGACAGTAAAAGACAGCAAACTCACGGATATTAACAACCACACCTAAAACAAAAGCAAACTAAACAAACAACTAGAACAGGAGCAGAAACACAGAAATGGAGATCACATGGAGGGTTAGCAACAGAGGCGTGGGAGGAGGAGAGGGGGGAAAAGATACAGAGAATAAATAGTGTAGATGGTAGGTGGAAAATAGACAGGGGGAGGGCAAGAATAGTGTGGGAAATATAGAAGCTAAAGAACTTATGACACATAGACATGAACTAAAGTGGGGGAATGTGGGTGGGAGGGGGTATGTAGGGTGGAGGGGAATGATGGGGCAGAAATGGGACAACTGTAATAGCATAATCAATAAAATATATTTTAAAAATGAAGATAAAAAAAGAGAAAAAGTCACTACTGTAAAAAAAAATAGTAAGGGTCCTATTCAGTCCATTCTACAACATACTGAGGCCAAGACTGTAGGTGAAACATTTTTTTATTTTTATTTTTTATTTTAATTGTTGTTCAAGTACAATTTTCTGCCCTTTACCCCATCCCAGCCCACCCCCCAGCCTTCCCCACCTCCCTCCCATCTCCACCCACCCTTTTTATTGTCCATGTGTCCTTTATACTATTTTCTTCAAATCCCTTCCCCAGAAATTGTCATCCTTCTTCCCTTTTGTCACTGTCAGCCTGTTCTCTATTTCAGTGTCTTTGCTTATATTTTGCTTGTTTGTTTGTTTTGTTGATTAGATTCCTGTTAAAGGTGACAACCACTATTGAAAACAGTATGGCATTTTCTAGAAAACTAAAAATGGATCTGCCTTTTGACCCAGCAATTCCACTGCTAGGATTGTGCCCTAAGAACCCTGAAACACCAATCCAAAAGAACCTATGCACCCCCATGTTCATAGCAGCACAATTTACAATAGCCAAGTGTTAGAAGCAACCTAGGTGCCCATCAGTAAATGAATGGATCAAAAACTATGGTACATCTACAGAATGGAATTCTACACAGCAGAAAGAAAGAAGGAGCTCCTACCCTTTGTGACAACAGGGATGGAACTGGAAAGCATATGCTAAGCAAAATAATCCAGGCGGTGTATGTGAAACATTTTTATAGTTGTCTTAGGAAATCGTATACTTGAGTATATTTGATTGATTCATCTTTTTTTTAGTTTACTTATATTTCCTTTTGTAGTATCTAATCTGCTTCAGTGTCTAACTTTAAATTTTTTATTTTTCAACTTTAGTAGTTCCATTTTTGTCCTTTCCATACATTTTTTTCTTCTCCTCACCATGTTCATGTTTTCCATTACCTTCTTGATCATGTGGAACAAATTTATAATAACTATGTGAGTGTCATTTTCTGTTAATTCTATCATGTCTGTTATCTAAATTTGTTTTATTGATTGCTTTTAATGTTTTATGGATCACATTATGCTGCTTCTTTGCACTCCTGGTCATTTAAAAAATTGTTTTATTTATTGATTTGAGAGAGATAGAGAGAAAAAGGAAGAGAGACAGAGAAAGAGAGAGAGACAGAGAGAGAGAAGAGAGAAACACTGATTTCTTGCTCCACTTATTTATGCATTCAATGGTTGATTCTTGTATGTGCCCTGACCGGGGGTCTGCAACCCTGGTGTACTGGACAATACTCAAACGAACTGAGCTACTCTACCAAGGCCATGCCTGGTAATTTTTTATTGTTATTCTAGATTATGTCATTTATACTGGACATCTTTGCATTACTTTAAAGACTATTTGGCTTTGTTTTGGCATGTAGTTACTGGGATCTGTTTGATTCTTTTAAGGATTTCTTCTGGGTTTTTTTGTGTTTTTTTTTAATGCTAGTTCAGAATAGACTTTTCCCCCCTCGTGTTCAATTAGTTCTGCTATTAGGCAAGACCCTTAATGGATAAGAACTCTATCTAATTCCCCATTCTTATGAGATCTCTTGATTATGGTTGTTAGCAGCAGACTATTAACAACCTGGTGTAAAGCGGAGGAAATTGTTCAGCTTACTTTCTAGTAGTTCTATAGTGGTTTCCTGTATACACAGAGCAGTACTCAGTGGAAATCTCAAAGGGATTCCTCTGCAGATATGCAGAACTATTTCTCTGTACAGACCCTCCTCTGAAGTACCTTGTCCCACAATTCTAGGATCCTTGGTTTGCTTGAATTCCAATTGCTGACTCCTTGATACAAGGAGACTGCTGAGCTTGGTTTGGGATTTTATTTTTTATGCTGAAGCCTACAAACTACCTCTAGGAGGGAAGCTTGGTCAGTTATGATGCTAACCTCATTTTTCCCTTTTCTTGGAGATTACAGTCCCGCTCTAGCTGTTTTCATATATTTTGGTTGATTTTATAGTTTTGTAATGAAAGCAATTCCTGTAGCAATTTATTTCTTCATGGTCAAAGGTGGAATTTTCTAGTTTTTTAAAAAAATACTTAATATACTGTTCTTGTTGATTTTGAAGTAAATAATTTTACTAACCTCATTAAACAAGATAGACAAAATTTTTCCTGTGTTTTAATATTTTCTGTAACAACATGTATATCTCATCATTAACAACTTGTTAGAACTTAACCTCTTAAGCCATGTAGGCCTGTTTTGTTTTTTGCTTTAAATCACAATTTTAATTTTAATTTAATTAAAGTTGTGTATTAATCTTTTTATCTGTTTTTGTAACAATTTGACATGTTATGCTTCTTCCTAAAATGTTAACATTTCATCTAGTTTTACAAATTTATTGATGTATAGTTTATATTTATAATCACTGTTGAATCTCTTATATTTTCTTATTCTGAATTTAGTTTACTTTGTATCTTCTTTCAGTTATGTTTATTGCATCTTACCAAAGTTTTGTATATTTCATGTGTTTTTTTTTTTCAAAGGAACAATTTTTTTAAACATCATCTCTTTTGAATTTTACTCTGGTCATTTTTCTCTATGTCAATGAGTCTTCCTATTGTTTCTATATATTTCCTACATTTTTATTTTGGGTCTATTGTGCTTTTTCTAGCTTCTTTCCCCATGTTCCTTAATTACTGATTAAAATGTTTTTAAATGCTTAAAAATGAAAAAGCAGAAAAACTAAAAAACTAGAAACAATTATAAATAGGCAGTTCACACATGTGGTAAAGCCACATGATTTAGAGATCTGTGTAGAAATGTTAAACTTTTAGAAATCGGAGACATAATATGTCATTTTATTTATATCAGGTTGCAAAATTTCATAGAGTTATATATAATAATTATTTGAGCCAACCAAGTTTGGAGCAGAGGAGGGAGGGTAATCATATATTACTCATATTTTTAATTGAGTGAAACTATTTCAGAGAAGATTCTGAAAATCAAATTTAGGATGTGTATGCATAAAATCCAGCAGTCCCTTTTCTAGATACATTCTCCAGAGAAAATCCCCCAGAAGATAAACTCCTTGAGGCCACCAGGACTTTTGGTTTCTTTTGTTCACAGATGCATACCCTATATGCCCAGGTATATATTAGATGTGCAATAAATATTTTTTGAATGAAACAACTCTGTATCACACGTTACAAATGGCTATATGTGAAAATATTCACTGCAGCGTGATTTGCTGTAGCAGGGAGCCTTCACTGGCTTCATTACCAAGGAAACATGTAAATGAAATGTTAACAATAGCATTCAAAGGAACACCAGGCTGCAGTAAGAAGCCGTGAGAATACAATAACATGATGTGAAACGAAGAGTAAGCATTAGAACAAGATCAAAACAATATATCAATTTAAATTAAAAAAACAGAAAACAGAACTTTATATTTTGAGAGGCATACATTTTAAGAACATAAAGTGACTAGAGTAGGCAGAATGAAAGAGTGAGAATAGGAAATTAAAGTTAAAAAATTTAAAGGAAGACACAGTGGTATCTTTTGCTAAGTAATAGTGGAATGCTGTATTTCCATGTGCATCATGACTTCAAAGTCCAAGACAAAAAAGTGTGTGCACTAATGTCATTTTAACTTGTTTTGCCTTTTAAAACATATAATTTAATTTACTAAATGACATAGCTTTTCAAGAAGGCATTGGATTACAAAATTGCTTTTTTTGGTAAATGAATTAATGCTATGCCCCAAACCAGGTATTTCTGTGAGATTAATTTACAATGAACAATCTGGCTTGCCAGTTTGTAGCAGACAGACCACCTGTTTGTTTTGGCCATGCAAATCCAGCATTGTAAACAATCACATCATTTTACAAAACAATTGAGGACCTGAGTAGCCATGGAAATAATACACAAGGAAGATATCAAGTACACATTTTTATGTAACTTGCCAAGACTGTCATCAAAACTGAAAGTTCTTACCATTGGTTACCAGTGGCTGTGGCCTTTGGCCTAGTAGCAGACACGTGAAATGACTGGGGAGTGGGCCCAGTTTGCGATACATGTGTTGTCCCCACCCCACTTCGGTACCTCTGTGGCTGAGCAGTGATGACGAATGTCATGTTTTCACGGCGAGATAGCACTTCTCTGTGTTAACATTTAAACCTAATGGCCATTGAAGAAAAACCAACATTTTTTATATATTGAAAAATTTATTTTTAATAGTCTTATTAGAAATGGGTAAAATTAAGAGATTAAGAAGTACTAATTGGCAGTTACAAAATAGTCGTGGGGATGTAAAGTACAGCAGAGGGAATATAGTCAACAATAGCGTAATAACTATGTATGGTAACGGGCGGGTACGTGAATTATAGGGTCGGGGGGACACTTTGTAAAATATATGATTGTCTAACCGCTGTGCTGTGTAACCAAAACTAATAAAAATAATGTTGAATGCAAGCCAAAATTGAAAAATAAAATATAAAAAATGGGTAAAATGAGTAGCAAAAGGGAAAATGGAGTAGAAAATGCCCATTTGAATACTGCAACATTTAGGGAAAGAACACAGCTGGTTGCCAGACAACAGACCCACAGAGGAAGTAAATGGGTCCTCTTGTGCTTGAGCTCCTCAAAGAGTTGAAGATAAGAGACAAGAATGTAAAAGTACGAGGAGAAAAAGGAAGATTACATAAGAGGTCTGTCCAGATAAAATAGAGCCATTGTTAACATAACAAGAATGGTTTGCGAGGCATTGATGAAACCTGGCAGCCAAGGAGAGTGGACTGGAATGCAGATGCGTGAACAATGATGGCCTCACTATAGTAGTCAGTAGGGGCAGTAGTTGCCATTGAGTGAGCATGTCCACTGTGTGGCCATTGCATTCAAAATGATTGAGTGAGTACAGCAATGAATCTACATCAAACTTTGTGTTCAGCTTGAACATGCCTCTGCAGAAACTATTCAGATGATTCAGAAGGCTTTTGAGGTTGATGCAATGAGTGCAGTGCAAGAAAAAGTGTGACACAAATGCTTCAAAGATGGTCAAGACCTGTTGACAGTGATCCACATTCTGGAAGACCTACAGCAAGCAGTACACCTGAGGATGTTGAATGTGTATGGGATAAAATCAACAACAATTGGCTACTGACAATGCAAGAACTGGAAGCTGATCTGGGGATTCCAAAAAGCTACTGTGTCCAAGATTTTGAAGCAGGATCTTGGCATGACATACATTGTGGCAAAATTCATTTCATGGCTTCTGCTACAAAAGCAGAAGGAACATCATGCTGCAGTTGCTAATGACTTGATTCAAACAGCTACCAGTGAACCAGATTTCTCAATAAGTTATAACTAGATATGAATTGTGCTTCCCTGACTATGATTCAGACAAGAAGGCCCAGTGTCCCAATGGAAATCACCTGGTTCTCCATACCAGAAGAAGGAATGGCAAAGTTCCAACAAGATCAATACTATGATAACTGTGTTTTTGATTGGGAAGGTGTTGTCCATCATAAATACATCCCTCCAGGCCAAGCAATTAATAAGGAGTACTACCTCAATGTTCTCTCGCAGTTGAGAGATGCAATATGATGAAAACATCTTCAGCTGTGGGCAACCAGTGATTGGCAGACTCATCACAATGTGACCACTCATGCATCATGTCTCATTCAGAGTTTTTTGGTGAAACATCACATCACACAGGTGACTGAGCCCTCCTACAGCCCAGCTTTGGTGCCTGTGACTTTTGGCTTTTCCCAAAACTAAAATCACCTTTGAAATGGAAGAAATTTCAGACTGTCAATGAGATTCAGGAAAATACAACAGGGCAGCTGATGGCAATTCCATCAAAGGATTTTGCAGAGTGTTTTGAACAGTGGAAGAGACACTGGGAGAACTGTGTGAGGTCCTAAGGTACTTACTTTGAAGGGGACTGAGGCATCATTGTCTTATGTACAATGTTTCTTGTATCTTTTATCTTTTTTCAATAGATATCTCTATTTTTCATATTACATAGTTTGATACTTTCTAGGAAGACCTCGTATCTTAAAGGTCCTGTTTAACGATGTAGTCTTTTCAGGCAAAAGCAGCAGTTCCAAGAAGGTTTGTCTCTTTACCTTTGAATTTCATGCTGCCCATCTGTCCTTTAGAATACAATGCTTTAAAAGAAGGGCCCCAATTTTCTGTTAGCCATACTTCGGGGAGAAGGAATTTGGAAAATAACACAACATTTCTGTTGTTTAAGGATTTTGTTGGATTCCACCTATGGTTTTTCTTTCTATGTATGTGTTAATTATATCCCCATAATTCTAGAAAATATTTGAAGTTATTATTTCCTTATAGTCTGTCAAGATACATTTTGAAAATACTTTATGATTCTATGCATAATGCTTTAATAAAACATAAAATCTTAAACTCATAAGAATAAATGGCATTTTGAAATCCTTTAATCATGATATTTTTCTAATTTGTTTGTATTAAAGTTTTTTAGTTATAAAGTGTATGAATGTATTTTCCTAGTAAAAATTATAACAAAAAATTAGCCCTAGGGAATCTCTATTAGAGAACACTTTTTTTCTGGATGACTAAAAAGTTAACCCAAATAGCCTTGACACTTACCAGGATTTATTGATTTACATGCTGGAAGCCCTTGGCTTACCCAGGATTTCAATCATGGCAGGACTCTGTGTCTCTCTTTGTATACACCTTGAAACCACCACCGTCTAGCTGGCTTGTTCTGTGGCTCTCCCTCCAACGTGGCAAGATGGTTACAATGGCTTTAGCTTTGTTCCTTCTGGTTTCATATTTTATAATAGCTTTTAAAAGTTTCAAGAACTGAGTTTCATTTGTTTTCATTTATAGTCCTGAGCCAATTACTGTTTCATGGAACTGGAAAACACCGATTGCTTGGGCCTTGTTTGCATGTTTCAGTCTTGGATGTGGAGTGTTCAGTTTCACCCAAGCAAGTTGGTTGACACAGAAGATTTCTCCAAAAGCAAAGTCAGTGTGTTTTAAGGAAGGGCAGTCAGTACTGGTGGATAAAAATAATAGATCTTCACTGTAGCCCCATCTCCTTCGATGACTTCTATTTTTGGCTGCTTTCATCCATTTTACCCCTCTCTCCACCCTCATCCCCTGGCAATCACCAATCTGTTCTCTGTTTCTATGAACGAGGGCTTTTTTTATTCTACATATAAGTGATATCACATAGTATTTGTTTTTCTCTGTCTTTTTTCACCTAGCATGATGCCCTCAAGGTCCAAAAGCCTTCATGGCTTTTTGAATCTTTTGCTATATGATTCTAAGCATATGTTTATAGTTTTCCTTAAGTAACTATAATTTTATTTCTTACTGTTTTTATTTGAGACACTAATTTATTTAGAATTTCTATTGTATGGTATGAGTAAGGATCTATCTTCATTTTGTTTGTTTTAAATTTTCTCAACTCCACTTCCTGGAAAATGTATCTTTACCTTAGTGATGTGAAATGCATACCCAATTCTTGTATGTGCATGATTCTGGGGTCAAAATTCTAAAGGTTTAAATTTTTTATCCTGCTTCTTGTTAGAGTAAAATATCTTGTTCTTTATTGTTAAAATTGTTGTGGCTATTCTGATTCCATAAATACTAAGAATAAATTTGGTAATAGGCATAAGAAACATCTTTGTGCATTAGTTTGCAATAGATTGAAATTACAGACAAATAAAAGGAAATGGGCATTTTTACAGTACTCAATATTGTCAAACATTAACATGTTACAGCTTTCCATCTATTTCAGTTTTCTTTTTTGTTACTAAGTAAAACTTTACTTTTGCCCCCCCTCCAAAATTCTAACATATTTCCTGATAAACAATTTTCTAAGAACTTAGTAGTTTGTTACTTTTGCTTTTATATAATGGCTATACTTTAACACTATTAATTTAAAAATTTATTGGTATATAATAAACATAAAGAAAAATGCACATACCATAAGTATTATATAGTTGATGAATTTTCACAAACTAAACCTACCCATGTAACCAGAACCCAGATTAAGATATAGAATATTATCATCACTTCAGGAGCTATAATTTCTTCTAGTCAATATCTCATACTTGGTGAATAATCTCTATTCTGGCTTTTTATAGCATAGATGAGTTTTGTTTTCTTAAGTAATTTACATAAAATAAGCATCCTGGATCTTCTTTAACTCAGGATTTTATGTGTGAGTTTTTAAGCCATATTACTGTAGAGATTTCAATCCATATACTGGCTGTATAATAGTATTCTATTTTATGAATATATGACAATATCCTTATCAGTTCTACTGCTGGTAGGTATTTGGGCAGTTTTTTAAGTCTATTGTGAATAATGCTATGTTGAGTGCAATTTCTGGGTCATAGAAAATGCATGTGTTTGGTTTTGGTTAACATCGCCTCCATTTTCCAGAATGCTTATACCACTTCACACTGCCATCAGGAATGTAGGAAGATTCTGTTTACTTCATTTTCGGGATGACAATTGGCATTTTCCATCTGGTCGTTTGTAGTTATATTTCATTGTGGTTTAATTTACGTTCACTTGCCTAATAAAACTGAGTTTTTTAAAATATTTTATTGCTTTTGAAATAGTGTCTTTTTGTGAAATACCTGTTCAAGTCTTTTGCCATTTTAAAATTTGCTTTGTCTACTTTTTTCTTAGAAATGTAGAAAATCTTTATATTTTCTTAATATGAAGCTGTTAGGTGCCATTGTAAATGGTCTAGTTCTATTTATTTATTTTGGTGGCTGGTGTATAAAACTACAGATAATATTTGAACATTGATCTTGTATCCAGTGACATACTATACTTATCAATTCCAATAGTTGGTCTATAGATTCTTTTTGGATTTCCTAGGTAAACAAACACGACTTCTGAGAATAGTAACATTTTATTTCTTCCTTTATAAACCTTATTCCTTTCATTTCTTATTTCACTGGCTGGTGACTCCAGTAAAACACTAAACAGAGATATTGAGAGTAAGCATGCTTGTCTCATTCTAGGGAAGAGGAGGGTTTTAGTATTTCACCATCAGTGTGATACTTGTTACAGATTTTAATAGATATTATTATCAATATTAAGAACATTCTCTTTCATTTTCACTTTGCTAAGATATATTATCCAGTATGGATGTTAATTTTTATTAAATGCTTTTTATACCTCTATTGTGATGACCACATGCAATTTCTCTTTTGCTTTAATGTAGTAAATTACATTGTTTTTAATAGTAAATCATTGAATTCCTGAAAAGCATTAATTAGCTGAAATATATTGGACTTTATGTATCATTGGGTTCTTTCCTTAAAATATACACCTTGTTAAAAGCTTTGGAGTGGTGGGGGGCGGGAATGGAGACAACTGTACTTGAACAATTAAAAAAAGGTTTTTAAAAAAGCTTTCCTTCTGTGTTAATAAATTCTTCTGCACCTTTTTCACCTTGCAAAACTAAAATTCTGCAGATTAAACAACTCCCATTTTCCCCGTTCCCCAGTCCCTGGTAACCACCATTCTTTTTGAATCTATGCATTTGGAATCATCTAGTAAAAGAAAAAAAAGAAATTAGTCTGTAATCTTCCTTTGTTGTAGTGTTCTGATTAGATTTTGGAATCAAGTTTTGTTATTCTCATAAGGAAAGTTATGAAGTATTTCTAATTTGCTATCCACTAGAAGAGTTTAAAGAGTTATTTCTTACTTAAATTCCTGGAATAATAAACTGGTGAAGCCAAGTACTTTTGAATATTTTTAATTGACAAAAAATTTTAAATACAAATTCAATTTCTTTAGTATGTATAGGATTATCTAGATTTTATGTTTTATTTATCATCTTTGCAAGTTATTTTTTAGTGAAGATTTCATCTACTTGAGAATTAGCAACTTTATTAATGTTCATAGTATACTCTTATTTCCTTTAAAAGTCTGGAGAATCTATGTGTAATGTTTACTTTTTATATAAATATTAATATTTGTAATTTTTTTCTTTTTTATAGATCAGTTCTGCTAAGGTTTTCATTAATTTTATTAGTCTTTTTATATAAAAACAATTTTTGGTTTTGTTTATTCCCTTTATTTTATCTATACCATAAATTTATATAATTATATTTATTTTTTCTATTTCCTAAGATTTGATTTATTATTTTTGAGCATTTTTTATTTTCATAGTCAAATTTTATTTATTTTATTTTTAAATTTTTATTTATTTTTTTATTGCTGTTCAGTTACTGTTGTCCCAATTTTTCCTCACTGAAGTTGAAAATACTGCTTTTCAACTTCTTTCTTTAATACATATATTTAAGACCAAATGTCCTGAAAACATTTCTTTAGCCACATTACATAAATGCGATATGTGGTCTATTTACCATAATTTATTTAAAAAATTCCTTTTGAGTTATATATTGACTTTTTCAAAAAATTGTATTAAATCTATGGGGGTGACATTGGTTATATAGGTCTCCAGCATACATTTCTATGATATATGATGTGTATATTACATTGTGTACCCATCATCAAAGTCAAACCACCATCCATTGCCATATATTTGGCTCCCTTTACCCCTCACCACCCTCCCACACTCTTCCCTCTGGTAACCACCCTATTGTCTGTGTCTATGAGTTTCAGTTTTATATTCCACATATGAGTGATATTATATTGTTCTTAGCTTTTTCTGACTTATTTTGCTTAGCATAATATCCTCAAGGTCCATTCACTTTTACAAAATAGCATTATTTCATCTTTTCTTATGGCTGAATAGTATTCCATTATATATATGTACCACAGCTTCTTTATCCAGTCCTTTATTGAAGAAAACTTTGGTTGTCTCCATGTCTTGGCTAGCATGTTAGGCTGGCATGGTTTCATGAATGTTGGTAGAAGACACAATATTCCTGACTCAAAGATACAATTTTTCTCACAGCCATACCAGTAACCCAAGGATCAGAATTTACTGTGCTGTTCCCCTGAATCCCAACTCCCACAGAATGTTGAATTCCCCAGGACACCATTGGATTTTAGCCTTGCTGAATCACCAGGGCACCAGGCCTGGGCACTGAGAGCGCCTCTGTGAATCAAGGGCCCCACTGAGTCAGCAGCTTTACTGCAGGAGGTAAAGGGAAGGATAACATTTCTCCAAAAGGGATATCTGCATTTACTTAGTTTGAGATTCACTGACCTTCTTAAAAATATTGGTTAGGAATTTTAATCAGTTCTGGAAAAATTTTCATGGATGATAGACTTCTTATACTTCTCCTCACTCAATTTTCTGTTATCTCTTTGTTTCTAGTCCTGCCTTACATGGTCTCTCTTGTCTGCAATTCCTGAGCTTTTGGGATGTTATTCTATACCAGTTCGCTTACTTCTCATTAGTACTACCCTCTGAGTTATTTGATGTTCACATTTCTTAATTCTTCTAAAATCTGTTTCTCCCTGCTTTCTACATTCCCAAAATTGCTTGATACCTCTACACACTCTTCTCTTTTCTGTCTTGCCTATTATATGTTCCTATTTTTATTTTTTTTACTTTTTTATTATTATATTACAGTTGTCCCAATTTTCCCCCCTTCATCCTCCTCTGCCCAGCCCAGCCCTGCTCCCACAGGCAATCCCCACACTGTTGTCATGTCCATGGGTCATTGGTACATGTTCTTTGAATAGTCCCTTCCCCTTCTTTTGAGGGATTTTTATGAAGAAATCAGATATAAATAACATTTATTTTATCAGGTATAACCCAACTTCTCTATTCATTAATTTCAATATTCCCATTTGGTTTGGCTACACCTCTTGTAATCATCAATTAACTACTATATTATAAGCCCAGAGTGAGTGTCTCTATAATTTAGGAGAGTTTAGAACCTTCTGGTGGGCTCTTCACCTTCCTCGTGGTGGTGTCTCCATGAGGTCCTCGTAAACACAGTGGAGGGACACTGTCTCCACTATCTAAGAGTGCAGTAACCTTCCTAACCTGCTTGGACAGCACAGCACCACGGGGCACCTCTGTCCAGGACTTTGGAGGTGAGTTGCAAATGCTCTGCATTGCATTCGGACTGTCATGGTCTGAGCAGAGCATCTCCCCCCACAGTGTTCGGTGCCACATGCAGCCAATGACCTTGGCATTCACTGCAACAACCGAAGTTCCAGAAACAGTATTTTCCCTTTGGAGGTTTCCTTATAAAGGAGAAATAGAGGGTGAAATTGATTTTTAATTTGAAATAGGCAAACATTTTATTGTGTGCTGTACAAATAAATTGAATATAATTGTCAGTTTAAAAAATTTAGGAGAGTTTAAACCATTCACATCACTTATTATTCACACTTATTGTTATTGATATTTCATAATGATGATATTTTTCAAATCTTGGGTGATGTTATATTTCGTATTTAAGTTTGCAGTTGAGGCTTTTTGACTCTGGTAGACTTGAATGGCCAGCCTATGGCAGCGGGGGAACTGCTTGCAGTGTTGTGGTCCACACACTTTTAGGGTGAGGGTTTGGACAGGATGTGCAACTAGATCACTGCCTTGTCTCACGTTCCCAAACTGCCATAATAAGCATCCTGCTCAGAGTAAAATACCCCAGATGCTCCTGCTTGGCCCTGCACTTAAAAGATGATGCAGAGGGATCCCTAGTTCTCATTTCTGGAATTGAGTTTCTCAGTGTGATTACCCTGATTATGCCTCTGGATACCCTCTGTTCATGGATTCTCCCATTGAGGTTATGTGCAAATTAGTTGTAACCTCCTGTGTCAGTTCAGTGCGATAGTGTGGAATGTGTTCAGTTTTGCAGGCCCTACTGTGAAGCGCATACAACCATCATGGATTTCTATTTCTCCCATGCTCTGAACCACTAAGAGTAGTCACGACAGTTTTGAGTAATATATATATATATTCGGTACAGGGGGTGAGACTACTAATGCTTGATGTACTCAGTCTGCCCTCTTAACCCCAGATCCTTTAAGCATTGCCATATTTAGATACTTGATGGTTCAATTAATTGATTAATGCACATTAACTCTTCTGCTAAATTCTGCATTTCATACTGACCAATACAGTTTGAGCTCTCTGTTCCAAAAGCTATTAAGTATTCAATTAAAATTCTCTAATACAGTATGAATATTATATAACAGTATAAATCACCTGGGTTTTTATGATAACATGGTTGTCCTTCTCTTTAAGAAAATATAGCCTATTATTAATACTTATATTATATCAGACTGCTGGCTGAAATCTATTATCACCTATAGTTTCTGGTTCTTCTTTTTCAATCTAGAGAATCTTAAAATTCTTATTTATTCCTGATGAAAGAGCATTTTGAAAATGCCTTGGGAGGTTGTTCTTATTTACCTTTTATTACTATGAGGTATTTTGGGGGATAATCTGATAATCCAGTTCTCTACTAATAAATGTAGGTTCTTTATTATAGTCAAGTCTTCTTCATAAATGGATTCAATCCTTCCATTTCTGAAACTTGTCTATTTTCTAAAATAAATCAATTCACTTTCCTTAGTTTTTATTTTTAAAAATATACATATAGAGATTCTTTTCACTTCTCTTCTTCCCCAATCCTTGGCCTCTAGAGGCGTTTGAAAAGCTAGCAGCAGCAGACAGTGTGGGCAAAGACTAGAAGCATGTGTGTCTCGTGTCTGCCATTGACTGGAGTGGAGACAGTGTGTGGCAGATGCATGTATATTAAGTTTAGTCAGGTAGACATGTGCCCTGAGTTGTAGAAGACCCATCTGTATTTAGTTTCTATTTAACCAAAAAAAAAAAAAAGATGAAGAATTTTCTAATAGAACAACTATTTAAAAGTGAAGGTTGATAAGAGGCACTATTAGGATTGACTGTTGGGTAGATATGGGGAAAAAAGCAAAAGAGGTGTGAGAAGGCAAAGAGAAAGAATGAAATACAAAAAGAAAACTATTTCTTTTCAAAACCTGACAGCTCCAGAACAACAATGCTCTTAGATTACAAATTAAAGCGATTTTAATCAAGAGCTTAAATTTGGGGATACAAGTTATATCTGTATATAGCTACATAAACATAAATATTCTACATATATAATCACATTATACCCAAATGTTTCTGTACCAACAGTGATAGAAAAATATGCTTCTTCATATGGCCAGAGAAGTGTTGGGTATTGGGAAAGCAAACAAGAGAAAAACAGTATTGGTGGCACCAAGAAATAGGTAGCAGAGCCATTCCTGCTGCACTTTCCCATTAAGGCCTCTACACATCATAGGCTGTCAGCCCTGTCCTCACCTCACAGTCTCCCTAGGACCCAAGATTGTCCCTCTATGTTGCTTTTATGATCAATGTTTTCACTTGATATATGGATAGCAACATGTTTTGTGTGCATATGCTGTCATAGATCTATTCAATAGATCAAAAATATACATGTTTATCTTAATAACAGTCTAGACTAATCCCACCCTTTCTGGCCCTGGGCTGATGGAGTACATTGGGGCCTCTTTTAGAAAATGTTAGATAAGGTTAAATTTCCTTGAGTCAACTAATTCCAGTCAACAATCTTGAAAAAAAGGCAGGAATAGAGATAGGTTGACAAATAAGCAAATTTGAGGCACAACTGTCAGGCCATACGCTTTCATAACAAAGCTACTAAGTTGCATTTGCCTTAATTTCAGTGATTTCCTTATTTTTTAACTTTCTAGTTGTATAAAGCAAACAAAATTGAAAGAAAAAGGAGAGGTGTATGTTTTTCTCTGCCCATCACATTCCTTCCCAGACACACATATACAGAAAGGGTATAATTCTGGTAATAACTTAGCTCTCAAATAGAAATATACATTTATATCTCACTGAAATGTTGTAATAAAATACTTTTATTTTTAAATGCATTAACAACATGAAATAAGGACTAGATGCAAATGTATTTGGGACAGTACAGCATCAGCTCAAGTAGGAAAATGCCTACTTACTTTACTTCCAGTGTTCCAACTTCTAATTCATTTGAACTCATTCTGACCCATTAACAAAGCAGCTATCTTTTCTGAAACAGTTTTTTGCCCCTTCCTAGTCACAACAAGTTTTTAGGAAACAACCAAGGTTCCCAAGAATATCTAGACCTTAAACCTGTAATGTGTCCTTATCAGATATATTTTAGGTATCTTGATTTCTAAATGATTTTAAATATTTTGTTTTTATAATAATGGTATTCCAAAACTATGCATATATTCAGAGCTACTTGAACATGACAGAATAAGAGTATATGATTTCAGTGTTTCTGTTAACATTATTATCACCATCTTGCTTGCGCAAAGGAAGACCACAGGATGTCATGGTGCTATATACTACTAATATTGGGAACTACCCTTCCTAGTTTCAGAAGCTGTATCCCCCCATGGCTAAGGCTGAGTGAGAGACCTCGGGACCATAAGCCACTAAGGAGACAAAGCTTATCTTCCTGGCAGGGGGACTACCTCTGCCCCCTTTACTTCACCCTACTTGGCCCCGAGCAGATGACTGGTTAGCCAATGACAGGTAAGATACCTCAATGGTGGGATGACCTAAGACAGACATCCTCAGGGGATGATGACATAAGGCACCCATCCAAAGGGGACCTCAGGGAAGGACTTGGGGGACTATAGAAAAAGGGGGTGATGGACCCTCGTCCTTCAGCTTTGACATAGCCTGAATCCTCATTCTGTCTGCAAGAAGTCTCCTAATCTCTTGGCTGCCTTACTTCCCCTGCTTGACTTAAGCCTGAAACAATGACAGAGGGCAGTGCAGCCCTGGGCTAGAAAGGGCAGGTTCCCTGGGGGTGATCAGGCCTAAGAAAGAATACATAAAATCCTATGAAATTTGCTTTGCTAAGAATGCCCTCAGTTTTCTGATAAGGGTTCAAGCATGAAATGAGTTTGTTTCCCAAAGTTTTATAGCCCTTTAGCTAACTGACCCTAACTCAGAATAAGCCCTAATAGTTCTTTGTATGTTATCTATTGTTTGATCCTTACCGCCTGACAATGATTAATGAGCTTTACCTGTATTCCTGTGCAAACTAAACCCAATAAAAACCCATTGAGGAAAAGGATCCTAGCCCTTCTCCTTTGACGGATCAGCCACCTTTTCTCCCCAAGCAGATCATGTCTTGGTAGATTTATTTTCATCCATGGAGGATGGGGGGCTCTGTGGGTGGAGCCCCTCCACACACTAAAAGTTTTCAGTAACTTCAGAAATGTAAAATTAAACTCTATGTTTTTTTTTAAATATTTTTTTTCTTTTAGATTTTATTTATTTATCTTTAGAGGGGAAGGGAAGGAGAGAGGGAGAGAAACATCAATGTGCGGTTGCCTCTTGTATGTCCCCTGCCGGGAACTGGCCTGGCAACCCAGGCATGTGCCCTGACTGGGAATCGAACCGCGATCCTTCGGTTCGCAGGCCCGTGCTCAATCCACTGAGCTACACCAGCCAGGGCTAAACTCTATGTTTTTAAACGTAACATAATTGATGGATGTTCAGTAGTAAAACTTCACCCACTACTTTAATATTTTTATGTTGAATCATATTGATTTTGTAGTTTTGTTTGTATTTATTTTATAAAATATGGAAGACAAATACTAGCTATTTTTTCAATTCTTATTTGTATGTATCAAAGTTTCATCTGAAAGCAAATATTTTCAGTAAATCATGAGGTTATATCAGATTTCATTTTATCCAAAAAGAAGTTACAGATCATAAAATCCATGTAAGTGCTCTGTATGGTTTCACCCCACATAAAGAGTAAGATTTTCTTGAGAACGGATACTGGTGCAAATATGTTGTGAATAGACAAGAATGGAGAAGACTGAGAAGAGGGAGGAAGACACATCATTTTCCATCCTCTAGAATCTAAACCTAATATCATAAAATTTGTGCAGTATCCATGGATATGAGTTGATGTTGCATAGACTTTTACATGATTCTTACAGAAGATCTTCAGAAAACTACACACAAAGTAAAAATTAACTGAAATGCATCTTTTGGTACCAAATCAGATGTGATTTTACAGTATTGTAAAATAAACTTTGCAATATTTATTTTCTAAATTCTGAAATATTTCTTTCATACCTTTAGTCACATGTGAAGACCCAGGTGACAAAATAGAGCTAAGATGACTTTGAGTAATAATGAATAATGCTTTTTTTTGGACTAAATGTTAACTTACAAATACAAGTGAGCAGAATTCTCAAGAAGCCTTTATATTATGGTGAGAAAATAGAAGCATACAATAAGATTTTTAATGTTTTAAACCAGAATTGATTTGTTTTTGGTTTTTAGTTAAAGAAAAAGACCCATTTTTGGAATATATTTGGAGAATTTTTCTAAATTATATAAAATAGTAATCTAGGTAAGTTTCTAATATAAATGAAGAATAAAATATAAATCTATCTAAATTTTTGTTGGGAACTGCCCTTCCTGGTTTCAGAAGCTGTAAGCCCCCATGGCTAAGGCTGAGTAAAGGACTTTGGGACCATAAGTCACTTAGGAGACAAAGCTAATCTACCTGGTAGGGGCACCACCGCTGCTCCCTTTCTCTTCACTCTTCTTGGCCCTGGTCGAATGATTGGTTAGCCAATGACCAGTAAGATTCCTCAAAAGAGGGATGAACTAAGACAGGCATGGTCACAAAGGGGCCCTCAGGGAAAGACTTGGGGGGCTATAGAAAAAGGGGGTGATAGATCCTCGCCCCTCAGCTTTGATGTAGCCTGGGTCCTCATTCTGTCTGCAAGAATTCTCCTAATCTCTTGGCTGCCTTACTTCCCCTGCCTGACTTAAGCCTGAAACAATGCCTTAAGCCTAAAACAATGCTGGAGATGGGTGCCGTCCTGTGCTGGAAAGGGCAGGTTCTCTCAGGCGATCAGGCCTAAGAAAGAATGCATAAAATCCTACGAAACCTACTTTACTAATACCCTCAATTTAAATGATAAAGGTCCAAGCAAGAAGTCAGTTTGTTTCCCAAAGTTTTATGGCCCTTTAACTATCTGACCCTGACCCAGAATAAGCCCTCAGAGTTCTTTGAATGTTATCTATTGTTTAATCATTTCTGCCTGGCAATGATTATGAGCTTTATATACCCTGTATTCCTGAGCAAATTGAACCGAATAAAAGCTTGTCAAGGTAAGGGTTGAGGTGCTGCTCTCCTCTTGAGAGAGAAGCCATGCCATCCCTTTTCCTCCACAGAACTTGGTAGTCCGTGTGAATTTGTCTCATCTCATCCATAACGCTGAGAACCCCAGGAGCCAGGATCTGTGCCAAATTTTGTTATAGCTTAGATGTTTAAATTTTTATTAAATTTATTTGGGAGACATTGGTTAATAAAATTATATAGGTTTCAAGTGTGTAATTCTATAATATGAGGTCTGCTTACCCAGTATCCAGCCATATGATGTGAAAAATAGAGACATTTATTAAAGAAGATATAAGATACAGGGACTTCCGGCCAAGATGGAGGCGTAGGTGGACACACTGTGCCTCCTCTCACAACCAAAATTAAGGACAACAAATATTTAGAAACAAGAAAGCAACCAGAACTTATAGAAAATTGAACTGTACGGAAGTCCAACAACCATTCATCCAGACCGGTAAGAGGGGCAGAGTCGCGGTAGGAAAAAGTGGAGGTGCGGACCCAGGAACGCAAGTAGCAGCGGCTCGCAGTTCCCAGGTGCACGGGCAGTGGCTGGCGGTCCTCAGAGCCACAGGTGGCAGCTGGCAGACCCCGGGCACAGGGGGGCAACTGTGCAGACCCAGTGAGGATGCACAAGGCAGCTGGCTGACCGAGGGTCCCACATTCGCGCACGCAGATGGTCCAGGCAGAGGGGAAGTGGCGGAAGGGACTGAATCCAGGAGAGAGCGGAGCAGGTGCCATTGTTCCCTCTCAGGCTCTGCCCCCACATACAGCGTCACAACCCAGCGACTGGGCTGCCTCACACTGGGGAGCGCCTGAGGCTCTACTCCTCACTACGTAACAGCACGCGCACGCGTGTGCAGATAATCCAGGTGAAGGGGAAGCGGCGGAAGGGACCGGAGTCCAGAAGAGAGCGGAACAGGTGCCATTCTTCCCTCTCGGACTCCGCCCCCACATACAGCGTCACAACCCAGCAACTGGGCTGCCCTGCCCTGAGGAACACCTAAGGCTCCACCCCTCATACGTAATAGCCGCGACCAGACTAAAACCAAACCAAAACAAAACAAAAAAACCCCACCAAAAATGGCTCAAACTGGAGGAAAAATGAAAACCCCGGAGTCAATTCCTCTAAGCAACGAAGAGATAGCCAACCTATCAGATGTACAGTTCAAAGCACTGGTCATCAAAATGCTCACAGAATTGGTTGATTTTGCTCACAAATTAGATGAGAAAATGCAGGCTACAATACGTAAAATGAAGGAAGACGCATGGGGAACCGATAGAGATGGAAGGAAAACTGGGACTCAAATCAATGGAGTGGACCAGAAGGAAGAAATTAACAACCAAACAGAAAACGAGGAAGAAACAAGAATTCAAAAAAATGAGGAGAGGCTTAGGAACCTCTGGGACATCGTTAAACGTCCCAACATCCGAATTATAGGGGTCCCAGAAGGGGAAGAAGAAAAGCAACAAGTGGAAAACTTATTTCAACAAATAATCAAGGAGAACTTCCCCAATCTGGCAAAGGAAATAGACTTCCAGGACGTCCAGGAAGCTCAGAGAGTCCCAAAGAAGTTGGGCCCAAGAAGGAACACATCAAGGCACATCGTAATTACATTAGCCAAGATTAAAATGAAGGAGAGAATTCTAGAAGCAGCAAGGGATAAGGGGACAGTCACCTACAAAGGAGTTCCCATCAGACTGTCAGATGATTTCTCAAAAGAGACCTTCCAGGCAAGAAGGGGCTGGAAAGAAATATTTGAAATCTTGAAAAGCAGGGACCTACATCCAAAATTGCTCTATCCAGCAAAGCTGTCATTTAGAATGGAAGGACAGATAAAGTGCTTCTCAGATAAGGTCAAGTTCAAGGAGTTCATCATCACCAAGCTCTTATTATATGAAATGTTAAAGGGACTTATCTAGGAAAAAGAAGATCAAAAACATGACAATGAAAAGACAGAAAAATCACAGCTATTAAGAACCACACCTAAAACAAAAGCAAACTAAGCAAACAGCTAGAACATGAACAGAACTACAGAAATGGAGATCATATGGAGGCTTAGCAAGGGGCGTGGGAGGAGGAGAGGGGGGTAAGGTACAGAGAATGAGTAGCATAGATAGTGGGTAGAAAATAGACAGGGGCTGGGAAAGAATAGTATGGGAAATGTAGAAGCTAAAGAACTTATGACCCATGGACATGAACTAAAGGGGGGAATGTGGGTGGGAGAGGGTGTGCAGGGTGGGGGAAATGATGGGGGAGAAATGGGACAACTGTAATAGCATAATCAATAAAATATATTTAAAAAAAAAGAAGATATAAGATACAAGAAACATTGTACATAAGATAATGATGCCTCAGTCCCCTTCAAAGTAGGCAATTTGGGACTTCACACAGTTCTCCCAGTATCTCTTCCACTGTTCAAAACACTGCAAAATCCTCTGTTGGAATTGCCATCAGCTGCCGTGTTGTATTTTCCTGAATCTCATCAACAGTCTGAAATCTTTACCACTGCAAAGGTGATTTTAGCTTTGTGAAAAGCCAGAAGTTGTAGGACACCAAATCTGGGCTGTAGGAGGGCTAAGTCACCAGGGTGATATGATGTTTCACCAAAAAACTCTGCATGAGATATGATACATGAGTGTACACATTGTCCTGATGAATCTGCCAATCACCAGTTGGCCAAAGCCGAGGCCATTTTAATCATATTGCATCTCTCAACTAATGGAGAATATCGAGGTAGTACTCCTTATTAGTGCTTGGCCTGGAGAGGTCTACTCATGATGGGCAACACCTTCCCAATCAAAAACACAGTTAATATAGTCTTGATTTTGCTGCAACTTTGCTGTGACTTCTCCAGGCATGGAGAACCAGGTGACTTCCATTGGACGACTGAGCCTTTGTGTCCAGATCACAGCCGTAGACACACAATTTGTCTCCAGTTATGACCTTGAGGAAATCTGTTCATTGGTAGAGGTTTAAATCAACTCACTAACAACTGCAGCAGGACGTTCCTTCTGCTCTCATAGTGGAAGCAGTGGCATGAATTTTGCCACAACACATATCATGCCAAGATCCTGCTTCAAAATCTCATGCACAGTAGTTTTTGTAATCCCAGATCAGCTTCCAGTTCTCCTACTGTCAGTCACCAATCTGTTGATTGCAGCCCATACACATTCAGCATTCTCAGTTGTACTGCTTGTTGTAGGTCTTCCAGAATGTGGCTCACTTTCAATGGAATCTGGACCATCTTTGAAACGTTTGTGCCAAACTTTTACTTGTGCTGTCATTGCATTGTCCCCCAAAGCCTGCATCATCTGAATAATTTCTACAGAGAAATGTTTAAACTTGACACAGAAGTCGATGCAGATTCGTTGCTGTACTCGCTCAGTCATTTTGAATGCAATGGCTGCACAGCACACATGTTCACTCAGTCGCATCTACTGCTCCCACTGACTAGTACAGTGAAGTCATCATTGTTCACACATGTGCATTCCAGTTTACTCTCTTGGCTGCCAGGTTACATCAATGTTGCACAAACGATTCTTGTTGTATTAATAATGGCTGCAATTTTCCAGACAGACCACATATGTCATCTATATATTGAATTGTATGTTCACCACCCAAGCTCAAGTCTCCTTCTGTCACCATATATTTGACTCCCTATACTCTTTATCTACTTCTCCCCAAACCTCTTCACCTCTAGTAACCACCATACTGTTGTCTGCATCTCCACTGACACAATTGGTTATCACATGATACTTAATTTAGTATCGCTTAGATTTGAATGGATAATAAGTATTTTAAAATTACATTACAGAAAGCAGTACAATTTCAGTAAAGAGAGTGTGTAATTCTGTTTTAGTCATTGGAAAGTAATTTGATATACTGAATTTTTCTTTCTGAAATCAAATTTCATTTATAATCTGAAGTTAGTATAAATGTTTCAAAAAAAAAATCTGCTGAGTTTTTTGTTCATTCATTGAAAACTAACTTTACCTGAACCAAACATCTTGGAGCTCAGACCTCTTCCATTTATTATTCTAAAAATTATTACACAAAGACAATGATGGGGCTTCAGGGATAATTATTAACTTTTCTGGAATGGTTCTTTATTATCAAATGATGGACACATTAAATTACTTGGAAAGCAAATTATTTTTAAAAGGAATAAGCTTTAATTCACATTTCCACAAGGTAAAAAATTATTTCTTTTGAATAGAAACAAGTCACTCGAGAATATAGTTGCATAGAAAATGATTTAAGGTGTAAATTTCTAATAGCTGGCAGATCTAAATTATTTTTAAGTTGGTGAAAATCATTGATGCCTTGTACTTCAGTAGCAGTTATTGGTGATAGATAACGGAGAGGCATTTCAGATTAGGAAAGGAAACAAATGGTATAATTAGGGAAAGGAAAAGGGAGAAAACAAGGGGGAAGAAGCTTCATAGTCAGTTTTTGATCTTTGGCTTCATTGCAACTGGCCTTTTTAAGAGTTAGAACTGAACATTTGTGGTTATCTATGAATGAAGAATTGATCACATTTCTTGATTTTAAAAAGTCAAGTAATTTTTCAGAAGAGTCCAGGCAGTTAGAATGAAGCTTACACCCCCAATCACAGTGAACTGGGATGCTCTAATCAATACTCCTTTATAAATCACCATGATGAGAAAAAGGAGAAAGTAGACCACCATTGCCTGCTTACCTCAGATGCGCACATACTATCATTACTTTGGCTATACAATATAAAAGACATTTTACTTAATGTAACCTTTGCAGAGACCTGGAGTTCAGCAAAACCTTTCAGTAAAGTAAATAATTATATTTGAGGAAATCAAGAGCAATGCGTAACAAAATACTAATTGTAATCTCATTCCTATAGGAAAGTAAGAAGAAAAAACAATTTCCTCACAAATATCATGATACACTCATCTAGGTTCTTGAACCATATGTTTTCAAAAGAGGCCAAAGAAAAGCACCCATTTTTAGTTAAAACACAAAATGAAATTGCATCAAAGTATTAGAAAATAAGAGTCCCTCCATTATTTACATGTCTTTATGAGTGAGTTATAAATACAAGTTTCTCTTTTTTGCAAGACAGAAATTGTATGCAGCACTTTAGGTAAATAAAATGTGTTACCTTCTTTATATATAAAGTGCCAAAATTTTTCCTGAACCTTTAAATTAAATCGGGTGCATTTGAAGCACTTACAAAGAAACTGACACAAAACAGAAATTAAATAAATCTATGTTATAGTACTTTAAATTTATTTTCCTTTTTAGTTTTACAAATTGATATAAATGTATGGTTTTGAAAATTATCTTCACATCTCTCAAAAATGCCTATATTGCTTATATAAATTCTCAATTTTAATATTTAACATTATTTAACTTTCCCTCTTCCATTATAGGCAAATATGAATTTTGCCTTATTTCATTTTTTAAACAGAAAACAATGCCACATAAAAAGGTGTCAATCCAGCCATAGGCATATAGTTTCCTGTTATAGCCAGACATAATATAGGTAGGTAATTAATTCTAGCAGATTTCGATTGATATGTTGTTTTGTTGCTATTTGTTAGACATAAATGAAAACTTTATTAAATACTTAAATTATAATTTTAATTTACTCATTCATAAATGCTTTTATTTTATTAAGCAAATGCTTAGTTGAACAACAATTGTCTGCTAAGGTCCAGAGATATAAATGTTAATGTTACAATTTTGTGACGTTTAGAATCTTTAAAGCAAAGACATATCCTATACAAATGTAATGAGATGATCCTGTGGTGGGAACGTAAGTAGAACACTAAGAATACAGAAGAGAAATGTTCTATTCCTGCCAGCATTCCATAGGGATAGATTTACAAAGATGAAGCCATATGAACTAGATATTTAAGGATGAAGATAGGCTCACCAAATAGAAACATCAGGGGCATCTTTCAAGGCAATGGAATGAAAAATCTAATTAGAAGCAGAAGAGTGAAGAAACATAATATACTTGGAGAAAGGTAATATGTTGGTTTCACAGGTGGAAGATGTAGTTGGGAGGTACAGGGATCAGGTTATAAATTTTTCTTTTGAGCGCTCAGTTTGAGTTTTATTGGAAGAAGAAGACAAAAGAGTCAGATGTGGTCAGTTGTTGTTGTTGATGATTTTATTTTGGTTTACATTTGCAAATATACATGTTGTATAGTAACTGGATGGGGGAAGGGGATGGAGGCCAGCACACCAGTTAGGAACTATTCATAATTATGGAGTGAATGTGTGAGGATCTGAATTAAGGCAAAATTTGCAAGTGTAGTGATGCATCAATAAGAGAAAAACAAGAAGCAAGATCTGAGATTCAATTCTGGTGTAGAGTCAATAAGGCTTGATATTAAATTCAATGTGGTTCATAAGACAGAAGAAGAAATAAAAGAATCTTTGAAATTTGCAGTTAGAATAACTAAGTAAATGGCTAGGCCATTCATTGAGATTAATCTAGAGGAGGTTGGGCAAAATGCCAGTTATGTTTGGAATATGGTAATTATCAAAAGAGGAATAAATGCATAGCTGGAAAACAGTATAAGTTCAGAAGACCATCAAAAGGGATACTTTTTTTCCCTTTATTTAACTATTGAGCATTTGTAATTGGCACCAAAGTCAATGGTTTTATCTGAAGCCATTAAATGAAACGTTTTGGATTTTACTCTCCATAATACAGGATTCTATCTTCCCTGGAATGCTACCTGTTAAAGAGCATAAGTCTTATTTAGTTTCATTTCCTTCATTACCCAGCAGAATATTTGGCAGAAGTAGATGCTCCATAAATATTTCATTGAATTGATATATAACTTGACAACATTTTTCCTCTCCATGAGAATAGCCATTTTATTAACAAGTGATGGTGACAATGTGAGGTGCCCTGGGAAATTGGTCACTGTCAACTAAGTATATGAACTTTACAGGGGTACACAATCAGATGAGAGTTTGCTGTTGCTGCAATATTGCAGGAAGGTCACAGTGGACAGAATAGGCCTCAAGTTCCCAAATTTGGCCACTATTGTAATTCTACATGAATTGCTCGAAAGTACGTACTCCTGGGTTTTAGGCTACAAAGAATGAGGATAGATTCTTGGGAACTTGCAGTTTGTAATTCCTATGTATCTACCCCAGTAATAGTACAGCATTTGAGTTAGTTTGCTTGATTTGGCAATGTGTCCTGATTTTCTGGTCAATTATATTTGGCCAATGATGGGTAAAATATAGTTAAATGGTGTTATTTTCTGAAGAATTTTTCAATTTTTAATGCATTAATTTATTTGTAAATCTTCAAGAGATGGATCAAGCATGCTGCATTTATCAAGTTTCTTTGATCATCTTCTTTTGCAGATTACCTATTAAGACTAGGGTTTGGGGACATTTTTTAAATTTTTGATATTTAGACTGGGATTTCACTAGTGAGCCTGATATCGAATTTGAGAGTGCAATTATCAGTCAAGTTATGCTGGTACTAAGTCAAAGGAGTTACTGACCCAGGGCTCTCTAAAATTTCCGAATTTTAGAATTTGAAGTCAAAATGAACCCCCATGTCAGGGATGTTGCTTCCCACCTCCACTCCCTCCATTAAAGAGACCTTCCAAGGGTGGGAGGCAAGGTATGTCCTGGACAGGGGTGTTTAACTGCATAGCTAATTGCCTTAAATCTCAGTTTTTATTCCAAAGCAGTACATACAGAAGGAATCAAAAGAATAATGTTTTACATTACAAGAAAGCACAGAAAAATATGGGTAATTTTAATGAAAATATTTTTGGACCAGGGTATAATGATTATAGAAATGAATTTGCTACAAGTGATCTGTCATGCATGAAGATGCTACTTCTCATCCAGAACTGGCAGAGTATTTCACACAGAGTGTAGACAAGCGTTCACAGGCTGAAGTAGCATTATAGGGAATAGAAACAATTTTTTCTAGTTTTTTTGTTTGTTTGTGTTTGTTTTTTTTTTTTGGCCTTGTACTATTTTTACTGAAACAATGAAAATACCCCAAACAAATTGTTTATTTTCACATCTTAAGGTATTAGATTATGCCTAAATTTTCTTTATTACATCCTACTGAGTGTAGCTTACTTACTAAATGTCAACTATGAAATTAACACCTGAGGATATATGACATGAAAACTAGAATGATTTATTCATATAAAAATGCTTTTCCAGTTTCAGTAAAAAAAAGCTGTAATCAGTCAATCTGAAACTAATATTTTGTATATACTCATAAATGATAATATCTCATTTTTATATTCATGCATATTAATGATTTAAAAGTTGACAGTTTAGATCTATTTAGTCACTAACATTTTAAAGCCCTTGGAGGTTGCAGTTACCTTAAATAAAGTTGAGGAAATTTTTTTGATAGATTGCTCAATCAATGAGTTTGTTGCTCATTTCTTGCGCAAAGATACATATTGTCATAAGTCGTTTCATAATAAAACCAATTTTTAATATTTTTATATAAATGTCCAAATAAACACAAATATTATTTTAAACTGAATGAAGAATTCTGTTAAATGGATCTAAATATTTTCTTTGTGGTTGGTTTAGGTTTGGCTATCAATGGATTTTATGTAACTGATGAATAGTAGTAACCTAAAGTTCTCATGTAATAAACCACATTATCTTTCCCAAACCTGGTAAAAATATATAATATTAAATTTGTTACAAATTGTCACTGAAGATATGAAGACATTTATACAATAGTTGAGACCATAGATATGCATTTGTTTATATCATATTATGCTATTACTTGAATCTTGTTCATCTCTAATACTTAAAATCTTTGGACAGAAAAATATATTTAAGCATGAATAAAATAAATATACATACTCACTTTTTTGCACATATGGCTTAAGCTAAAGGTTATCTTTTCTGGAATTTTTCTAACAAATTTGTTCTAATATGAGAATCTGAATGTAAAGTTGATATATAGAAATAAAATCTTATGGCTATGATTATTTTTCATATCATTCCGTTTTATAAAGTTCTAAAATGAAAACCTTAGGACTTATACAAGAAAAATTAGTTGTCAGAAATGTGGCCACATAGAAAATGCTAGTAACTTCAGTTTATGTTGGTTTCTCTAGAGGTAAAACTTATTTCATTATGAAAATGCATTAGAGACTATAATGTCATCAGAGTTAGGTAAAAGTAAAATTTTTATATAGTTTAATAGAGCTATTTTATTTTTCACATATAAATTATTTTATTATTTCTTTTTTAAAATTATATTTTATTGTTTATGCTATTACAGTTGTACCAATTTTTCCTCTTTTGTCTTCCTCCACCCAGCACCCCCCACCCCCCCATTCCCTCAGACAATCTCCACACTGTTGTTCATGTCCATGGGTTATACCGAGGTTCTTTGGCTACTCCTCTTCCTATACTGTACTTTACATCCCCATGCCTATTCTGTAGCTACCTATTTGTACTTCTTAATCACCTTACTTTGTCCTCCATTCTCCCATGTCCCCCTCCCATCTGGCAACCATCAAAGTGCTCTCTGTATCCGTGATTTTGTCTCTATTCTTCTTGTTTGCTTAATTTATTTTTTAGATTCAGTTGTTGATAGATATGTATTATTGCCATTTTATTGTTCATAGTTTTGATCTTCTTTTCTTTAAATAGTCTCTTTAACATTTCATATAATAATGGTTTGGGGATGATGAACTCCTTTCGTTTTTTTTTCCCATCTGGGAAGCTCTTTATCTGCCCTTTATTTCTAAATGATATCTCTGCTTCATAGTATGGTCTTGCCTGTAGGTTCCTGCTTTTCATGACTTTGAATAATTCTTGCCAGTCCCTTCTAACCTGCAGTTTTTTTGAGAAATCAGCTGACAGTCTTATGAGAACTCCCTTGTAGGTAACTAATTGGTTTTCTCTTGCTGCTTTTAAGATTTTCTCTTCATCTTTAACCTTTGGCATTTTAATTATGATGTGTCTTGGAGTGAGCCTCTTTGCATCCATCTTGTTTGGGACTCTCTGTGCTTCCTGGAGTTGCATGTCTGTTTCCTTCACCAAATTAGGGAAGTTTTCTTCCATTATATTTTCAAATAGATTTCCAGTTTCTTACTCTTTCTCTTTTCCTCCTGGCACCCCTATGATGTGAATGTTGGAATGCTGGAAGTTGTCCCAGAGGCTGTTCATTTTTTTTTTTTTTCAGATTCTTTCTCCTTCTTGTTGTTCTGATTGGTTGGTTTTTGCTTGCTTTTGTTCCAAATCATTGATTTGATTCTCAGCTTCATCCACTGTACTCGTTTCCCTGTACATTTTTCTTTATTACAATTAGTGTATTCTTAGTTTATGACTGGATATTTTGTGTGCTGGTAAGGTCCTCACTAAATTCCTTGAGCATCTTTTATAACCAGTGCTTTGAACTCTACATCTAAGGGATTGCTTGCCTCCATTTCATTTAGCTCTTTTTCTGGAGTTCTGATCTGTTCTTTCATTTGGGTGATGTTTCTTTGTCTCTTCATTTTGGCAGCCTCCACTGTATTTGTTTCTGTGTATTAGATAGAGCTGCTATGACTCCCTGTCTTGGTAGTGTAGTCTAATATAGTAGGTATCTTAGAAGGTCCAGTGATACAGCCTCCCCTATCACCCAAGCTCGGTACTTGAGGTGCATCCTCTGTATGAACTGGGTACACCCTCTTCTTGTAGTTGAGCCTTGGTTGCTTTTGACAGATCAGTGGGAGGGATTTATGCAGGCCAGTCAGCTGCAAAGACTGGCTATGACCATTGATCACCAAGCTCTGCCCTCTGTGGAGGATCAGCTGTGCAAAATGGTGGTGCTCTGACATGGTCTGTAGCTGCCCACTGGGTGTTCAGGCTCTGGGGTTACCCAGGTAGTGTAGGCATAGGTCAGACCCCACCCACGTCTCATCCAGAGCCACCCTGCCTGACTTATAAATCAATCTGAGATGGCTGCCACTTGTGCTGGACTTGGAGATTCCCAGGTGAAGCCAAGCTGTGAATCTAGGTTGGCTGTTGCTAGTGCTGAGACTGATACAACCTAACAAAATGTATAGGGGTAGGAGACTCACTGAGGCTGGCTGTTGCTTGTTTGATAGGATTTAGAAAGTTATGAAACATGAATTGATACCAGTCATTTATATAGAAGAGTCACAGTTAACAGTTTGGATGGGTCCATAATTTGGGTGGGACATAATCTCAGGGGATCTCCAGGGTGAGGCAAACAGTGTTATCCAGGTTAATGGAGTCTTAGATACGGCATCCACTTGCTGGCTCTATGAGTCTTTGAGGGAGGGTTCAGAAAAGGGACAATGGCCTCTGCCCACCTTTCTGTCTGGGAGAAAGCTGCCCTGCAGCTCCTGCCTTGATGCCAAACATGTCAGTTCCTTCCTTTATACAATTGGTGCCTTTTAAGCTGCTACCCTGGTGCTGGAGCTCAAAAGAAGTGAGTCTGAGTAAATATGTGTGTGGGGTCTTTAGGAGGAACTGTCTGGGACTCCAGAAGTCTCTTTCTTCCATCAACTCAGTCAGTGCTGGTTTTTGTAGCCAGGAATTATGGGGACTTATCTTCCTGGAACTGGAACCCTGGGCTTGGGAGCCTTGTGTGAGGTTGGTACTCCTTGCTCCTGAGATATCCCTCCTGAATTTTTATCCACCACATGTGGATATGAGGCCAGGCCATTCCACATCTCCACCCCTCCTACCAGTCTGGATGGATGTGGTTTCTTTAATTCTGTAGTTGTGACTTCCATTTAACTCAATTTATGATGGTTCTGAGTGATGGTTTTTCTACATTGTAGTTGTAATTTTGATGTGGTTGTGTGAGGAGGTGAGCTGTATTTGCCTATGCCACCATCTTGACTGGAAGTCATCCATCTTTTTCTTATGAGGAAAATATTATAACTTATTTTAAATACATATTTTCAGTCATCACTTACTTTAGACATAATTTTTTTAAAAGTGTTCAAAACCAAAGTCAATGAAGTTTAAGCATTATTTTAGATATTTTCAAAAGACAAATTGATTATAATGAACACATTAAATTATTTTATTCACTGTTGTTTAGCTATAGCAAATGTTCAAATTTCCACATAGCAATATTAAGCTTCCTTCTTTTCTTTCCTATACTCCTATCCTTCTTTCACCTCTCACTTACTTAAAATGTAAGCAAATTTAAATATTAATTAAATGAAAAAAACTCTAACATATTTCTTTCATATAGCAGCTTCTCACTAAATATTTAAAGTGAACGAAAAAAACCTAATAAATCTCAATAAAGTGTTTTTTTATTATTAGTGGTATTGCTGATTTTTAAGTATAAGTGATCATAAGGTTATTCTAGAGTTGTAGCAAAATTGTACTATAATATGTAATTATACTTCCTAATCCAGGAAGAGTGTAAAACAAAAATATTGAAAGTTGAGGGAAAGAGTTAACTATAATATTGAGTGGCATTTTGCAAAACCAGCTAAGAGTTTATTTAAAGAATAATTGGACAAATTGGACAAGGAATAATGAACAAACTAATTGGTTAATCTATGTTGTGCTATGGAATCTTAGTTCCTAAATCCCTTATGGAACTTTATGTGTCTTCCATCCTGCTTTCTTTTCATTTTGTATACTTATTAGAAGGAAAAGTTATATTTCTCTGGCCTTGCCTTCACCTGTTCTATTAGAATTCTAATGTGATGTGCTATGTCTAAATCATGTCCAATTCCAACTTACCCTGAAAACATCCTCCATCCCTGCTGAGGGCCAGCAAAGCCATTGCATTGCCAAGACATGCTAGGGACACCTACTATGGCACCTACTGTGGTCTATCAACATTTTTCTCAAGACTATAGGTGACTGATAATGAAGATACATATTTCTGTGACAAACATAAGGATGTTAAATATCTTTAGCTGATGAAGGTATTCCTGTTGCTACAGATTTACAGCAATGTCCACTCGAGTCTCTTACACCTGACCTCAAGAATTCTGTAATTTGTATTAAAAGTAGCACATCCGATCACTGTAATCTAATGCTTTTTGTCATTGTTCCATGTGGGTTTTGGTAAAAAAAATTAATTTTCAGGGTCCTTGTCTGTTCATTAAATTCCCTTGCTTTTTCACTGTGGCATGAATCCCTACAAGCTTGATCAGAGAGCAACGTGGAACAGGCATTATGCTGTATTGAGGACTGCTCACTTCTTGGACACAAAATAGTTGCCCTGGCTCCATCTTTCTCCAGGACATGCAACCATTCAGGTATAAATAGAGCCCTGGCTCACCTATGTACCTGGCTGTTCAGACATCCCAGTAGGTCTTGAGAGCTAGAGTGGACTCTATTCTCATTCCTGAGTATCTAGTATCTATAAAATGCTCTCCAAAACCCAAATCAAATTAAGAAATCTTTTATTGTAATTAGTCCCTTTGATTTTCAGATATTATCATACAACTCTAACTATAAAAGTATCATTCACTAAAAATGTGAGTATATTTTAAAGTAATGGCTAAGAAGCAATGTAGTTAATACTTTGATATTTCTTACTTTCATTCATAATTAATCAGACTATATCTCCCTTCTTTAACCAAAACTTTTATGACTAAAAACAAATATGGGCCAATATCTTTAGCAGGAAAGACTAATTAAAAATGCTTAATTAGTTTTTGGTGAGCAATTAACAATACAATCTTTTGAGTTGAAACTTTTCTATTTTTAATCTAGCCATTTATCTTCCCAGTGTTAAAAACCTAGCTGTTAAATTTATACATGAGTTTCATTTTGACATAGGTGATGGATTCTGATAATTCCACCTATTTTAATGCCAGATATATACTGCTATGTTTTCTCTTTAGTGTGCATCTTACGTTGGTCTGCAAAAACTTCCCATACTTGACCCTCTTGCAAATCCTGTAATACCTTGCTATGTTGGGAAGAATCTAGTTGCAATTCACTGAATCCCTAACTAATAATGGTTTACACCATAAGGATATTTACTGTTTATTCGAATATCTTAAGGTTAAGAGCTCCACTTTGGTTTTGTGCCTCAACCAAGAACCCCAGCTCTTTCTAGTTTTTCACATCTTTAGCATATTGTCCTCCATCTTGAAATTCATTGTCCTGCATTGAAATGTTACATGTTTTAGTTTCTCACATCAAAGCAACAAACAATCACATTCAAAAGCAGGAAGGACAAGCATAATCAAGAGAATATTCTCTATTCATCCTGCACTCCTTTCTATTATCAGGGAGAAAAACCTTTACCCTCAGTCTTCAGCTGACTTTCTCTTGTAGCTTATTGACCAGAACTTAATATTTTGCCCACCCTAAAACAAATCACTTGCATAGAAATGCTATGATTGGCTCATATTAATCATGATTCACCCAAAAAAGACTAAGCACAGCTGGCCAGAAGAAGGAATGGCCATGGTTAAATAACCAACGATGTCTCCCGATGAAGTTCCTCTCTGTAGCCTTCCTCCTGCTGCTGCAGTAGTCTTCTCCATGCTCCCCAACCCTCAGCTTTCTTCTACTCACACTCTATGTTCTAGTTCTACTAAATATTCAGTTTCTAGAATGTTCCATGTGCTCCTGGTATCTATGCCCTGCTGTGTTACTTATGTCTACAATAGTCTTTCTCTCTGCCAAGCTGATATCTATTAATCTTTAAGGTCTCAGCAATGACACTGTTTGCTCTGTCACAACATTGTCTGCCCACAAATCAAGTGAAGTGACTCTCCTTGTAACTAGTAATCTCCCAGTTACAGATCCTGCTAGGCTACATTGTCTATGTAAATATTTTGATGTAACTGATAAGTCCCCCTTTCTCCCTCCCTCTGAGCCTGTGATAATCTTCATGGTTTGGCAGTAAGGAGTTTGTGTCAGAAAATTGATGTTACAGCAGAGAATAATGGTTTGAAGTTCAAGAGCTGAGGCCCAAGTTAACTCAGAAGACAGAGTTGGAGTGAGTTGGGTAGTTCCAGACTCCAGCCCAGAAATGATTGCCTGGATTGGTGTGGGAGCGGCTTGCTTGCAGGGGAAGTCAGAGAGGGTGTGCACTGACATGTGTGCCTGCAAAGGGAGGTCCCACATTCTCTCACATGGATACAAGAGAGACCTTGCCTGGTAGACCTTCGTTAGGTGACAAGGCCGTTGTTTTTCCACAAGTGGGCTTGCGAGTAGAAATGGCTTTCTGACTTCCAGCCAAGATGGAGGTGTAGGTGGACACACTGTGCCTCCTCTCACAACCAAAATTAAGGACAACAAATATTTAGAAACAAGAAAACAACCAGAACTTATAGAAAATTGAACTGTAAGGAAGTCCAACAGCCATTCATCCAGACTGGTAAGAGGGGCGGAGTCGCAGCAGGAGAAAGTGGAGGTGCGGACCCGGGAACGCAGGCAGCAGTGGCTGGCAGTTCCCAGGTGCACGGGCGGTGGCTGGCGGTCCCTGGGCCCACAGGCAGCAGCTGGCGGACCCTGGGCACAGGGGAGCAACTGTGCAGACTCAGTGAGGCCACACAAGGTGGCTGGCTGACCAGGTGGTCCCACATTCTCGAGCGCAGACGGTCCAGGCAGAGGGGAAGTGGCAGAAGGGACTGAACCCAGGAGAGAGCGGAGCAGGCGCCATTCTTCCCTCTCAGACCCCGCCCCCACATACAGCGTCACAACCCAGCAACTGGGCTGCCTTGCCCTGAGGAACACCTAAGATTTCACCCCTCATACGTAATAGCCGTGACCAGACTAAAACCAAAACCAAACAAAACAAACAAACAAAAAAAAAACCACCAAAAATGGCTCAAATCGGAGACCAAATGAAAGCCACAGAGCCAATTCCTCTAAGCGATGCGGAGATAGCCAACCTATCAGATGCACAGTTCAAAGCACTGGTCATCAAAATGCTCACAGAATTGGTTGATTTTGCTCACAAATTAGATGAAAAAATGCAGGCTACAATACGTAAAATGAAGGAAGATGCGTGGGGAACTGATAGAGATGGAAGGAAAACTGGGACTCAGATCAATGGAGTGGACCAGAAGGAAGAAACTAACAACCAAACAGAAAAGAATGAAGAAACAAGAATTCAAAAAAATGAGGAGAGGCTTAGGAACCTCCGGGACATGGTTAAACGTCCCAACATCCATATTATATGGGTCCCAGAAGGGGAAGAAGAAGAGCAACAAGTGGAAAATTTATTTCAACAAATAATCAAGGAGAACTTCCCCAATCTGGCAAAGGAAATAGACTACCAGGATGTCCAGGAAGCTCAGAGAGTCCCCAAGAAGTTGGACCTAAGGAGGAACACAACAAGGCACATCGTAATTACATTAGCCAAGATTAAAATGAAGCAGAGAATTCTAGAAGCAGCAAGGGATAAGGGGACAGTCACCTACAAAGGAGTTCCCATCAGACTGTCAGCTGATTTCTCAAAAGAGACTTTCCAGGCAAGAAGGGGCTGGAAAGAAATATTTGAAATCTTGAAAAGCAGGGTCCTACATCCAAAATTGCTCTATCCAGCAAAGCTGTCATTTAGAATGGATGGACAGATAAAGCGCTTCTCAGATAAGGTCAAGTTCAAGGAGTTCATCATCACCAAGCCCTTATTATATGAAATGTTAAAGGGACTTATCTAAGAAAAAGAAGATAAAAATATGACAGTGATAAGACAGCAAACTCACAGCTATTAATAACCACATCTAAAACAAAAGCAAAGTAAGCAAACAACTAGAACAGGAACAGAACCACAGAAATGGAGATCATATGGAGGGTTAGCAACAGAGGCATGGGAGGAGGAGAGAGGGGGAAAAGGTACAGAGAATGAGTAGCATAGACAGTGGGTAGAAAATAGACGGGAAGGGCAAGAGTAGTATGGGAAATGTAGAAGCTGAAGAACTTATGACACATGGACATGAACTAAAGGGGGGAATGTGGGTGGGAGGGGTGTGCACGGTGGAGGGGAATGATGGGGGAGAAATGGGACAACTGTAATAGCATAATCAATAAAATATATTAAAAATTAAAAAAAAAAAAGAAATGGCTTTCTGATGTACCTAAGTCAGAGGGACCTGGATGTTTTCACAGAGTGAGACGACTTGAGTGATTTCTGAGTGTCAGAGATAGTCACAGAATAAATGAAGAGGCTCGGATGGCTCCACTAAGTGGCCTTTTATTGCCATTGACATGGGAGCAACAAGGTGGTGCTGTGTACCTGAGGGGGGTAGCAAAAAGACAGAGTGCCTGAGGACTCTTTGTGGTTGGAGCAAGGTCCTCAGAGTGACAGATGAGTGTAGATGAACATATGCTTGACCTCTCAAGCAACCTGCTGTGCATGAGAATGGCCCAGGCCAGAGCCACCAGGCAATCCGAGGTACCACATGAACTCTTGAGAGCACAGACACAACTCAGGGAACAGCAAGGAAAATAGTAAGGGGTTACTACTAAATTGATTAAGTGTCTATTAACTCATATAATGGGGACTTAAAAGAGAAATTATTAGGAAAAAATTTCTAACTTATTGAAATTCCTTCCTACAGTATTTGAGCATCTGCCTAAGACATGGGGTCCCTGGGGATAGGCCTTGTCCCTTGTGGTTTCTGTAAAGCTAGAACCTGGTATAGCGCACAGTGGCCAAATGCTTGCTGAGTATTGTGGGAAGGAGTCAGTAATGAGGTGGGCTAGAGGTGGAGGACACTTTGTAGTATTTTACAAAAATCAGGGAGGACTTAGAATAAAACTATAGGTTGAAGTTTCATTTAGCTTAGAAGCAATATTCAGATTCTTACCACTGTAACTAATATCAAACACTTCACAGAAAAGAAGTCACACACCAAATCTGTGCATTTCTATGAAATTTATACTTTACATGTCAAAAAATATGAGAAACTTCTTCAGAAACCCATTTTAAGTGTATTATGATGGGAGTTACACACTAAGGATGATAAGCTTTTACACAGATATATATGTACGTGTGTTTTATACATATATATGCATGATATTGGAAATGAGACAATTATACTGTGTACATTCATTCTGTACTTAATTTTGGGCTAGAAAAATATAATTGTTTGAGTAGAAGATTAAACTCTGGCTGAAATACTATCATGTTTCCAATAACAGCTGAGCAAATCTTACAGTTTGAAGTGAGTTTACAGAAAACTAGTAAGCTAATAACAAAGAGTATGCAGGAGTCCGATAAAATAATTCTGTTATAACTGTTAAGTACTGGCTCTGGGGTTACTCGTTCTTTAACTTTTACATGGGGGAAAACAAAAATTATGACTTCCTGTTCAAAGTATTCAGAAATAAAAATAACCTCACAGCTTCAAACCAACTTATTTCCAATCAGAAAACATTATACTTTTATATTGTTCTTTACAAAATGAGGAAAGATAATTCAGAAATAGAGAAAGAAAAGCAAACAAATAAAAGAGAGGAAGTAATCACACAACATATTACGACTTCTCCTACAATGTTAGATTATTGTGGGAGAGCCAGGTGGTGAAATTATTGGTCTTTCACTGTTTCTCTGCTAGTTTCAAATTTGGTTTGAGCCTCTAGGGAAATGAGTTTGAATGTCTCATCTCATTCCTAGAAGCAAGAAATCTCGGGAAAAAACAAAGCATCAGTTCATTTCTCAGAAGGAATTGGCGCTGCGTATGAAGCTGTGAAATACCCAGGCTGTGTCGGTGGCTAGCATCTTCACCGAGATCTGGTGGGTCCCAGGTCTGTGCCTGTGTCAGTCTTTCTTAAATAAATACATGGCTCCTTGCTTTCTACGTGGATCTATGGAAACTCTCCCCATCAGCTGTGCTGGAGTATACAGGTTTGGTGGGGTAGCTTCTCTCAAATAACTATTTTCCTTTTGTGATAGAATTTGTGATAGAGAGAATTTGTGATATTTAACAAAATGAGATAAGATTGGGGATGGGTGAAGAAAGAAAGAATGTTGGTGAATCACTAAACAGAGATGGCCAACCTAGTCTCTGCCACCATTCAGGTCCTCCCCACCTGCTAAATGTGCAAAGGGACTTCAGTAGTAGGAAATTACTAATTTTTCCTACCATGTGTCTAGCCATATTCAAACTGCTTTATATGTGTTACTTTATTTAAATCTATGCAAAGCCTCCCCCGTAAAATAAGATACAACTGCCCTTCCTGCCTCATTTTTCAGCTTGGAGAAGAGTTAATTTTCTCAGGTAATGCAGAGTCAAACCAGAATAGGCCCACTCACTCCTGGGCCGGTCCCTCTAATGATACCATGCTGTAAGCCAGTGTTATTTACCTTGACTCACCAAAGAAGCCCATATATATATATATGCTTCTATTTATACATACACATACATATGTGTATGCAATATATTGCAGTAACGCTATACAAGTGCTAACATTAAAAAGAATGAGATTGAGGGGTGTATATATGTGTTTGTTTGGAAGCTGTTTGTCCTGGTCTAGGTTTTAAGCATGGGCTTAGAATTAAGAGTGCTGCTCAGCCAGAAACTCAGAAATACCAAAAAATGACTGTACTTTTAATACAATTATGAAACAAAACCAAACCACTCAGTGGCGATCTTTCTTTCTTCATTTATGGAATTGAATTGTGTCTGAACATTGGCTCCCAAAGGCCAGGCTGTTGTCAATTACTTAAACAACCAAAAGCACAGGGAAACATATTTTTGTGAAAAGAACAAAATATTTCACATAAATTTTGGAAGTATAAGCTGAGCTTTTGAAATTCATAAAACGTGAAACATTCCATCAAGCCTGTCATATTCGAACCTTGTCACAGTGTACAAAACTTTCTGTTCCAGTAAACTATTGCTCCATCTTAATAAGAAAATGACTCTGGGTATAATAATGTTTTTCTCCCCTCTGAGCAATGAGTATATTAGTCTGATACAAAAGAAAAATCTGTTTTATATTCCTTTTCTGGCATGGAGCTATAAACAAGTGCTCCAGTAAAACTTAGAAAGTACTTAGTAAAACCTTTGTGCTTTGGTATGCTCAACATTTCCAAGTCATTACAGTCCATTAAACTTTTGCATATCAGCATAAGAGGGAAACATCTATGTGAGAGAAACATCAGTAGGTTGCCTCCTACCTGCATCCCGACCAGGGACTAAACACACAACCTGGGCATGTGCCCTGATCAGGAATTGAACCTGTGACCTTTCCATAAACTGGACAATGCTCCAACCAACTGAGCTACACCGGCCAAGGCTAAGTCTTACAGCATATTTAAACAACATAACTCCACTCAGCCAGTCCTGACCTTGAGTCACATCCACAGGCTTTTGCTTCCTCCTCATGTCAAATTAGTACTGGTAAGAAGATTGAGAAAGATGTCAGAAAGATCACCGTCACCTGGAAGCTCCCTACTCCCCATTAGCCCTGGTATCCTCTGAGCTAAAATATCTCTCATGTCATCACACTGACTCTTTGGTGGTAGTAGTTAAAAGCCTTCAGGGTCATCTATGGAAGGAAGTATCTATAATAATCTGTTCACAAATATAGAAATTACATAATGCCCAGGCACATGCCTTTTTATTTCCTATTGTCTTTGTTAATGACTCTCATCATTATCCCAGCCTATCCAGAGCTGACTTAGAATTATAGCAGGCTGTAACGAGATGAGCCAATGGAAGCCCCATCCTGTTGGAGGATAATGAAGGCACTAATGAAACTCAGCTTTAAAAATGAATGATGAAGCCACAAACACTGTAATTAACTCAGCTGAGCATGGAGTATCTAGGCACCTTGAGATCACGCTTCATTCTTAGGGGAGGTCTTTCTGTAATAAGAAAAACAATTTCTGAAGAGAACAGCTTCTATTTGTTCAGTGGGTTCTCCATTCTGTCTCTTGCAGAGAAAACTCCAAAGTCAAAAAGGAAGACCTTCCTTGTGGAATTGCTTTATCTGAGCTAATGGTGCGTACTATTGGCTGAGACTGCTGTAACAAAATACTGTAGACTGAGTGGCTTAAACACAGACATGTATTTCTCAGAGTTCTGGAAGCCGGAAAATCCAAAGTCAAGGAGCTGGCAGATTCAGCCCTTGGTGAAGGCTCTCTTCCCAGCTAGCAGAGTACTACCATCTCTCTGCGTGCTCACATGACCTCTTTTTTATGTCTGGGCAAAAAGTGAGAGGAAGAGAGAGAGAGAGAGAGAGATGGGGAAAGAGATATCTTTTTCTTTTTATAGGCACTAATCTCCTCACTGGGGACTTCATCCTCATCATCTCATCTAAACTTAATTATTTACCAAAGGCTCCATCTATGAATACCATTACATTGGGGATAAAAGTTTCAACACACAAATCTTGTGGGACATGATTCAGTCCTTAACAGATGAGGAGAGCTTTGTTCCACAGAGGGACCTTCTCTGCCATAGGTGCCTCCTTTCAGGTACAGCACTTCCGCCTTTCCACTGTCACCTTTTGTTCCACTTAGCCAGGGACTGGGATTCTGAGTAGCTATAAAAAGCAAGAGTTTTATAGAAGAGTTCTGTGAAGCTGATATTATTAGTCCTCTTTCTGAAGAGTTTAAATTAATTTTATGCCTATCACAGGGCAAAAACTATACTATTTTGTATTCCATTTCATAGAATGAGATGATGCTCATCAGGTGTTGGAATCAGGTGAGCATGGGCACTGGAAGGTCTTTGAAATGACAGTTTGATAACTTGGCAAGGACAAGTTTTGTGATGATGACAGATGGCTTCACACCCCAAGAGATGTATTATCACTTTATTTGCAAATATTAAACTCATAATTGTCAACATGGCAGATGAATCACATTACTTGGGTTTTCATCTCATCACAACTAGTAGTAGAAAAAGCAAACATTATTGTTGACTTTTAAATCACTAGAAACATCATGCACCAAAAATATGTGCTGAGAACCTTGTCCACCAGACCCAGGCTTTGGAACGCTCTGTGTAGAATACCTAACTTTTATTTAATTCTAATTCCTTATCTTTAAAACTTTGTAATATATTAGAATTGGAAAGGAACAAGGGCATCCAAGCTCAAGTCCTGGTTTTGCCCTGATACACCGACTCCCTGACTCTGGGGATACAATACCCTTCAGGAGGATATGCTTGCAAGAGACAGTTGGTGGACAGCTTCTAGCAGCTGCACCTTCAGATCCACCCCAATGTTCATGCCAAGTACACATTCGCCCCAGGTGCTCCCAGTCAATGAAAACGTACAGTGGGGGTCCCAGATTTGGGCATTTCATCCTGATGGAAGACTCCCAATTAGCAGTATGTGCTCTAGGTCTCCTCATCAGCCTGGCCATGAATGTCTTGCAGCTACTCTTGCAATTTGGGACTATTCTTGACTAATCCTTCCATCTCTTCCTCTCTTCACAGTTGTCCTATCTGTACCCTCAACTTGAACACTCTACCCTCTACTCCTCTCTCCATTATCTTTCACGGCTTTTTTCTCTCAGAGAGCCTCTGGCACATCTAATTCTGTTTTGAGGTCTGCTTCTTGGAAGACCTGAACTGATGCACTCCCCTAGGTACCACTAGATGAACCTTCTTGTTGACTCTGCTTTACATCATTCTGGCTTTGTATGTTTGTCTCTCAGGGCTCCTTGGCACCAAGGACCTGGGGTAATGTTATATTCTGCTTGACCTACCATAACAAAATACCAGAGTGGTTGGCTTAACAATAGATATTTATTTTCTCAGTTGCTGAGGCTGGATGTCAAGATGCCAGCAGAGTCAGTGTCTGATGAGACTACTTAGCTTGCAGACAGTACCTTCTATGTCTGCACATGGTGTTTTCTGTGTGCATGCATGCAGATAGAATCAGAGAAAGCTCTGGTATTTCTTTCTCTTCTTTTTTTTAAATTTTATTTTAATTGTTGTTCTTGTACAGTTTTCTGTATTTTAGTCTCATCCCAGCCCACCGCCCCAGCTCTCCCCACCTCCCTCCCATTTCCACCCCCCCCCCCCAGTTTTTGTCCATATGTCCTTTATACTCATTGCTCTAAACCCTTCCCCTTTTCCCCTGAAATTCCCTCCCTTTTCCCCTCTGGTGACTGTCAGCCTGTTCTCAATCTTCCTCTCCTTATACAGACACCAGTCCTATAGGTTTAGGGCCCCAACTTTTTGACCTCCTTTACCCTCACTTACCTCCATAAAGGCCCTATCTCTAAATATAGTCACATTGTGGGTTAGGGCTTCAACATATGGATTTTGAGGGGATTAAATTCAGCACATCCCACCGCATGGTAGGGATTTCCATATTAACTGAATTGAAATGACCTTGGGTAGGGCATTTCATCTCTCTTGGCCTCAGTAAAATTATAAGATTGAACTGGATAGTAAATCTATGAGCACTAAAAAAGGAATACCTTCCAGAATTCGAATTCTCAAAACAGACCACTAGTGTGGTTACACAATTTTCTGCTTTTAAGTCAAGCTGAGAATAAAGAACTCATATGAGCAAGGATCTTGCAACTTTGGAAGTTCACCCTCTTTTTATGACAATGGAGCAGTGAACAAAGCATTTGTTTATTGAATTCTGTGCCCTCTATTTCTTTGCACAGTTGTTGTTGTGTAATGGGCTATTAAAAGCTAGTGTGTGTGTTTTAAATAAAAATGGTTGCCTATCCACTCTCATGAAACAATGTTAATCAGTCCTTAAAGACAAAGAAGTATTAAAAATTTGTGCAGGTGTCAGATTTACATGGCTACTAATGTCATGCTCTTGTTGAGACTGTGGGCAGCAAAGTATGTGTTCAACATGAAGTGGGTACTCTGGAAGTGGTTACTAAATAAATAAAAAATGAATGGTGAATGAAATACAGTGAGAGGTATTATATTTTAGATTAACAAACAAGCGACTCAGGACCTTAGGTGTAGGAGTAACTGGCACAATGTTTAATACACGCACGTTGATTGCTCTTCAATTTTTATTGCACTTAGATGTCTATCTATTGTCAATTCAATTCCATGGCTTTGCCTAGATTTGTTACCTCCATGAATTCTACAAAGATATTGAGCAGTTAAGAACAGTTCTTTTGTGGTCCAAATGATCCCTTTAAGCATATTGCTACTCATTTGAATATACAATCATCAGAATATAGAATATGAATAAGGATTCCATTAATTAATGTAACATTCATAATTACATTCTTTCTGTTTCTTGCAATATAAATTCAATGTGTTCAGAGATTAGAGAATTTAATAGCTATAAACAGTATCATTAATTGAACAATGAAAAGAAAATGCTCTTTCTTCTCAGGTCTGATATTTTTATTATTATCTCAATTGTTTATGTTAAGACAGAAAGCAAGACTTATTAAAAGAGAACGTAATATAGTTTTCAGCACAACTGAATACACAGTTCAAAGTTAGCTCCATTTTTCTTTTTCTGGAGACAATAAAAGAAGTTTATGTAAATATATATTCTTAAAGAACCCTTCTTTTCTTAAAATGGCATTGAAAAACAGCTGATGATTCACATCTAGGAAAATCCTTAGGAGGCTGTGATAACCTCAAATATTCTCCTTCTTCACTGGAAGCACTGTGGGAAGTTTTCTCTACTAGGAGTAATGCCAAGAGAAAGACAGTAAATTAAACTATTTCCAATATATTTTGGTATTGTAAACATACGTGCATTATATTCAAACACTCAGGATAACTCACTCACTGCGTAAACCAATTAAATCATTTCCAATCACATGTGGGAAGAACTCAGGCTGATCTAATCAGTTCAGGGATGCTACATTTATTTCTGTGTTTCTGATGCCTTTATAATATTACAAACTGGTCCGTAAACATGCTCTCCAGTAAGGACAGCTCCTGTTCTTAGAAGTTCAGCAGGAGACAATTTGGGGAACTAACAACCTTATCATGATTCTTAAATTTGGAATTTTAAAAAGCCACTTTATTAAAGCGTAATTAACACACAAAAGGCTGTACATAATTAATGTATACAGCTTGATGAGTTGGGAGAGAAGTACACACCTGTGAAGATATCCCTACAACCTATGCCATAGTTATAGCTTTCAAACTTTTGTTGCTGTCATGTCTTGGCTGTTTGTGAATAATGCTACAATTACCATGTGAATACAGGTATCTTTTCAAAATCCTAATTCCTTTGTACATAATCAGAAGTATGGCTGCTGGACTCAATGGTATTCTTATTTTTAGTTTCTTGAGGAAGCTTCATACTGTTTTCCAGAGTGTGTGCACCAAGTTACACTCTCACCAACAGTGCACAAGGGTTCCTTTTTCTCCATATCCTCGCCAGTACTTGTTATTTTTTTCCTTTTAATAAGAACCATACTAACAGGTATGAGTTGATATTTCATTTCCCTGAAAATGATTTTGATTTACATTTCCCTGACAAGAAAATAAAAAATTGATGAGTGAGCTAACATCAAATTAAAAAGCTGCTGAGCAAAGAAAATAATCAACAGAATAAGTCAACCTACAGAATGGGAGAAAATATTTGTAAACCGTATATTTGATAAAAGGTTATTATCCAATATTTATAAGTAACTCCTACAATTCAATAGCAACAAAATGACAAACTGATTTAAAAATGGGCAGAGTCTGAATAGACATTTCTTCAAAGGTGATATATAAATAGTCAATGAATATCTAGGTGCCACACATCCCTTAATCATCAGTGAGGTGGAATTTTTTCAATGCTTTCCAAGTAAAGAATACTTTTTTTTAAAGAATGTAATATTAGTTTATTATTTAATTAAAAGATAGGCTTTGCTTTTCAGATTTTATTGAACTTTCCTGGCCATTGAGAACTTTGCTATATGATCTCTAAGGAAAATGTGAACATTATTGGGGGGAAACATAAATAAAAGTTTTAGGTTGTACAACTTCAGCCAACAGTGCAGATTCTTTGCACAGATCTCCTGACTCTCCAGATATCCAACCATTTGTCCTCTCTGGACCACACTGGAAGAAGAAGAACTGTCCTGGGTCACGCATTAATTACACAAACACTAACAAAAACTGATGAGCAAAAACATGGTTTTCAGTAAACTTATAATTTGTGTCGGGCTGCATTCATAGCCATCCTGGGCCCCATGTGGCCTGTGGCCTGTGGGTTGGATGCCCCCTGCTAGATGCTGGGAAACCTTCTCCTTAGGGTGGGTTAGGTGTTAACATGTGGAGGAGACCTTCCATTCAGAATGTGTTCCATGGCCAGTATCTATGACTCCTGATAGGCTTTTCTCAGGCTACTGGACCCATTTTGTTTGAAGTTAAATCACAGTCAACCTCATAGTAGAGTAACACTCACTTTTCAACTTTTGATCAGCTCTACTTTGTCATTACCAGTCCTTTACGTTGTCTTAATGAAAAGACTCTAGAAACTAAAAACCTACATGGAGATTTGGTTTTCTAGATCACATGCTTTCATTTCCAGTCCATGACACTTTAATTAGCATAATGGGTTGTACAGAGCTATTGGTTGCACTATGAATATACTAAGAAATTCAATTTCAAATTCTGTAAATCTGGCTTTTTATTTGCTTTATATTTAAGGGAAGAAAACTCACCACCTATGTATGTCTTAGACGTATAGTCATCTGTTTTTGTAATATATTGTTTTTGACAAAATAATTACTTAGAACTTTTAAGGAGCTCTTTAAAAGCAAACAATTTTCCAGGAAGTTTCGGGGAGTAGATGGTGAAGATCTTTCTAATACAGCAGTTTCAGGTCAGCGAATGGAAAGAACCCATGTCACACAGTAGAGTCCATAATGACACTGAGCGTTTTCTTAAATTTGTCCATTGTAGAAAGCAATAATGGTCTGAAATAAAATAAGACATTATTCATTAAACCCGAATCTCAAGTCAGTAAAGATCTGGAGTAAGAAATGAAAAGTTGTGAGGCTTAAAACATAGATTATTACTTAAAAATTTTTAAAGACATAAACCTTTACTAATAAGATGAAATGTCTTGAGCAAAAATTGAGTAAATTTGTGTTTTTTAGGAAAGTAAAAGTATTATACTATAAAACTTATAAAATGTTTCTCCCATGTTGTATTTGAAACACCTCAGTAACAAGGGGATGTCATAAAGATATCGTCCAATAAAGACTCCTAACTTGTATGCCTAAATGCAATGTGGATGCAGAGTTGAAGAAAGTGTAATTATGTAATTGTAATAATATTTTTAATTAGCATAATCATCTTTACTCTTTAAAGTGACTCTTCCAAAGTTACAAGAGGCAAATGCCAGTCTAAAACAAGAGCACAATTTCTGATTTAGTGATAAAATTGTGATAGAGTCAACAGAAAATTCTAAAATGTTTTCACAAGTAGTAGAGATGGAGAGAGAGAAGCTAATTTAAAGAATAGTAACTGCAGTACTAATAGCAAAATAAGTTTCCTTAAATCCTATTTTAATCTGTTTTTCTACACATTTGTCCAACTATTTCTTACATGTTAACATTAAAAGATAAAGTCACAATAATCATAGGATAAGAAGGATGGAAGTGACCTCCTCCGAAGTTATTTACTATAAGATTCCATGTGATGCTCCAGTTTCTTTTAACAAAAATATTTAATTAATTCTTTTGCAAATTATACAACAATCATTGATTATAATGATGCAAGGAGTTAGCACATGGTCTAAGACCTGAGGATCAAAGATAAGTGAGTTTTACAAATGTCTTGGAACCCAAGAAAAGACAGACACAAGTATACATATCCTATGGTGACATTCTTGCCAAAAAACATTTAGAAAGGAAAATCAACAGAGTAAGTGAGAGAGAGAGAAATGGGAGAAAGAAGAAATACAATATGGTAAAAGAAAGGGCATGCAATTGGGATTAGGGTATGATTAGGCTGAAAAGGGGGTCAGGATCAGATCATACAGTGTTTTGTATGTTATACAGAGTTGTTTACTATTTACCTGCAAAGATGTTAATGAAGGGTTTGAAGAAAGGAGCAACCCGATCATGTTTGAAAATAAAATCTCACTTAGTAACAGTATGAAGAATGACTGCTAGAGGGGAAGAGATGGAGATGTGGACAATTCAGTCACAACCCTTTCATTAACCCAGGGGTGACAGGATGAGAGCCTGTGCCAGCACATTCAAGTTTGTGGTGAAAACAAAAGCACGTTGCGGGGTGCAGGGAAAGCCGTGCTTAGAGGGAAATGTATGACACTGAATTCACAGGTTAGGTAAGAAAAAATATCTAAAACCAATCTAAGTTTTTGCCTAAGAAACCAGAAAAAGAAGAGAAAATTAAACCTAAAGTAAGCAGAGGAAAATAAATAATGCTTAGATAAAAAATCAATGAAATTAAAGATACAAAACAGAGAAAAATCAAGGAAGCAAAAAATCGAAAAGACCATTAAATTAATAAACCCCTAAAGAAAATAGGGAACATCACCACAGACTGCATGTAAGTTAAAAGGATAATAAAGAAATATTATGAGCAATTCTATACCAACAACTCTGACAACTTAGATTACAGAGACCAATTCCTTAAAAGACAGAGTCAGCCATATTTGCACAAGAAGAAGTATATAATCTGAATAAGCCAATATATTATAAAACTGAATGAATAATTACTAATCTTCAAAACAGAAAGTACTAGGCCTGAGTGGGTTCACTGGTGACTTCTACCAAACATTTAAGGAAGCAATTAAACCGATTCTCTACAATTTCTTTCAGAGGCTAGAAGCAGAGAAAATACTTCCTGACTCATTCTTTGAGTCCAGCATTACCCTCAATATCAAAATCAGATAAAGACCTTACAAGAAAATAGAACTGCAGACTAATACCTTTTATGAATATGAATGCAAAAAATTCTCAAGTTATTATCAAATCACTTCAAAAGAAGAATAAAAAGAATTAAACAACTCAACTAAATGGGATTTATCCCAGGGATGCTAGACTGGTTTAATATTCAACTAATGTAATCCATCATATCAACAGACTGAAAAAAAGAAGAAAAAAAGGATAGGTTTTAGAGAGATTTAGAGGCAAGATTGACAGACCTGGTACCAATATAATATAGAGAATGAAATTAAAGATAATACTGATTTGGTATGAAAAATTTCATGACAATTTGAAATGAAAATTATTAAAAATAGAAAATATATGGGGAGAGAATGTTCAGAATGGTTGATAAGTTTACAATAAATTTATTTTAAACTTCTGCTTTAGAATTATATACTAGAATTCCCCTACCTCTTGAATTCAGGCTTCATAAGACATTTTGGAAAAAAAACAAAACTAAGTAAGTCAAAGATGATGTGGACACCGGCTAGCAGTGTCCAAGTCATTGTGGATGAAATAAAAACATACACAAGGACTACCAAGTCCAGTGGAGGAAAAAGGACGACAGCATTGCTTTTCTCTTAAGGGAAGCAAAAGCCAGGCCTCCACTGTGACAGGCCTTTTTTTATATCTCCTCACATTACAAGGTGGTCCTCACTCACTATGCCTCAGGTTACAACAAAAGGAGCCAATGCCCCTAATCACATCACAGAAGAAGGATATTAGCAAATGAAAAGGCAAAAGTGGTTGAGCCAGTTACACTGGTCCTTGCAAGGTTTAGCATGGATTTTAGGAAGTCACAGTAAGCATTTGTGGGGTGAGGTAGTCTTCAGCAAAAAGCAGCTTAGGTATATTGCAAATCTGATTACCCACAAGAGGACCTATCTGTGGGCGTGGGTCCTGTGCATCTCCGAGTGGGAGCTGGGCCCACGCCACACAGAAGGGTCTGGCACATCTCCCCCTCTTTGTTTTAATAGAACCGGTATAATCCCACAAAGCTTGCTGGCCTCCCACACAACCCTGAGAAAATAATTTGCAGATATATCTGAATTTTTGCAAATATTTGAAAATAATTTGCATCTCTCTGATAGCTAGCAATACTGAGCATCTTTCCATGTGTCTCTGGATCCTCTGTATGTCCTCCTTGAAGAAGTGTCTGTTCAAGTCCTTTGCCCATTTTTTAATTGGGTTACTTGTGTTCTTAGAGTGGAGTCATGTGAGTTCTTTATATATTTTGGAGATTAAACCCTTGTCGGAGGCATCATTGGCAAGTATGTTTTCTCAAAAGGTTGGTTCTCTTTTTATTTTAATACTGTTTTCTTTAGCCATGCAGAAGCTGAAAAGCAACTATTTTCTCACTGTAAAAGTATATATTTTTTATTTTGAAGGGTCCAATTAAATGCATTTTTTAAATTATATATTTATTTGCCATCTGACATCTATATATCACCACCAACAAAATCAACAGAATTGGACTCTTGTTAATGTATAGAAAAAGAAATATAACAACTTTAAATTTATGATTATTTTAACACTTTTTTCCATGATAGAACTAGAGAAAAATCTTTACTTGTTTCAAAAGAAGTTAGTAGCCTTCCCAAATTTACAGTAAAGTATTTGAAAGATTTTCTTGTATTTTAAACTTCAGATTTTACTAAACACACTCATCCTCCTACACCATCCTACCTCCCTTCATTGCAATAACATCTCTGTGAGTAATACTGTGAATAATTTTACATCTGGTACTAGCTCTGTAAATTTATTCTAGAAACCTTTAAATAATACTAATGTTTGCATTTTTTTTGCCAGAGCAGTTCCTCTATATTTACACGATTTTCTCCTTTAAACATTGTTTCATTAATGAAAGTTTTAATGTTCAGACCTCATCTTTCCAGGACCTTTTTTTTAGTGATTTAAAATAATTACTTTTAAAGGCATTTCATTATTGGCACAGATTCTAAAAAACAATCTCGTGCATGCTAGAAACAGCTGTACTTTTTACTGAACTGTATAGCACACCTTTCAGGCTACATACCTTTTCTGTATTTGTTTTTTACAAATGTTCAGATATGTTTTATATACATTGCCCAACAGTATTTACTGACTAGAAATATGTGATTAGTTTGTTGCTGTATTTCTATTTATCATCACAAATACTTTTACCATGAAAGAAAGAAGAATTGTTTCCCCAACGGTATACACCTTTTTTCCCTTATCATTATTTATTTAAAAACTTCAACAGGGGCTTTCAAATATTTATCATTAAGCTTAGTGGAATTCTGTAAACTACTGGAACAAGGCTTATGTTACTTAAATATCACTTGAAACAACATAATCATTGTTTTTGTGTTCTGGATTTAAAGTTCAAATGTCTTCGTATGCATAAAGGTTTCTATTATTATCAGTTAATATTAAAACTTAGAATGAAAGACTTTATAACAGTAGATATAAATTCATATTTAAAATACTTTTTGATGATTTTATAATTTGGGGGGAAATTTTTATTCAATTAGAGTATAAATACACACATACATGCTCAATTAGAATATTTATACCTACCCTACATATATACACACACACACACATCACATTAGTGTACATATTATATATATATATATACTTTTATAAAAACAGTTGCTTTTTTAAAAACAGTTTTATACAGTGGCAGAGTTTATACCAAGAATAAAGTGTCAACTCTGCAATGTTCTTGTTTTCTGATGTTGGCATTATTAGTATTTCTCTCTTGGCTGGAGCTTGGAGCTCCACACTCAGCAGCCATTCTGTTCTCTACTGGGCTCTCCCTTGTGCTGCAGGGTCTGGAAGACTTTCCCAGACTCCCTTGCCAGCAGGTTTCTTAGAGTTGAGATTCTACCAACAAAAAGCACTTCAGAAGATGTGTAAAGGGAAAGGTGCTCCAAGTCATTCCATCTGCTGCTCCAGATAGTGGAAGGTGCTTGGGCTTTGGCAGCTGTAAGTAGTGACAACAGCTGGTCAAATGCCATTCTCTTACCATCATCATTCTCTCAGGGCCATGGGCAGAGGTGACTGACCTTGTTCACATTTTCTTTCACTTCCTGAGCTTTGGAAGGCAACAGCAGTTCCTGATTTTCTGCATCAACAACAGGATTGGTGTTGGTCCCCTTGATTTTGCTCTTTCAGCCCTTCCAATAGTATTGTATGACCTTTCCAGAATTAAGTCTATTTCTGCTTGAAATGCTTAGAATGATTTTTATTTTCCCAATTTAACCTGGCATTATTTAAATCACTCATCTATTTAAAGATATTTTATTCCACTAAAATGACAAAACCAGACCCACAGAAACTGCAAGACTTCACAAAATTTTTATAAGAAAGATATACTAGGATACTCCTTTTAAGATGTACCTTGTGAAGTGGGAGTTTAATTGCTTCCTTACCTTTTAAGACAAAAATATAAATAAAAGTTGTACTATTATCTTCTTTTTAATATATTTTATTGATTATGCTATTACAGTTGTTAATTTTCTGCTCTTTATTCCCCTCTGCCCTGCAACCCTCTCCCAACTGTATCCCTCCCCCTCAGTTCGTGTCTGTAGGTTGTATATATAAGTTCTCTGGCTTCTCTATTTCCTATACTATTCTCAACTTCCCCCTGCCAATTTTGTACCTATCATTTATGTTTATTCCCTGTACCTTTTCCCTTATTCCTCCTCCCCTCCTCACTGATAAGCCTCTTTGTGATCCCTATTTCTGTGATTGTGTTCCTATTCTAGCTGTTTGTTTAGTTGGTTTTTGCTTTTGTTTAGGTTCAGTTATTGATAGTTGTGAGTTTATTGTCATTTTACTGTTCATAGTTTTGATCTTATTTTTCTTAGATAAGTCCCTTTAACATTTCATATAATAAGGGCTTGGTGATGATGAACTCCTTTAACTTGACCTTATCTGGTAAGCACTTCATCTCCCCTTCCATTCTAAATGATAGCTTTCCTGGATGGAGTAATTTCGGATCTAGGTCCTCATCTTTCATGACTTCGAATACTTCTTTCCAGCCCCTTCTTGCCTGCAAGGTTTCTTTTGAGAATCATCTGATAGTCTTATGGGATATCCTTTGTCGGTAACTGTCTTTTTTTCTCTTGCTGCTTTTCAGATTCTCTCCTTATCTTTAATCTTTGCTAATGTAATTATGATGTGTCTTGGGGTATGCTTCCTTGGGTCCAACTTCTTTGAGAGTCTGAACTTCCTGGACTTCCTGGAATCTATTTCCTTTGCCAGATTGGGGAAGTTCTTCTTCATTATGTTTTCAAATAAATTTTCAATTTGTTGCTCTTCCTCTTCTCCTTCTGGCACCCCTATGATTTGAATGTTGGAATAGTTAAAGTTGTCCTGGAGGTTCCTGAGCCTGTCTGCATGTTTTTGATTTCTTGTTTTTTCATTCTGTTCTAGTTGAATGTTTATTTCTTGCTTCTGCTCCAAATCATTGATTTGAATCCCATTTTCCTTCCCTTCACTGTCAGTTTCCCTTACTTTTCTCTTCATCTCACTTTGCACAACCTTCACTTTTTCCTTCATTTTGCAACCATAACTAATCATATTTGTGAGCATCCTGATTACCAGTGTTTTGAACTCTGCCAGTAATAGGTTGGCTCTCTCTTTATTGCTTAGTTCTGTGTTTGGAGCTTTTATATGTTCTTTCATCAGGGCTATATATTTTTTGTCTCAGTGCAGCTGTTATGTTGTAAGGGACAGAGCCTTAGTTATTCGCCAGGGTAGGGCAACCCATGTTACTGTGTTGTGATGCTGTATATGGGGGAGGGGTCTGAGAGGGAGCAATGCTGCTTGTTCAGCTCTTGGCCAGCTTTCAGTCACTTCATCTGCTACCCACAAGCAAATTGGGCCCTTCTGGTGTTGATTCCCTGTCAGGGAGAGGGGTTGTGTATGTTCTAGAACCCTGTGGGTCTCTCCAATGAACTCTCCTGTGAAGCTGGGAGTTTCTCCTGCCACATGAACCCCCAGAGGTCTTTTCAGTCAGAGGTTTTGAGGTTTTATTTCCCCATGCTGGAACCCTGGGTTGCATGGTCTGTCTTGCTCCCCAGTTGTTCCTCCTAGTTTATCTGCATGCAAATGTGGAACCACCTGGTCTGCCAGCTGCAGCCTTGCCATGCATCCTCTCCATCCTGGCTACCCATTTCCACCCCTCCTACCAGTCTGAATGAGTGTTTTTTCTTCAACTCCTCAGTTGTAGGACTTCTATACAGTTTGATTTTCTGGAAATTCTGGATACTTTTTGTCTTTAAATTTGTTGTTGTCCTTTGGGTTGTGCGAAGAGGCAAAGAATATCTACCTACACCTCCATCTTGGTCAGCAGTCTTACTATTATCTTCTTATATCCAGGAGATTTTCTTGTATTATATAGAATCAATACATTTCACTTTAAAAGGAACAGCTTCACCTAATTAGGGAAATAATTAAAATTTTCTAGACTTTCTGATTGTTATGATTCAGCTGAAATAGTTGGAAATTATTATTTAGTAATTCTTTAGTTAAAATAATAAGATAGAAACAATAAGGCTTCCTTCTGGTCTTCCTTTTGAATTTCCTTTTTAAAAAATATTTAAATGTGGCTTTCTTCTCAAGCAATTCTTATAAAAATTTCCCCTCCCTTATCTAAAGCATCACTCAAGACTCTTATATCCTGTTATTAAAAAGTTTTGATAAATGAACAGAAAAATTTTTAGTTCTGGTTTTAAAAATCATGTCACATAACTCTCCTTAATTCAGTCAGCGAGCTAATGTTTATAGACTATTTTCAGTATGCAAGGTCCTGTACTATGGTAAATGAGTGTTATGGACTGACTGTAGTGGTCCCCACAAATCATATATTGAAGCTTGTATCTCTAATGCAGTGATATTTAGAGATGGGACCTTTGGGACATAATTAAGTTTAGATGAGGTTAAGGCAGTGGTGTCCTCATGATGGGATTAATGCCTCTATAAGAAGAGACATCAGAGTCCTCATGCTCTCTCTCTCTCTATTTATTTCTAACCCTATCTACCTATCTCCTGTCTATGCACAAAACATAGGTCATATGATCATACAGTAAGATGGTGGCCATCTTTCAAGACAGCTTTTACCCGACACCAACCATGCTGTCACTCTGATCATAAACTTCTAGCCTCTGGAATGCTGAGAAAATAAATCTTTGTTGTTGAAGCCACCCAATCTATTGTATTTTCTAGTGGAAGCCAGTGCCAACTAAGACAATAAGAGGTTCATAGACTATAAGGCATGATCCTTGGTTTCAATGAATTTAAAATAACTAACAATACAAATAAGACAAAGTAGAGTAACTAACAATACAAGCTAGGATAGTCCACAAATATTAAAGAAATCAAAGAAAGAGAGATCATTTTGTCTTAGGCCAAAGCAAAAAAAGAATTGCAAGGTTAAAATTTTATTCATAATATATTGTGCTATCATCCTGCAGATGACAAGGAGGCATGAAGCTTAAATTTATTCCACAATGAGGGCTTTTCCCTGTAAAATCCATACCCCTCTCATTTTTTATTTCTCTTTCTTTTACATTCTCATTTCTCTTCTGACCTTTTTGTACTCACCAACACATTTCAGCATGCCTCTGAGATGTGACTGATACTGTGATGGAAAAAGAGCCACTAAAAACAACTGTGCTTACTTTTTTATTTTAATGATGAATCTGGAAAGCTTCCCAGATGGAACATTTATTACACTAAATGTATTCTGCTGAGGAGGAAATTGACCAGAGAAGCATTGGGCAACTACATGTATTTACAGAACGTTGACCTTTCTTCTCCCCATTTCTGTGAAACATCTGTGAGTGATCTCGCCAACATTTTTGGCCCATGACTGGTTATTTGAAATCAGACATTTGAATTTCAGATATGTACATTTATATTTATATAACCAATGAGCCATCCTCACAAGACATTTTGAAATGAAAATGCCAGTTGCCTTGTTTAGTGGAGATTGACAGAAATTTAGATTTTTGTTTACTTGTTTGGGTTTTTTGTTTTATATTTAAATCATATCACTTTATGTAAAGGCCTTACATTTTGTAAGAATAATGGTAACAGTGTATTCATTACTTATCAGTTATGCAGAAGAGAGTGTGTTCATCATACCTTTAGACATTAGCAGAGAACTAACTCTCAGGTGTCTCTCCTGAGGTGCTAGGTTAGTTGGATTAGAAGATAAAACCATTTCATCTGCCCATGAAAGGTCTATGGTCTGGGGAAGATGAGAGAGAAAATAATACTTGGGAGATGCATAACTATTGAAAGGAATCTTCTGAAATAATACAGGAGAAAATGTTATTTTCCACTAAAAGGTTTATACATGAAATTTTCAGACCTTGGAGCCTCTTGAGCCAATCAGGAAGGTAGGCAGATCATACCTTAATCAGCTCTCTTGTATTCTTGAGACCATAGCCCTGGGATACAGACTGTTGTTGTTGTTGAATGGAACTAATAATATGATATGATATATTGATTAGTTGCCCAATCAAATTAAGCTTTAAGTGGCCAAAGGAAGAAAAGCACAGCTTCCATGAGCCTCCTATAACTACCAACTGTGAAGTTTGATGGTGGTGTGGTTACTACTGAGGCAGTACAGCGTGCTTTGAGGATCGCTGTCTTGGCATCAGATGTGACTAGAACTGACTCCTGGATGTAAGTCATGCCTACTGACTGCGTAATCTTACATAGTGACTGAAAACTTCGATTTCTTTGTCTAAAAAGTGGGAGTGATAGGGCCTGCCTCATCTACCTATTGTGAGAAAGAGTAAATTGATGTAAACAAAGTGATTATTAAAGTGTCTGAGACATGGAAGGCAATTCTTATTTAACATTTTTCTCATATATATTTTCATATTTGCAGTCTCATTTAATCCTGAAAATCACCCTTTATATTATACTTGTATAGTAATAGTATATCTAGGGTTGATTGATGGGGTTTTTATAGTGACACAGCTTTCATTTCTTTTAAATCTCTATATCTCTGTTCCGGTAGTCCACTGAAAATTATTCACAGGTTCCTTGCAAAGCTTCCCACTTATAGAGTGAAGAGGGACTGTTGTACTTGCCTTTCTGGGATCAGACTCCCACTCAATCCTGCTGAAATCTACAGAGATTTGACTCCAAAATTAGCTGAGGGTATATATACACAAACAGTGAGAGCATAGAATAAATCATAACTGGGCGAGTAGAGAGGTGAAGGCCATTTGCCTCTGTTCTCTGGGCAGCCGTACTCATATGTGCATTCACTGCAGTTACATAAAGCTGCCTAAAGAGTCAGCTGTGTGTACACTAGACATAGCCGGACAACAGCATGAATAGCCTATGATGCTGTTTTGGCAAAGCATTTTTTTATTCCAATTTTTTCTAAAGGTGATGCAATCTTTTTGGTTAGTGATATTCATGTTAGCATGGACCTCCTTTGAACAGGGCCTTACAGCAACAGTTGAGAACTTCATGAAGTATCTCCAATAAAATATCTCATCTCCCTGAAGTGCCTGAGGTAAAGCATAACATTTAAGTTCTATGCTGCTCCTCAGTCAAAATGTAATGATCTGGACCTACAGTACATTGAAAACTTTTGTCATTGAACAAATTCCACAGGAGGCAAAGGTATACTGTATGTCACAGGACATTAAAATGATCATTCTACCAAAAGAAAATAATGCACTGGCTAGACCATAAATCTTAGGCACCTTCAAAGGCTAGTAAAAATCTGCCAAAATTCACTGTCTAAATGATGCAATTACAATCAATCCAGTTAATAGATCCCATGGGCTGATTAAAACTCTGCTACTCTATTAAGATGAACTCCTCACTTCTTGGAATTAGACTTTTGTACAGTAAAATGCCAGATTGAAAGTCTTGGATCTAGTAACTATAGATTATTAATGGAGTTGATTCTTAAAACTCTCACCTGATTCAGGAATATGAGTGTAAGTTTTCACATTTGTGTGTTTAAAATACCTTGTTATATCTCTTCTATGGTTTAAAAAGCATGCATTTCTCTTGCAATCAGTACCTTCTATATTATCCATTTTGAGAAAGGATACAATTCAGTCCAGGAACATCACATCAAACCCCTCTCACCATGTCTGTAGCCTTTGGGATCCCTCAGGTGTATAATCAGGAGGTGTCTACTTACATACAGGGGGGAGGGAGATCCATTAATCACAGAAAAGCATTCTTCACGTAGAAAAAGAGGCTCACTCTACACTTTTCACATAAAGGCATGACATTCAAGTAGAAATGGATGGAATTTGTTTTTATGAATAGGGTCCTTGCTGACTAATTCTTTTCTGGGGAGGGTAATGGGCAAATGCTATCCAGATGCATTCCTCTGGAACTGTTCCCAGTTTGGGAAAGTGAAAACTACTGTACTTGCAGCATAATAAAGGGCAGTCAGAGAAACATGATATCTCCATAAATAGTGCAGCACTGTCCTCTCCCTTGTTTGGTGTCATGGAGCCAGAGCTGTTGCAGATGACTTCCATGTCACACTGAGGACTGAAATTCATTCAATCACTTACTCCTTCTTTACCTCACCTAGCAGCAGAAAAACTGGGCCAAAATGGGATAAAAAACAACCTGCTTAAACCACAAAGCAAAAAGGAATGTCCCAACACCTACTTCTGTATTTTCCCAATTCAATTGGTAGGCAAAGGAAGAAAAAATGCTCCTTCTTCCTTCAGGAGAAGAACTTTCTTCTCACTCCTCACAAATTCTCCCCCAATTCTATCCTTTCTCCATGGGGTCTTTTCTTCAACTGAACTGGATGTAGCCTATGTGTCTGTTCACAGTCCTCATCTCATTCTTTAGCTTCAACTTGAACATTTTTTTTCACACTGATGTTTCCAGTTGAGCATTTATTTTTCCTCACCTTCTTATTGCCAAGGACTACACAGAGCTTTGCTTATTTATGTATGTATTATTAATATATGGATTTAATTATTTGAACAATGTGCAGATTGTTTTTCATACTTGCATAAACTTTGTACTTGCAGAGGCTATAGCAGTTCTAATAGTAATTTTCAGTCCCTTGTCATTGTAGCATTGTTGATCACCTTTCTTTGGTGAGGCCCAAAGGAAGTACTTCTGTTTTAGGATGGAATCAAATGCCCTGGACTCGGATGCCTGCTCCACTGCTTACTGTCTGTGTGGCTGCAGCTGTGTTATCTAACCATTCTGCCTCAGTTTCTGCTTCTGAGAAATAAAGGAACACTTAAAACTGTATTGAACTACCCATAGTGTACTGGGAGACTTCACAAGGAGATAATTTTGGTGCTTGTCCCAGTGCATTACTCTGCTCCAGCTGCCATAACAAAATGTCATAGACTGAGTGGCTTAAACAACAGAAATTAATTTTCTCACAGTTCTGGAGGCTGGATGTCCAATGGTGGGAAGGGTTAATTCCTGGTGAGACCCTTCTTCCTGGCTTGCACTTGGCCTTTCTATGTGCATGCACAGAGAGTGAACTCTTGAGCCTTGCTCACTCTTCCTCTTCTTTTTTTAAAATTTTATTTTAACTGTTGTTCTTGTACAGTTTTCTGTCTTTTACTCCCATCCCAGCCCACCGCCCTAGCCCTCCCCACCTCCCTCCCATTTTCACCCCCCTCATTTTTGTCCATGTGTCCTTTATACTTGTTGCTCTAAACCCTTCCCCTTTTCCCCTGAAATTCCCTCCCCTCTCCCCTCTGGTGACTGTCAGCCTGTTCTCAATTTCAGTGTCTTTGGTTATATTTTGCTTGTTTGTTTTATTGATTAGTTTCTTGTTAAAGGTGTGCATAGCAGCACAATTTACAATAGCCAAGTGTTGGAAGCAACCTAGGTGCCCATCAGTAAATGAATGGATCAAGAAACTATGGTATATTTATACAATGGAATTCTATGCAGCAGAAAGAAAAAAGGAACTCCTACCCTTCACAACAGCATGGATGGAACTGGAGAGCATCATGCTAAGTGAGACAAGCCAGGTGGTGAAAGACAAATACCATATGATCTCACCTTTAACAGGAACCTAATCTTCCTCTTCTTATAAAAACACCAGTCTTATAGCATTAGGGCTCCACCCTTATGAGCTCAGGTAGTCTAATTACTTTCTTAAGGACCTCATCTCCAAAACAGATACATTCTGATCTACTAGGTATTAAAGCATCAACATATGAACTGTGAGGGGGGAGTAAATTATACATTATACAAATTAATATATTTTGATGGTTACCCAAATTGTATCTCTAGCTTCATACTCTGCTCCTAGCTCTAAGTCTAGATATAGCAGTCACCCCTTGCCTGCAGGGAATGTGTTCTATGTATCCCAGTGAAAGATTAAAACAACAGATAGTACTCAATCCTGTATTTGTTATTTTTTCATATACATGTATATATATATGATGAAGTTTAATCTATAAATTAAGCATAGTAAGATATAAATAAAAGAATTACTAGGAAAATAAATAATTATAAAATATACTGTAGTAAAAGTTATATGAATGTGGCCTTTCTCTCTCAAAATATCTTATTGTACTAAACTCTTGTGCTGATGTGAAATGAGAACTTTGTTCTTTTCGTTTAAAGGAAGCACTTGACAGCTTGTCTCTTGCACGTCCGAATAACCAGCATCACTACTCATGCATGCTGAGGCCGTGACTAAGTGAAATAATTGTGACCTGAATACAAGCACTGAGATACCCCAACAGTTGACCTGATGACTGAGGTGGCTACTAAGTGGTGGATAAGAAGGTGGTATATACAGTGTGGACACCCTGGACAGAGGAATGATTCAAGTTCTGGTCAGGACAGAGCAGGATTTCATTACACTACTCAGAACAACACACAATTTAAAACATATATTGTTTATTTTTTTGAATTTTCCATTTAATATTTTCAGACTGTGGTTGACCGCTGGTAACTGAAACCAGGAAAAGCAAAATAGTGAATAAATTGGGACTACTGCATCGAACTGGATATCTTCTCATAAATGTTTCCTGGACACTTCATGTTCATCTTTCATTCCTCCCATCTGCTTTCCTACACAACCTGTTTTTGCCTGAATCCACTGATCTATTTAATTATCCAAAGAAGAACCCTTGGAAGCCCTGTGGAATTCCTAGTCTCCTGGTGCCCACATTTGATAAGACATCAGTCATTGCCAGTTTTACCTCCAAAATGCCTATTAAATCTGTCTTACACTTTCTACCTGCCATATAGTTAAGTTACTGGAGTTGAATTTATGCAAAAAAAGTAATTTTTAGGAAAATAACACCCCTGTATTCTACCTATAAGAGAACAGAAACATAAAGTGATTGATAACTCAATACATATATACAAGGTCTGTCTGTAAGATGAATGGTTTGCACAATATCAATATAACCTGGCAGCCAAAGGAGAGAGGACCGGAATATACATGTGTGAACAATGACAATTTCACTGTACTAGTCAATGGGGGCAGTTGATACCATAGAGTGCATTTGTACTGTGTGGCTGTCACATTCCAAATGACAGCAAGTAGAGCAACAAATCCACATTAACTTTTACTTTAAGCTTGAACATCCTTCCGCAGAAACTGTATGGGTGATTCAGAAGGCCGCAGCTTTGGGTGACTGGTGATTGGCAGCTTCATCACAACAATGTGCTCACTCGTGCCTCACATCTCATGCAAGTGTTTTGGTGAAACATGAAATCACCCAGGTGCCTCAGCCCCACCAGATTTTGTGCCCTGTGACTTCTGGCTTTGCCCCAAACAAAAATCTCCTTTGAAAAAGAAGAGATTTCAGACCATCGATGAGATTCAGGAAAATACCATGGAGCAGCTGATGGAGATTGAGAGAACTGTGTGAGGTCCCAAGGTACCTACTTTGAAGGGGACGGAGGTGTCATTGTCCTGTGTACAATGTTTCCTGTATGTTGTATCTTTTTCAATAAATGCCTCTATTTTTCATACTACATGGCTGAATACTTTCTGCACAGGCCTCATATACTTGGAAAATACCTATGAGACATTGATATTAGTTGAAGCAGTGAAGATAACAGATGATGCAGTGCCAGAGGGTCTGAGCATACATTCAGATTATTTGTATTCCTACCTTGTATTTGCCCTTTCCACTCAATTATGGATTGCTGGTGTGTACATAACCACCTTAGGACATGATATGCCCAGGAATATTTATTTTATAGTATAAAGTTCACTCATTGTGCCATAGGCATGGGTTCAGTCTCTATTAAGTCCCTGTAGAAAGCTAGGAGATAATTCTCCAAAGAAGAAAGGAAAGTTGTCTGCAGAAGAAGGCATGGTTTTGTTCCAAACCCATAAGTTTAACTATGATTCTTATTGGAGCTCACTAAAGGTTCATACAACATCCCTATTTGTTACTCATACTTAAATATTTCAGGGTCATAAGTTACAAGCAGTAGAACAATTTGCACTATGGTTGGGACTTGCTATGAATATTGGTCTTTCTTTGGATCCAACTCAAAACTAACAGCCTTAAAAATTACCTGGTAAATGAGGCAGAGAATTACAGTTGAAGGTGGTATATTTCCTATAAAATCTAAAGATACCTTTTTTAATAGCAGAAGTTGTGAGATGGAACAATTTTTTTCCTATAGAAATAATATCCTAACATTCTCTAGTCCACACTTTCAGTGAGTCCCTCAAGTTTCATAGCAGATTTCCCACTCTCTTCCACAATCATACTGGACAAAGACATGTATGGTACTTAATGTTGGCTACTTTCTTATGATCATGCCCAATCAATATGTTATTCATAGTATGGCAGACCAGTGTGATGTTTTATGGGATCCCCAAAAGATAAGCATCTCTAGTGTCTTAATTATGGCAAAGAGTGAAATATTTGGCATAACACTAAACAAGGTAAAGAAAGTAGATTATTCTGGCAGGTGAAAACCACTTTTGGTAGTATTTTCAGACACAATCACTATATAACAGAAAAAAACACACACATACTACTCATGAAATGAAGGAAAGTCTTAATAGATTGATTCTACCCCTGTTCCTGTTATTGTCTTACCCTTTAATTAGGGTCAAGCCAGAATAGGTAGTGCATGTTGGACCAGAGAAGGCAGTGGAAGTTCCTTGTCCCATAGTTATGAGAAAAACATAAAATTAAAAATGCATTCTTTCAGACAGAGTGTGCACTGGCCCAAAGCTGCACAAATAATGTGCTAATATGTTCTTAGCACATAAATGGACTAACATCATTATCAGAAACCTGAGTATGAAGCAGAAGTCAAGACAAAAAATAGCAGGCCAAAACAGGCTGATGTAAAGGAAATATAAAATTCATAGCTAGCCTTTCATGTATTCTTTGTATCTTTAATATGCCTATTAATAAGGTCTTGGACAAAGTATATACTTCAGTTGACATAGAACAGTAAACATAGATTCTTAAATACAGTTTAATATTTCAGAGGAAAATTCAAAACAGGATTTTGAAAAATAATACTTACCTTCTTTTCTTCCATCTTTTGACCCTGTGAAGGACTCATCTGAAGGAGGAACAGAAGGTGTTAGCTATGTGATTTGGTTTTTAATAAACACTATACATGTTACTTAACTTTCTGTAGTGATTGTAATGAGTGCCTACAGGTGTGTATATGTGTGTGTGTGTGTGTTGGATTACATGTGCTTATATTTATAAATACTCATATAAACATACATGTATGTGCCTGTATACTTACCTGTGTATTCTGTGTATTATGAATTGATGGAGTTGTATCCCATAAAGCAGTATGCACAAAATGGTTCAGAATACTTACTACTCTACCAGCTTCAAACACAAGTAGATAGTCATAAAACTACTACTATAAAAAGAGTAACATGGATTCTAGAGGTGTTGAGCTGGAGAACACGTTTTTCTTTGGTTTCCAGAATGTAAACTCATGACATCTATAAAGTTATTTACACATTTTTCCAAGGAAAAAACATAATATTTTATTTATTTTTATACATTAACACCAACATTAAGCCCATTTCAGTAAACACACTGATGAAATGGGTTTATAAAAAGTTAAATTATCAGCCCTGGCTGGTGCAGCTTAATGGATTGAGTGCTGGTCTGTGAACCAAAGAGCCGCCAGTTCGATTCCCAGTCTAGAGCACAGGCCTGGGTTGTGGGCCAGGTCCCCAGTAGGGGGGTGTGCGAGTGGCAACCACACACTGATGTTTCTCTACCTCTCTCTTTTCCTATCTAAAAATAAATAAATAAAATCTTTTAAAAAATAAAAAGTCACATTATCAGAGGGAAGCAGATATATGTAGAGCAGTTATTTTCAACCCATGTGCTGCAATGATTTTTTTAAAGCATGCAGTACCTGACTAGTTAGTAGTACACTGACCTATTTTCCCTTAAATTGTCAAATTTTAAAAAATGACAACAGCCAACACAACAATAGCCATCTGGTACAAATGAAGCAAAATTATACCTATTTTATTTGTCAGATCAGAAAAATATATATATTTTGGTGCACCACAGAATTTTAGTAATTAGTTTATGTGTAAAATGAAATGAAAAAAGGATTGAAAACTGCTGATATTGAGTATAAAGAAAGACTAATACCAAGCATAGTTCTAAGAAAAGGAGCCTAAGATTCTTTGGTGGGTTTACCATAAATAATTCTTATATAAGACATGCTATTTGTTCTACTGCAGACATATTCAGTCAATATTTTTTAGCCATCTTCCCACTGTCATTTCATAACAGAGGCTTCTGGAAGTCAAATTGATTGTGTTTTCCTTTCCTCTACTGTCTACTTTCCAGGACTAATGCTGTGATGTCTTAATGTTTGCTATACCAACATCTTACATCCCCCCAAATTAGAGATTAGCTATGTATTTTCAGAAAAAGTACTAGTTGTCAAATAGGCATAAGAACTACAATCTTTAGTGCTGACAGCACGTTCCCACTTGGGTATAGTACGTGTCTTTGTGTTTGGAAGTACTGATATTATTGCTGGCTCAGTGCACATGTTGAATGCAGAGAGATCAATGAATCAATTGCAGCCTTAGTTAGAACCACAAGAAAACAATTTCAAATCATAAAAATTACATAACAAGTTACTTGGTAAGCATTAACATTTCACATACACACACATAAAACTTACCTTCAGTTTTCATCTGGCGATTGTTAAGTACAAAATGTTAATTTAATTAAAAATGACCTCTGCATGCTTGTATTAGGCAAACAATAAGATAATGGTATATCCAAGATTGGAAATCTGTATCTGTAGGAAGTATCTAGGATATTGCTCACTTTTCAGAGCCACATATTCTCTCTAGAACTTCCAGAAGTGTGTTCATTTTTGACGCCCATTTAATCCTTGGCCTCTTAACAGAAACTGTTAATTCTGTGAAAATATTCCAAGTGCACCTATCACAGCATCATTTCAAGGATTAGGAGTATATGTGCTGATGATTGCATTGTGAATATCTGGATATGAAACAAGGGCGGGGACTATTAACTCACCTCCTGTGATTCACAAAATTTCCATCAGATAGTAACAATAAATTCCAATAGACATGTTAGATAATAATGGCTCTGTAATCAACCACCAATCTCCCAATTCATCCTATTGTTTACTGTTTAGCAAGTAAAGCAAACTTGCCGTTGACTCATGCCAAAAAAGGTGGAAAGGTATGGGGTAGAATTAGTGGTTCTACTTCCTTTTAACTGGATATGGCTAGAAAAGTGTTTTAATATGTAATTATCAAATCAGAAATTGATGATTTCATAATTAGGATTATTATAACATATAAAGTAAACATAAGTACAAGATCACTGGTCCTTGACAGCATATAGATTACAACTTAGAACCTCTTTTGCAGTCTCTCTATAAGTTCCCCCCAAGTGCTGTGACTGGCTTGCTTGGCCAACATGTCCATTCCCCACACATAACTGAACACAGGGAGGTGGAACACTCTGATTGCCCCTTTTAAGTTATATACCCACTTCCATGGTGGAGGAATGGAGTCTTTTGATTGACAGCCTTCTTCTCTCTTCCTGTCTAGCATGTAAAGGCAGTTATCACAAAGAAGGTACTAAATATCTGCTACAACTCTCCTGAGATCTAGCAAGATGGTGATATCCTAGGACCTAAAAGGAGATACAGCCAGTGAGAAGTTGCTCATAACAAGTATGGGCACATTTTAAAGAAAGCAGTATCACAGGTTTTGTACTACCTGTATGATTTGTACTACCTCATTTTCTGGGATGTGATACAGGATGAGATTTCTATGCCCTAATGTGAATAAAGGCCAACATTTGGGTTTGGAAGTAGGGCAAAACAGAGTTCAGCATGGACTGTTCAAGGGCTGGTAGGAGAACATCCTTATTTTTCTAGACTATCCCTTGAGTAAGATATCCTTTAGGGAGAGAAGTTAAATCCTGTTTTATGGATTGGGATAATTTAGCCAGCCAGCATTTATATTTTTCTGGCATTTTAGTGGATTTGGGGAGACAGGAGATTTCTTGGACCAGTCTTCAACTATAAGAATCTGCTTTGACTAGTTATGTTGTATTCTTATTGAAAAGAGAACTAATGAACAAAATTTATACACTTTTAGAATCCTACTTATTGTACCATAAAAATCATTCCAGACCTGGAAATACAGTGTTTTTCTCTCTAAAAGTGAGATGTGCTCTGATATATGGACTAATTTATCTGCGTTTGAGTTTTATGTTACATAATTCTTACTTATTTTCTGTAGTAAGTACAACACATCTAAGAAGCAGTGATCTGAATCCAGAAGTGCTGGGTTCTTTTGTTATCACCTGCAATAAAAATATATTTTCAACATTTATGGCATGTTAATTTATTCAAGGCTAATTGTTCTAATGAGTAGAACCACAGAGGCATTTATTGTATGGGCGAGATGACAATATTATTCTCCAGTGTCAGAATCACTTTTAATAGATATAGTTTCCCCCAATAAAAAAAAGTTGTTTCTAACCTAAAAGTGGTTGCCCAAAACAAATTGTTTTATTTTGTGTCCTGTATTTGTGATTTTTACTTAATTACGTTCGATATGCATTAAAGATGTTAATTTTATATTTTTCTATTGTATTTGTTGGTAGATTGATGCAGATAAATATAGAAATTAGCATACATATCCATAGAATTTAATTATCTTCTCTTTTTTGCCAAACGATAATATTTCCAATATACTCACATTCATGCCAATAGGCTAAATTAACTAATAAAGAGTAAGTTGGTTGTATCTTCAGAGAAAAAATAAGTATTTCATAAACATAAAAATAAAGAAAATTTCTCAGAAATTTGCATTGCATGGAATTAGAAAAACTGTGTATTTAGCCATTTTTTGATGTTAAACTTTTTCTTAGAAAAACTATTGATCTTTCTCATTTATGAACATAGTAGGTAATCAGTGAATTCAATAATATTCTAAAGCATCTAGTTTCAAAGGTAATTTAGCTCATATTTGATTTTTTCATGAATCTTTTTCAGTTTGTTCTCTGAATTCAGAGAAAAATGTCTTAGATATCTTTCCCTATACATCTTGGAAAGTAACATTCATATTAGGTAACTGCTTAGGTAAATTTATTGTATTTACCCAATGAACTGTGGGAAAGTTAAATATAATTTAAAAGATAAAATATTTTAGTAAATTGATACTATCAATCATCACATGTAAAATAGAACAAAATTTAAGGGAACTCTCTTGTAATGCAATAATTAAAGATACAATTAAAATAGAGATTAATAAAACAAGCACTCAGGTATTAAATGTCATGTTTGCTCCATATAAAGATTAAAAACAGCAGACCTGGCTAATGTACTCCTCACCATTCCTGTTTTATTCAAACACCCAACATAGTGAGTTTATCACATACAAGTACATTTTCATACTTTATCTATGTATTCATGAACCTATAAAATACATTTAATCCTAAGATTTATACAATTGATACTGTACCATCTTTTTAAATCTGTTTTTTAAAAGGAAATTAATAGGCATTTTAGAGCAGTCTTGGGTTTACTGAAAAATTGAGCAGAAAGTATAGAAAATTCTCGTGTATTTTCTTTAATCTACCCCATCTCCAACATTTTTCCTTTATTAACATCTTGCATTAGTGTGGCACATCTGTTACCATTGATCAGCCAGTATTGATCTATTATTATCTAAAGTCCAAAGATTACGTTAGGACTCACACTTTCTGTTGTGTGCTTTATGGATTTTGACAAATATACAAAGACATATACCTACCATTGTGGTATCATATAGAATAGTTTCACTACCCTAAAAATCCCCGTGATCCACAAGTTTATCCCTTTCTCTTCCTCCAAATATCTGGCAACCACTGAACTTTATCCTGTCTCCATATTTGCCTTTTCTTGGATATCCTATAGTTGGAATCATATGTACGTCGTGGCCTTTTCAGATTTGCTTCTTTCACTTAGCAGTATGCATTTATCATCCCTCCATGCTTTTTGTGGCTCAATAGTTCATTTCTTTTTAATCAATGAATAGCATTCTCTTATATAGATATATCACAATTTGTTTATCCATTCACCTATTGAGGGACATCCTGCCTTTTACCAAGTTCTGGCAGTTACGAATAAAGCTGCTATAAACATTCATGTGCAAGTTTTTGTGTGTGTACATAAGTGTTCAACTCATTTTGATAAATACCAAGAGTGCAATTGCAGAGTGTATGGTGAGTATGTTTAGTTTTGTTACAGATGACCAAATCATTTTCCAAAGTGACTGTACCATTTCCACCTCACAAGCAATGAATAAGAGTTCCTATTCCTCCACATCCTTGCCAGCATTTGATGTTAGTGATTTCGTCATTCTCATACATGTATATTGGTATCTTTGTTTTAATGTTCAATTGCCTGATGATGTATTTTGTTGATTATCTTTTCATATGTATATTTGTCATCTGTGTATCTTCTTTATTGAAGTGTCTGTTCATATCTTTTGCTCAACTTTTAATTGGGTTGTTCATAGTCTTATTCTTCAGTTTTAAGAGCTCTTTCTATATTTTGGTAACAAATTCCTTAACAGAAATGTATTTTGAAAACTCTTTCTCCCAGGCTTTGACTTGCCATATTATTCTCCTAGCAGTGTCTTTTGCTAGAATAGAAACTTTTAATTTTCACATAGTACAAGTTTAATTATTTTTGGTCATGGATCATGTTTTTGTTATTATACCTAAGAAAACTTACTGCCAAATCTAAATTCACATAGCTTTTCTCCTTTGTTATCATATAGTTTTGTACTTTTGACCCATATTGACTTAAGTTTTAGAAAGATATCAATCACGTCCGTGTCTGGAACAGGAACTCATAAACATGGATAAGGGTGTGGTGATTGCTGGGGGGAGGGGGTAAAAGGGGACTAAATGATAGTGGAAAACTATACAATAAAGATTGAATTAAAAAATAGGAATGTCCAGTTGTACAGGAGTATTATGTGAAAAAAAAATCCATTCTCCATTAAGTTGTCAGTGTCTTTTGTTGTTGTTGTTAAAGATTAGTTGATTATATTCATGCGAGTCTATTTCTGAATTCTTTATTCTATTCTACTTACCTACTTGTCTGTTCTCTCACCTTCTCCACAACATAGTGATGAAGTTGGGTAATGTCAGGCTTCTGACTCTGTTCTTCAGTATTGTGTTGGCTCTTCTGCATCTTTTACCCCTCCGTATGCATTTTGAATTTATTTGTTGATATCTACAAAACAAATTGCTGAGATTTTAATTGGACATATAGTCAATCTATAGATCAGCATGGAAAGACTGACATCTTGACAATATTGACTCTTCTTATACTTGACCATGGATTTTTTCTCCATTTATTCACTTGTTTATTCCCATCAAAAGTTTCCCACCTATAGAACTTTATTATATTTATATCTAAATGTTTTAGGTTTTGAGTACTCATATAAATGGTACTGTTTTTTTAATTTAAAATTCCAATAATTCATTTCTAGGATAGAGGAAAGCAATTAATTTTGTGTATAAACCTTGCATTTTGAAAATTTGCTATAATTGCTTAGTATTCTCAGGAGTTGCTGGTTGATACTTTGGGATTTTCTACATAGATAATTTTATCATCTAATAACAAAAACAATTTATTTCTTCCTTTCCAATATATATAGCTTCTATTTCCATTATCTGTCTATTGTATTAACCAGGCCTCCCAGTATGATGTTTTTTTTTTTTAAAGATTTTTTTTTTTTTTTTTTTTTTTTTTTTTTTTTTTTTTAATCTTTAGAGGGGAAGGGAAGGAGAGAGGGAGAGAAACATCAATGTGCGGTTGCCTCTTGTATGTCCCCTGACGGGAACTGGCCTGGCAACCCAGGCATGTGCCCTGACTGGGAATCGAACCGCGATCCTTCGGTTCGCAGGCCCGCGCTCAATCCACTGAGCTACACCAGCCAGGGCAGATTTTATTTATTTATTTTTAGAGAGGGGAAGGGAGGGAGAAAGAGAGGGAGAGAAACATCAATGTGTGGTTGCCTCTCACGTGGCCCCCACTAAGGGCCTGGCCTGCAACCCAGGCATGTGCCCTGACTGGGAATCGAACCTGCGACCCTTTGGTTTGCAGCCCACGCTCAATCCACTGAGCTACGCCAGCCAGGGCCCAGTATGATGTTTAATTGCAGTGGTAAGTAGAAACATTCATGCCTTATTCTTAACCATAATGAGAAAACATCTAGTTTCTCAGCATTAAGTATAATGTTAGTGATAGATTTTGGTAGATTTTTTTTTTTTACTTTTTTTTTAAATCAGTATTTTTTAATTGTTGATATTGTACAGTTTTCTGTCTTTTACCCCGCCCCAACCCACCACCCCAGCCCTCCCCACCTTCCTCCCATTTCCACCCCCCATAGTTTTTGTCCATGAGTCCTTTATACTTGTTGCTCTAAACCGTTCCCCTTTGGTAGATTTTTTTTATAAAATTGAAGAAGTTCTCCTTTGGTTCTAGTTTGTTAAATGTGAGGGTTTTGTTTTTTAAATTCATGAATGGGATTGAATTTCATCAAATGATTTTTCTGCATCAAAAAATATGATCATATGATTTTTTTTCTTTAGTCTGTTAATGTAATGGACTATAATAATTATTTTTTAAATGTTGAGACAGCCTTACACACCTGGAATGAATTCCATTGGCTTGCAGTGTATAATTATTTTTTATATATATATATATATATATATTCACTTTGATAATATCTTGTTGATAGTTCTTCATGAGAGATATTGATCTGTAGTTTTCCTTGCATGCAGTGTTTTTGTTGTTTTAGATATTAGGTAATGTAGGCCACATAACATTAGGTTAGAAATTTCCCCTCTGGTTCTGCTTATAAAAGACTTTGTAGAAAACTGTTATAATTTATTCCTTCAATATTAGGTAGAATTTACCAGTAAACTCATCTGATCTTTCTGCCTGGTACTTTCTATTTAGGAAGGTTGTTAATTATCAATTCAGTGTTCTTAATAGAGACAGGCATATTCAGATTTTATATTTCTTCTTGTGTGAATTTTGATAGTGCATGTGTTTCAAGGTATTGTTTATCAAAGTAATATTCTTACTATTTTTTTCTGCTTAATCTGTTAGTGTTTGACAAATGTATACTAAAATATAACAAATTATAGTGAACATGTCAATTTCTCTTTTTGTTTTTATTTTCCATATTTAGGCTAAGTTGCAAAGTGTTTAAAATTCTTACTTGTATTTTTGAGTGTTGGGATATTTCTCTCTTCACCTCATTATTTTTTGCCTCAATTTCTACATTAGCTGAAATTTGTGTTACTAAAAAGCTTTATTTTGATTTTTTTCTTGATTTATGTTTTATATTTCTTTTTAAAATTTTTATTTTAAGATTTGAGACTAAAAATTCTTATTTGACAATCTTTGTATTTTTATAGATGTCTAAACTTTAGATTTATTATTATTGCTATTGTATTTTAAAATATTTCTAACATATCTTTCTAAGTTATTTTTTTATTTTTCTATTCTTTTCTGCCTTATGTTTAATGTATTTCTTCTTTTTCTGCTATGCTAATTTGGAAGCTCAAATTTGGTTTGTATTGTCAATCATAAACCTTCATAATAAAACCTGTATTATAATATACGTAACATAGATATTAAGGTAATTGCCTGATGTACACCAACCCATTCATTCTCCTTCTCACATCTTATTAGGTTCTCTGTCATATAATTTTAACATTGTTACTTTCTAATAATACAAGAAAATTTTCCATTTAACAATTAAATATGTTCACAATTATACCAATTTTTTGCCCTTTTAAAAAAGTGTTACTTTAAATTATTTATTTATTTATGATATAATTCACATAACATGAAATTCACTCTTTCAATATGTACAATTCAGTGGCTTTATACTTACAAAGTTGTATAACCATCATCACTATCTAATTACATAACATTTCATCACCCTAAAAAAGTAACTTTATGTCCATTAGCTGTCTTTGTTTCTTTTTTGAAAAATATATTTTATTGATTATATTATTACAGTTGTCCCAATTTTTCCCCCTTTTCCCCCCTCCACCCGTTACCCCCATTCCCTCCAGCAATCCCTCCCCTTAATTTATGTCCTTGGGTCATAAATATAAGTTCTTTAGTTACTCCATTCAGGGGTTTCCAACCTTTTGGCATCTTTGGATCACACTGGAAGAAGAGTTTTCTTGGATCACACATTAAATACATTGCAACATGCAATCACAAAAAAAATCTCATACTGTTTTAAGTAAATGTATGATTTTGTGTTGGGCCGCATTCATAGCCATCCCGAGCTGCGTGCAGCCTATGGGCTGCAGGTCAGATACCCCTGAGTCCTACATTGCTCTTCAAATCCCCTATTTTGTACCTACCAATTTTTGCTTCTTAATCCCTGCGCCTTTCTCCCTATTCTCCTCCTTCTCCCTTCCAACTGATAACCCTCCAAATGATCTCCATATCTATGATTCTGTTCCTGTTTTTCTCTTTTGCTTAGTTTGTTATTTGGATTCAATTATTGATAGTTGTGAATTTATTGCCATTTTACTGTTCATGGTTTTGATCTTTTTCCTATATAATTCCCTTAACATTTTATATAATAATGGCATGGTGATGATGAACTCCTTCAGTTTTACCTCATGTGGGAAACATTTTATCTGCCCTTCAATTCTAAATGATAGTTTTGCTGGATAGAGTAATCTAGGTTGTAGGTCCTTGCTTTTCTTGTCAGTCCTTTCTTGCCTGCAAGGTTTCTTTTGAGAAATCAGCTGACAGTCGCCTGAGAACTCCTTTGTAGGTAACTCTCTGCTTTTCTCTTGCTGCTTTTAAGGTTCTCTCTTTATCTTTAACCTTTGGTATTTTAATTGTGATGTGTCTTTGTGTGTTCTTTGTGTCCAAGTTATTTGGAACTGTACGAGCTTCCTGGACTTATATATCTGTTTCCTTCACCAAATTGGGGATTTTTTTTTCATTATTTTTTCGAATAAGTTTTCAATTTCTAGCTCTTCTCTTCTCCTTCTGGTAACCTTATGATTCAGAAATTGGTATATTTAAAGATGTCCCAGAGGTTCCTACACTATCATTTTTTGAGTTCTTTTTCTTCCTTCTGTTCTGATTGAATGCTTTTTCCTCCCTTGTGTTCCTAATCATTGTTTGTATGATTCCTAATCATACAAACTATAGTTTTTTTTAAATATTTTTGTTGTTTCTGGTATCTATATCATGTATAAGAAAACATTGTGTAATCCAAGGTCATGAATATTTTTGTCTATGTTTTCTTCTAAGATTTCTCTTTTTAGTTTTATCTCTTACATTTAATTCTTTGATCCATTTTTGAGTTAATTTTTGTATATGGTTAAGAGATAATCATCAATTTCTTTCTTTTGCACATGGATATCTAGTTATCTGGGATTATTTGTTGAAAAGATTGTTCTTTCTTCCTTAGTTTTCTTGGCACATTTGTAAAAAGTAATTGACAATGAATGTAAGAATTTATTTCTGGATTCTCAATTCTTATCCAATTCCATTGATTATATATCTATCCTTACACCAGTACCACTATCTTGACTGAGTACTACCTTCATTACAGTAGTAATGGAGCAATGCAAGTTATCCAAAACCAATCTGTTTTTCATAATTATTTTGGCTATCTTGGGTTCCTTGCATTCCCATGCAAACTTTAGGTTTGGCTTGTCAATTCCTCTAACAAAACCGTTGTTATTTTGGTGAGGACTGTCTTGAATCTGTAGATTAATTGGGGGGAATATTGTCAACATTAAATCAACATTAAATCTTTCAGCCCATGAACCTGTATTGTATTTGTGTTTATTTAAATATTCTTTAATATCTTTCAATAATGTTTTGTATTTTTCCACATGCAGCTCTTGCACTTTTTTGTTAAATCTATTCTTAAGTATTTTATACTTTGGATGCAGTTGTGAATGGAATTATTTCATTAATTTCAGTTTCCCATTCTTTTCTAGTACATAGAAATGCAACATTTTGTATATTGATCCTGTACTATCAATGTACTACAATGTAAATGGATAATTTCTACATTGAATACTATACATCAAAACATCATGAATAGAAGTGTATTGTAAGGTGAGCCAAATCTAAATGATCCTACTCAATACTACTAATTTTAGAGTAAAGGGTATGATTAGGTAAAGAAGACTATACAATGCTAAAAAGAGCATATTATTCTTTATGAGCATCATTTTTAAAAGCAGAATTATCTGTTCAAATACTCTGAAAATGTCTCTGAATCATCCAGATAGCTGTTTCTTTGCCTGTGCCAACATATTTTCCCCAAAATGAGGTGTCCGCATGTTCAGCCAATCAAATAAACTGTCTGGCTGAACATCCTAAGGTGCTTTAAAATTCAGTAAATAGTACTAATCACTTCCATTTCAGTACTGATATTAAAGACCCTATTCATGCCAAAAAAAAGTGGAATGCAGCTGTTCTGTGCTTTCCTTTAGAATTTTATGTGCAAGTTGGCTTGCATAATGAGAAATATGCCTGTATTTTGTGTCATTTGTATTTAAAAGGTTTAGAACAGAAGTGCATAAAGACATACTAGTGACATGGGAACTTAAGAAACATACCTCTTTTGGCTCAGAGAGGGGTTGGCATGGAGGAGGGTCTGTGGTGTGAAAAGAAGTGGATAACGTTCATTTTAATAACAATGTCGAATGTGTCTGAGCATACCTTGAAATTTTTGTTGATGCTGTTGAATGCATTGTTCTTTGTAAAAATATCAGAAATATTCTTAAATTAACACTAATCTTCAATACCTGATGTAGCAAAGAGTTTATAGTGTATTTTTAACTTAAATCTCAACTTAATACCCATATTGATCTACTATAATAGTAGTAAAAATACATCTGTGTTGAGGGAGTTTTGTTAAAATATGTGCTTTCTCTTTTAAAATTTTACTTCAATTTTTGTTCTACACAGACACTTTTTATTTGTACTATCTATTGGTTGCAGTTTACATTCATTTAAAAACTTGTGTTTAAATAACAATTGTCATATTATTTGATATATATAAACACTGGTCCCTTTGCTGTTTTTAATAAAAGAAGATGATTTCTGATAAACAAAACTATGTCAATAACCAAGTTTTATTTCTTTGATTTTTTTTATTTAGAGGCAAGAATTATTCTTTTAAATTTCTTTTGAAAAACACAGGGCACATTTTAATTTAATTTTGCTAGCACAAAGACTCAATTACAATAAGAATGCATTAAAATTCTTTCTTAATTATTCTTGCATTTTATATACCCCTTGCCCTTTGTTGTAGCTGGGAGCAAGGGCAGTTAGTTGCTCAGTTCCCTTGACTTTTACAAATTCTTTTTTTGTGTGTGATGTTCAAACTCTTTCTTCATCTTAGATGGAGGAATATCAATTCTGTGAAAGAAAGTCCTGACAAAACCTGCCAGAGATATTTTTGATGACTTAAGGAGGATGTAGACCACAAATGCATTTCATCTTTTCTTCAATTCTCAGCACATGTTTCTCTTTGGTCTACCTACAGTCTCTCTCCATTCCCCTATGTGGCTCAGCCACCTCAATTCCCAACTGTTCACAGATAAATCCCTTCCTTGCTATGTATGTAATGTAAGTATCCTAGCAAATTGCACATTGCATTTAACTTAATTGTCTTCAATCTCCTAGCACATGGAGCCCACCCTTGACTTTAAATCCAAACAAAATGTTCAAGATTTCATTACATCCACCAGGAGAAGGCTATCATATTTCTAAACACTTTGAAGGTGATTTATGTCCTGCCACCACTTTCTACTCTGAGATTTTACTCATTCAATCATCAAACCCATTTGCTATCTCACTTACTAGAGGTGTTATCTTGACCCTACCTCACATTGTCCCAAGGGTGGACACACACATTTCTCTTTATTCCCAAATGCACCACTGATACCGAAGTAGTTTGATAACATCTTTTTACTGCATGTATGAAAATATCTGAAGATTATTCTAGAATAGAAAAACAAACAATTTCCAGTTGAATATTTGACATTGTATTTCCTCTACACAGCTCTCATAACTCAAAGAACTGGAAGTCATTTGAGATGCGATTTTTCTTTACACTGCTCCAGAAAATTTTTTAGACTGAAGCGAAAGTTCAAATACGTGTGCTTTCTTTTATACCAATAGTTTAAGTAAGCAATTTTCAACTGTTGTGCTGCCAGAATTTTTAAAATATACAATATCTGACTGTTTAATCAGGGACACTGAACCCTTTTCCCTTAAATTGTCAAATAAAAAGTGGCAATAGCTAGCACAATAGCAGCCATCCTGTGTGAATGTCCTGTGTTGAATCATAAATACAAAGGTCATATAATAGAGTTGCATCTTATTGGTCAGGTTGCATAATAAGGTTGTGTCTGATTTGTTAATTCTTGGTTACAGAAATCCTTATATACAAGCATAGGCACCTGACTTTTAAAAAAGTGACTTTGGAGCAAAAAGGGTACGTATTTGCTATTGTTATTTTTTAAAATCAATCAAAATTATGCCTATTTTTGTCAGATTGGGAAAAATACAATATGTTTTTTGATGTGGCATGAAATTTTAGTAATTACTTTTTGTGTGCCATGAGATGAAAAATGTTGAAAATTGCTGCTCTAAGTGGGTAGAGAGCAATGCAAAAAAAGTCATTTTCTACTGTCTATAGCAGACCTCAGCAGTTTTGATTATTTATTATCAGATCTCATATATTTTTCCAACAGACCAGCCTGGGGAAATTTTGTCTTAGGTAGTTTACACTAGATCAAGACTTCCTAACATTTGTGAGAATGAAGATTTCTCTTTTACCTCAACACTTTACTATATATTCACATTAAAGTATATTTGTTTCTACCGTTGAGGTTGGAAGAAATTTCCATATACCCTTTTGGGTTCTTTCAGTGGGTCTAATAATCACATGAACATGAGACAGACTAACAAGTGAAAATAACCAAGTTTAATTATACACACACATGAAAGAGTCAGAGATGGAAATCTGAGCTGAGGATGTGGTGGGACGCCACAGGGCTTTAGAGCCAAGGAAGGTCATGCGCAGGACTGTAGAAAGAGTGGATGTTCAGTAATTGAAAGTTTGTCTTATGTTTATAAAGTTTATAAAGTTTTCCTGGTAATAAGTCACTATGGGAAAGCCCCCAAATTTAAATTATTTAAGGCAGAGGCAAAGTTTCTTATGAGCCTGCAGGGTCTCAGTTACCTTCAGGTCAAAACAATCTAAATGCCAAAGCAGCACCTCATGGAGAGGCATGTTCTGAACCTCTCCAACAGCAGTGACTTGTTGTTTTGTTTTGTTTGAATCTCAGTCTTTCTCAGTCTTTAATAGGGGCAGGGACTTCTGTACACCTGGTGTTAGGGCTTAGATCTTGTTGAAAGCAGCACTGTCCACACTTTGCACGTCCTCCTTGAACTTGGTGATCTCTCCCAGCAGGTTGATCCCCACCTTGTCGTCCTCCACCACACACTGAATCTGTAGTTTGCAGACACCATAGCCCACCAGCACCAGTTTGGAGCCCCTCTCCCAACCCAGGTCAGCCAGCCCAGCTGGACAGAGCACGCTCAGGCCTCCAGCTGGGCCATGTCCGTCTCACCATTCCAGGGCTTAATACCCAGGAGGATGGAGGACTTGGCCACCAGCACAGGCTTCTTGGTCTTCTCTGTGTACTGCCACACCTGCTCCTCCTGCTTCTTGATGGCCTCCTTTTCATCCTCCTTGTCACTGTCAAACATGTTGATGTCATCATCCTCTGTGGCAGTGGCCACCTTCTTTGTGGGGAGCTCCATCCACTTGGCTCATGGGAGACACGTGCTGGGGCTGTGGGGCTATGGCCCAGTGGGTGGGTGTGCTCTTCTCCAGCACACTCAGTCGGCCCTCCAGCTTAGAGAGGGCCTGCTGCAGGTCCCTCACCATGCCTTGAAGGCTCTGGTTCTCCACCTCCAGGCTGGTGATTTGGAAGACAATGAGCTCACTGTGGTCTCTTCTGGGCCTACTGGAGACCCCAGGACCTGAGCTTCCAGCCAGGGATTTCTGGATGTTCTCTCTGGTTCCGGAAATGTCCTGAAAGATCACGTTTGCACTATTCTCCTGGCACTAGGAGCCAGCCACAGGCCCATTCATCTGCTTGTAGAATTTCCTTTCTGCATTGTCATAGTTGAGCTTGTGGAGCCAGATCTTCTCGTGCACTAGGAAGTTTGTGGCCATTTTCCTGACGCCTGTCAAAGATGCTGCGACCAAACAGTAGGGCTCAGCAGCCCAAGACTCTGGCTCTTAAAAATACACAAAACTTAAAAGATTCTGTTAATTTAGTGTTATTATACCTAAAGTTGATTTTGTTAACCACATGTTATCTCCATAAAAATATATGTGGATCTCTATTATTTATCAGCTACAGACAATGTAGTTCATGTTCAGATTTGAAGAGGTTTTATAATAATTTGATGCCTTTCAGGATCGTAGGTCTATAGGTAGGGAAAACCCATTCTGATTCCATGTAACCATCTAGTTTCCATTCTTTATTTGACCAAGCTATTTGCTGATAGATTTTCTATTCAGTAAACACAAACCAATGTATTGGATTGTATAGGGGAGGTATTTTTTTTTTTTTAATTTCATGCATTTTGGATTTTCTGGTCAGGTCTCAGTCAATGAATCTGGCCAAGACAGATTAATAAGAGAAGAGATAAAAGAAGAAGGAAGAGGGAGAGGAGGAGGGGGAAGAAGAAGAAGAAAGAAGAAGGAAGAAGAAGAAGGAGGAGGAGGAGGAGGAGGAGGAGGAGGAGGAGGAGGAGGAGGAGAAGGAGAAAGACCTAGAAGTTTATTTGCATGTGCATCTCCCTTGCAAATGGGAATACTAGAAGATGAGTAAGTAACTCAAACATGTGGTTAAAACTTGGATATATATTTCTGCTTAGGCTAAAAGAAAGGAAAGCGTTTTGGGTTTTTGGAAGAGGTAGTTAAGTTATAAGAAGGTGAGCAGGAAACATGTAGTAAACAGGTTTAGTTTTGTTATGAGAATTTAAGTTGGTGCTTTCTCCCCTGGTAAGAGTTCTGTTGTGGTAGAGGTGAGGGAGACATCTGTACACATGGAAATTTGCTTTATAAATGTAAATTGTCTTTACAAAAGAAACTCCTGTGGCCTGTTTTTAGAGTCTTTCCTCTCTCAGTGGTCTTCAACTTAGAAATAATCCACATGCCAAAGAGACGTATTTTAGTGGTGGCACATTCTGGTACCCTCCACCTCTTTATGCCTTTTCTTCCTTTATTTGTACACAAGGAAACATGATTATTACAATGTTTACCTTTTGGCACAATTCCCTAACCCACCATTGAATTTTCAGAGGCTGGGATGGTCCTTTCAGGTGGTGTGGGCCTTACTGCACTGCTCATTTCATGGCAGTAGGGAGGACACATGCGATTTAACTCTCAGGAGTGTCTACACCAACTTTGTTTCAGGCAGAGCATCAGCTTCCTGGAGGGAAGTTGTCATATCCTTTCAACCTCCTTTGTATGCCATGTAACAAAGCCCCAGTAGACAAGGATGTTAAATGCAGCTTTTAATAATGCATTTTTGCTAGTTGGAAGTCACGTGTTTTAAAATGTAGACACTCCTGTAATAAATGTAATAACTAAAATTATTTAAAAATAATTTTTAGTTTTTAAAAATTATTTTATTGTTCAAGTACACTTGTCTGCATTTACCCCTGCCACTACCCCCACACCCCAACCATCCTCGCCTTATTTTTAAAGTGAATTGGCTAAATAATATAATGATCTCATCCACTAATATATGGCAAAGTTCTATGGTTTATTATATTGTTATAGGGATGTATAATTTTATACCAATATGTGTAAATATACAAATTTTTCTCTAGGATGATTAAATATGTAGAGAATGAAATTTTAGATAGAAAGAGTAAAGTATTGGCATTTTGTGACATATATAATTTTTTTCATTATGTAAGTTGCTTTTAAGCTTAATATGTGGTAGATCTGAAGCTGCAGCAATCTAGCACGTACTATTTTTTGGCATGTGGAAGTAATATTTTGCTCTGAGTGGTTTGAAATATTTAACTGGACAAGTCTAAAAAGGTTAATTTGGTTATGAAGTTAGTATGAGTGAAGATTAGTGATTACATTACACATAGAAAGCAGTGGTCCCATTTGCAGAAATATGAAAGAACTGGGCTTTCGGTCCTGACAGGAATTGAATGATGCTTTTGAAAGTACATCTCAAAATATAAAAGTTTTATAGACATTGTCATTAAAATCTCTAGTTCAGCAATTAAAACTATTTGTTTCATAGAAATGAACTCCACTTTGTGTTTTATACTGTTCTGAAAATCTTAAAACTTTCTGAACACCAATCTTTTGATCTATAAAAATGATAGAATTTTAAGATACAGCAGCGAAGAAAGTAGGGCATTTTAGAAGAACTGTAATTTTCCAAATGTCTCTTTGTGTAAAAAAACTATAAATGGTTTAGAAAGCAAAATGTTTTAGGAACTCTTTGTGAGTGTTGCTAGGCGTCCACATGTTCTCTGTGTCTTAGCTCTAAATGAAAAAAATAAAAACCAATGATATGCAATAATATTGTGAGAAAGATTCAAAAGAAAATTGGTTTACATTTATCATTTTCTAACTTTTAAAGAAAGAAAATGAAGTCTGCATAATTTTGTATGAGAATAAATGGTACAGATATATCAATTTAACTAATGTGTTTTGATCATGCTCTTCACCAAATAAGTAAGTTTTACGTTGTCTCTACTTCCCAGCAAATAATTCTTGCAAACTCACTTCTTGGTAAGAGTTCAGAGAGTTCATCTAAAGGTTTATGTATATCTGATACTTTGGGGATATATAAATAGCTTTCCAAAACAACCAAAAGAAATTGAATATTTAGATGAGCATTTGGAAGTCATGGAATATTATGTCTTCAAAGTTAATAATCAAATTTCAATGACTCAACCTTAAACAGGTCTTGTAGTTCTCTGTGTGTAACTTACTAATATCACAGACCTAGAGAGCACAATTTATTATATCTCCTGCCAAAGAACCTCAGTCATTAATGACCGAGACCCTTTGCGTGTAGTAGTAAATTTTTAAAGGTGACATAACTTGGCAAATATACAGCAGACACATTATGAACCATTTCTTCTATACAGTCATGAGAAATTGAAAAGAAAAAATCATATAAAGGATAGACCTATCTTTAATAACAGTGGCCTCATAGGTCAGTGAAGACATAAATAAATCAGAAGCGGAGAAAGAGGAGAGGCAGAAACTGGGAAGAGGCAGAGTGAAGGGAGAAAGGAAGTTGATGTCTTCTCTATGGACAGTTACTGAGTCCCTACCCTGTCCTAGCCATCATGCTGGGTGCCAGCATAAACCATAAATGAGTCATGCTTTCTGTCCTCAAGAAAAGCATAGGATAGCAGTAAAGGCCAGCTTGTAGACAAGTAATTACAAGACAATGAAAATAAATGCTATGATAGGATCACACACAAAATACTATGGAAACACAGGGAAAAACAGCAACCTGTTATTGGCATCCAGGTCAGCATAGTCACAGGAGAGGATTCTAGAAAAGACATGTGAGTTTCTTTCTATTTTTGTTTCTCTATATTTCTTTTTTTAACTATTTCTGTACCAGGGAAAGAAAAGGAACAAGAAAGATGAATTTATCCTCACAGTGAAGAGTAAGATAATACCACCAATGCATTAATAAGACATTTCTTTCTGAAATGACTGACTTGTCCGCAGAAGAGTTATTTTAATTTACTCAGTTCATCCTGAAGTAATTCTAGAAGGAAGCAAGATAGTTCTTAAAAATGAGATAAAATATTGACAAGAAGAAATATCTACACTCATTAGAGGCAAGAAACAGTGTTTCTTCCTTTTCTACGTAAGGTGGTATCTAGGCAGTTTATATGCTGTCTTATTTAGACATTATAACAGAGACTTTTCCCCCAATTAGTTCAGGTTGACAGAGGACTCCTCCCATTGTCTGGAAGATTAAAAAATCTGTTTTTTTTTAAAGGCTGGACAGGAGACCGAGGAGCAGAAACACAAGTTCCATGTGAGTGAGTCTAGATGCTGGATGAGGTGATGATTTCATCTCTTAGGCGAGTCAGCCATGAATCTATTCATAAAGAATGCTCAAGTGCCATATCCTGGAGGAGTTCTTCTGAGTTACTCCTGGTCCATGCAAGTTTCTAATTCTTAGATTAACCGTGCTTTCTCATTTTAATCTGTTTTTTTTTTTTTTTTCTTTAGAGAGAAGCTGAGTGCAATCTTTGCAGGGAGTTTATTATTTCATTGTCCTTCCTACCCTTCATCTATCCTGGGCCACTTGGAGCCAAGCACTGTGCTGAAGATACTGCCCAAGCAACGATGCATACTTCCCATTGCAAATAAAATACTGGCTTGTCCCATTATTGATGAGGTTAAATCTTATCAACTCATTTAAGGTGATGAATGTCAGATGTTTCCATTGTAATGCACATTTTTCCTTTGTAATAAATAGGTAATATGGGGGGTTACATTGAGATAGCGTGAATAGCCTGTTCCCACAATCTTTCACCCTGTGGTTTTAGCATTTGTCAGTAACCCTCTTCTAAACCATTTACACTGTATGTTGCAAATTGGTCCTCCTTTGGCCCTATTATCCTGTTCGTATTTATTATCTGAGATTCTTCAGTATAGAAAAGATTCATCCTTTTTCTCACCACTAAAATGCACATTCTATGAATATTGCTGTGAGCTCATGGATTTGTTTTTAGTCAGTATGCTCCAGTACATCCCTATCATTATTTTGCTCCACATAGTGTTTCAAATTTGGCCAGTGGAAGTTGGGCCAAGCCCTCTCCTATACCCTTCTGATGTGTCCTCTTTAACCTTCGACTACTTTCTACTCTGCTTCACTTTGCTTGTTCTCAGCCCCAGCCCTGGTATCGGCCATTTCTCTAGGAAAATTTCGAACCTTTTTATATTGTAAATTGGTTATTTCTTTTATAATATTAAATCACCTTTGCACTTCTGGACTAAATCCAACAGGTTTATTTTTCAATCTGCACTTTGCTAATTTTTACATAGGATTTTTACTTCAACGTTCGTGAGTAAAATTGAGGTATGGTTATCCATTTTATGCTATACTTAACTGTTTTTTTAAATCAATATTATAATTGTTTTGTAAACAGAATTTGAAAACTTCCCTTCTTTTCCCCTTGATCTGGAAAAATTTAAATATTATTGGGTTTGTCTTTCTATGAATGATTATCAGAATCTTCCTGTCTAGTCACCTGGGTCTACTTTTTGTTTTGTTTTAAATTTTCTTCAGAGTGGGTGTTAGGTATTTCTTTGGTAATTTTTTACTATTTTCTCAATGTACATTGGTCTGTCTAAAATTTCTATTTGTACTAAGGTCAATTAATAAACTTAATTTTTCTGTAACATCATCTATTTCTTCTAGGTTCTGAAGTTTATTTGCCTAATATTGTCCAAGGCCGACTTCTGTGAGATTTTAATGTCTGTGTTTCAATAATTATTTTTCATTCATGTGCACTTATTTTGATTACTGTAGCTATTGGTTTGGTTATTTTGTATTTTTTTAAAGAAATAATATTTCAATTTATGTACTAATAAAAATTCTAGTCAGTACCCTCTGTTTTATCTTCAGTTTAAAAAGCACTCTGCCAAGATTTATTCATTAGTCTTAAAAGCTAGAAAGTTAGTATATGCCTGTAACATTTTTAAAAGCTAAGACTTTTGGATAATGTACACGTGAGGTGAAAAAGTTCTGCCTGTTCCATGCCAGTCATTTTTGGAGGGTTGAGAATGGAATCTAATGTCTACTATGCAAATATGGGTATGCGCCATTAACGTGCAGCAGTAATTCTTGGCCCGGGATACATCTTAATAGTGAAGAGATCATAACTGATCAATCTATAACTTTGCATTCAAACCTTACCTATTTTAAACCAATGAGAATCTCTCTTACTTTTAAATGTCTCCAAAGGGAAGATATTTTACTTCATCATTTTGAAAACAGATGATTTATTGACAATTGGCCTTGAACCCATCCCCTATTTGGTTATAGATATAGATTTAGCTCTTCCTGCTTCTGTTCAGTCTTTAAGAACTACAAATTGGAAGATTTGGAAGGAGGAGAAATGTGGAGCTACTTTCTCTGTGCAGTAACTGTGACTTCACTCATACCTGTCACTTCATCATTATTCACTGAACCCAAACACCCCCTTCAAAAAGAGCCTCACCTGAAGTTCAGATATCAATAGAGCAAAATGTCTAAAAGGTGACTTTTAATAACGATAAAATAAGTTAAATATACTTTAGAGCTCTTATAATCTTGGCAGTCAAGGCAAACTACAGGGAATATGTCAGCTTACATTTGTACAATTAATATCCAGTTTTACCAAGTATTTAATGAATCTCAGTGTTAGTCTTAATAAATGGCAAGGCAAAATTCTAGAGAAAGTCAGAAAAAGAAAAAGAAGCTAAAAATGAGTGATATTGGTTACCCTTTAACAATCTTTTGATTTCCAGAACCATAGCAACTTCAGCAGGGCTCCAGAATCATCTTTTTATTGCTTCCCACTAATTCTTAGGCTATTTCCTAGAAAGTCAGTCTTTTCCTATAGGGACATATCTCTCAATATTTTCTTTTCCATTTCTTTTCTTACCTCTTACCTACCTTTCAAATAATAGAAACTATGGTCCTGAATGGGAAATTAAATGCATGACTAAATGTTAAATTCCTTTGCCTTTTACATTCTTAAAACTGGTACTTAGCATTAAGAAGTCTCCTAAAGTGAATAAATTTGATTTAATTTGGTAATGGTTAAGCCTTGTGAAACTGTGAGTTTTTATCAACCTGCCTTTAGCCTCTTTTCTTTCTGCTACAGCATTAATTTATATTGTGCTATTGCATTACCTTGGGTGGAACTATGGTAAAATATATTTGTAAAAATGTTTTCATTTTATTTTTGACTGCTTTTCCTCTTACACTGTTATTAGCCACAGTCTTATTAAAATTGTATAATATCAGAGTTAAAATATTTCTTTAGCTCTAGCATCTTCAATTTTCTATAGAAAATAAATTGCCAATGTACCCCAAAGAAAGAAGAACAGCTATTATTTTATGAAAATAACATTCTTAGAAATAATAACCTTATTTAAGATTTAGGTCACATTTCATAAATTTCAATAAGTACAGCAGAATATGTTGAATCCCTTTATATGAAGAAGAAAACATGCTGTTTTTTAATACACTCACATTCACTACAAATTGATTTTTTGATTATATATTTTAAAAAAATTATCAAATTTGTTTTGAAAAATATGTACTTTTTAAGTTTATTCCTACATTAAAATTTATTAGAGAAATATAACATTAATACTATTTAAGTAATTGGCATTTTTCTCTACCTGTGTTTTAATGGATAAAATAAAACATCAATTTAGATATAATTACATAGAGGTGGGGAAAAGTAGGCTTACAGTTGTGAGTACACAAAACACATAATTTATTCTTATATTGTTATTTATTAATTATTGTATTATTTATATGTATTACAACTGTAAACCTACTTTTGCCCACCTCCAGATATGGGAAATAGTGCAAATAGAAAACAAATTTTGCAAAAATAACATGTTATTTTTAAGTTTACATAAATAAGAATCTGGAACAAAGGAAGAAATAATTAAAAAAACAAAACCAGACCAATCTTTAAGGTAAAATTCTTTCTTAGTTCTTTCAAATGCAGTTAACTTTAATGAAAAGATACCTGATGGTCTATGTTTAGCAATTATCATCTATAAAATAATCACAAATGATTATAGACTTTCAAGTAGATAAAATTACATGTATATATGCATGTATAAGTGTGCATGCTTATACATATATGAATGGTGCCAGAAAGACATGTAGGTAATAACAATTCAGTATTGAAAGGAAATATGTTACCTGTTTCATTACACATTTACTTCCTGCCACCGTTATGTATAAATATACTATATTGAGACAAGAATATTCTTAAGGATCTATAGACTAGCACCCTCCATTAACGGATGGATAATTCAATAATGTTAAAGACGTGATTTGAGAGTGCCGAGGTGGGAGCCGTGGACTACTGAGGCTTGGGAGAAACTGTGGAGAGCTGTTGTCTAGGGAGTTGGGTTAAAGCTCTGAGGTCTTAGCCTTCTTACACACAACCGTCTAGTGTGGGCAAAGGAACAGCGCAAGGTTCTTTATTTATAGTACCACAATGGACCCCAAGCCTGGTACAGGGGACTCATTATTAGGAGGCCAGCACTGTAAACCTAAAGCAGTAGGAGGATGCAGCAGCCAGTCATTTCACAAGTCAAATAATGTATAACAGGAAATTGCATGAGGATATGAGCTAAGGAGTAAGAAATTTATTTTGAAACAAAAGGAAATTATTGAAATATTTAAGACAATGACATGATGTGAACAAATTTGTGTTTTTGTACAATCGTTGTTTGTAGCCTTGAGAAAATACTTGAGAAAACCCCTATTTGTGCCAGGGCAGTTATTTAAGAGACTATTAAACGATCCAGGAAACATACTCTGAGAGCTAGAACAAAGACGGCAGTAGTGGTGAATGAAAGGAAGACACATATTCTAGAGGTACCAGCAAGTCAGAATACATGGGCTGTGTGGATTGATATTAGGTGGGCATAAATGAAATGGAGTAGTTACAGATGCTGGGTTTCTTAGGTAGCAATGACTGGATTTAAGAACTGGATGGCAGTTTGAAATATAAAAAGAGGATAAGGTTAGGTGAAGTACGTTGTGATTGAGATGCAGAGGACAGAAGTGGAAATGTCTGTTAGGCCGCTCACTAGATTTGTGGGAAAGATTTGGATTTGAGATTAATCAATCTGGAAAGAGTAGTTTAACTCATGAGTGTAGGTAAAGTCATTCACAAATGACATAGAGCAGTGGTCCCCAACCTCTGAGCCGCACTGTGGCTTATTAGGAACCAGGCTGCACAGCAGGAGGTGAGTGGTGGGCTAGCAAGCGAAGCTTCATCCTGCTTCCCAACACTTGCATTACTGCCTGAGCTCCATCCCACACATCCCTCCCACCTCTGTGGAAAAATTGTATTCCAGGAAACCAGTTCCTGGTGCCAAAAGTGTTGTGTACTGCTGATAGACGTTGTGGAAACCAGAATGAAGAGAATAGAACCCTGGGGAGTGCTAAGACTCAAAGAGGAGTACATAGGGAAAAATATGTTTAATGTCATGGAAATCAGTAGAAAAGAATTTTTCATCGGGCATGGTCAATGATGAAGTAAAGATTCCAGGAGTGTAAGGACCAATGAGTGTTTTTGATTTGGCAATATAGAGGTGGCTGGTAATATTAGTGTGAGTATTTTCAGTGAGTTAGTGGGGTGAACAGTTTGAGAACTATGGTTCAAGCACATGGAGGATGAATGGACATGGAAGAAATAGAAACCATAAATGTACAGCATCTAGAGGGAGATATTTACAATCACTAATTTTAACTAAACGTTTTATTTAAGAAAATTGTACATTCACTTGCAATTGTATGAAATGAAATTGATATCCTGTGAACTCTTTACCCAGCTCCGCCAATGGAAATTTCTTTGAAACCTATAGTCTACTATTACAACCAGAATTGTTACATAGTCAAGGTGTAGACAGTCCACCACAACACAGGTTGCTGCTGTTGCTCTTTAACAGCCACACCTAGTTTCTATACTGCCACCCATGACCACCACTAGTCTGTTACCTATTTCTATAAATTTGTCATTTCAAAACTGTAATATAAATAGTACCATGCAGCATGAGTTCTTTTTGGATTGGCTTTTTATTCACCCAACATAACTCTGTGGAGATTCATCAAGTTGTTAGGTATCTAAATAGTTCATTGTTTGTTACTGCTGATTAGTATTTTTTTGGTCTGACTGTACCACAGTTTGTACAATCATTCGTCTATATCTGCATTGTTTTCAGTTTTTGCCTATTACAAATGAAGCTGCTATAAACATCCATGTACAGAGGGGTTTTTTTTGTTAAACTAAGTTTTATGTCTTTGGGATGAATATGCCAGAATGAAATTACTGGGTCATATGACAGTTGCATGTTTAGTTTTACAGCTACTCCTGGTTTAGAAAGGTAGCTTTGGACTTGGCCAGGTGCTCAATTAGTTGGAACATCATTCCGTAAACCGAAAAGTCGCAGGTTCAATTCCCAGTCAGAGCGCAGACCAAGGTTTTGGGTTTGATTCCTGGTCTCAGCACATTCAGTAGGCAACCAATCAATGTTTCTCTCCCACCCCGATGTCACTCTCTCTATCTTCCTCTATTTCTAAAATCAATAAACATACCCATGGGTGAGGATTTTTTAAAAAAATTAAAAAATTAACATTGCATGTTGTATCTTTCCCTGTACTCTTACTTTCACCTTACTTGAAAAGAATATGGTCATTCTTTCTTGACAGAATCAGAAGTCTACAATTATTATTTCACTTTTTTCAATATACTTTATTGAAAGGGGATATGAAAGTATATTAAAGTATTCAATATACTTTATTCCAGCCCCTTGCACTGGAAAGGGGCACCTGGAAATTTGTGCCTGCTGTCTCTTGGGCTCACCCTATCTAACACGTTCCTGTGTTTATTTTAGTCTGTATCATTTCACTATTATAAACTGGAACCATGAGGATAACACCTTTCCCAAGTCCTCTAAACCCTTCACAAAGTCATCAGGTCTAAGGTGAGTTGGTCTCTGAGGCCCTTGACACAAAGAGAAAATGCACACAGATGTCTGTTTACTTGTAGATATTGGGTCAAGAAATTTAACTTGATTTTTTTTCATGGAGTAGAAAGATCATATTCTGAATGTGGTGGGATAGGGAAAAGGATAGTTTTGAGAAGAGAGGCATAGGCTTGGAAAACCATAAGGCCAGACGAGAGGAAATTGATAAAGGATTTACATATAGCAAGATTTTTCTGGCAGTATGAAGTCTGAAGTCAGACACTCCTGCATACATTGCATATGGTATATGTCCATCAATCCAGGTATAGGAGTGAAGAAGTGACAATGTTTGGATTGATCCAATGCTGAGATGTTGTAGAGAGATAGATGTGACCCCCCCCCCCAAAAGAAGAGAAAATAAACATTGATGATATTTTGTTGAGCTGTTTCTCTAAGCCACTATTTAATGACAGCAGCTGCCATTAGTTTAATCTACAATCATTGTGGGTTAGTATTATTGTCATCGTTATACACATGGAGACATGGGCAAGAAAAATCACTTGAGACAGATTTGGAAAAGTCTTAAAGGACATTGTTAATGATAACAAACAGATTTTATACTCTTTTCAAATTTTTTTGTTGCAGTTCTTTATCTTTTAGTTAAAATTAAATTATGAGAAATAGGAATCATTCATTACTTATACAAAATAGATTTAAATTGATTTCTGAAATATACAAAAGTGGTTTGAAATAGTCCTTATATTTAGGAAAAGTATGTTTGTGTTAAGAAACAAAAATAGGAATTTAGATCCATTTCAGCATGAAATAAGAGTTTATGTAGTATATTTACATATGAATATAAACACAACACATGACCAAACAGTACTAACATAATTTAATTGTTAGTGGTTATTTGCTGAATTGGTGAGAATGTGTTTTTGGAGGCAGAAAGCTAGGTAACACTATGTTTTTAAATTTTACTTTTTCATTAGATGAATGTTTTAATTATTTTATATGTGAATCTCTGACTACTATAGCCACTTATAGCCATTCAAAGAGGTCTTTCTTAACGACCTTTAATTTTTCTGATTTATGTTTTTTGAGCAATGTCTTATGTAGCAGTAACAAAACAACTGTGGTGATTTACTGAACAGCACTATTGGCATATTAGGTCCTTATCTGGTGATGTAAGAATTTTCTTTTAGTGAAGTATGATCTGGTTACTAGAGATTCTTTCAGTTTATGATTGTAGATTTGTATAAGCTATTTTAAAGCCAAGAATTCTATTGTGTCTGATATTTTCTTATTCTGGTGATTTTTCCTTAAAATGGGAGCTGGATTCTTTCTGAAAGAAACACATTTCAACTCTATGAGGCTGGAATTAAGTTAAAACCTTGCAAAAGAAAACTATAACTGACCAAAGATTAATCTCGCCTTTCCAAGGATATTCTCATTTTCTTTACATGAACAATTTTAAAATAAGCTTTTCTGTGTACTTTGTTTTCCTCACCCCCACATCGTATGCTACCTCAGTAAAGATATCTCTCTTTGTTTCCTTGTCTCTATTTTCATTTCGGAAAATGGCAGCCCCTTGCATTTAACCCATAATCATTGTGTTGATAAGCCTAAGTAAATTATGGTTAATATAACAAAACTGTATTAGTGTAGGCATTAATAAAACTTAAAAATTTATTAATGTTAGGAATGAATTCAATTCCTCTAGTCATCACATTATCAATACTTACACTGCATTTAAAATTGTTATTTTCCATTTACATTTTTACCCAGGTAATCAAATGAAGACATTTTTAATAATCTATTTTTCAGAGCAGACTGATTGATTATAGCAAATGTAATTTCCCATCCTACTTGAAGATCCATTTTCATATTATACAAAGCATTTGAACACTGAGTCAGTGCAGGATAGTAATAGCCTGAAGATAATGTTTTTCTATAGGAGGGGAGAATGAAAGCTTCTCTATTTTATGATATTTCGTAGAGGTCATATGAGCCATGTTATCTGCATTCACCAACAACGCCACAATGCCTTTACAAATTACCTTTTGTCTAGCTTTTCTTTTTAGTGGGCAAAGGAAATTGGGTAACAGCATTAGTTCTCTAGGACTGTCTCTAACAAAGTTTCACCAACTGAGTAGTTTACACAGCAGCAATTGATTGTATCACAGTTCTGGAGTCTAGAAGTCACAGATCCAGGTGCTGACAGTATTGGTTTCGTCTGTAGACTGTGATGGAAGAACCTGCCCCAGGTCTCTCTCCCTATTTTGGATATGGCCATATTCTCCATGGGTCTTTGCATGATCTTCCCTCTCTATTTGATTGTGTTCAAATTTCCCCTTCTTGTAAAGACGCCAGCCATATTGGACTCGAGCCCACCCTAATGACTTCATTGTAACTTGATTACTTCTGTAAAGCCTCCCTCTCCAAATACGGTCATGTTCTGAGGTACTAGGGATTAGGACGTCAACATATAAGTTTTTCCTTTGAGTGGGGGTGGGACTCAATTCAACCCATAACACTTGTTTTTACTCTATTTTGTCCTTTCTCTTTGTTATTAAATGGTAGTCCTACTGTGTCAGGATTGTCCAAAGATTTAGATTGGTATCAACAATTCAATGCAATGTGAACATTTAGTGAGCATTTACTCAGAACTAGAGATATACCTGTTTTTGGAGTCAGATGGTTTAAGGATAAATAAGAAAAAAGGTATCTGCAGATTTCAAATGCAAATGCAATTGCAGAGACAAACAAAAATTGTTAAAACATAAAAAAATAGGTGCTATACTAAAGTTATATACAACTACTATGTTTGAGGAGAAGAGAGAACGTACGGTTTATCTGGGGGGTATTCAGGGTGTTAGGGAGGGCCTCTCAGAGGCGATAATGCACGAAGTGAAGCAAAGACTGCACAGTGGTGAGCAGATAAGTTGTGGGGAGAGCTGCATAAGGATGTCCTCCAAGCTTCCTGTAAACCTTAAGTTTTACGCATCTATTATTAAGACCCTTGTTTTGCTGTGCTGTGGGGAGTGGTTTAGAAGAATGTTGCTTGCATGAAAATAGTTGTTGAGTTCCTTATGTGTGAGAAGGGCTGTATTAGTTATGGCAGAGATACAGACATGAATGTAACGCTGTTTTTTTCCTTGAAGAAGCCTGTGGCTTGCCCATTTACTCTGCGTGTTCTGAGAGATATGTCCCACCTCTATAGGGTGGATGAGGCTGCCACCTACACTAACTCCATTGACACTGGAATGGTATAAATGGACATTCATTTTTTTCTCTAAAAAGAAATTGCCCATTTTCCCCTCCCCTCTCATAGAGGTATTAATCATTCAGGCTTCACTGTTAAAAGGAAAGCATTTATTTACTGGGTCAATGAGCACTGAAGAGATTTACTGATATTACTTTTTGATATTCCTTGTCAAGTTTGTTGGAAGCATAATTTGCTCTCATATGCTAAAATTTGAAAGATCGTGAGCTTTTAAAAATCACGAGCATTTCTTTGACAAAAATCTGTTAGATTGTGGAAAAAAAACCTTTTAGACGATGGGAAGGGCTAGTAGCTCGGCCATTTGATGAAATGGCCTTTCTTTGTCAAACATCGTTGGTTTCACTTATGACTCAATATGGAAAGACAGGCTCCCGACGAACGTTGCCACATTTTCATCCTGTTCGTAAATATTTTAACTTGTTTTTACTTAGTGCCCAGATAAATAACCTATGAGAGAATTTTATTTTAAGCCACATTAATTGTCAGATTTTAAACCCTCTATAAGAGTCAACAAATGTAACACTCTTATGACTCATAAAGAATCTTAGCAAGATGCATTCCCATTGTCATCAAGCTAGTTAAAGCCAGTGAGGCAGGACTAAATGGTTGTGACATTTTCCCAGCCCCACTATTACCTGTCAGATTGGGGGAAAAAAAACCCAAGGCATCAGGACAAGCTTATGTATGGATGTGCTCACTTTTGTTATTAATTGAAGTAAATGGATAAGCTTGTCCATCAACAGTAACAAACACATCTGCTCATTGTTAAAAAAATATCCTTAACCTTCTGTTTCCTACAGGTCCCTGGGATTTGAAAAATGCTTCGTTCTCTATTCAAGAACCATGATGACTATTGTGTTTGTTCTACACTTTTTTTTTAATTTGCTGACAAAGTGAAATATGGAATACTGTATTCGCTTATTTCATGTTTGGCTCACACTGGATTGAGTTATATAAAGCAGGACATGGACAAATTACAAGAACCAGAACAAACAGGGTCCCTAATAGTCTTATATAACTGCAAACACTCTGCATCTGCTTTAATCCATCATCTTCTTTACTCGTCAAATAAAACAGTGTGTGTTTTTCTCTTTCTGATTTTTAAGTACTAAGAGAAAGTTTTTCACATTGTAAAACTGAAAAACTTTTGATGAGAAAGTAACTCAAAAAATGCAAAAAATAAGCAGAGAAAGTAACTCTGTGGCTATTTCATTTGTGAGTCTATTAACTCCAGAAGTACCTTGCAAGTTGTGATAAAGCAAAGCTATTCTAAGTCTTTTCTGTCTAAACAAAGCGATTGTGACAATATTTCATTGGCATGAAAATAAAGAATACAACCCCAATGTATTGAGATGTGTAAGAATTCTTTCTAAGCCGGTAATGGAAAGACCAACAGCAAACTAGGCAACAAAATTTTTCTTTAATTGAAAGAAATTTCAGCAAAATTATTTAAGCATGTGCATCTGAGATTTTTTAGCCTAATCAAGAATATGATGTTTATTAGAGTTGGAATAAAAAATGTGCCAAACATCGTGGGCTTTTTCCCCCTTTTATCACAGTGATATTAATGAAGACAACTGTCGTTATCTTGCCTTCTGACAATATTTAGAATTTCTATCGAGGGGAGGAATAATAACTCTGAAGTGTCTCAATGTTTGTAAAATATTTGTTACTAAATATTATGAAGGCACAGAGAGTGGAAATGCAATTAAAATTCACTAATGCAGCAGGTCTTCTTTCACATCAGAAAATAAGACAGCTGAAAGGAAAGCAGTCACCCACTGGAGAGGCTGGGGGGATTTTTCTCATAAAAAAGAAAAGCAGCATTGGTTTAGAAGTTCCTCCATATGTTTTTAAGCATTATATTATTGAAAAGTTCTTCCAAGTTTAACTAAACTCAATGTCCTGTTGATGCTTGAGTGAATACTGATGAAGAGGGCAGAGCTAACAAACGAAACCAAGTGTTTCTTCACGCCATGTTCCCTTTCGTGTAACCCATATTGGCATTTTTTCCCATTCCAGAAGGGTCTTCCAAGCTTCCTAAAGCTCCTCCTGGAACTCCAGATTGTGGCCTTTGTAAATAACGTACATAAAGAAGGGTTGTTAAGCTCTTGTTATTTTTGTTTTGCACTTTGCACCTTCAGTGCATATGAGAACAACTCCCACACCATTTCCTGACAAACCAAATCTTGCTGTGAAGGCTGAAAGCGTTAGTCAGTTGCACCCTATTTTTAGGGCTTATAATGGAGAGAAAATGTGGTGTTATCACACCCATCCAAATGCTGGTGCCCCAGTAGAGGATTGCAAGAGTTTTAGGAGCTAATGTAGACAGTTTATACAAAAAGACCAAATTGTGACCAATTCTGCAAATAAACAGACAACAGATCACTAAGAGTTGTGAGGCGATCTATCTGTGGACTGGAAACGCCAAGCTTGGTGCTGTTGAAGATCACAGATGGCCTAGAATAGCAACAGCAGTTACCCAGGAACTGGACTTGGAAGGATGCTAATTTTACTATTAAAAGAGGAGAGTGGAAATAAATCCAAAAATCTCTGCTACTGCCTTGGAAATCACATTTTAAAGTGCCTTTTACTTTCCAAATAATAACAGCTAACTCTTATTGAGTGCTTACCGTGTGCCAGGCACTCTTCTATTTGCTGTAAGTATTAACTCATTTAGTCCTTATGGCAACTCCATAAAGAAGGTTCTATTATTATTCCTGTTTTACAGTTGTGTAAACTCGGACACAGAGGGACTCATACTATGTCCAAGGTCTCACAGCTAACGAAGGGCAGAAATCCAGACCCAGCCTGTCTGCTCCACCATTTTATCTTTTTCTGAACTTCCTATTGCCCTGTAGGTCACTTTCAGAAGCTACCTTTCATTGTTTTGGTGACTTCATCTGCCTTGCTATCACTTCCTCAAACCCGTATGGTGTAGAAGACAGACAGATGTGAAAGAAAAGGGGAAAATTGGAACATGTTTCGTTACAAATGTCAAAGTCTGGTGGAATTTCTAGAGATCCAGCCTATGGTGCTTGATGATGCACGGTAGGCTACCGATGGGCTGCCATCATGGCTTTATCTTGTTGAATCCACACTGGTTAATCTCTAACCCTCAGTTCATAAACTCGGCCACTGGAATCCCTGGGGTCCAGATCTGATCACGTTCTGATCTTTCTTCTCTTCTCTCCCAAGGACTTGCTATGAGTCTAAACCAGCTCAAGCTTCAGGATCCCTAAGTAACTTGGGCCCTTCTAAAACCATGGGAGGGAGTCTTTCAACTGGTTCACAGGATCATACGTTTTAGTAAAATTGACAAAAATAGGCTATTTCACTTGCAATTGGTGAAGACTGCTCTATCTTCCATTTAAACCTCCTCAGTGGCATTAGAGTGGCATTTGGTTGTCCAGACATTTTGGGGGTACTGCTAAGGGAGAGCTAAGTTAGGAATATACTTAGTTTGGATAGAGTGGGTTATATGTAGTGGCTTATTGTCATTTTCATATTGTTAATGCGAGCCATCTGAGTAGCATCTGAATAGGAATACCTTCTCCTGCTGGTCTAACCACCACCTGCACTGACTCTCATGCTTCATCACGAAAATGCAGGGCCCTGCGAACAGGAGCTACGGCGCTCGGTGCAGGAGGGTGTGTCTGGTATCGAAGGGCAAGTTTCCAGGTGTACAGGGCAGAAGCTACACCATTCATTTTCTGGCTGTTATAATGTTTGTGGATTTGTAACTTTTATCAATTTGTTGTGACTTATTTTTTAGATAAATACTCATTTTCATACCAAAGATTTTATTAAAAAAAACTTTTTTACTGACAGAACTTTATCCAATAAATTGTATAAATCAAGGCCAAATGAAACTTACATATGTACCCACTTCCAGGAAAACACATTATCAACTTTTATTTTATTTTTTTTATTAGTTTCTTTTTTTTTCCTTTTTTAAATATATTTTATTGATTATGCTATTACAGTTGTCCCATTTCTCCCCCATCATTCCCCTCCACCCTACCCACCCTCTCCCACCCACATTCCCCCCTTTAGTTCATGTCCATGGGTCATAAGTTTTCTAGCTTCTACATTTCCCATGCTATTCTTGCCCTCCCCCTGTCTATTTTTTTCCCATTATCTATGCTACTCATTCTCTGTACCTTTTCCCCCTCTCTCCTCCTCCCACGCCCCTGTTGCTAACCCTCCATATGATCTCCATTTCTGTGGTTCTGTTCCTGTTCTAGCTGTTTGCTTAGTTTGCTTTTGTTTTAGGTGTGGTTCTTGATAGCTATGAGTTTGTTGTCTTTTCACTGTCATAGCTAAAGGTAAATGCTGAGTGAAGATGTACATTGACCCCTTTAGCATGAGTTCTTCCTCGGGGGCAAGATGTATTCTTCAGGTTTGTTGGTAATAAGGAATATACAAGTGGGTTTAAATGTTTCATAGCAGCAGGTTTGACTAGTTTAATGCTACGGTTTTAAGTGCAGTTCTAGGACAAAGGACATCTACACCAGCAGGAAAATGGTTGAAAATGTAAATTCTCCAGCCTCAATCCAGATCCCCTGAATCAGGAACTCTGGTGGCAGGCCCCAGAACTCAGTGTTTTAACAACCCTTACATGTATTTTTAACATGAGTTAAATTTCTTAAAACATGGGCGCAATGTACATTTCCACAATAGTGAAATCAGACATCAGGTTGGCAGGTGAGCATCCCCAGATAACATTTGTTTAGGCATGATCAATGTTTGCTTATCTAATTCTTGATTTTCTATGTTTTCATTAAAGTGGTTCACTCCCTGTTATGCAAACTTACAGGATACGGTTGCCTTGCAATCTATTAGGCCAGGGCCCATCTAAGTCTCAGAAAGATATCTCTTTTCTCATTTCCAGGTTCCTGAGTGACACCTCCCTTTGTCTCACATAGAGCAGACCTCTGACATTGGTAAGGAATAGGATCCTCAAATAACACTAACATAAAGTACTAATGAGGCCGATAAGCACACTAGTACCATGACTAAAACCTTTCAACTGAATTCCTCTTTCTCGACCTGGGATTTGTAGAACAGGAGAATAAACCTGACACTCAGCAAGCTTGCTACTTTCTTACAAAGTGGAAAACTTGGTCAACCCATCTCAATTTTCTTTAGATCTGTACGATTGTGAAAGCATTTTCTTTTCATATACACAGATTTCATCTGCATTCAAAGCTTTTTCTTACCAAAAACCTCTCTTGTCTATAACTGTTCTGTTTAAACTTCATATTAATAAAATTAAAATGCACCTTAAAAACCTCAAGATGAAAGTTGATTCAGTGTTCCTACTGGTACCTGTTTTATGCAAAATTTGAAAAGGTGCTTTTGATTACATTTGATTAAATTTCCTTTTCTGTAAAAGATCATATTTTTATTCATATATTTTTATACCATAAGTTAACTATTTCTTCAATTTTCAAGAAATATTCCTAGGTTACTTCATGACTAATTTTAACACTGATTGAAACAAAACATCTTCCTAATACCAGGAACTCCCTGAAGTTAAGGTAACTGAATGCACATTTATAATGTCATTCAAACCTAGAAAGGAGGAAGCCATTCTATTAGCATTGAGTTACAGAGGAAATGTAGCAGCCAGATTTTCTATTTCTTCACAATTCAGTCTTCGTTGGTTGTATATTTCTTTTAGGTTATCCAGTTTGGTGGTATGTGTTTGTTCATAGTAGTCTCTTATAATAACTTTCATTCCTGTGGCATCATTGTAATGTCTCATTTCCTCTCCATTCTGCATCACACCCCCAGCCTGAACCCTATGAAGCAGCAGAACCAGGAATGAAGAAGGACTGACTACCTACCCTGAAGAATAAGGGACTTATTGACTGACTCTCAGGGAATCAGAAAGCATGAGGCTACATGTATTATTTTGGGGGAGGGAGGAAGCAATACTTCTGTCATCTAAGAGAGATGGCAACGTAGTCATTGACTGTGAGGCTGTGTCAGTGGAAAGGCTAAAGGGAAAAGTCAAGGGTGCCAAGAACACTACTATAGGACTCCATCAAAATGTGGGTTCTGTCAAGTTGGAACATTGCTCTTGAGTGTGAAGTAGTGACTGCATCTCCTGTCTTTCACAAGAGGGGGCATACTGAGTCACTCCTGCTCAAATGTAGATTTCTCAATTCATACCTCAGCCCGATTAGCACATTCCACAAGGAGCTCCACAATTGTGCTAAAAAGAACAAATGGCTAATAGTTTGCTTCATAGAGAATAAGATAGATTTATGTAGAGACCTGTAGGTGTATGTTAAAATTTTGAAATTCAAAGTCTAAAAATTCCTATTCCATCTTTCTTGACTTCTGAGGACCCTGGATGCACACATTTGACCATGCTTTCCTCTCAAAAACAGTGCCTCTCTTTCCTTAGGACCAGAACCATCAATGGTATGATCCACTTGCATCATGGATTGAAAATGGCTTTTTGTTAGCCAGCCTGAGAACTGAACCACTGGTAATAACAGTACTTCTTCACAAAAATATGTTTTACATTAACTGATGAACTAAATTTTGGGGAAAGTATTTATTACTTATTCTGTATGTATACGATGTAACATACATCGTATACATACAGAATACTTTATATATGTAACATTATTTATAACAATAAAATATATAATGCATACAGTACAATAAATATATAATTATATATGATATACAATAAATGTACGTGCATACTTATTACATACATGTAAACATATTCACAATCTATTTCCATGAAGTATACATTTGGCCAAGAACATCCATAGCTTATAACATAGGTCATACAGAGGTAAAGGAATAAATGAAATACAGAAATAACTATTTTTGGGGGGGAGGGGTTCTTTCCATTTAATGCTTACCCTACAAAATAGTCTAAGAATATCTATCAGGTAGAATATTGATACACTTAAAGTTTTTAAATTAGTCTTCTTTTTCTCTCCTTAACTTGGGAAAAGTTTGTTAAGAAAGAGAATGCCTAAAAAGTGATTATGAAAGAACATAGGATGACTGGATTTATATTCCTCAATCCTATAAATTAAATTCTTAAAAAATTACTTTGAGGTGTATTGGAGAAAGTGCTAAATCAAGAGGTAGCAAACATGTTATTACTCCAGCCTAAATGCTAACTAGTCTAGAAAATTCTTCTCAAGTTGCTTAACTCAGTGGTTGCCAAATGTTTGATTTCATGGACTATTAAGTGTTTTTAAAATGGAATAAGGTAACAAGCAAGTGACTGATTATTTTATATGTTGCTCAATAAGAATAGTAAAAAACCCTACCACTTACCTCACTATTATTTTATTTAATGTGAACACTTTAACATACAATAATATCATGAAAACTTTAAATAAATAAATTTAGCTTCATAAAAGCTCAAGCCATTAAAATATATTTTTCCATGGGCCAATGAAGATTTGTCAAAAATTGCTACTGTTCTTCAGAATGACATTCAGACAGCACTGTCTTCATATACATGCTCCTCAAGTTTTTTATTGGAAAATGAGGGGTTAAGGCTAAATAACCACAAGTATAAATTATGATTTCAAAATTTGACTTCATGACTACTTGATGAAAGTATTATCTCACTTCCTCAATTATTATTTAATTGAATAAAATACACAGTACTTACCATGTCCTTTCTCACTTTAAGTACTAATTGTTATATAATCAAAGTCCACCATATTAATAGTATCATTGAAGTTTCAATCTTTAAAGTCTTTGGGCATAATATTCATTAGCTCTTTTTTATATAGGATCAACCATTACTACACTAATCCCTAAATTAAATGTATATTTTTAAGTCCTCACCCAAGGATGTGTTTAATAATTTTAGAGAGAGAAGAAAGGACAGAGAGAGGGAAACATTGATGTGAGAGAAACACCAATCTGTTGCCTCCCATTTGTGCACTGACCAGAGATTAAACCCTAACTTTCTGGCGTGCAAGATGATGCTCCAACCAAATGAGCCACCTGGCCAAGGCCCTAAATAAATACTTTTAAATGAAGTTTAACATTGGGAACTATCTTCTGCTCTATTTTTATTTCAGTAAAGGATTTGTCCTTAGAAAAACAAAAAGATTGCTCGATGACAATTGCCTTCTCTAACAATCCCTTAACGGATTGCTATGGTTTGTGGAGCATTCACTACAAACGAGATAGTATGCAAACGCTATCTTGTTTAATCTTCACAACTTTATAAGGAATATGGCATTGCATCTAATTTATAAATGAAGCCTCAAGATAAAAACAAGTTCGAAGTCTGAAAGAGGAATTGGGGTTCCTCTTGTCAAAGCAATTTCGACTCCTTATTGCTGTTTCCAAAATTCATACCTTTGAGTGTCTGCTGTCCTGCCTTGGTTTTTCTGGTTTCTCTTCCTAAAATGGTTTACTTCTACCTATCCTAAGACTTTATTGACCTCATAGCAAATGCCAAAACTTTTATATCTCCAGAAAGAATGTCTTTTTCTCTTTTTGGAATTCTCAGAGCAGTATATTTGTATTATTTCTTTGACATTTTTCACACTAAACCTTGTACTCTAGTCTTCTCCATTATCTTTCTACTTCTCCTTAATCGATGATAAGTATTCTGAAGAGTGTCCTGGCTATCTTATCAAGATAGAGCTATGAGCTCAGTTATAGTGTGATCACTTTCTATCTTTAGGAGCTATGCGAATATATATAAAAAATAGGAAAAACAAACAAACAAAAATCTCCAAGGATTATAGGTAGTGAAGTTTCTGTACAACCAAAGCTATGTTGTGATCTTGCCTGTTTCTCCACTATTTAGTATCTTATTGTTTCAATCCTCAAGTCCAATTTTACAGATTTCTGCTATTCATGTGGGAAGACAGCTAGCCAGCCCCCACACAATCTATAATCTTTTTCAATCTCCTGTGTTTCTGAAAGTTATTACAAGAGTCTACCATCTCCAGCATCCAGTGTAAGGGGAATCTTCAGTGATGAAGAATTAGTGTTATTTTTGAATTGTAGATGAACTGAAATTTGCCAAACTAAATAGATAATGTTTCTATGAGAAACTATTTAAAGGGATCAGGAGAGAGCACGAGGGTTTCTCAGAAAGTGAAGGTTGGAGATAGCTGGTCTGTGGAAAGTAACAATACATTACATTTTAAGCTAAGGAAATACAATGCAGGAATGGTCTGGAACTACAAACTGAAAATAAGAAAACTATTTGAAAACTGTATGTGAATTGATGCTAGCTTTTAATACAACTCTGAACAATTCATAAAGTTTATGACAATAGCTGACCCCTGTTGTAGTTCTTTTTTTTCTGGTTCTTTAAACAAAATGTTATTCCAAGGTTTTACAAAGCAGTGTGTGGAAGAGAAATGCTTAATTCAGAGTACTGTAATGAGTAACATTCTCAGACAGCCAGATACATAGTGACTGAAGTTACAAATGAATTAATTCTATTAGGGCTATCAAAAAGAAGAATGTTTCCAACTACTGTAATTCTAATTTGTCCAGCTCTGTTAGGTGACTGTAAATATGGAATTATTAATAAAATGTGAACATCTGTTTAAACTGTAACCCATCAGTTATTATTTAAATCATTTCATGGATTCTATTGAACAATATCATCAGAATGACCTAAAATATTAGAAGAAATACTACAGTAGTTTAAGTCTAAATAAAATATTTTATATACAGTTTAACTGTACACATTTTAAATACCACATGGACATTTGTGAGCAGAAAGATTAGATGACAGTAGACTCATTTCTTCTTAATCATGAAGAGGTTTATAGAAGTGTTTGTTCTCTGCCTCATCTTTTATTAAAACTGAAGGTGTGGAATGACAAAATCCAGGAGGTGGCAGTGGGGTGAGGTTTGTCTTTGGGCATCAGCAGAAGTGTACCCTAATATGCAGGGATATAGGTTGAAATTAAAGCAGGGAGAGTAGACTGTTGAACTCACACAAGCAGTGTCTGGACAATGGAATATTAGAACTAAGAAGAGGCTGGAATTTGGTCATTAGAATTGAAGTTTTCAATCTTCCTGTGCATCAGAAGAATGTAAGATTTTATGAGGGACAACATAGGTTTTATATTCCATGTTCCATGTCCAAGTTCCTGAAAATGTTGGCTCACTTAGTTTTAACTGAGATGATTAAGATTTTCTTTGTGAATATTGACCACCAAGAAACTAATGTACAAAGGTTTAAGGAGACAATGTAGAATGTGCAAAGGTGCTAATGTAAAAGGTCATGAGTTGTTTAAAGATTAGAAAAAAAATAAGTCAATAATTACAAAGAAGGAATAAGAGTAAAAAGACATTACTCACTACTAAGATATATAAACTAAATATACACTACACATTATTTTCATACATTTGTAACATAATTTACTTGGAGGACAAATTTCTAAGTTGCTAAGCAAAATGCAAATACTAAAACGTATTTTAATAAATATGATATACATTGAGACATATTCATGTTTTTAATATGGTTCCCATAAAACTTTACATCCAGTATAAATACCAGCCTCAAATAACACTCCCTTGATTCAGATTTATATGAGTGTTAAGCATTTATTGAGTAGTCTTCATTTATTTTGAAAGCTGGAAACCTGGCATTACTTTTAGGTGAGTTTAAATATGATTTGATAAACAAGGAAGTTTTCAACTAAACTGCAGTCTATTTTAAATTTACTGATTTATTTATTAATAACTTCCTGGTTTAGGCAGGCTCAATTGTTTTAAAACATGAAAGCATAAGTTCCTAATTGGACAGTTAATCCTATTTTTTGCCTGGCTAGTCAACTTAGTACAGTAGGGATCTGGGCAAGTGCTCACCGAGTGAATTAGTAGAGGTATTTGACTTCCATCCTCTCTGTGTCCATTATGTCTAAGTGAGAAGTGCTGACATGTACACTCTCAAGTCAACCTAGCTCAGAATAATGGACAGTGGTTTTAGAAACACAGGAAAAGTTGATTTTTTCAAAAGCTTAATGAGGTTATATACAATATTATCATTAGAGACATGTTCACTTACTCATTTTAGTCATTTTTGAGAAAGAACTTTTCTCTAAATTCTATAAATATTGTCATTTATACCTATGTGGGTTAGATTTTCAGAATGCATCATCAGAAAGTAGTTGGAGGTGCAGTTGTTGAAAAGTGGGACAAGTTAAATAAAGAAGATCTGGAAAGCATGATAGACAATGCTGTTAGTTTGAGAACTCAATGTGGGTCTGCCTCTGGGAAGCAAAACACTCCACATGGAGTTCTTCTAGAAGATTCTTGCATGGAAGCAGGAGCAAACAAAAGAGAAGCAGTAGGCCATGCTCTCAAGGAGTGCATGCTCACATCTTAAGAACTTTAGAGTTATATGCATTTTCATTCACCTTTCTTACAAAGTTAATCACCTACCGCAGTACAATTTCAAAATCGACCCTCAAGATACCATAAAGAACAGTGAAAGGCAGACCACAAAGCCTCCTGTCTTCCATCGCGAGGAGACAGCTTTTATCCTGAGTTGTGCTTGAGGCTGCAAGTCTATAGGGTGGCAGGTTCAAATGGACATCTGGTCATTTAATGTCACCCTTGGAATGGTATGAAACACAAGGAATTACTAGAAATTCAATTTTCTTTCTGGGTTATTTCAGAGTAAACCTGGAAGCTAAGAATGCTCACCGAGCTGACTGGAATGTCTTAGCCTTCTGTTATTTGGTGGAGGTCTGGCTGAGATGGGGTGGCCATGCTCCCACCAAGAAAACAGAAAAATGAAGCTCCTCAGGCTCCTGGGGCTGGGGTTGGTGAAGGACACATAAAGTCCTAGTTATTCTCCTTGTTCTTCACAAGAGAAGATCGAAGATCTAAGGTGTGTAGGTGTGCCCTGAGGCACATGTTTTAGACATTGTTTAATTTTCTGCTTTGATGCCTTTGATTTTATGTGGAGATCAGTGATATGGAATACAGATCCCGCAAACTCCAACACAGGCCATGCCCAAGGGACTGTTCCCAATCCCCTCGGAGGTGAGGATGTTACATTTACTAAGTCACAGAGCCCACTGCTCACTGCTGACATTTCCCGGGTGGATAAAGAAAGCAATGTGTTGGTATACCCTCTAGCAAGGACTTCTGACTTCAACTATGAGTAGGCAATTATATAATTGCTGGTTAGGCAATTATATATTAATCACCAAATTATAAAAAGCCCCCATAATATGATCAGTATTTTTATAAAACTGCTTACATCCCCATTGATGAACAACAACAGCAACAAAATTAATATTTATTGAATGATTTCAAATTATCAGGAATTACTATATTCACAATTTAAGAAGTGAGGAAACTGAAAAGTGTGGATATTATTCCCAATTACAACAGATGCTTTACCATTGCATTATATTAAACACTCCTGGAACAACTATGTATGATAAATTATATTTTAGGTGTGAGTTGGAAATACCAAAATCTCAGAGAGATATCTAATTCTCTTCTCTCCTTTATTTCTGAGGTCCCTTTATTCAAGCTGTTCAGATATTTCTAACCTGCAATCATTTTATGTCCCCCTGTCAATATCCAGGACGAATGTTGTTGCTCTTCTGGCCAAGCGGTATAGACTTCCTGGGTGGTGCTCCCACTAACTCACACTGCCTGACAATGTGATTCATACTGACTGTTACCATGGTACTTATATCTCTTTATATGCAAAACACATCTCATCTCATATGCTGATGACTAGACTGTGTCATGTAAACTAGGCACTCCAGGTATATTTGGTGAATTTAGAGACATACTGTAATCAAACACAGGTCCAGCTGCCTGCTATGATGAAAGCCAAACTTGTGAGACAGGTGCTGGTGCAAAAGGAAAGGGGTTTATTCAGAAATCAGCAATCTGACAAGACAGGGACTCTTGTCTCAAAGTCCATCTCATTATCCCAGTGCAGGCAGAGGCTTTCCTAAGGAGGGAGAGGGCAAGCAGAATAAAAAGATCAAGGGAAGGGGGTAGGAAAGTTCTGTAAATGCAGACCAGCACAGTGCATTCAGATAAGGACCTGGGAACTGGTCCAGCGACAGTCTGGCGGGTGTCATCCTGGTTGTCGTTGCCCTGGTTTTATATCCTCCTGGTTTTAGAGTGTAAGGTCAGCAAATCATCCAGAGCTTAGATGACTGAAAGTTGGAGTCTGTATCTTTTGAAGTTAGTTCCTAGGATTCATATACAAACATTTTGTTTATCTACAAGCTACATATTAGTCAGAGTCAGCACTTAGAGAAACATGTCAAAAGATGGTGGGGTGGGTTACAACTCCCCACTCTTATAATTCCTCACTGTTACAATATTTTTAATAAAAAAGTTCTCAAAATAAGTTTTAAGATGCAGATATAAAATAGCTAGTGTTATCATTGTGAGTGAAAGTGTTTTTGTTTTTGCTGTAACACACACAAAAAAGTGACTCAGTAAATATGAAAGGGTGAGCCCAAAAAGGAAACACCACAAATTGAATCTGATTCCCAGATTCAAAATCAATGCTTAAAACCCTTTCCTGTTGATTCCAGCAGTTTTGTAGATAGTGTGATATTCCTTAGATGTCTTGCAGTTTAAGAGCAGAAGAATGAGTTGCTGTATATCTGGCCAGGGGCAAATTTTTATGCCCAGAACAACTCAGCTTCAACCCACAGTGCTTTCAGGAAACTGTGGAAAGTTGTCAAGAAAACTAATGCACAGATCATTCATATCTGCTCAAGTAAACAACTGGAAAGAAGAGAACATTGAAGAGATGGGTGTGCAGAGTATCGACACTATAGCCACTTGTTGGGGACCACTTTGTCTGGTATCAGAAACTGTAGCCCCACACAAGTGAGGCCTTGAGAGAGATCTGAAAGTCTCTACTGGAATGCAGGGAGTGCAGGTGGCAGGCATGAGCTGATACTAACACAGAGGGGTCCCTTGGGAAATCAGGCCTGAAGTATACATTGTACCCTTTGAAGCTTGCTTTGCTTTGCTATAGCCCCATTGGCGTAAACCAGATGTTTAAGTTCACAGCATAAGGAGTATTCCCTTGTCTCATGAAATACACCTTAACAACCATCTGGCATCAGCATGTCAAACAGACCCTGACCTGACGTAGATCTCTGTGTTTCTTCAATTGTTACCTATAGATAATATTTGTTTTCTATAATTATAGCCTTTGGACATTGATTTATAAGCTATGCATGTATGCTATGTACCCTGCATGTACCGATCCCAATAAAAAGCCGGGACATTTTCCACTGGAGACAATTGCCACCCCCTTTCCTGCCAGAACAACAGATTGTGTCTGGGATGGCTCATTCTCATCCACGGCTGGGAGAGCTCCGAGGATTGGGGCATCCCACAGTCACTGAAGGTTAATTGTATGAATATAGCAAGAGATCTTTAGACTGACCTCCTTATTGGGCTTCAGATTTTCCTAACTCAGACTTTTGGAATAAGTGCCTGGTAAAAATGTCATTACCTGAAGGTGATATTTGTCTGCCTTTCTGGGAAAGCAGCAAATGTTCCAATGAACACAGGAATGAGCCTTCAGGAGGCTTCCAGCGGTCTTTGCAGAATGCTGCTGACATCATTTCCTCTTTTGATTAAGGCATGAATTTAAAATTAAGTAGACATTTTTAGAAAGTAAATTGGATCAGTCAATGGAAACATGTTAGTTTTGCTTAATCATGAGAATAGTTGTGAGGGAGGAAAGGAAGGAGGAGAGAGAAGGACTTAAGAAAGAGAATAAAAAACAGAGACAGAGACCTGGAAACCATTTTAAACTAATATTTTGGTTTAGATGTAAGGGAGTTAAGGAAAATCACTTTCTCATATCATAGATGGCTGAAGAAATTTCACTGAAGCCATGTCTGTCAGAAGAACATCTGCATGCGCTGAGGAGTTGCTGGTGAGCTGGGTCTAATGGTGAATAGGAGACAGTGAGAAGGGCCTGACACTTGCAAGGTCTTTGACAGCCTGTGGCTGATTGCTGATAGTGTTAGAATAGACTTATTATCAGCTTCTGTGCACCTTATCAGAATGAACATGCCTCTTGGAAAATTAAAGTATATGAAAAAAGACATCTTGTATTTCGTTTTTGATAGTTTCCCCGAAAATGCACATTTAAAAAAAAAAAAAGGAAAAACTCCTTATCATTTAAAGTACTTTTTCTACTTGATTAAGTTCTCTTTTCCTCTTTCTATGAGGGGGATTTGAGGGGGGATGAAAACCCAGGAAATGTCCATGGGTGGAGTAAAAGGCACATTGTTGCTTTTATTCAATACTAGAGTAGGAAAATCAGACTGGAGTATTTTAGATTTGAAACAAGGAGTATCATAAACCAAAAGAAAAACACAAACAGCAGGGATTTTTTAAGCTTTCTTTGTTTGTTCCTTTGTTAATATCTTGCTCTGCTAGGTTTACAAATCCTAAATAAATAGAAATTAGTGCTCTTTCCTTTGCAGTCCATTTGCTTTAGATGTTTGCCTTGAGGGACATTTGTGTATTCTGCTAATGGCTGCAGCAGAGTGCTGTCTCATTTTCATTCTGGCAAAAAAAAGGCCGTCACCATGGTTACAGTTTCATTTGCTAGAGAGAAACTGATGGCTGTTAGTGATCCCATCATAAGCAACTTCTGTCAGATTTCTTATCAAGTAGACATATTTTGACAAAGTGAAAGATAACACCGTAATAAGAGAACTGAGTTGCTACTCTATGTAATGAACCATTTAGCATTAAATGAAATGTGAAACCACATTTTAAAAACTGAAGGTGGGGAGCAAAAGTAATATTTATAATTTACACACACACAAAAAGAATATTCCACAGTGGTATAATGATAGCATGTTTTCCTTTTGTTGTCACAATAATTCTAGTGGGATAACAGTGATTTATATTGGGCGGGGGTGAATCTCAACAAACCATCCTGTGGCCGCACAGAGCTCTTAAGGGATGATATTAGGGTTTTCCTTTGACTGTTTACCTTAGTTAAGCCCAAAGCTATGCCAGGAACAGAATGGTAGGGTAGTGGGTCAAAATATTCTGAAAAAAAGACCCAGCAAAATATTTTACCCATAAGACTATAAATTTGTCTTGTGCAGAGGAGATGTCTATTTCCAAAGTAGATAATGGTATCAATTGAAGTACCTTTCTTGTGCATGTTTATGAGTTGTGGGATATTTCCAAAGGATGGCCAAGATGACATTTGCTGATAAGACAATGGAGGAAAAAAATCTAGTCCCACAGAGGCCCATCTGGACATTAGCAGTAGAACTCCAGATTTATCCACACAGGGAGGGAGGGGCTAAGGAGTCAAGGCTAGAAAAATATGAATTTAAGGTCGTCAGGCAAAGCTTTACACATTATGTTCTAGTGGATCGTGAACTAGGTACCTGATGGGTACAGTGGTGCTATTTCCTTTTAGGACAAATGAAAGTAGAGACAAACTTAATGTGAAAGTCCTCTAAGGAAAAGTGCTAAATGTCTTTTCTTTCTCTGACTTTCACAGTTGGATTCTGTATTGGCCTAAAACCAATGTAATAATAAACAGAGTAGATATTTTATTTTGAAGGAAAAATTAATGGCCCTCTTCCATGTGAGATAAAGGACAGAGGTTCCCTATGATTACCAGCCCTTTGGGACAGAGGTATTGGACTGCTCATTAAAATGCCTGGTTGAAAGAGTTCTCACAGACTGTGGGTATGGGAAAGATAAAATGCTGACATTATTTCTAGTCCCTTTCTGATTGTTGTTTATACAAGGGGTCTCACTAAAATTTAGTGAAAACATAGGGGGTAAATTGGAGTTTTGAAGTATATTCAGTTCCTTTTTCCAGTTGAAAGGATTGAATTGTTCTATTTCATTTTATTTTGTTTAATTTTTATTTTATTTTATCTTATCAATGAGGGTAGTAATGTGATTAGAAGTGTAAACCTTGCCCAGAAGAAATCTAGATGCAATCTCCTTCTTCATGGGAATGTGGTTTTGCAGTGTTAATTGTCTCTATCTGTGATGTCTACATATGTGTTTATATGAAATGTGGAGAAAACTATGAAATGCACTGATTATTAGTTTGACATGGAGAATCACCAAGTTAACGGATAGTAATAGAAATTAACTATAGCTAAAGCCATCTACTATCAATCAGGTACTTTATAAATCAGTCCTTTTCTGTCATCTATACTGTTGTGTAAAATATTGTATGGCAAAAGAGTTTAACAAATCACACAGTATTTGCAGCTTTTAAAATCCATTTCTAATCCAGTATAACGAGCACTGCAGAGTGACACAGCAATTTTCATGAACATAGTTGTAATTCCTTATTTGTCTTGCCAAGACAAATAAAATTCATGCCTGCATTTCACTTGTGAAGTTTGAAGGAAAGTTTTTTTGTAATGAATCTAATTTAAAAGAGATGTCTTATTTTTCACTCTGTCCAATCAAGACCAGGGATCCTCATTTCAGAGATTCTGTTTTATCAGGTGGCCTACTAATCAGGATAACATATGTTTTTATTTTAATTCAAAGAATACAATACCTTAGATTTATAGAGTACAAAAGAGTGCAAATCACGTTATGAATATTATCTTACCGAGAGCTCATCTCTGTTTACCTAACAAAATGTGAACAAATCTAGGACACATAACTTATAGTACAGTTCTCCCTCAATTACAGAATAGAGTTGTTCCTGAGAACTTGAACATAAATACCAATTTTCCTGCTCACATACAATGAATTGGGGATTGTTTGCAAAAGAAAAAAAAAAAAACATGTCCACTGGAAAAAGCTGTAAATAAAGAAAATAACAAGATGATACACGATCTCTAGCCAGGCTTTGCTCCAAAGACATTTGTCTGTGGCATGTTTCCAGGGTTCGAGAGTACATTCTTGAATCAAAAGTGTTTAACTCAATATTTCTTTCAAACAAAACAGCTCTCAATTGCATCTCTGCCCGTTCCTGAAACAGGGCTGGCTGATCTGAGAAGCACCCAGCCTGGAAAATAGAAACAATCATGTGCTGACATTTCGAACTTTTATAAACTTCACTTCAGAAAAAGTGCCCAGTTATGATTATTCTGAATTATAAAATTACCTCTACAGTATGTATTTGTGTTAATGAAAACAAACCATTGAAAGAGAAAATCTGACCTTCTTGAGAGACTCCCAAAGTTTCCTTCAGAGTTGTCATTTTTTTCATAGAAATTTCCATCAACCAAATTAAGTTACATTCCCCAACTTTTAAAGAAAAAACTGCTCTTAAAGTCTGCTTTAATCACTGTTTTTACAACAGTGTTTCTTCTATTAGTTTTAATGATAAATGACAATATATCTAATTTGTTAATAATATTTCACAAGGAAAATATATTTTTGGCATGTTTTGAGCAACTGTTTTACCAATGGCTTTATGGGACATAATCTAATTGTAAATTAGGTAATTCTGAATTTCAGAAGTTCTCTACTGCATCATGTTGAAGGTTATCAAAAAATTAGTTTTTTAAGATTAGCATTTTTAAGAAAGTAAAGACTTTATGACAAAAGGATATTTTAAAACAAGAAATATATACCTATAATTTTCCTGTTTGTTTCCATTTTAACTTAATCAATGCTAATATTTTTCCACATACATAACAAGATACAATTTTGAATAGTTTAAGCATTTTGTTGAGTTCATGATAATTCACTTGAAATTAGATGCCATTTTTAACATTAGGGATATTATTTTGGGGGTTATTTTCTTGTTTTTGCTATTGTAGATTTTTCTGCAATGAACATTCTTTTAGGATTTTATTTCAGTTTGATTTTTTTCCACCTGAGAAATCCTTAAAGTAGGATTGTGAAGAGAAAGCAAAAGAAAGCAAATTCTTTTGAGTAATGAATTTCATTTTTAGTTTATTTAGAAATAAAAAATGTCATGTATTTTGAATTTAATAAATCAATAAATATTTATCTTTTGGTATTGCATTTTCTTTTGATTTCTAAATTGCACCACAATCATAAGATCATATTTTGTTTAAACACTTATTAAATTCTTTTTCATTCCTAGCTTATTTGTTTTAGCCAATACTTAATAATATTGGGGAATTTTAACATTTGCAATGAATATGTGCAATGTGCAAATATTTTCTATTTTACAGATTTCACTGGAATTCATTTTTGTATTTTTGGCTTATGTACAATAAAGACTTACATGTACTTTTTGAAAGTGTTTTTAAAGTTATCTTAAAATATTATATAATTGTATCAACTTCCCCTTATGAATCACTCAAAAAGAATCACAATCAATATGTATCGAGTTATTAATAACAGATTCATACCCATTTGTTGTAAAGGAATGGTACTGAAAATTCAGCTACCTTCTTGTGTATGACAAAAAAAAAAAAGATTTCTTTAAAGTGCTGTTATGATGCTGGAAGCATCATGGTTCAGAATCCTCTCCAACAGAAAATCAGGATTCACGGTTTAAATTAAACCTAACTGCTTGAAAAAATGAAATTAATGACATTGTTAGAATCTAGAAGTAATTGGTTTTTCTCTATTTCTTCATAAATGTCCTGTCTAAAAAAAGTAGTCAGTTTTAATGTGTAATAAAATCCAAGACAGTTTATTAATAATTTTATGTTTTTTATCATATATCTTATCAAAATTAGTCTCTCTAAGCATATAATATCCTTGTACATAATGTACTATTCTAAAAATATTTATTTATTTATTTATTTATTTATTTTTTTAAGATTTTTATTTATTTATCTTTAGAGGGGAAGGGTAGGAGAGAGGGAGAGGGAGAGAAATATCAATGTGTGGTTGCCTCTTGTGTGTCCATGCTGGGAACTGGCCTGCAACCCAGGCATGTGCCCCGACTGGGAATCGAACCGCGATTCTTTGGTTCGCAGGCCCGAGCTTAATCCATAAAAATATTTATTTAAAAAGGAAGTTCAATTCCCAAGCAATCATCAAATATCATATTTGTTAAATCATAAGATTTCATCTGCTTATTGTAATTATAATGGTTGGTTTGCTAAAGAAACCAGTGTAAAAAAGGGAATTTGCAGTTTGACAAATTATTCTTTATTTTCAAAAAAAAAAAAAATAACCACAACCCATTTACCCAAATATAGCTATATTAATTATTAAGGTAGGCCAAAATCTCTTTCAAATAAACCAAATCCTTAAACCTCAGTTCTGCAACAGTGACAATAGTCAGCCCATAAGAATATTGCTTCTCTAAACCAAAGTTTTGAATTTTGGCATCTTATCAAGGAGAATGAATTTGGTCATTCAAACTAAAAATTAGCCAGAAGCATCTGTGGTTTTCCCATTCAGACCTCTGCTTGAAATTGAGAAATTACTTGATGGGCCTCAGTTATTCTACTTAATCTGCACATCATGATGAACAATGGCTCCAGTTTTATTTAATATCGAGCTACTGCAGAAGCATATTTAAAAAATTACTGTAATCAGCAAAATTAAAATTTAGATAATCTGAAAGCACACACATCTACATTTACTAAAAGTTAGCTCACACACACAAGAAAAGAGATAAAGAAAGTTTATCCAAAGCACAAACCCAAACATTAACTGGACTAAAAATCTAAAGAATGAAACATAAAAAAAATTATTGGAATGATGTTACTTACTAGTCTGAAAGCAACAGAAATTGGGGAAGCCAAGGAAGCTAATGGCCAGATAATAAGCAGTGTTTTCTTCATGTAAATTCAACTTTCTAGAAAGCAATACATCTGCAGTTTTCTGTTGTCATTCCTTCTAAACATAATGGTTGCATGGGAGAGCATGGGCAAGCCAAAGATTTTCTCTGGACTTTAGCTTTATCTCTAAAATAACTGGCTGGAAAAAAATCTTTATGCATCTTTCTATCTTCTACATTCTACATACTGTTCTGTGTGTCCATCACATTAAAAATGGGGATTTTCATACAGTTTGCAATTCTTGAACATAATTTTCACTGAGGCCACAGAAATGTGGCTGTAACTTCTAATTCCTGATCCTATCTCTTAAGAGCGCAGAGCAAAATCCAATTTCATAGATCTTAGTTTTTGCCAAAATCACACTTAAAGCGTAATGACTTTAAATGAGGCCACCTTCCCATTCTAGCTAAAAGGTGATCACTTTTTTGTCTGAAGCTGCACTTCCTATAGTCATGGAAAATTGCAGAACACCAAAATAGAAACTAAGTAGTATTAACAGATGTATTCTCATCAGGGTTCCATTTGTTAAAGAAAACATTGAATATTAATTAAAAGTTAACCAGAACTAATTGTCAATTAAAAAGAAAAAGTAACTTGAAGGTAGCCACAGCTCTCCTACTATTATTACCTTTGCGAATCCTACACACCCAAGGGCAGCAAAGTGTGCCATCTTTCCTTCCTCTGGCATCACTGTCAGGCCCCATCCGGTTCCAGTTAACTTGCTGCATTAAACTACAGATCATGATACCCAAACGTGTCATTGCATCACTTACTGAATGCAATCATGAAACAAGAGTCAGTATTTTGCTGAGAAGGAATTCTGTGTGTTGTAGAAAACAATGAAGCAGGAAAGCAAGTATGATCATTTTTAAGTGATGTGGAAAATAGTTGATTGATAACGTGATAACGTATTTCCACTGCCTCCCCTTCATTTCTTTCTTCTTCTAGCTACCTATCCTGATTTTTATTTGGGGGCCCATGCTTCCTAAGCTCTTGAGGCCCATGTCCGGCCTGAAGCTCTATCACCCAGAATCCAGATAGAGTACATAATCCAGTACTAAATCAGAGTTCAAAATGTTGCTTTCACTTCAGTGATTGTGTCACCATAAGCATGACAAGCAGAATGAATCTCAATGCTTTGTTCTAGAGTTTCCAGCCACGAAAGGAATTGAGACTAAAGCTGGCCACCATGTTGAAACCTGGCTGAGCTCAAGCTAACAGGCGAAATGGAGAGAAGCCAGCCCTGCAGACACCCTCGAGCCCTGAAACCAGCCATGGCCTGGAAATTGCCAACAAATTCAAAAGCTAGTTTGAGTTGTGTTGCTAGGCACCTAAAACTGAAAAATCTTACAGAGATAATATTTTCAAGGTGTTTATAAGAAGTTGCAGAAGGGGTTGTAGCATACTAAATTTCCCTTAGAGTTTAGGAATATATAAACTTCTAAGAGAACTATTGCTTCCATATCCAATCCTTGGTTTTCCTCTGCAGACCTCAGGGTGACACTCACAATGGCATGAAACTCTGAGTTTGTTTCTTAGGTTAGGTTGAAAGCCTAATGCAAGAATATATTCTTATGCATTAGATCACTTATGCACGATACATTCTTATTCACTCATCACCTGGGCAGAATTTAAATCATTGATCTAATAGAATTTTTTTTTTAAATCCTCACCTACGGATACATGTATTGATTTTTGGAGAGAGAGAAATATCAGTTGTTTGCCTCCCATATGCGCTCTTACTGGGGATGAAACCCACGTCCTAGGTTTGTACCCTGACCTGTAATCAAACCTGCAAACTCTTGGTGTGTGGGACAATGCTACAACCAGCTGAACCACCAGGTCAGGGCTAGAGTTATCTTTTTTATCAGAAGGAGATTTCATGTATCAGAGAAATGAGATTTTGTTTTGTTTTGCACAAAATGCTTTGGATTGTACTTCTCTGTCTTCTTCATTTGTGCTCCAGTTTTGAAAGTCTGGCTTTGATCTAGCTAGCTACTGAAACCAAGGAGTCCTCTAATATTTTAATACCCTTCTCAATAAAATGCAGTAGTAGATGGCTAACACTGATTTGTTTCTCTTAGTTTTTAGTTTGTATTTTAAAACCCTTCTCTAATTCTTTATAAGCATATAATCTTACAATCAGTTGCTAGGAGGTGAACGATGACATCACAGAGGGAGCCCTTCATTTACCCAATTCCATTACTGAATAAAGGCCTGATTTTTGTGTCTTACTGACATAACTTGATGAGCTGGCAATTTTAGCTTTATTTAATGGCCAAATATGAAAATTGATTAAAATTGATTCTACATATGCTAATATGGACTTGATTTATTTATTTATGAGTGTTTTAAAGCTCTTAGATATAAAAGTATAAAAACTTCTAAAATTCATGTATTTCAAGTTACAAACTAGTTTTTTAGTTCTTACTTTGAGACTCCAATATCTAAATATGGTTGAAAATGAAAGCAAAAAATAAGGTTTTGCCTTCTCAAACATTCTTAGATCAAATGCTAGGCTGAGGCCCTATGTTTAAAAAGGTTGTAATTTATTACAAGTATTATTAGTTGGAGTCTTCTGGCAGTTCTGAGAATGTTATACAATGAAAACAAATTCACATTACTGAATCTGGAAGCTTCATTCTGGCCTTAAAATCCCATCAATGAAGTTTAAATGTGGGACAGAAAGGTTACTCAGATTTTCAATACCTTAATAGTATTTTTGACTCAGAGGCTATAAGAAATATTTAACTTATGATTAACAAAAGCAATATGCTTTTTTAAGGTTTCTATTATCTTAACTTTTTGAGAAGAGTTCGTAAGAATGTGAATAATCTGATTTATAGATATAAAACTCCAATGTGGTGATCTTTGATTCTGGCTAATTTAATAGTCTGCTTCACAAGAAAATAATAACCAATAAAATATTGACCAATCAGAATTCTAAAGGAAACTCCCTAGAGTTTATAAAGAATGAATTTCATCTTTAGGACTTATCTGTTGGTATCAGAGACATAGTTCATGAAAGATACCTGAAATTTATTATCACATAAAAGTTGTTAAATACAAACACATATGGACACACAGATTGAGCAACAGATTTAAATTATTTAGGTCTTAAATATTTCATCCTACATGACATTTCTACATTTTTGTATTTTAAGAAAATACTCCAGGCCTGAGAAACAACTGAAATTTAAGGTATATCTATATTTCTATAATAAAATTTATTCAGTCAAATATGTCTGTGTAATGCAAAACTAAAAAACATATTTAACTTGCTTTTTAAAATTAATTTTGTGCAAGGAAATCTTTGGAATTCTAATATCCCTGATTTCATATTGCTTCAGTTTATGTAGTTTGATTTTTCGTGTAACATTAGTCAGCTTCAAATTCCATGCCAAAGAACAAGAACAATGATGCAGATCATGTAAAAATGGCAGATAACACAAGCATCATTTACATGTGTCCAGAATGCATTTTTTTTTGCTGCCCTTTCCCCCCTGAACATTTACCTTCCTGATTATGTTTTACTCAGTCTAATCTTTAAATTAATTTGAATCCCCTGAGCTCACAATTGATAGTGAGAAGAATGGAAGAGAAAATTTCCTGAAGGGGACGAGAAATTAGATTAAATGGTAACGATCACTCATGTTCCTGTACCACTTCAGAGTTTACCATGTGATTTTATTTATTCAGCTGATTGGTCCCCACCATGTTGAAGTGAGTAGAGAAGTGTATGGGTTATGTCTAAAATGGTGTCTGCCATGGGATGACTCCGTCAAAGGAGAATGGCTGTGCTCCCCGAGGGCAGAGGTTTGGGGCTGTTAGCCAGGAACAAAACCCCATGTGCAGTGACTGGCACCTGATTTGTGCACAGTTGGTATTTCATGCAGATATGAATGTTCAGTTTCTGCTGTGGGCAGGGTCGGCCCTGTGCCACCCTGCTCTGTCCCAGGTGATTCCATCTCTATCTGGCCAGTGGGCAGTCACCAACAGAAGCAGTGTCTCAGGAACAGAGCTGCTAAGTGGCCACAGTCTTCTCCCAGTTGGGCCAGAAGCTAAAGAAGGGTTGAAGTGGAAATGTGATCAAAACCAGAGTAAGAGAAGCCAATCCATTTCTCACAGGAATTTCAATTAGAAAATAGTTATCAAGGCAGACTCAAGCTGAAAGGAGAGCCAAAGAAAGGCAAAAGAAAAGCCCTAAGTTAGTGTAGAGCCATGATATTTTTTTCCTTTTTCATATATATACATTTTCCAATCTCTAAGTCTAGTACTGATCGTATCTTTGGGAGGAGGGGGGGTGGTAGAGACAGGGGATGTGACCTCAACTGTGGCAGCCACCATTCCACCGACAGACACATTCGTGAGGAAGCTAGAGTTTAAAGGAACATTGGGAAACCGATGATGGTATTAAAAATATTACCAATACTAGAATTCTTCAGCGAAGATCTTCTGCTATATCTCTCAGTTGTTGTGTCTCAAGGATGAAAGCAGTTATTCATATTACATTTTTAGTAATTTCTAATTATAAAGAACTTCAGACATTTTTATGGTAAACTATTTAACATTCGAACATTTGTCATTGCCCACTGCTGTGTAACACAACATGTCACTCACTGGCTGTGTAACTTTTAACACACAGCAGGGCAGGAGTAACAGGTCTGGTCTATCCTTTAGATGTGCTTTTTAACATTTTTGTTGAAAGAGTTGATTCTGAGCTAAAGTATTATGAATGTCTTTTTTGCATTTTAGTGTTTTTATATTCATTTTATTTGTGTAATATTTTGTTTTTATGTAGAAGCAACGAATACATTTTAAAGCAATTTTATAGTTAAATCCATGAAAGATGAAGCAGTCACAATCACAATCAAATTACTCTCATCGTTGTAAACACATTGTTACTCAAGCTCTAAAAATACACACTTGCATTTCATTTCTCCACCCCTCCCCTGATGTTGGTAAAATGCAGGCTTTACAATAGCTAAGATGTCTTCTGCTTTGGGTAGAAATGGATTAATCATACTAGAGTTAGGTAGTACCTGTTTCTCATGTTGAACTTATGGCATGCTAACAAAAGGGAGAAATATAGGCAAGAGAGGGAAGATTTATAATTATCTATATTTGAAACAGAAGTATGTAATTTTCTATATGCAGTAAAATTTTCTCAGGAATCGAAAACCTAAAAAAATGTAACATTTAGCTTATTTTGTGTGTTCAAATGTAAAGTATATACACCTAAAGGTACAAAGAAAAGTAGTTATACTATTCCTAAATTCTTAATAATGCATAAGAGAATTTATTTTGCTGCTCTCATTTATAGCATCATTTCATTAAAAATTAAACAAGACAAATGTGAAATGAACTACAGAAATTCTGTTATTGTCAAAATAAGATTTCTCATATTCATTTTTCTTCCTGCTCAAACAAAATTTTCATTTTTCTAAGTAAAATAATTATAAAAATATGTACTATAGTTTCCATGTTACTTCTGAAATTTCATAGTTTTTTTATAGATTCCCACTTAAGAGGATAAATTTGGCATTTTATAGCATGACTTTATATTGATTCTTCCATTCTGTTCTAATAGGACATGTATATTGCTTAGATACATAAGTACTTATGACAAAAAATCATACTCTTTTGAAAATACTATACAAAACAAATTAGTTTAAGGAATAGCTGAGGGACATATATTGTAACTGACTGCTCTAGTTAGAAAGGCATTCTTTTCATATCGTATTAATTTATCTCCTTTTTCATATTTGCAATGAGGAGTCTCTTTGTGCCTTAATTATGCACAGCATGAAGAAAACATTCTAAAGTATATTCATTAAAAAACATTGACTTATAAAATACAAGTGGGCACATCAAAATGAACATAACATCTGATTCAAATAATTTACTGAAAATATTAGGATGATTAAAATATTCTCTCATGTCATTGATTTTAAGTACTATATTAAAGTCACTGTGGTTTATAATTTGATCACACTGAAGAAGTGACTCTACAATTAATGCTGCTTACTTATTATAATGAGTCATTGTTTACCATTTCAAGCTATTAGCTTAGCTTAGGGTCTTGAGCCTAAACGCACTATTTTTTGCAAAACACTTAAGGCAATCATAAGTCCATAGAAGCCTTCTGTATAACCTATTTTACTGACAAACAATTACATTTTAGATTGAAGAGGTGAAATGATTAAGAATATTTGACTTAGTTGCCATGACAGCATGCATTTTTCATCAGGCACAGTGTAATTACTACAATTTCAATGATGTAAAATCAAGAAAGATGATAACAAACAGCAGAACCGTGGAGATATTGCCATTGCAACCAGGTTGCCATAGCAACAGTGATAATAATCCCAGTGATAGATGTTTTCTCTTGCTCTTTCCATTTTGCACGGTTATAACATTCAGAGCCAGTTTTTACCACAGCTTTTTATAGTTTATTAGACTGTCAAAATAGTTTATGAGATGTTGTTGCAAAGGAAATGACTGAGTTCCGCAGCCTAATAAAAATGCCAAATACTCTGTTTACATACTGCTCCAGCGCTTAACAAACATTAAAAAATTGTATGAAAAATGATTTGATATTGTATCTGTATTAATCAATTTGCAAAGCATAAGCTTTGTCACTGAAGGTCAAATGAATAGTTTCCAAACACTAGTTTGGGAGAGCCTTTTTAAAGTTTATGTTTTAACATAATACTGGCAACCCCCTTCACCTGGATAGGAATATAAACCACCCACAGGAAATACTTTACACATCTAAAAGATAAATAGTTATAGAAAATTAAAACCGCATTTGCTTCTCAAATAGGGTTGGGGGAAAATATTTAAAGTTTATGGCCAGAAGTATTCTAAATTAACTTTTTAAAGACAACAATTTTTGAAAGTATGATCAAAACTAGGGCATATTAATGTAACAGGATCAGAAATGAACACTGGGAGTGTGAATAGTTTGAGAAGAAAGCATGTAGTAATACACAGCACTAAGCCACATAGCATCCATACACACCATGCAATGAATAGGATTCACCGATATAAGGTATCTGTGCAAATCACTACACAGTTTTACATCTTTTGCAAGCTTTTCTTTCACTTTCAATGGAAACACATTTCAGAGAATGTACTTCAATACAGACCTACCATGGGTTTTGCCTGTAATAAAAGCTAGCCTAAAATGCATGCATTCACATGAACCTGGAGGTTTTCTAATTTATTGCAGTCATGTTGAGTATTCATGAATAGACTGCAGAAAATTGAGTCAGACATTAAAGCTTTGGGCCCTGCTTATATGCAGCAAACAGAAAGCCCTCAATAGTTTCAAAGATATGGGCAATTGTGAGTTCACAGGCAGTTTTACCAAAGAGTATAAAGGGTATAAGAAGAACTTTCTATGTTAAGCCCTCCCTCTATATCCATCCATTCATTCCCCGCCCGTGTTTTCCATTTTAGTGAAGTATTTTGCATCTAGTCAGATTGGAGTTTAGGTTAGTTACACTAAGAAATTCAGGGTCATGGCCTAGACACACTAATACCTGGTATCTTAGCATGGGAAGACAATGCAGTGAGTTTTAGAGTTTTCCAGAGAAAACTCTGGAAAATTCTTTTCCAAAGAAAATGCTGAGAAAGCGTTTCTTTCTCCCATTTATTAGTGATCTGCTCTTTAATACTTCTATGCATTTATGACTATTTTTTAAAAGTAGGTATGATTCGCTGAGGCCATACGGATGTAGAAACAGTTTTGGGTGACTTAACTCTCTGCTTCAGTTCCCTTAGGTGAACAGGTGATAGGAAAGCTTTCCTTGCATATTGTTGAAATAAATTTGGGTCTGTGATATAGTAAATATAATTGAATCTGATAATGGTGTTCTGTAGGACAGGCAGCACCCTGTCCTTTACCCACTGCTGCTCAGGTCACACGGGTACCAAGAAATGTACCCTGTTGGCCTGGCTGCTAGGGTGTTTATTTGAGAAAAAACAAAGATTGACTTCTCATTATCTCTTCTGTCAGGAGCAGCTCCAGAAGGTGAGACAGGACCATGGATCAGACATATGCTAATGTATTTCTGATATTATACTAAACATTTTAGAAAATCATTCACTGAGTGAGGAATTTTTAGCAATTTATTGCAAATAGTAAGTTAAAATAACTCATAAGACTTTAAAAGTACATATTATTTTCCTCATTAAATACAATCCCAACAACAGTCTCGAAAACAAATCAAGTAGCATATTTTATAGTCAGTGGCATCATATTTTTATCTCAAACACCATCCAGCCATTACACGAAGCCATCATTGGAACAGGCTGCTCTTTCTCTAGCAAGCATACACCGGTAAGTTCCTTACCAGGAATGGTCACTTTTGCAGAAGGTATATCATCTGCTTAGAGAAAAATAATATCCATTAATTTAGCCTATGAAAGCAAATCTGAAGTGCTTGAGTGGTCTTATTTCCCTTACTTTTTCAATAGTCGCTCTGTTTTGTGCCTTTCTAAGAGTGACAAATGCCATATTTTTCACTATTGACATATATAATATTTCCATCATCTATTAATAACAAACATTAATAGGAAACTCCTTCCCTTCCCAAAAGAAGTTGAGGAACTTAAAATATATACACAGAGTCTCAGAGACACTAAAATAATAATGAAGAAAAGATCAAAGGCCTGAAAATAGAAAGAAAGGTATAAGATCCGGGTGCATTTAAATCTTCCAAAGAAAATTTCTGCCATTGCTCAAAGTCAAGTTAGCTTTTATTTCTTCCTTAAGAGAATGTTCTTTATAATCTTAAGAGACTGCTCTGTCCCAGGAAGTAATACTTGTTTCTTAACTTGAATTGCTTTGATGTATGGGTATGCCATCATATGTAACTCACAAAACTGCCCTGCTGGGATGTTCATTATTTAGTATCTAAAGAGCAATAACTCTAATTCTACAGTGTTTTAGTTAGTTGTAAAAAAAAAAAATCAATCTTAACAGAGGAACAAGTATCTAGTTTTAATACCTCAGAATACCATGTACAAAGGGGCAGAGTATGGTATGGTTTTCTTTCCAAAAGTATTCTCTATTAAGGGTTTAAGGCTCACACTTGACTTCTTTTTTGAATGATTGTATAAAGGTATCCTTAAAATGCCTTGAAATTATTTTAAAGCTGATGCTACTCATTCTTCTTTTTTTCTTAATAGTTCCCTACTGTGAGATTTTCATTTCCATTATCTTTGGAACTTTACTCCATAGAAGCACAAGATCAGCAGGCACATGACAGATACCTAAGGCAGTTTGATAGTTCAAGTTTAACCCTCTTGCTCCAACACTTATATACAAACCTCACCCAATAAATTAAAGAATTCAGAAGGGTATATGAATTGGTAAATCTTTCTTGTCTGGAAAGTTTCCTTACCTTTCAACTTCTCCTGCATGGGTTGTAGTCCCAGCTCTACTGCTAACTTAGTGTGAGCCACAGAAATGCAAAAAATACCAATATTTACATTTAAGAAAAGATGGAGGTAATAATAGATATCTGGTCTATACAACAGGATTTCCATAAGGTTTGAAAAAGGTGATAGATGGGAAGGCATCATAGAACTAAAAATAGATTTATATAAATATGAAGCTAAATAGTTACAGTCTTCATCACTGTCATCTGTGAGCTGACACCTCCTTGTCTAATGATACAGGTAACAGTGCGTGCTGTGGAGTTCATAAACATTCAATAGAAATGCAGCTGAAGTGACCTTCAGCTACGGAAGAATTATTACGATGTTATTGTACAGAATGAATGAATTCTGAAAGAAAATGTTAAGAGAGACATTGTGTTAAAGAATGTAAGGACAAGCCGCATTTTGCTGGGAGTCAGAAGCAAAAATGTTAAAAACGGGGTGATTTGAGATATGTCCCATGTGAGTCAGACTTAGTATAATTTCATAAATAGTTGATCTTCTTGCATAAAGGGCAGCTGACTTTAAAAGAACCTTGTAAATCAAATGATGACCTTATTTGTAGTTTTCTACCCTAAAAATTTAAGTATCCTCTGATGCGCCATCATTGTCATTTCCCAGGGTCAGCCTTGCTTCAGAACACACTTGAGCATCCAACCTTCATTATCATTCTAAATCTATGTTACCACCATCGTTTGTCTCCTGTCCTCCTGCAGCCGTGTTCATCCTTTCTGCCAAGGGAACCATCCAAACTTCGTATATCATCGGCTCACCTGGAAAGATCCAAGCCTAATTTTATAATCTGGCAAGTCTAGAATTATTACTCTGAGTTACCAGGTTTTCTTAAATCCCCTATATGGAAGAGATTATCAATTAAATTATTCTAAAAGACAAGATGGAATGATCAGAACTTCTTAAGTTTATTTCACAGTAGTCAACCACAGAACTTTCTCAACTTGAGAACTTTCTCAACACAGAAAGTTCTTCCCAGACTTTCAGGCATTATCAGAGCTTGCGATGTTCAGCTCCAAACAAAACTGTGCCCTTTTGAAACTGCAGAATGAAGATACCAGCCTTGCATAGTGCAAGGTTTATTTGTATGATCTTTCTGGTCATTATGTCCTTATTGCACATAAAACAGATGTGACTACCTCTTGGCTTGATCTGATTTTAGCTTATTCTCCATTTTTCTTTTGCAAGTACTTTATACAGAGAAAAGCTGAACAAATGTGTAACATTCTTCACATAAAATCACTTGAAGCTTATTTTTTTGTATGTTAGATTTTCTGTAGAAGTTTAGAATGTTTACAGGGAAATAGCTCTGTAAATGAAATGCATTGTTTAACATGGACATCTCTGATAGCACCACAAATAAAACTTTCTAAATTAGAGAAACCTGGGTTTGAAAGCCATAGAGATCTTTTACATTGATGATTGAATTTCTAAGTTTTATGAAATTATCTTAAAAATAGTTTCAACTAATTCAGAGGAAAAATGGAAGTGGCTGTATAGAAATCTTCCCTTTCTACTTTTAAAAATCCTCCCACTTAGCATGTACTTAAAATTTTAAAAATGTGAAATTTTGCTAATATTAGAAATGTTTTGTAATATTCTGTAATATGTAATTCTGAGACAATATAAAATATTAAAACGCAGACCTAACGATGACTGCTGAAGTTACAAATCGCTTCTGTACACCTGGGATTTCACAGTGGATATTTCTGTCTCGTACATTTTATCTTGTTATATTTCCACCAACTGTTATTCCTTTTGTTCTCATGTAGCTTTATTCTATATCACAGTTTGGAAGAGATGTAGTCTTATAAGACAAAAAGTGTTTCAAGATGCTGAGTACATCTCTGTTTTCCAGATGAATATTTTAAGGAATTTTGGGAACACCAGATCAGATTACTTCTGAGTTATACAAACAACTTTGATTTCTAGGCAGCTCCATAAAGCCTTACAAACTTCATAGCTCCTGTTTTACTTGACACTTCATCTTTGGTTGTTATTGGTTCTGTATTATTTTCCTAGCCAGAAAATGCAAAGGAAATTGCAATGATTCATGCCATGTGAAAATTTGGCTATAATACTGAGTACTCACTTCTTAGCATTCTCTGAACAGTAAACCGAGGAGACTTGATTAGATCATTCTATTAATTTAATGCCAATCTCATGTTTAAAGACAAAGAAGTCATTTAGCAATTAAAACAAAGGGAAAAAAATCAAAGACATAAAATTCAACTTCAAATGTTTTCTTTGGCTCACTAAGCATATTTGCCATTTTATTGGGTTTATTTTCAAGAAGTAGAGTGAGACAATCTGAAATTGTTCTAGAAGGGAGTGCTAAAAATGAGAAATCACATTGTCTAGAAAAATGCTCCTAGTCTTGTTGCGTACTGCTGAAATTCTAGACTTTCCCCTCTTAGGTTTGATAGGTTTCTGATTTCAGCTACATAGAAGTTCCTTCATGTTGTGGAAGAATTAGTGCACTTGCCCCAAGAAATCTAACTTACTATGACATGATAACAGCTCTTGGAGAAAAACACCGAGGAATCTGAGATAACCATCTGTGCTTATAGCTGCTTCTTTGTAAAAAAAAAAGATAAAAATGGAACAAGTTCAAATTTAGACATATAATATGATTCCTTTGACTCCTGTAAAAGATGTGATGAATACCTACTACTTTTACACTAGACTATTTAATGACAATTACTATACTACTTAAAATATATCAAGTTATAACTATTATTTTTAAAAATATTTATTTATTTTTAGAGAGAAGGGATGAGAAGGAGAGAGAGAGGGAGAGAAACAGCAATGTGTGGTGGCCTCTCACACACCCCCAACCAGGGATCTGGCCCGCAAGCCAGGCATGTGCCCTGACTGGGAATTGAACCAATAACCCTTTGGTGCACAGGCGGACACTCAATCCCCTGAGCCATACCAGCCAGGGCTCATGTTTTAGCTATTGATAATAAGTTTTAAGTTACTAGTTATCTTACTAATAAATCATGGATTGTGGTTAATAATTCTTTCTTCTTTCTTAATTTAGCATACAATCATTAGCCAAAAAAAATTGTGTCAAACAATCTACTACCGTGTGAATTGTTGCCTTTCCTCCACCCAATGCCACTGCCCTTTGCTGGTTTTTGTCTCTTCCAGTCTTCCTGTTACTATCCTCACTTGCTATTTTTTTTCAACCCATCCTCAACAAAAGAATCAGAGACAATTTCTCCAAGTGACAAATCTAATCTTAATCCATTGCTTAGCATCTTTGAGATGCCCAAGCTTTCTAATTCTGAATTAGAAAGTGCCATATTTGAACTTCCAAGTTATAAAAAATGAGAAACTAGTAGAAAGCCAGACATTTAAACCAGGATGAGGGCTAAGTCATAACAGTAAATCTCAACTCCAGATTCCATAACTGGATTTGAGATCAGTAAGATTTAGGAAAAACACCAATGCAGGTTTCATGCTGACATTAAGATTTAAAAACCAGGCCTTGCCCTAGGCCTTCAAGGTGGGGTCCCCTGAGCAGCAGCAGCAGCACCCCAGGAAGCTTGTTAGAAATGCAAGGTTCAGCCCCACCTCAGACCTAAGGTTTTAGAAGCTGTGGGGATGTGGCCCCAACAATCTAAGTTTTATGAGCCTTTTAGGTTATTCTGATGCCTGCTGCAGTCTGACAATCATTGTCCTAGAGAATAGAATGAGTCTAAGCCTGCAAGTTGGAGTTAAGGGGCCCAGCTGTGGAGAAAGCCATTCTGCCCCATCTGGGAAGAAGGGGTTTTATCCCGGGAGCACTTAAAGCTGTGGCTCTTATCCATACTGCACATTATAATCACCTGGGAAACTTAAAACCACTGATGCCCCGGGTCTTACCACAGGCCAATTACATCAGAATTTGTGAGGGTGGGGCCCTGGCAGTGAGAGGTTTTAAATGAAGCCTGATGATTCTGAAAACAAATAGCTGCTGATGCATCATTCCCAATGAGATTAGAACTCTACGGTCCTACCTTGCATTTTAAGTCAGCCAGCAAGATGCAAAGTAAGACCTTGTTCTGTGTCCCAAGACATGGCTCTCTTCTTCCTAAAGTTGTATTTTACTGCTTCCAATCTGAAGTCATAAATCACTCCAAACTAATCTTTCATAGTTTGAAATTGCTTTTAGTAGTAAAACAAACAAAAAAAATCTTTGGTGTTCTTTTTCTCAATCTGCTCCAAATCATAAATACTAATTTATCAGAAAAAAAGAAGAAACTATCAAGTTCGTAACTGATCTTTAATTTTAAACATCCACCACTGATATCTCATATCAGTGTTTAACCATGAAATGATATAATTCACACAATAAAAATGGGAGATTTTACAACTGAGGGGATGGTCTTGGATCATGCTAATCAAAGTGCGGTCCCCAGCCCAGCTGATTAATACCCTTTGAAAGTATGTTTGAAAAGCAGAACCTTATACCCAAATCAGTCCTAAAGGTGCAGCATTTAAATCAAAATTTTTATTTTAACAAGATCCCCAGGTAATCCTGTTGCATATTAAAGTTTAAGAAGTACTGGCATTGAAAATGCTGAAGAAATTGCTTCAAATTCAGATTAGAGAACCAATTATACATGGTAGCTGTAAATCTCCCCAATACTTGACATGCTAATTAAAATTACAAATAAATTAGACTTTTCTCCCTCATGTAATGGCAAATAAGCTTACAATTAGTATACATAAAGGAAAACCATAGGTTTTGGAAGGTAGAGCTTATAGAATTGTTCTCTGCCACAGAAAAAATACTCTCCAGTTCCACAGAAGATGACAGGCTGCAAGATGTGAGAAGCACCTGCAGCATAGGTCAAGACGGTAGCTGCTGCTACCCATGCTGGGCCAATGCCCAGAATGTGAGGGCGCTCCAGAATTTAGACTTACTTGATTCAGCCATCCACAAAAACACCATGAGGCATCTATCACATACCAGAAATGGGGTTAGGTGAAAGGAATACCTACTTTTAGTTGTTCACTGTCCAGATTTGAGAGATAGGTGTGGAAACAGTGACACTGCAGCCTGTTAAGTGCTTTAATAAAGTTGTGCACTACTATTATGGGGGCTCAAAAGAGGGAGCCTTAAATTTACTTTAGGAATAACTTCTTAGAAAGTGTAAGAGAAGGGGTCAATTCAGAAGCCTGGAGGTGAGTGTAGCTGAATTCCAGAAGGGCAAAACCAACTGTTTATGGGTTATCCAAAGTTTTTTCAGAGCCATGAGCCTTACAGGTGATATCAATAGTTAGGATTATAATCGAATGATATTTATTTATTTTTAATTTACTGATTTGAGAGAGGGAGGGAGAGAGAGAAATATCAATTTGTTTTTCCACTTATTTATGCAATCATTGGTTATTCCCACATGTGCCCTCACCAGAGATCAAACCTGCAACCTCAGCATAATTGGATGATGCTCTAACCAACTGAACTACCCAGCCAGGGCTTGAATCACATTTACAAAAAAAAGCCTTGGCAAACAAGCAGTGTTTGAAAGAAAGAAAGGAGAGACAGGGGGCATTGAGATGCTGGCCATAGATGGAGAAATAAAACCATAGAAAGAATAATAATACTTCCTTCTCTTATCACTAGAGGAGAAGGTAGGTGAGTAGATTGTAGGTGAAAAGACAATTAAATTTTGTGCCTGAAAAATCCTATTTTCTCAGTGAAAAAGAATGGGGGGTACTGGATGAAAGAAGGTGAAGGGATTAGGTAAAGAACACATATGCGTAGCCCGTGGACACAGACAACGGTGTGGCGACGGCCAAGGGAGGGGAGGGTGGGGGCTGGATGGAGGGGGACATCTGTAAGAATGTGAACAATACAAAGAAATTAATTTTTAAAAAGAATGCTAGCTCTTCCAGAAAAGAGTAAGATGGCCTGAGAAGCACAGAAAAGGAGAGAACAGCAAATGAGAATTATTATTTTTTGTATAAGGGGCATTACAAAGAAGGTGGTGAGGATTCACGTGCAGTTGAAAAGCATGTCTTGGTAGTAACAACAGTGCTGTACATTGTATGATTTGGTACAGCAACGTTCAGCAATGCAGATGCTTGAATTAATTTGAAGGCCATGGTTGTGTCACGAACATAGTAGAAAGCCAAAGGTGGAAAAGTCTCGAAGGTGATGTCAAGAGTATGAAGTGATATAGTATGTGTTTCTTAAACTTTCATGTGTTTGAGTCACCTGGAGATCTTATTAAAAGGCAAATTCTGATTCTGAAAGTCTGGATCAGTGTTGCCATGTCCTCAATTCTAACAAGCTCCCAGATGGTGTTTATTCTGGAGTTTCACAAGCCACACTGTGAATAACAAGGTTCTAAGCTGTGTAAGGGAAGAAATGAAACCCGAAGTGGTGATGGACTAGAAAAAAAGGAAGGGACAAATTTACTGAATATTGAAAGGTCTTTAACTACTCTATACCTGTTAGGATGACTACTTTATATATAAATAAAGTAGCCATCCTACTTTATATGTAATACACACACACACACACACACACACACCATATTTTTTGGACCATTAAGATGCACCTAGGTTTTAGGAGAGGAAAATAGGAAAAAAAATTTTTGAAGCAAAAAATGTGGTAAAATATTTAATAACATAAATAACATAATATTTCACCAATGTAAATGTAAATAGAACTCAACAGCAGCATTAACAATCATTATCCCTCTCAAATTTGGGGGGAACATGCATCTTATAGTCCAAAAATATGGGGTGTGTGTGTGTATACACACACATACACATATATACACATATATACATATATACACACATATACATACACACACACACATTGTTGAGGCTCTGGAGACATCTTGGGACTCTTACAAACTATTTGTAGGAATATAAAGTGATCAACTGCTATAAAAAACAATATGGTAGTTTCTAAAAAAAATTCAAGATATAATTACAAAAAGATCCAGCAATTCTACTTCTAGGTGTACACTCAAAAGAATTGAAAGCAAGAACTCAAACAGATACATGTGCACACGTTTTCACAGCAGCATTATTCACGAGGGCCAAAAGGTGGAAACGACACAGGTGTCCATTAGTGGGTGAGTAAATAAACAAAATGTAGTGTACACATACAATAGAGTATTATTTAGCTTTAAAAAGGAAATAAATTCTGACATGCCTTGAGGACATTATACTAAGTTAAATAAACTAAGCAAAGAAGGAAAAATATCGTATGATCTCACCAACATAAGGTACCTAGAGTAGTCAAATTTATAGAAACAAAGTAGAAAGGTGGTACCAAAGGCTGGGGAGAAAAGAGGAAGTCATTGTTTAATAGGACAGAGTTTCAGTTTGGGATAATGGAAAGCTTTATGGAAACTAGCATTCAGAACTATCTTAACAGAAAATTGGGTTTGTCGGTTCAGTTCTGCTCTGTCACAGTTTAATCGGCATCATACGAAATCTTCATACTGCAGTCTCTGTCTGATTAGAATAAGCCAAGAGCTTGGACCAGATCAGCACAAAGGTGTGGATAGGGTATTGGCACCATCAGATTCGCGCAGTGTCTTGCTCCTCTCATTCTCTCATTTCTGTGAATTTATATACCCCAAAAGGAAAACAAGAGAAATTAGAATCAAAAGAAAAGAAATGGGGATACTAAATATCGTTATAATTTTTATTACCATTGGATTTTTGTTTGCTGAAGGAGGTTGAAATGCCTGAGAAGATTGGTCTACAGAATGGCAAAGTAATCACAGTGCATACTTTTATGTAGTTACTTCTAATATGGGATTACAAGATTACCTTGTCTCAAAAGGAAACCTTTTAAAAATAACCAGCACCTTTCTGCAAATTATATTTTAAGAAGCCCTGAAGATAAGGTAATAACAATGGAGAAACTAATATTATATAGACTATTTTAGAATATACCTAATCAGATTTTCTTTTAAGATGCTTAATGTTATCCTTATCTAAAAAGGCTAAATGGACTTAATCATCTACTTTTATTATTTAATTAGAATGACTTTAAGGCATTTTCATTTGAGGATATCTATATCTTTAAATATACATATATACTCCTCTGCATTTATACGTAGTGATAGTGACTTCAGTGTGACCCTAAATAGGCATAAGATTTCTGACTTTCTGTTAAAACAAAACAAAAAACAATCTTCCCATTTTTTTTTTTTTTTGGCCTATGGTGTTGAAAATTATTCCAAGTTACTTAAATTCTATTTTGAAATGTGGAAATAAAGAGAAAGTCCTCCCTACTTCTCAACACACCTGAAGTCCCAAGAGACACTGTAATTCAGGTCATCTTTGGTGTCATATAATACCATAGTGGTATATGAATAAAATGACCCAAACTACTTTATTCTGACTTAACCACTCTCAACAGAAAATAACATAATTAGATCCAAAAGCATCTCTCAAAGTCTGAAAGATGGTATTTATTATATTCTTATTGATCTTAAGACAACAAAATAGATATAGCAAGCAATAAGATGGCATCTCGAAGGAATTTTGCTACATCTATTATATTTGAAATACAATATTTTTAGCAGTGCTACCTGGTAGGATAAAATAAAGCTTATCTCATGGTCTCATAGTCTTTTGTCTACTTAGAATATACCTTTTGTTACCTACCCTTGATCTACAAAGCCATCCAAGGAAAATTTCCAGTGTGGTTAGCTACATTCCTGCGTTATAAGTTACTCCCTAAAAGTAACTTTGGCACTTTCAAAGGCTCATTAAATCTTTCTGAGCCCTCGGGTATCACTAAGAAAAGTGCTACAATAATTTGCTCAATGGTATCCTTGGGACCTTAAACAGTTCTTGTTTCTTACAAAAAACTAAATTACTCTCAAAAAGAAATTTACTTTCTATCAGGATATGGCTAAAGACTCTTTGTTTATTGTTTCAAGACAGATTTAAGGGGGTTAACTCAATTATTTGTTTTAGACACACTCTGTAATCTGAAAAACTACTATTTTTGACTATCAGAGTTGTTTTTTAGAAAAAGCACCAACTTTGCTGTTCTCTTCTCCTAGGCAGTCTGCCCACTGAGAGAACCATCTATTTAAATGGTGTAAGGAGGTTGGTCTGCCTTTAATTCCAAATTAGCTGTCCTGGAAATGCATCAGCTCTTTCTTTAAGGCCCATAGAAGTTTTATAAACATTGCTCTAAGTTTAACTGAAACTAGAACTATCTTCAAACTCTTAAATGACATAATCTAAATAAACTAAACTAACATCTCTAAAGGAATTTCCATTACAGTAATGGAAGCAGAGATGAAAGCTGCATTAAAAGTTATGTGATCTTGCTTTAGTGCTTCCCTAGTGCATGCATTTGCTAATTTACCTCCTCTACCATCTTGTACTACAGTCAACAAAATAGAGTATAGAATCAAGCTCATGTGGCTCTACGTGTGTAAAGAGTTCTCAAAAAACAAACAAACAAACAAAAAGCCAAAATGGTTTGTGGAAGTAGCAGTTAAAGAAGAAACAGGAGAGAGCTGAGTCTGAAAATTAAATCTGGCATTCATGCGCAGATCAAAATTAAAATCACAAGGAGAAAATAAACAAAGTTCCTTGTACAGCCCCCACCCTGCCGCCCTATTCTTGGCATGATTTACAAAGGGGAGATTGGAATCTGGCCCTGTTGCAGCCCGTAATATGCACATTATAAAAACGCAGGTTTGGGGAAGTTCTGGCATGAAAAGTGGTCATAAAAAATCCTGGCATAGACGACACCACTCCTCATCCTCACCCACATGCACCCAGACCAGGGCTCAACGATTAACAAGCCAATCAATGGTTAGGTTCTGAAAATAACTTGCCAGATACCACAAAATGAGCAAAGTAGCTTATACCTGACTCATAGGACACTAGGGACTTTAGTATAAGACAGGGTAGGGCTTTACAAGGCTGCAAATGGTATTATTACGCCAATTTACAGGTTATTAAAGGGAAACTCACAGAGATTAAAGAACTTAGTAAATGGCAGAACCCAGGTCAGGGAATCCTGTTTCAGATGATTCCAGGATCCATGTTCATTCTACTATACAGAGACATCTAAGGAAGAGACAATTTACTTTGGAGCATTAAATATAACTCAACCTATAACAAACTCTTCTTTCTGTGAGCATAAGTGATCAAGGCTTCCTAGGCCCTAAAAATAAAAACATTATTGAATAAATGTAGAAAACACTGAACCAAATGTATTAGTCCTGCAGGACTCCTCAGAGCCTTTAGTACACTAATGCACCCTGTGATTCCTCACAGTATGGGTGTGGGAGGCTTTGATTTTCCTCTGAAGAACTTTTTATAGGACCTGCGTTCCAAGAGATACACTTTAGGAAAAGCATCTGCAAAATCATGCTGGCCTAGCAAAGTCAGATTCTTTATGGTGAATTCATATAGCTCCATTCTCATCCATGGTATGGTGATTCAAAGTTTAATTCTCAGAGGTCAAACAAAATCCTCTTGGGCGCAAAACTATAAGACTGACTCTTCTCCTCTGTAACTGTAAGTATTGAGAACATTTATGGAGATCAGAAAAGTAAGAGTAGAAAACCAACACTTTCTTACTTTCCTACTTTGAGGCCTGGGAATAGTGAAATTATTTTTAACACTTCATCTGGAGTTTGGGAACCTACAGTCAATTCAGAGGGAGACCTCCTGTTTCTGTTACACCTCTGAGCCCTGATTTCTCACTGTGCTGTTCAGTTTTGTTTTCCCTACTCAGCCTTTTAGGGATTGCTATTTCATCACCCTCCCCCTGAACCCCAAACCATGTGGGGAATTCTATACAGAAATAGATGGGGACACGTGGCTTCTGAAGAGTTTTCTTGAAGGCTCTAGGTTAAATTTAGAACATCATTGAAAGCATTGACCTAGAACAAATGCAATATCTTAATAGACTCTGTGTATACAAAGAGTAATAGCAGTCTGTCAGTGTTATGAGGAGCCATAAATTAGTGGCATACTGTAGCCTCTGGGTGATCTTGGGCCAGGGACTGACTTCTATGTCTTAATTTCCCCATCTTTAAAATGAGGATGATAGAAACATCTACTTCCTATGATTGTTTTATGTATGAACAAGGTGATACACAAAAGGCACATTGGGAAAATGTCTAGTCCACAGTGACTGGTCAATAAACGGGAGTTGTCACTATTTGCACACGATACTCTATCCCACAGGATCACCAGCCACAAGCAAGACTCAATGAATTCTGTATCAACTGAATGGTGTAGAAGGAGGGCTGTGGGAAACAGCATTGTTCCCACCTGATGATGAAAGAAAGGCCAATGCAGGTAGGTACTCAGTGCAGGTGAGGATACTGTGGCCAAAAGAAACATATCTCACCTTGTACATTAGGTGGGAATTCTCCCTACATGTTAAGCAGAACTCTCCTCACATCGTAAGTAATTAATAAAATCATTCTTTTTTTCTTTTTTTAATATATTTTATTGATTATGCTATTACAGTTGTCCCATTTCTCCCCCATCATTCCCCTCCACCCTACACACTCTCTCCCACCCACATTCCCCTCTTTAGTTCATGTCCATGTGTCATACGTTCTTTAGCTTCTACATTTTCCACACTATTCTTGCCCTCCCCCATCTATTTTCTACCCACTATCTATGCTACTTATTCTCTGTACCTTTTCCCCCTCTCTCCTCCTCCCACACCCCTGTTGCTAACCCTCCATATGATCTCCATTTCTGTGGTTCTGTTCCTGTTCTAGCTGTTTGCTTAGATTGCTTTTGTTTTAGGTGTGTTTCTTAATAGCTGTGAGTTTGCTGTCTTTCTTTCTTTTTTTTTTTTAAATTTTATTTTTTTTAATCAGTATTTTTTAATTGTTGATATTGTACAGTTTTCTGTCTTTTACGCCGCCCCAGCCCACCACCCCAGCCCTCCCCACCTTCCTCCCATTTCCACCCCCCCATAGTTTTTGTCCATGAGTCCTTTATACTTGTTGCTCTAAACCGTTCCCCTTTTCCCCTGAAATTCCCTCCCCTCCCACTCTGGACACTGTCAGACTGTTCTCAAATTCAGTGTCTTTGTTTATATTATGCTTGTTTGTTTTGCTGATTAGCTTCCTGTTAAAGGTGAGATCATATGGTATTTGTCTTTCACTGCCTGGCTTATTTCACTTAGCATGATACTCTCCAATTCCTTCCATGCTGTCGCAAAGGGTAGGAGCTCCTTCTTTCTTTCTGCTGCATAGAATTCCATTGTGTAAATGTACCACAGTTTTTTGATCCATTCATTAACTGATGGGCACCTAGGTTGCTTCCAGCACTTGGCTATTGTAAATTGTGCTGCTATGAACATAGGGGTGCATAGATTCTTTTGGATTGGTGTTTCAGGAGTCTTAGGATATAATCCAAGCAGTGGAATTGCTGGGTCAAAGGGTATGTCCATTTTTAGTTTTCTTAGAAAATTCCATACTGTTTTCCATAGTGGTTGTACCAATCTGCAATCCCACCAACAGTGCACTAGGGTCCCCTTTTCTCCACAACCTCTCCAACACTCGCTGTTTGTTGCTTTGTTTATGAAGGCCATTCTGACTGGTATCAAGTGGTATCTCATTGTAGTTTTAATTTGCATCTCTCTGATAGCTAGAGATATCGAGCATCTCTTCATGTGTCTCTGGATCCTCTGTATGTCCTCCTTGGAGAAGTGTCTGTTCAAATCCTTTGCCCATTTTTTAATTGGGTTGCTTGTCTTCTTAGAGTAGAGTCTTGTAAGTTCTTTATATATTTTGGAGATTAATCCCTTGTCTGAGGTATCATTTCCAAATATGTTTTCCCATACAGTTGGTTCTCTTTTTATTTTAATACTGTTTTCTTTAGCTGTGCAGAAGCTTTTTATTTTGATGAGATCCCATTTGTTTATTCTTTCCTTTATGTCCCTTGCTCTAGGGGACGTATCAGTGAAAATATTGCTGCGTGAAATATCTGAGATTTTCCTGCCTATATTATCCTCTAGAATTTTAATGGTGTCATGGCTTATATTTAAATCTTTTATCCACCTTGAATTTATTTTTGTGTATGGTGTAAGTTGGTGCTCGAGTTTCATTTTTTTGCATGTAGCTGTCCAGTTCTCCCAGCACCACTTATTGAAGAGGCTATTTTTGCTCCATTTTATGTTGCTGCCCCCTTTGTCGAATATTAATTGACTGTAGAGACTTGGGTTTATTTCCAGGCTCTCTGTTCTATTCCACTGGTCCACGTGTCTGTTCTTGTGACAGTACCAGGCTATTTTGATTACAGTGGCTTTGTAATACAGTTTGGTATCAGGTATTGTGATCCCTCCTACTTTGCTCTTCTTTCTCAAAATTGCTGCTGCTATCCGGGGTCGTTTATGATTCCATATAAATTTTTGAAGTGTTTGTTCTATGTCTGTGAAATATGCCATTGGAACTTTAATAGGTATTGCATTGAATCTGTAAATTGCTTTGGGTAATATGGACATTTTGATAATATTAATTTTTCCGATCCATGAACATGGTATATGCTTCCATTTGTTTGTGTCTTCCTTGATTTCATTCTTCAGTGTTGTGTAGTTTTCTGCATACAGGTCTTTTACCTCCTTGGTTAGGTTTATTCCTAGGTATTTTATTTTTCTTTTTGCTATATCGAATGGGATTTTTTTCTTGATTTCTGCTTCTGCTGTTTCACTGTTGGTATACAAAAATGCCTTTGATTTTTGGATATTGACTTTGTATCCAGCTATTTGGCCAAATTCATTTATTACGTCGAGCAGCTTTTTGGCCGAGTCTATAGGATTTTCTATGTACACTATCATGTCATCTGCAAACAATGATAGTTTTGTTTCCTCCTTTCCAATTTGGATGCCTTTTATTTCCTTTTCTTGTCTAATTGCTGTGGCTAAGACTTCCAATACTATATTGAATAGAAGTGGTGAAAGTGGACAGCCTTGTCTTGTTCCTGATCTTAGTGGGAAAGATTTCAGTTTTTGCCCATTGAGTATGATGTTGGCTGTAGGTCTCTCATATATGGCTTTTATTATGTTGAGGAATGTTCCCTCTATTCCCACTTTGCTGAGTGTTTTTATCATAAATGGGTGTTGTACTTTATCAAAAGCTTTTTCTGCATCTATTGATATGATCATGTGATTTTTGTCCTTGCTTTTGTTTATGTGATGTATTACATTTATGGATTTGCGAATGTTGAACCATCCTTGCATCCCTGGGATGAATCCCACTTGGTCATGGTGTATGATCTTTTTAATGTATTGTTGGATGCGGTTTGCCAATATTTTGTTGAGGATTTTAGCGTCTACATTCATCAGTGATATTGGCCTGAAGTTTTCTTTCTTTGTTATGTCTTTATCTGGTTTTGGGATTAGGATGATGCTGGCTTCATAAAAAGAGTTTGGGAGTCTTCCATCATTTTGGATTTTTTGGAATAGTCTGTGTAGGATAGGGGTTAGCTCTTCCTTAAATGTTTTGTAGAATTCTCCTGTGAAACCATCTGGTCCAGGGCTTTTGTGTGCCGGGAGTGTTTTGATTACTGATTCAATTTCACCAGCTGTTATTGGTCTGTTCAGGCTTTCTGTTTCTTTTTCATTGAGTTTTGGAAGGTTATATTTTTCTAGAAACTTGTCCATTTCACCTAGGTTTTCAAATTTCTTGGCATACAGTTCTTCATAGTAATTTCTTACAATCCTTTGTATTTCTGTGGTGTCAGTCGTAATCTCTCCTCTTTCATTTCTGATTGTGTTTATTTGAGTCCTCTCCCTTTTTTTCTTGATGAGCCTGCTTAAAGGCTTGTCGATTTTGTTTATCTTTTCAAAGAACCAGCTCCTGGATTCATTGATCCTTAGGATTGTGCTTTTAGTCTCTATGTCATTTAATTCTGCTCTGATCTTGGTTATTTCCTTCCTTCTACTTGCCCTGGGCTGTCTTTGTTGTTGTTCCTCGAGTTCTTGTAGGCGTAGGGTTAAGTCGTTTGTTAGAAATGTTTCTGTCTTCTTTAGGTAGGCCTGTATTGCTATGAACTTCCCTCTGAGAACTGCCTTCATTGTGTCCCATAAGTTTTGGGTTGTTGTGAGTTCATTTTCATTTGTTTCCAGAAACTTTTTGATTTCCTCCTTAATTTCATTCTTTACCCATTCATTGTTTAATAGCATGCTATTCAATCTCCATGATTTTGATGATTTGGGGATTTTCCCCATCAAGTCGGTTTCTAGTTTTAGTCCCTTGTGGTCGGAGAAAATGCTTGGTATGATATCAATTTTCTTGAATTTGTTGAGGCTTGTTTTGTGTCCTATCATGTGGTCTATCTTTGAAAATGTTCCATGTGCATTTGAAAAAAATGTGTATTTAGTTTCTTTGGGATGGAGGGCCCTATATATATCAGCTAAGTCCAACTCGTCTAGAGTACTGTTCAATGCCACAATATCTTTGTTGATAATTTGTTTGGAAGATCTGTCCATTTTTGACAGTGGGGTGTTAAAATCTCCTACTATAATTGTGTTGCTGTCAATATCTTTCTTGAAGTCCTCTAAGATTTTCTTGATGTATTTAGGTGCTCCTATATTGGGTGCATATATATTTACAATGTTTATGTCTTCTTGGTGGATTCTTCCCTTGAGTATTATGAAGTGACCTTCTGGATCTCTCTTTATAGCTCTTCTTTTGAAGTCTATTTTGTCTGATATGAGTATTGCTACCCCGGCCTTTTTTTCCTGTCCATTTGCTTGGAAAATTTGTTTCCAGCCTTTCACTTTAAGTCTGTGTAGGTCTTTTGTCCTGAGGTGGGTCTCTTGTAGGCAGCATATGTATGGGTCATGCTTTCTTATCCAGTCAGCTACTCTATGTCTTTTGATTGGAGCATTTAATCCATTTACATTTAAGGTTACTATTGATAGGTACTGATTCATTGTCATTTTCGTATCTGTGTTCCTCACTCTTTTCCTTTCTTTCCTTAAAGCAGTCCCTTTAGTATCTCTTGTAGTACTGGTTTGGTAGAGGTGTATTCTTTTAGACTTCTTTTGTCTGGGAAGCTCCTTATTTGGCCTTCTATCTTGATTGAAAGCCTTGCTGGATAAAGTAGTCTTGGTTGTAGGCCTTTGGTTCTCATTACTTGGAATATTTCTTGCCATTGTCTTCTGGCTTGGAGCGTTTCCATTGAGAAGTCAGTTGCTAACCTTATCGGGGCTCCCTTGTATGTTACTTCCTTTTTCTCCCTTGCTGCCTTTAAGATTCTCTCTTTGTCTTGGAAGTTTGCCATTTTAATGATGATGTGTCTTGAAGTGGGCCTGTTTGGGTTCCTCTTGATAGGGACTCTCTGTGTTTCCTGGATTTGTGTGACTTTTTCTCTCACCAAATTAGGGAAGTTTTCCATCATTACTTTTTCAAATAGGTTTTCTATCCCTTGCTCTTCTTCTTCTCCTTCTGGTATTCCTATTATACAGATATTATTACGTTTCATGTTGTCTTGCATTTCTCTTAAACCCTCTTCATTCTTTCTGAGCCTCTTTTCCTTTTCTTGCTCTATCTGGCTGTTTTTTTCTACTTTGTCCTCCAACTCACTGATCCGATCTTCTGCTTCATCGATTCTGCTTTTCATTCCTTCTACTGTGTTCTTCAGCTCAGAAATTGTAGTCTTCATTTCCTCTTGGCCCTTTTTGATAGTTTCTATTTCCTTTTTCATGTTGATATAGTTTGCACTGAGTTCATCGTAGCTTCCCTGTAGTTTCTGGTAGCTCATTGAGAGCTCATGGAGCTTCCTGACAACCATTTCTTTGAACTCCTTATCTGATAGTTGAGATGCCTCTGTTTCATTTAGCATTCTTTCTGGGGCTTCCACCTTTTCTTTCATTTGGGGATTGTTTCTTTGTCTTCTCATTGTTGGTGAGACTCTTCTTGTAAACCTCTGCTTCTTAAGTTGATCTGTTCTGGCTACCTGCGTTTATGGTGTGAACTTCTGTGGTGGAATACCTGTGAGATTCAGTGTTATAGTCTTCTTCAGGTATCCTGGTGTTCACAGCTTCCACTGTCTCAGCTGTGGGAATACCCCCTCTTTTGGTCCAACTCTGGTTTTTCCACAGTTCTAGGATTTCTTTGCCTCACTCGTGGGTATTCAAAAAGAGAAAAGAATAAAGTGAAAAAAGAAGAGAGAGAAAAAAGGGAAAAAAAAAAGAAAAAAAAAGAGGAAAAAAAAAAAAAGTAGGAGGGAAGGAGAGATAAAATTGGAAAGAAAGGAAGAAGGAATAAAGCCAGAAAGAAGTAAAGAGAAGCAAAAGGAATTGAGGGATAAAAAAGGTAGAAGTAATAAAGAAATAAAAAATATATAACCAAAACAAAACAAAAAGAACCCCACAAAAACGAAAAACAAAGCAAAACAAACAAACAAAAAACCCAACTAAGCAGACAAAAAACAAGTATCAAAAAAACCCCCCACAAAACAAAACACCCCCACCCAAAAAAAAAGGAAAAAGGAAAAAAAAAAAAAAAGAAGAAGAAGAAAAGAGAAAAAAAAAGAAAAAGAAAAAGAAAAAAAAAATCTCTTGCTATTTTCACAGAGGCCAAACTGGATTTTCTGGACTTGCTGGCTGTAGCAGGCTGCGAGGCGACTCGTACCGCTTTTCTCCTTGTTCCTCACTCAGTCAGCTTTGGGCTACTGTCCTCAGTGCCAGCCCAGCACTTTCCCCAGGGCTAATGGCGTACTCTCCATGCAGGGCCTTGGGTGTGATTTCTGAGCCTCCTGCAGGGGGCGAGCTTTCCAGAGTTTATGGGTTTCAGCTGGAATCTCTTACAGATCCATCCCTCCCTGAGCCTATTGCTGTGAGCTCCAGGTCCCCTACAGGGCGCAGGCGCCCGCCCGAGACTACGGGCGTGGGCTCCGAGAGTTTCCCAAGTTGCGCGCACTCACCCCAGGATCACAGATGTGAGCTCCGGGTCCTCCAGAGTCCCCTTCTCTAGTTGCAGGGTCGCCTCCGGCCGCAGGGCTGCCTCCAACCCGGTCGCAGAGCCGCCTCCGGTCGCGCGGCCGCCTCCGGTCGGTTGCAGATCCGCCTCCGGTGGGTTGCGGAGCCGCCTCCGGCCGCCCGGCCGCCTCCGGTCGGTTGCGGAGGCCGCCTCCGGTCGCCGGGCCGCCTCCGGTCGGTTGCGGAGGCCGCCTCCGGACGCCCGGCCGCCTCCGGTCGGTTGCGGAGGCCGCCTCCGGACGCCCGGCCGCCTCCGGTCGGTTGCGGAGGCCGCCTCCGGTCGCCCGGCCGCCTCCGGTCGGTTGCGGAGCCGCCTCCGGTCCTGCTGTCTTTCCACTGTCATATTTTTATCTTCTTTTTCTTAGATAAGTCCCTTTAACATTTCATATAATAAGGGCTTGGTGATGATGAACTCCTTGAACTTGACCTTATCTGAGAAGCGCTTTATCTGTCCATTCATTCTAAATGACAGCTTTGCTGGAAAGAGCAATTTTGGATGTAGGTCCCTGCTTTTCAAGATTTCAAATATTTCTTTCCAGCCCCTTCTTGCCTGGAAGGTCTCTTTTGAGAAATCAGCTGACAGTCTGATGGGAACTCCCTTGTAGGTGACTGTCCCCATATCCCTTGCTGCTTCTAGAATTCTCTGCTTCATTTTAATCTTGGCTAATGTAATTACGATGTGCATTGGTGTGTTCCTCCTTGGGTCCAACTTCTTGGGGACTCTCTGAGCTTCCTGGACATCCTGGTAGTCTATTTCCTTTGCCAGATTGGGGAAGTTCTCCTTGATTATTTGTTCAAATACGTTTTCCACTTGTTGCTTTTCTTCTTCCCCTTCTGGGACCCCTATAATTCGGATGTTGGGACGTTTAACGATGTCCCAGAGGTTCTTAAGCCTCTCCTCATTTTTTTGAATTCTTGTTTCTTCCTCGTTTTCTGTTTGGTTGTTAGTTTCTTCCTTCTGGTCCACTCCATTGATGTGAGTCCCAGTTTTCCTTCCATCTCTATCAGTTCCCCATGCATCTTCCTTCATTTCACGTATTGTAGCCTGCATTTTTTCATCTAGTTTGTGAGCAAAATCAACCAATTCTGTGAGCATCTTGATGACCAGTGCTTTGAACTGTGCATCTGATAGGTTGGCTATCTCTTCACTGCTTAGAGGAATTGGCTCTGGGGTTTTTATTTGTTTTCCGGTTTGAGCCATTTTTGGTGGGTTTTTTTTTTGTTTTGTTTTGTTTTGGTTTTAGTCTGGTCGCGGTTATTACGTATGAGGGGTGGAGCCTTAGGTGTTCCTCAGGGCGGGGCAGCCCAGTCACCTGGTTATGACGCTGTATGTGGGGGCGGGGTCTGAGAGGGAACAATGGCGCCTGCTCCGCACTCTCCTGGACTCCGGCCCTTTCTGCCGCTTCCCCTTCACCTGGATTATTTGTGCATGCGCGCGTGCTGTTACGTAGTGAGGAGTGGAGCCTCTGGCGCTCCCCAGTGTGGGGCAGCTCAGTCGCTGGATTGTGACGCTGTATGTGGGGGCGGGGTCTGAGAGGGAACAATGGCGCCTGCTCCGCTCTCTCCTGGATTCAGTCCCTTCCGCCACTTCCCCTCTGCCTGGACCATCTGCGTGTGCGAATGTGGGACCACCTGGTCAGCCAGCCACCTTGTGTGGCCTCACTGGTTCTGCACAGTTGCCCCCCTGTGCCCGGGGTCCGCCAGCTTCTGCCTGTGCACCTGGGAACTGCAAGCCGCTGCTGCTTGCGTTCCTGGGTCCGCACCTCCACTTTCTCCTGCCGAGACTCCACCCCTCTTACTGGTCTGGATAAATGGTTGTTAGACTTCCGTACAGTTCAATTTTCTATAAGTTCTGGTTGTTTTCTTGTTTCTAAATATTTGTTGTCCTTAATTTTGGTTGTGAGAGGAGGCACAGTGTGTCCGCCTATGCCTCCATCTTGGCCGGAAGTCTCTTTATTTGAAGAAAATCATTCTTGACCAATGTTTGTTTACAACCATGAGTTTTCTCTTAGAATAAATTCTTAGAAATTAAATTATTGGACTATGGAAGACCTTCTAAATTCAAGCTCATATTTTAAGATATTGTTTCATATTGAAATTTTCCCTCCAAAAAAACTTGCCAGTATACACAAACACCTATTTCTTATCACTTTGACTGCATCAGGTTTCCTACATTTTCAAACATTTTCTATTTGATAAATAGAAATATCTGCCCTGGCTGGTGTAGCTCAGTGGATTGAGCGCAGGCCTGAGAACCAAAGAGTGGTCAGTTTGATTCCTAGTCAGGGCGCATGCCTGAGTTGTGGGCCAGGTCCCCAGTAGGGGGTCCAAGTGAGAGGCAACCACACACTGATGTTTCTCTCCCTCTCTCCTTCCCTTCCCCTCTCTCTAAAAATACATAAATAAAATCTTTAAAAAAAGAAATATCTACCTATCAATTTTATTTGTTTTTGACCACTAGTTAGTTTGAACATTTTTACATATGCCTACTGAATATTTGCATTTCTTTTGTTAATTGCTATTCATAGCATTTGACCATTTTAAAATAATCAACTATATTTATTTATTTTTTCTTTTCTGGATCCTGACTATTGTTGTTTGCTTGGAAAAGCCTCTACACCAAATATATGTTTTCTGTCAATGTTATAACTTCTCATGTCCTATTTCTCTTTCTTTATTCAATATATTGATTTACTAGGGTGATGCTAGTTAATAAAATATTAGAGATTTCAGGTATATAATTCTACAACACATTATCTGTACACTGTATTTTGTGTTCACCACCCCAATGATGCAGACACCGGCTAGCAGTGTCTGCGTCATTATGGTTGAAATAAAACATACACACGGACTACCGAGTCCGGTGGAAGAAAAAGGATGACAGCATGGATTTTCTCTCAAGGGGAGCAAAAGCCATGGCGTCCGCCATGACAGGCCTTTATTCTAATATCTCCTAACATTACAAGATGGTCCTCACTCACTATCCCCCTTACAACAAAGGAGACAATGCTCCTAATCACATCACAGAAGAAGGATATTAGCAAATGAAAAGGCAAAAGTGGTTGAGCTGGTTACGCTGGTCCCTGCAAGGTTTAGCATGGATTTTAGGAAGTCACAGTAAGCATTTGCAGGGTGAGGGAGAGTTTTCAGCAAGAAGCAAAACGGCTTAGATATAGTGCAAATCTGATTACCCACGAGAGAACCTATCTGTGGGCGTGGGTCCTGTGCATCTCCGTGTGGCAGCTGGGCCCACGCCATGCAGAAGGGTCTGGCACATCTCCCCCTTTTTGTTTTAATAGAACCGGTATGATCCCACAAACCTTGCTTTTCTCCCACACAACCCTGAGAAAATAATTTTCAAATATATCAAAACACATAGAACATTATTATAATCAGTAAGCAACCAGTGGTTCCAAGAACCCACATTCTCAGATTAAGCTCAAACAATCATTGTCAGGCAGTAATGGTCAAATAGATAACATTCAGAGAACTCTGAGGGTCTATTTTGAGTCAGGGTCAAATAGCTAAAGGGCCATAAAATTCTGGGGAAACAAACTTATTGCAGGCTTGGACCCTTATCATTTAAATTGAGGGTACTAGCAAAGTAGGTTTCATAGGATTCTATGCTTTCTTTCTTTCTTAGGCCTGATTGCCCCGGGGAACCTGCCCTTTCCAACCCCCTGGGCTGCACCCACCTCTGGCATTGTCTCAGGCTTAGGTGGAGTCTTGCAGAGGGAATGAGGACTCAGGCTATGTCTGGATAGCTGGGGGGCTAGGGTTCATCACCCTCTTTTTGCTGTGCCCCCCACCCCCCGTCCTTCCTTGAGGGCCATCTATGTGGTCATGCCTGTCTTAGGCTACCCCTCCCTTGAGGGAATCTTACCCATCATTGGCTAACTGACCAAGCATTGGAGGCCAGATATGGATGAAGCAGAAGCAGCGCTCCTGCCAGGGAGATAAACTTTGTCTCCTTAGTGGCTCAGGTCCTCTTGACAGAACAGACCCAGAAGAAGCGGGTCCCTTGGGCTCTTACTCATGGGGGGTTACAGCCTCTGAGACCAGGTGGGGCAGTTCCCAACATCTAATCTCCCCGCCTTATCATTTGTAAATGCAATTGTAGCTGTTAAACCTGTGAAACCTACTATTTGCTGTTCCCGAATGCAATCTTAAGAAAACAACCTTTATATATATATATCATAAAGCACAAATAAGGACTAAGACAAAGGGTGGATCCAAGGGCTGCTAGGATCCAAACTTGTAAGTCCAGTCCATTGAAACAGTTTTTAGGGTTCGACCATTGAACATTATGGGGCATCGAGGGGTTGTTGCTCTCTGCAGGAGGTAACTGAGCCTTGGTCCCTGTCATTGGGGCAGGCTCCATCCTCTTCTGTTGGCAGACTCAGGCCCGTGAGTGACGGTGCAAGTGTCCGTTTTCCTTCTGGTTGTTCAGGGTCAGCTGGGCCATCTGGTCTGTCAGTCTATTGGTTCTCAGCTCCAGGTAGCAGAGCTTGGCATCTGTCCCGCTCATGGTAAGGCTTTACTCTTTTGGCTGGTAGCCAGGTAGGACCTGTAGGGATGGAAACAAACATACACACCCTCTTCCCCAAGTTAAATGATCTACAGGGCCTTGCCAAGAGCCATCTTCCAGTGGGTCTCTATATAAAACCTGAGGATAAGATGACCTTGGCTACTTCTTCTGAACATGTTTCTCAATTGGAGTACAAAGTGATTCATCACAATTTAAAAAATTATAGGTAAACAGGGCTAATATAATCAAAATTTGGGCAGGAAGGACTCATGACTCCCCTTTTTTCTGTTTGATAAGATTTTAAAAAATATGACAAGCCTATTCTACAATTTTCTGACTGGTTGGATTGTAAGATATTCCAACTTTATGTTGCATATTCCAACACTGAAGAAAAACCTGAGTAGAATGCACAAGGTATACAGGGCCATTATCAGTTTTAATTTGCTGAGGCCATCAGGAATGATTAAAGGCCTCAAGCCAGAGGGCTTGTATATTTTTAGCTTAGCTTGGAAAGACAGGCCCCTTGCTGTTTCTGCAAGCTGCAATGCATTCAGTTTTCAAGGAAAGTGGGAAAGATGGGGGGGTGCTCTGAAAAAAATTGTTTTAGACAAGAAATGGTTATGCGCCAAGGGCCTTTTGTGACTCGACTGATTAACCATTTCCTACGGGAGAATAGCCAGTTCTTACCCAAGGAAATGATCAGCGTTTACAGGTACTGAGTTAAAAAATGGTACTTTGTCTTCTGTGGAAAAGGGCTAGTTTTACACGGAAGACAATATACCTATATTTCATTTTTACAATAAAGGTCACGGCTCTGGCATAAACAAGGAGGATTTTTAATATTTTTTTAACAGGTGGTGCCACCTATCCCACTTATAGCATGCTTTAGATTGACAAATTATGAACACATTCACAACTTTCAGAAACAGTTTTTTCTCTACTGGCAAATATACTTACCTTTTTTAAAAAAATGGTCGCAAGTGCCCCGGTGCGTCGAGCGTGGGCGCACTGAACCAGGGGGAAGGACAGTGCACAAGGGTTCTCTTTCTCCACACTCTTGCCAACACTTGTTTGTTGATTTATTAATGATAGCTATTTTGACAGGCATAAAATAATATCTCATTGTGGCTTTAATTTGCATTTCTCTGATGATTTAGTGATGTTGAGCATCTTTTCGTAACTCTATTTGCCATCTGTATATCCTCTTTGGGTAAGTGTCTATTCAGATTCTCTGCCCATTTTTAATTGGGTTGTTTCTTGTTTCTGGTGTTGAGTTTTATAAATTTTGGATGTTAATCCCTTATCAGATGTATTGGCATATATGTTCTGCTATTCTGTGGATTGTCTTTTTATTTTGTTGATGTTTTCCATTGCTGTGCAAAACTTCTAGTTTGATGTAGTTCTGTTTGTTTCTTTTTCTTTTATTTCCCTGATTGAGAGACATATATCTGATAAAATATTGCTCTGGGCTAAGTCCAAGATTTTGCTGCCTATGATTTCTTCTACGATTTTTATGGTATCAGGTCTAATATTTAAGTCATTAATCCATTTTGAATTTATTCTTGTGTGTGATACAGGAAGGTGGTCTGGTTTAACTTTTCTGCATGTATCTGTCCAAATTTCCCAACACCATTTACTGAATAAACTATCTTCATCCTATTTTATGTGCTTCTTTCCTCTATTGAATATTAATTGACTATAAAGGTGTGGTTTTATTTCTGGGCTCTCTGTTCTATTCCATTGATCTATGTGTCTGTTCTTGTGCCAGTGCAATGCTGTTCTGATTACTATGGCCTTATAGTGTAGTTTCATATTAGGTAGAATGATTCCTCCAACTTTGTTCTTTCTTCTTAGGATCACTCTTGTTATTGGGAGCATTTTGTGGTTCTGTATAAATTCTTGAAATATTTGTTCTAGTTCTGTGAAATATGTTATTAGAATCTTGATAGGAATTGTATTGAATCTATAGATTGCTTTGCATAATATGGACAGTTTCATGTTAATTCTTCCTATCTCTGAACATGGTATGTGCTTCCACTTATTTCTATCTTCTTTAATTTCTCTTTTCAGTTTCTTATAATTTTCCTAGTATAGTTCTTTATATCCTTGGTTATGTTTATTCCTAGGTATTTTATTGATTTTGAAGAAAGTGTGAATGGGGCTGTTTTCCTAATTTCCCTTTCTGTTAGTTCATTATTGGCATATAAAAATGCAACTGATTTCCAGATATTAATTTCATATCCTGGTACTTTGCTCAGTTTATTTCTTGGTGGAATCTTTGGAATTCTGCATGTACAGTATCATATTATCTGAAAATAAAGACAGTTATACTTCTTTCTTTTCAATTTGGAAGCCTTTATTTCTTCTTGTCTGATGGTTGTGGCTAGGACTTCTAGTACTATGTTGAATAGGAGAGGTGAAAGCAAACATCCCTCTCTTGTTCCCAGTGTTAAGGGGAACACTTGAAATTTTTTTCCCATTGAGTATGATGCTGGCAGTGTGTTTGTCATATATGGCCTTTACTATGTTTAGATATCTTCCCTCAGTTCCCACTTTACTAAGAATTTTTATCATAAACTGGTACTAGATTTTATCAAAAGCTTTTTCTGCATCTATTGATATGATCAGGTGATTTTTGTCCTTCATTTTGTTTATGTAGTGAATCACATTAATTGTTTTGCAAATGTTGGACTAACCTTGCATTCCCAAAATAAATCCCACTTGATCATTGTGTATGATCTTTTTGATGCATTGCTGTATTTGGTTCACTAATATTTTGTTGAGGATTTTAGCATCTATGTTCATCAGGGATATTGGCCTATAATTTTCTTTCTTTGAAGTGTCTTTATCTGGTTTTAGAATTAAGACAATGCTGGCCTGGTAAAATGAATTTTGGGAGCTGTCCCTCCTCTTGAATTTTTTGAGACAGTTTGATGTAACTAATCTGATGTTATATATATAGCTTGTATGCAGTTATCTGCTTTTCTCTTATCTTTTATGATTCTGTCCTTGTCTTTAAGCTTTGCCATTCTGCTTATGATGTGCTTTGGTGTAGGCCTCTTTGGGTCCAACTTGCGTGGTACTCTCTGAGTTTCCTGGATTTGTGTCTTTTTCCTTCACCAGATTGGAGAAATTTTTGGTCATTATTTCTTCAAAGAGTTTTTTATCTCTTTCTCACTTTCTTCTCTATCTGATACCCCCATGATATGGATGTTGTTGTGCTTCATGTTGTCCCAAAAGTATCTTAAGCAATCCTCATTTCTTAAAATTCTATATTCTATTTGCTGCTCTGCCTGGATGTTTTTTTCCACCTTATCTTCCAAATCACTGATTTGATCTTCTGCTTCATCTAAGCTACTGTTTATTATTTCCAGTGTATTATTTAATTAAGATATTGAAATTTTATTTCTAACTGGTCATTTTTATTGTTTTTATGTCATTTCATGCTTTTGTGTATCGTTGCAATTATTACTCTAAACACTTTGAAAAATTTCTTGCTTCCTTTTCATCTACTTCATCTTCTGGAGAATTCTCTTGTTCTTTCATTTGGAGCCTGCTTATGTATCTTCCCATTTTGGCTGCCTCTTTGTATTTGGTAGATCTGCAAGACTCTAGTTCATGCCTAAGTCAAACCCTGTGTCTAACTGGCTCTAGGAAACCCGTTTGGAGCTATCAGTGTTCCACAACTTCAGGATCCCTCTGCTGGGTTTGTTTGCATGCAGAAAGAACTAGGCTGTGCACCAAGGGTGCTTTAACCAGCACCAGGCCTGGGGGCAGATCAGCTGAAGTCTCTGAGCTCCCAGAGATCCAGTTTCACCTGCAAGTGTTTCTGTTAGGCTTAAAGAGTGAAAGTCTTCCAGCTGCACCTCTCAGCAATGGAGCTTAAGTCCCATAGGGTGGGGAAAAGTAATTCCTATTGGCAGGGTTATTATGTTCCCTCAGGCTGATGCCACTTGGAGTGGATTGCTGTGTCTGAGAAACACAGCTCCTGCAGTATGGGGAATGACTCAGCACAGGGATCCTGGCAGCTGTTCCTTTAGTTCTCTTCCCAGAGCTCCAGATTGTCCGCTCACGTCTTTAGTGCACTGTTCCATTCCTCTGCTGGAGCACAGGGTAAGTGACTGAAATGGAGTTTTGCGTATTGGTCTTTTAAGAGACTCTCTGAGTCTCCACCCATCTCTCCCAGTCACGTTGTGGTGATATGGCTTCTTTCATCTCTCCATGGTTATAAGGCTTCTCTCCAGCTAGTGTTCAGTTGGTTATTCAGGATGATTTTTCTATAATTTAGTTGTAATTCTCATTGGGTCCTGGGAGGTTAGTATAGTTTCTACTTACTCTGCTATCTGGAATCTCCAGCACCATTGTGGTGGCTTCTTTCTTCCAGACAATGACTGAGTTTGACTCCTAGAAGAAGAGGCAACTCCCTTAACTTCTAAATCCATTCAAGTTCTGTGTTGATTGTGCCATTTACTGAAAAAAGGAACTCCTAGTAGCAGCCTTTACAGTCTCCCCCGCCCAGGTCGAGCTCTGAAATGCCTCTAAACTGCTTGAACATTTCTTGTAGCAAATTTTTTTCTGTGGTATCTCCTTGGGCAAAGGAAACAAACAAACAAAAAAATTGTACTACATCAAACTAAAAAGTTTTTGCACAGTGAAGGAAGCCATCAACAAAATGAAAAGACAACCCACTGAATGGGAAAACATATTCACTGATACATCTGATTAGGGGTTATTATCTGAAATTTATAAAGAAATTATAAAAACCAACACCAAAAAACAAATAATCCAACTGAAAAATGGGCAAAAAACTTGAATAGGCAATTTTCCAAAGTGGACATACAGATGGCCAATAGGCATACATTTTCCATCTCTATATTTTTGCCTTTTATTTTCAAATGAAAGAGCATGAAAAAATGAGTTACCCTCTACTTTAATTAGAATATATCTGGATTTAATCCTATAATAAACTGAATTTGAAATATATTATTTACTGTATTAAGGAAATATGATATTTTAACAAGATGGTTTACCATATTAAACCATTAAAATGATTATATTATTATATTTCTTAATTAGATATTTTTTGCACTTATTATAAACACTACTTATTATTACTAGTTTTTCTAACATAGTGATTTCAGTTTCTACTTTAGTTTTTGTGCATATTTTTACAAATGGCATCGGGCTGCACTTATCATTGTATCATTGTTACGAAACTTTTTATAAGTAAAAAAATAAATAGGAATTACAAATATATATATTTAAACAGTTTTATAAATAGTATATGTTACAATACATTAGAGAGTTAATTGAAAATGTATTGGAATTGATAGGTAACTTCATTTCAACATCTTTTAAAGATAATCCTAAAACAAGATTTATTATTTGAAGTAACAGTACAGTAATGTTTCATTAAACTTTTTCTCAATGTCATTTGATTTCTTAGAATTAAAATAATATATTTTAATATAAAATCATCCATTCCATCAAGATTTTATTATTTATTAGACCGGCTTTACATACTTATGTTTTGTAATAAAAATCGTTCTCATCTACTAATTCATATTTTCTATAAGTGTTTTCACTTTTTCTTAAAATATCATACATATACCTTATCTGTTTAGCTTTTGTTGTTTCATATAGAATATACTCCGGGATTTAATTATCATTCTCTTCTATTTGTTATATAAATTAATAATTTTAGCACTACTAATTGCTTTCATTTTAAATAATTTGATTTATTTTATGATTTCCTTCTCAGTATATGAAGTTAATTATTTTCTTTCTCAATTATCTGAATACTAAAAAGCTTTAAGGGTATTTTCCTACACACACACACACACACACACACATATACATACATATATATATTTCTCTTAGGTTTTTATTATATACTCTTCTCACTACTGTTACTTTTTAATACTTTTTATTTCTAAGTGGTTAGAAAATGCTTAACCTTTTTGTTATTAATTTTATATGCAATTAATTTTCTTCCTGTAATATGGCCTATATCTGTCCTGTTTTATATAATTACTTTTTTGTTAGAATTTGTTGGGGCTTTTTAAGTACCAATGTTTATACATATCTCCCTTACATATAATTTCATTAATTATATTAGAGTCTCTAAAATGATTTAATTTTTAAATTTTATTTATCAAGACTTTGAAGCACTACTATTTTGTTTTGAATTGCTTCTTATATTTTTGTAGTGTTTAGCTTTATATTTTTGATATTATGTCATTCATTTCAGGTAATAAATTTATTTTGTTTAATCGATAAAATTGCTCTCTTTATTTTGATAAATGCCTTTGGTCTAAGATTCCAGTTTGTTTGATGTTAATATAACCCAAATGACCCCAGACTTCATTAGCCTGTGGGTACTAGGGATGCTCAATTAATATTAATATCCTAATTTGCTAGCTCATTAACCTCTACCTGTATAACAGGAGGACCTTGACCTCTACTTAGGAAGTCTCTCTAGGCAGTATCCGACACTACTCTTCACCTTTATGTGTGCAGGCAGACTCTGGGTTTCTCTTAGCTTCTCTTGCTGCTGCTATGCAGCAAGCCTCCAGGCCTCCAGGCTGGAGACGTAGTCCTCACAGTGCCATAATAACAAGACTGTCTTCTGTGACGTCAGAGAGGAAATGTTTTAGAAGAGATCCTCTGTGAACATTATCGTATAAGGAAATCAGTAAGACCCCTACTTGAGCTACCATTCAGCTTTTCTTTCCTCCAAGATTACTTAGATCTCATGACAACTGTATGACATAGGAGCTGTGATTATTCCAGATGGAAAAGCCTAACGACAAAGAGGATGAGTAACTTGCCTACAAGAAGCAGGTACTAACAAAGCCACTAATCTTTCATGCTAGTACTTCCTCAGTTTTGCAGGCTTTATTTGATTCATCTTTCTGGTGACTGAAATATATCATCAAATGCATTTTTTTCAGAAAAAGTATTTTAGGTTGTCCATTTTCTGAGTTTTTAATAGAGGTTCCACATAATTTCTTCACTGGTGCTTTACTCATGGATGACAGGATTTGGATCATCATTTCTCTCCCTGTAAACTGGAAGTATAGCACAATGTAAAACACTTTAAGGATCACCAGGGTTATCTCCTTAAAATGTACATTCATGGTAGGAGTTCATATCATTTTGATGCACATGGTTTGCGGACTATACCTAAAAACCACTGTATGGTTGTTGGCATTATAGTCTGACATCAAACAGATTGTTCAAGTCTCTGCTTTGCTTCTTATTAGTTCTGTGGACAATAAACCACAAAAAAGGGAAGAGAGTTAGTTGATACATAGAAAAACACAAAGAAAATAAGAAATATAACACAAAGTACATTAAATTTTTACCTGGTGTAGCCAAACCCTAATTACAAAACAAAACAAAACAAAACAAAATCAACCCACAACAAATAAAAAAGAACAGTTCTAACTTCCTAGCATGAAGTAAATGAATTATAAATCTGTTTTCCTTTTTTAAAAATATTTTGTTTATTTATTTTTAGAGAGAGAAAGGGAGGGAGAAAGAGAGGGAGAGAAATATCAATGTGTGGTTGCCTCTTTCATGCCCCCCACTGGGGACCTGGCCTGCAACACAGCCATGTACCTTGACTAGGAATCTAACTGGTGACCCTTTAGTTCACAGGCTGACACTCAATCCACTGAGCCACACCAGCCAGGGCTAGTGTGTTTTTCTTCATGATAGTTTGTAAGATTCTTAAGAATAAGGACCATATTATATGTACAAAGCTTAACAATTTTATATATTAATTTCTTCATTAGTAAAAGTAGCATATTTAAAATAATGTAATGTTATTTCTTATATATCAGAGGGTTGAACATTTTTTTGTTGAAAACTACTGGTAACTAATAGCAAAATTTAGGGTAGGGAAACTGCTAAGTTTCTAAAGAAAAATAAACTTGGAGAAATTTTATTTTTTCTGTAGTGGTTTTAACATTCTAGAGCTGCCTCTGAGTAACTAGACAATTGTTTTTGCTTTTATCAAAATTCATTTTCAAACAATCCTAAAGATAAAGGATTGCAAGATAAAGAAAATAAGATAATCAATATGGATTTTCTCTGATATCTTTAATATTTTGTTGAAGTGTAACAGGCTGAGGCTGGGCAATTGTTAGGAGCAATAATTCCCATAGCAAAGTTTCTTTTAAAAGTAATAATAGTAATAACAGCTAACACAATAATAACAACCACTGACCAAGCTCCTATAATTTTGTCTAGCATCCTTAAGGGTCATATTCTTCTTCTTAAATGTTATTATTATTATTATATCCTATATTTATCATAAATACAATCTATATAATTACAACAACCTTATAGGGTAAATACTATTATATTCATGTTAGAGTTCAGGAAACTGAACATTAGACATATTATGTGACTTTTCTGAGTTTCTACAATTACCTAAGTGTTGTACCAGGGATTTTAATGTAAAAAATCATCTTCTTTCTTTTCCTCTTTTTTACCATCTCTCACACATTGATGCAGACACCAGCCCACAGTGTCTGCATCATTATGGATGAAATGAGACATTCATACGGACTACCAAGTCTGGTGCAGGAAAAGGGACAGCATGGCTTTTCTCTCAAGGGGAGCAAAAGCCTTGGCCCTTGCCATGACCATCCTTTATTGGGTTTCTCCCTACATCACATTGTGGTCCTTATTTACTATACACAGGTTTGTTTTAGGTGGTTACCTTTTACAGACAACAAAGGAGCCAATGCCACTAATTACATCACAAAAGAAGGATATTTGCAAATAAAAAAGGAAAAGTGGTTGAATGGTTACACTCCATACTGGTGGGTTTTAGCATGGATTTTAGGAAGTTACAGTAAGCATTTGCTGTCCCAATTCAGAGTGAGGGAGTTTTAGCAAAAGCAAGTCCCAAAGCAGCCTAAGTACAGTGCAGGCCTGATTTCCCATGGGAGAACCCATCCGTGGGTGTAGGTCCTGTGCATCTCCGAGTGGGAGCTGGGCCCACTCCATGCAGAATGGTCTCCTAGAACACATAATTTGGAGATAGGGAAACTTAGCTTTCTTGAAATATAGTATTCACTTTTTGAAAATACAATATAATATCTGTAGTCTGATTCTAGGGATGTAACCATAGCATTCTAAGGGAGAACTTTTAAAGATCATGATGTTTTACAATTATTCACTTTATAGATACTAAAACTATAAGCCTCCTTAACAAAGATAACTCTTTTAATATGTTTAGTATACTTGTAATAAAAGACCAAGCATTGTTAATATAATGAGAATGGTTTGCACAACATCGATGTAACCTGGCAGCCAAGGAGAGTGGACTGGAATGCACATGCCACAAACAACGACAATTTCACATACTAGTTGGTGGGGGGCAGTTGACATTGTAGAGTGCATGTGTACAGTGTGGCTGTCACATTCAAAATGACTGAGCGAGTAGAGTAGCAAATCTGTATCAAATTTTACTTGAAGCTTGAACATCCATCTGCGGAAACTATTTGGATGATTCAGAAGGCCACAGTTATGGGCAACCAGTGATTGGCAGCTTCATGACAACAAAGCACCTGCTCATTCATCACACCTCATGCAGAATTTTGGTGAAACATCAAATCACCCAGGTGACTAAGTCCACTTACAGCTCAGATTTAGCTCCTTGCCACTTCTGGCTTTTCTCAAAACTAAAATAACCATTGAAAAGGCAGAAAACTGTACTTGAACAACAATTTGAAAAAAATGTTAAAAAAAATAATAAACCCAAACTGACAGGGAAAGGCAGGGAGAAGGTGAACTGTAAAAGAAAGCAAGAAAGCAAGAAAGCAAGAAAGCAAGAAAGCAAGAAAGCAAGAAAGCAAGAAAGCAAGAAAGAAAGAAAGAAAGAAAGAAAGAAAGAAAGAAAGAAAGAAAAGAAAGAAAAGGAAGAGATTTCAGACTGTCTGTGAAATTCAGGAAAACACAACAGGGCAGCTGATGGCAATTGGGAGAACTGTGTGAGGTCCCAAGGTGCCTACTTGGAAGGGGTCTGAGGCATCGTTGTCCTATGTACAATGTTTCTTGTATCTTATATCTTCTTCAATAAATGTCTCTTTTTTATATTAAATGGTTGGATTCTTTCTGGACACATATCTTTAATATTTTGTTGAAATGTAGAGGGCTGAGTTTGGGCAGTTGGCGCATACGTGCATGGAAATATTTGTGCAAAAACATGTATACATACGCGTAGTATAAGGCAAATGAAATAAAATAGTATAAAATAAGAGCATGATTATCATATATAAAAGCATAGTTTGAAATAAAATTTTAAATTGTTATGGGATGATTTAATAAACTATAGCATTTACCATATTATAAAGGAGTTTGGAAGTTTAAAGTACGTATTTATATGCAAGACTATTTGTCAGACTAGGCTACCATTTCGTTTGTTGATACTGCTAACATATGCTATATATTTTATAAAATCAGTTTAGGTATATGATGAACATCATGAGGAAATTATACTTTGCAGAAACACTTTAAGACAATTTATAGCTCAATTTCCCTTCTCTTGAGTAACAAATAGCAGCACTATCCCCCTTCACCTTGCCAATAACATCCTCAAGTCAGAAAGGGCCAGAAGATTAGATTACAAATTCTAATATTTCTTGGCACAGTAATATTTTAATATCATCACAAAAGAATAACTTTCAGCCCTCTGGTAATTATTTTTAAGTATATCTTATTGATTATGCTATTACAGTTGTCCCATTTTTTTCTCCCCTTTATCCTCTGGTAATTATTAAATTAAGCCCTAAATGTTTTATAGCTTGCATGAACTCAGAATAGAATCTGTGGCTTGAGGAAAATCTGGAAGGATATCTATTCTAATACTGCATCAGCACCACCAACATCATATGATGAAGGGATCAGCTAACTTCAAATTGAACGTGTCCTAGTTTTAGAATTCATTACTTATTATGAGATCCAATTCCAAGAATGTTCAGTTCTAATTCTTACAAAGGACTTCTTTGAACTGAAGTCACTAAAAGTTACATTCATTTGTTCTAGATCTACCCTCTGTGGTTAAACTAATAAGCTATAATCCTTCATCCACATGGAAGTGCTTTTATTATTTGAGGACAATTATCAAATCTCTGCATCATGTTATCCCCGATCCTTCAAATATTTCTCTTGATTTCTCCCTTGGAAAATCTATGCTTACTAAATGCCTCTGAAGTTGTAAAGCAAGGCAGCATTATTGCTCACAATTCCTGACTTTTTATCAGGAGCTCCTTAGGGTGAAGATTTAACATCCATAATTTTTACTCTTTGGAGAAAATTCAAAGGCCCATGACATAAAGTGGTTAATAAGTTGGCAAATTGAAAATTTTAAATTGTATGTATTCTCAGATGGCCATACAGATGCAAATCACTTAATGCATAAGAGTTAGTAAACCTGATAAGCCAACATCCACATCTCCATGTAGTTTTTTGCACATCCGAGGTAACTTTTGTTACAGTGCATGTGTTGTGTGTGTGTGTGTGTGTGTCAGTGACAAATGGCCACAGAAATAAAATCACCTGCCAGTGCAGAGCTGAAAGTAAAGTAACACTAAATGGTCTAAGAATGTCATGATGATATCCACAAGAAAAGATTTTAATAACTCATTCTTTAAAATAATCTGATAAATGACAAGTGAGTCCATGAAGTTTTTAAGGCAATTAACAAAAATATCAGTGATTATCTAACCAGTATAAATTCTCTCACTTAGTCATGAATAACAATTTATTGACAGATAATTAGTTTCTGAGTTAATAATATGTCTAACGAATGAAAGATTCCAAGCTAAAAATGTGATTTGGGAAAAGTCAAGAGAATTGAAGAACTCTGCATCTGGAAACTTATGGATTCAAGAAGGTCTAAAGATATGTCCTCCATGAATATCGGAGGTCTACAGAACTACTTATGAAATAGGCTAAGAAATGTTAGAGATTTTGCAGTCATATACACACTATAAACTGAAAGTAAGGGATGTAAAATAAGAGCTTTGCACGACTACCTGTTATTGCACCCTGTAGTCCTAGGCAGGCTAGGTAATGACCATCTAATGATATCATGTCAGACTACATAAGCTTTTGTAACTCAGCAATAAAAAGATAAATAAATTAAAAATGGAAAAAAGATAAAAATAGATATTTTTCCAAGGAAAATGTACAAATGACTAATAAACACATGAAAGACATTTGACATCATTAGTCATCAGGAAGATGCAAATCAACACAACCATGAAATACCACTTGACACCCAATAGGGTGACTAGATTAAAAAGGTCAGATAAAAACAAGTGTTGACAAGGACATGGAGAAACAGGAATCCTCATACTCTGACCCTGCTGGTTGGAATGCAAGATGGTGCAACTGCTCTGGTAAACAAACTGACAGTTCCTCAAACAATTAAGAATTGAGTCACTGCATGACCCAAGAATTCCATTCCTACATATTCACCAATAGGAATGAAAACAAATGTCCACACAAAACTTGTACATGAATATTTATAGCAGTATTATCCATTACAATAAAAAAGTATAAATAATCCAAATGTCCATCAACAGATGAATAAACAAAATGTGACATTTTATATAATTTATTATGTAACCATAAAAAAGAATAAAGTATTGATACATACTACAACTGGGATCAACCTTGAAAACATTATGCTTAGTCAAACTCACAAAAGTCCATGTATTATGTGATCCTATTCATAAGAAAGTCCACAACAGGAAAATCCATAAAGATGGAAAATAGGTAAGTGTTCACTTATGTATGGTTGGGGTAGGGTGAAGTAGGTATACTCAATAGGTCTGAACAAAAAACCTTGGTATTGGACTCTGTAGCAGGCTGAATAATGGCCACCCACAGATATTAGGTCAGAATGGTTTCTTTTCTGAGGTGCCAAAAATGTCCTAAAACTGACTGTGGTGATGGTTATACATATTTGTGATTGGTTATATTAAAAATCATTGAATTGTGTACTTCGAAGAGCTAATTATACGTTCTGGAAATAATATCTCAAAAGCTGTTTTAAAAAGAATGAAGTTAATCTCTGTGTGCTAAGATAGAAAGATACCCAAGATGAATTACTAAAATTTTAAGAAGTCAAAATAAGAAGAAATAGGTAATGCAGAACGGAAGACTACTCCGGATTATGCAAATACAATGATATAATCAGAAGAAGGGATAAGTAAAGGGTTCCCTCTGGCTGGAGGGACTTCTCATTTATCTTTGGGCAAGTGAACGAGTATCAGCAATGTGTATGGTCCTGCAAGCTATATAAACACCTACAAATGGGGCTCAGGTGAGAAGTACATAGCAGAATCTTCTCTTTCCATGGAAGCATTGCTCCCATTATCTTCTAGCATCTAGTATGGCCGGTAAGAACTTTGTTACCATTTAACTCTTCTTTCCAAGAAAACTTCTACTGACTTATTTACAGAAAGGTTTTAGAATCTTCTCTTTATCCTTGGAGATATGAAATTTCACAAAAAATTGCAAAAATTGATGGATTCCATTTATAATTCTCTTTAGTTGTCTAGCAGCCTTTTAATCTGCAGGTCTTTAACTGATTTCTTTTATACTCTTCTCAATTTCACTTTCATTAATATCTCTGATCTTACTATATTATTCTTAATTCCTGGCAGTTGTATTTTAATTTCTGAGATTGTTTTCTCTTTATATGAGTTCTTAAATGGTTTTTCATGAAAGTCTATTTTTATTTTGTGGCTGCAAAGCCTCTGACTCTGTGGGCACATAGGTAATGGTAACCATGTCAATTGCGTATTTGACTTTAGCATATGACAGCAAGCTGCAGCACCTCAAGTCAGAATAAGAAGGCCTTTACTCTGTCACATTCAATTATTACAAAGTCACACTAGAATGCTAGCTATTTCTAGGCAGGTGAGTTTATTTTTCTTAGAGGATGGCCCTTTAGTTTTCTTTTTATGGTGCAAATTTCAAACTCACAGTCATGCTACATTTATTGGACCTTGGCTTAGAGGGACACATCATGCGTGCTGTCAAACAACAGCATCATTTTTTTTTTTAACCTGGCTGGGTAGTCCTCCTTGTGCATACCTGCTGACTCTGTTTAGAGGTTCTTCATAGAGTCTCCAGTAAAATAGCCCTGAATATTGCTTTTTAAACTAATTCTCTGTTTATTCTGGCTTGTGCTATTTCTGCTTTGTTTCATCTGTCATGGAGCATGTCTGTTTTTCGTCTTTCAAAACTGTGTTAATAACAATAGTTCACTATTGGCCTTCCCTCCTATTTTCTTGGTATTTTGGGTTCATTCACATTTCTATACCTTTATTTTAATTTCAGTGGTGTTTTGTAAGAGCCAGGAGGCATATAAATGTTCTTAGGTCACCATCTTGAACCAAGAGGTATTAGAACCAAGAAAAATGTTAAATGGTATTTTTACAAATAAAATCCTGAATAGTAAAGACATACCCAGAAGAGAAAAAAAAGAAAAGAAAACCTTAGTCCTTTAATTTCTATAGCTAATAATGTAATTTATACAGTGGAAAGTATAGATAGTCCTGTTTAAAACCACATTTCATCATTTGGACCAATAACTTAAGTGGATGCAATTAAGTGGAATGTACTGCCTGGAAGAGGCTGAATATTAATAAAGGTGACAAAAAAAGTTAAGAGCCTGGGTTGGTCAAAACCACAACCACCACAACAAAAAGAAAACCAGGTGAAGCCATGGGAAGTTGTAAGGCATAAGGTAACCCTAGAATGTGCAGGGAAGACGGGACTATCCCAGAGAAGGGTTAAAAAAAGGCCTAGTGACATGTGTCTCTGAGGGCTATATTTTTGTTAAAATATATAACAATAAGACCCTGCATACTCTTGGAAAGGAGGACGACAAGAAGAATGCAATGTTTGGAGAACATTATCATACCAGCTTTATAAGCAACAGACTGGATCAAAGACAGACAAGGGCAAGGGCACTGCCTGCGAGCTGGTTGATGTAGTCCAGGAGCGAGGGCCTGAGGAACCAGCAGAGGATTGTGGCTGCGGGGACAGAAAAGCAGGAGGGGAGCCAGCCCTCTTGCTGCTTGGTTTAACTCTATTTATTATATTTTACTTTCAAAAAGAAAACAACAAAATAGGAACTGAGGGAGCAGGGGGAGGGCTAGGCAGGGGAGAGCAATGGGGGAAAATTGGGACAACTGTAATTGAACAATAATCAAAATAAATAAATATATAAATAAAGAAAATAGAAAGGACCTGAAATCAAATGTCATTATCTGTGTCATTATCAGAGTTCTAGATAAAATATATATTATATTATTTTTTCTACTTTTCTACAGTGAAAAAATAATAAAATGTAACAGTAAAATTAAACAAAGAATACGGGGAAGATCATGAGACTTTTAATAGATTTCTGTACCTGCAAAATGCACAGCATGGGTTTAAATTGTAGCTCTACAACTTGCTTGCTTAGATAAAACCGACAATTGACTCAAACTCTCCGACTCACAGATACCTAATGTTTAAAATGCAGTTTATAGTAATAGTTCCAACCTCATGGAATACTTGGAAAAATGAAATAAGATTGAGCATGGATAACCAGATTGGCTGTTCTAATTATATAAGCCTGGGAAAAGTTTTTTTTTAAGATGTGGAATCTTACAGATAAATGAGGCATATCTTAATATGTATAAACTGTTGGAACCAGGAAAATAGCTAAAGGACTGTCCCTGTGAGATTTGGCTGTCCAGGAACAGAGAACAAAGAACTGGAGGCAGATTACCATTTAAGGAGATGTTTAGGTTTAAATTTCCCATTCCCCAAACCCTGCAATGTATAGATCCCGTGCGCGCCAAAAGATAGCCAATAGCTAACAGCCACTTCTGTTTCTGTGAAATGCTTGCTTGCTTGTGTTTATAAAAAGGCCTAGCTGTAAGCGTGAGGCACGATTTCTCATCTGCAGCTCTTCTGAGCATCGTGTCTCCGGACACTCTGAGAGTTTGCCCCTGCGCAGGTTAAAACTTTTGGCCAATAAAGTAACACCTTTGAATCCTGAAAGTTTCCGAACACTGTTTCTCACGTCGGTGAATGCAACATAAACTATTACTTAAAAACCGACAGTGTTTTGTCACAATAATTTGTATTACTAAAAATAGAGCTAGAGAAAAATACATTAGCTGGAATAATTCTAATTTTAAAAGATTACTCACTGAGTCTTTACTTTTATGCCAATTAGAAAATAGCTATCATCTGACCATGACTGTTTCCTTATTAATTCAACAAATACACTTTAATTGCAGATGCACTATAGTTTTACATTTTAAATACTTCCAAGTGATCTAAAATGATTGTTTGTAAGTCTCTTTCCAAAGTACGTAGTCACTAACATATGTTGCCCACATGGCTATTTCTCCCCTACAACACACTAATATGACACCGTCTTGAATTAAATAGTAATTTTGAGGATAAAAGTTCCTTCTGGAGTTCAAAAAATTCTGAGGCAAAATCAAGAGTACCAAAGTTATTCAGATATAGGAGGTAATTAACATTAAAATACAGTACTATTTACGGCGGTTAATTTCACAATATTATTGAGGTCAATGTATTTTATGTCTATTACTCATAGTATTGCCAGAATACATCTTACTTCTGTTCTTCTTCACTCATGTGAATGACTATGTAGAATAATTCTCAATGAAAATTGCTATGGAAAAGCAGTATGGATGTTCCTCAAAAAATTTAAAATAGAATTACCATGTGACACAACAATTTTACTTCTGGGTATTTCTCAAAAGCAGACAAACACAAAAACTTGAAAAGATAAATGAACTCCTATGTTCATTGCAGCATTATTTACAATAGCAAAGATATGGAAACAACCTATCTGTTTATCAATGGACAAATAGATTAAGAAAATGTGATTTGGGTGTATATATGCACACACACACACATATATGTGCTGGAATATTATTCAGCCATAAAAATAAGGAAATCTTTTTTTAAAATATAGCTTATTGATTATACTATTATAGTTGTCCCATTTTCCCCACTCTGCACACCCCTCCCACCCACACTCCCCCCTTTCAGTTCACATCCATGTCTCATAAGTTCTTTAGCTTCTATATTTCCCATACTATTCTTATCCTCCCCCTGTCTATTTTCTACCTACCATCTATGCCACTTATTCTCTATACCTTTTCTCCCTCTCTCCTCCTCCCACTCCCCTGTTGCTAACCCTCTATATGATCTCCATTTCTGTGTTTCTGTTCCTGATCTAGGTGTTTGCTTAGTTTGTTTTTGTTTTTCACTTAGGTGTGGTTGTTAATAATTATGAGTTTGCTGTCATTTTACTGTACATGTTTTTGATCTTCTTTTTCTCGGATAAGTCCCTTTAACATTTCATATAATAAGGATTTGGTGATGATGAACTCCTTTAACTTGACCTTATCTGAGAAGCACTTTATCTACCCTTGCATTCTGAATGAAAGCTTTGCTGGATAGAGCAATCTTGGATGACCCAAGGAGGAACACACAAAGGCTCATCATAATTATATTACCCAAGATTAAAATGAAGGAGAGAATTCTAGAAGCAGCAAGGGATAAGGGCACAGTCACCTACAAAGGAGTTCCCATCAGACTGTCAGCTGACTTCTCAAAAGAGACCTTCCAGGCAAGAACGGGCTGGAAAGAAGTATTCCAAGTCATGAAAGGCAAGGACCTACATCCAAGATTGCTCTATCCAAAAAATAAGAAAATCTTATCATTTGCAACAACATGAAGGGGCCTTGATGGTATTATACTAAGTGAAATAAGTGAGATGGAGAAACACAAATACCCACATACTGTATGATCTTATTTATATGAGAAATCTAAAAACAAATAAACAAAAAACTCCAAAATACATGTAAGCTCAGAGATACAAAGAACAGCTTGCCAGAAGCAGGGGGTGGGAGTATGTAAGATGGGTGAAGGGAGTAAAGAATAAACATATAAAGTTAAAAATATATAACCCACTGGTTGTGAGGGAAAAAAAGAAAAAAGAATAATTACCAATAGTGCCATAGTGATCTGGCTTTTATGTCCTTGTGTTACTGGCTAAGAAAAGCCTAGTTAATTTTGCTCCATGGTAAATTGAAGGAAGAAATCAACCAGTTTGAAGTTAAACTAAATTTTCACTTTACACAGTCAGTGTAGTTTCTTGAAATTACCACACCAAAATCTTTCATGGATTATCAATCCTCAAGACATTACAATTAATAAAATTCATGTTTTTCTCTTGGTTCATTCAAAATAACAAGGTATTTTAGAGATCTCAGTTATAATTATAATCAAGTATTATACCTCTATTTACTGGAAAAGAGAGCTCTAAATTTTAAAAATGTCATTTAACTGATAGTATTGCATTTACCATAGTTTTTGAAAACCTTTAGACATACAATAGTAAAGCAATCATGGCTGAATCTCTTTATCCATAGGTTAACAAAATTAAATATTTTAAAAGAAAAATAACTTTTGCTAGGATATTATAGGCTATACTCTGGCATATGTAGATGTCATTTGTTGAGTTCAACAACTCATATACATATATATCCATCAATGTTAGTTAATAACAGTGTTTCTTTTACAAAATATTTTTTAATTTAAAGATTACAATTGACATAGGATGCTACATTAGTTTGGGTGTACAACATAGTGATTGGACATTTATGTAACTTACAAAGTGATCACTCTAATAAGTCTAGTACCCACCCAACACCACATATAGTCACTATAGTACTATACAAAATAAGTTTTTTAAAGTGTGACTTGGGCATTTGAGTGACAGCATGAGTTGAATATTTCTTAATGAATGCTGTTTGCAACATACAGACTGCTTTGGGAAGGACAGTGATTGGATAACTTGGCTGCCTTGTCGTTTCCTTTGTGTCAGACATCCGAGATGTGTGATCTGGGTTGGTGGTGTTCTTTGCTTATCACAGTCTATTCTGAAGTGTGCTGCAATTCATTTGATTTGGTGCTTTTTTGCTATCTTATTTCAATTTTATGTCCCATTATGAAATGAATGGTAAACATATAGCACATTTATATAAGAATCACTGGGCTAATCCTTGTGCTGGTGATGATGAACTACAATTCATAAAACACTTGAAATTACTAATCAAATGGTGCATTATCTCAGTGATACTTAGGTTTTATGGCTATATACCTGCAACTTTTAAAAAATCATTATCCTCACATATTCCTGGAGGAAAAAAATAACATGGCTATTGCAAGCCTGCTGCTCTCTAGTCCAAATCTTTATTTTTCATTAATATTGCTTTTTTGGCTCAAAGAGTTAATAACTTGAGACTTCTCAAATGTGCTTCTTGAGTTATAACAGAGCAAACTGCATCTCACAGTAGTAGAGAGGATAGGAGTCAGCCTCACTAACTATCCCTGCAATAACCCATCTTCACATAACACCAGTCTGCGCACTCCTGCAAGACATTAAAAGTACTCTTCTCTAGAGAAGTTTATTAAGGAAACTTTAGGAAAAACAGCTTAATATGAAACGTATATTAGGCTTAAAATGGAGAGCTGCTTCCCAACAGTTCTCACCCAAAAGGCAGCGAGTGGTATGGTATCAGAATGAACGCCAGCAGGGCTGTGAAAAGGTTTCCATCTGTCATTAATTTCACCCAGGCTGAGGGTGAATAAGTGCTGGTCAAATGAAATTTGCAGCAATGAATCTTGACTCATCCTTGAAATATTAATAGCAATTTATCTTTCATGATGAAATATTAAGACATCCCTACCCTTAATCCCTTTTGGTTGCTTTTTGATCATGTAATTCCCTCACCAACAAGTAGGGGAGAATATTGGTAATGTAGATAGTATACTTTTTTCTTTGTCTTTTCTTTGGTTTCAATTTTGAGGAGCAGTTATGATTACCTCTATTTTGTAATTGAGCACACCACAGACTTCAGAGAGCTGAGATGACTCCAAGAAAGAATGTATAGTAGGGCCAAAATTTTAGCTCATCACCAGACACAAAAATCTGTGTTTTCTCCATAGCATGGCATTTGTTTAGATTTAATTTTTCATGGTGTAAATATTTTTAAAATGAACTATAAGTGTCCAAAATAATATCAACATTTTGCATATTAATCTTGATTAACACAGGGGTGTTTTGTAACTCTAGGAGTCACAGATGCATTTGTAGAGGATGACATGAGGGGCATCAGCACCATGTAAATGCAGTGATGTGGCTTTGGCCACCACCCGATTCCTCTTCCTTCGTTTCTTCTTTCCAGTCTCAGCTTCCTCCACATATTCCTTAACATTTGGACCCACAGAGCAATTCATTTTAATTGCCTGAATTTGGGAGACCAATGAAACAGAGAGGAATTTATACATTTTTGCTAGTCTTCTCAGAAATCAAAAGGATGCTATTTGAAAAGAACCATCTTTCTGTTGATAAAATTCGTAATAACATGTTAAAGGTATACTTTTATTCTGTCACTATATGTTTAAAGTAGGAAGTTTAAAGTAGGAAGTTCACGTACAGATGTTGTATGTATCTCTCTCCAGCATTGAAGTGCAATAGTAACATGAACATTCTAAATCTCTTCATTTTCTTTGGGTAGGTGCTTGGGATTCTTTTGCTAATATCTTTAGATATAGTAGATCCTGTGGGAAGGAAGGAGAGCAGATTAGCACTTACTGAGTGGAGGTACCAGACACCATACATAACACCCAATATTTTACTTAACTCTTAAGATTGTTCTCCAGGAAATGTGCTAATATCCCTATTTTTATAGATGAAGAAATTCGGGTGCAGGTTGGCTAATTACTGGCCTAAATGACTAAATATGGTTTTAAACAGGACTATCTATACTTTCCACTATGTAAATTATATTATTGGCTATAGTAATTAAGGGACTAAGGTTTTCTTTTTTTCCTGCTACAGTAGCCTTGAAGATAGCCTTGAAGTAATCTTTTCTTTTGAGTATAATCATTGTCAATACCTGGTAAATATATTAGGGAAATCTGGTGTCCTTTGACAAAATTTAAACTGATAATTATAGAATTGATATTGGTCAGATAACAAAAGTTTTTTTTCCATTTAATATTACATTCATTAATAACAATACCACAAAATTACTTCTGCTTAAAACCTCATAAAACAGAAACTAATCAAAATACCACTTACAGCTAATGATGATTTTAATTTAGCTGTATATGCCTCAAAGGCTAGTAATTAGAGAGCAGTTACATGCTTTTTGTTTTGCAAAATAAATTATTGCTGTATGTTTTACTACAATTTTCTCTGTTTAATTTTGCTAAAATAGTGTTCTCTGTGCAAAATTTGAAAACGATCTAATGACTAGATAACTTAGATAACCAGATTACAATCAATTTTCTGTTTAAAATAATGTCTCATGAAGATGTTTTGAACAGTGAAACTGGCCACAAATGTGCTGTAAAACAACAGAAAAGAGGCAAGTAAATAAACTCTTTGCAGCCCTTGATTGCAGGCCACCACTCATTTTAGACTTAATGAAGGGTTTTTGTTTAACAAGGGGAATGCGAATCACAGGGATGTTTACCATAGGGGTGTGGCTCTAAACAGTGTAGCTTACGTTAAAATTGTGTATTTCCCTCAAACAGACATGATTGCTGGTATTCTCTCTTTAGAAAGTAAGTTACGATCAATGATATTAAGTTATCCTCTTGACTGGTCTAGAGGTTTTAATAAAAGGAGGAGGAGCAGGGCATTTGTTCTGTTAGATGCAAAGAACACCCACTGCAGAATTTTGAATAGTGCCAACAACCATTCTTCTTTTTTCTTTTTTTTTTTTAAATTGTCGTTCAAGTACAGTTGTATCTATTTTCACCCCACCATGGCCCCCACTCCACCCATCCCTGCTTCCCACCCTCAAACCTACCCCTTTTGGCTTTGTCCCTGTGTCCTTCATACATGTTCCTCGATGGACCTTCCCCTATTTTCCCTCACTATCCTTCTTCCCCTTTCCCTCTGGTTACTGTCAGTTTGTTCTTTATCTCAATGTCTCTGGTTATATTTTGCTTGCTTTTTTGTTTTGTTGATTAGGTTGCACTTGTAGGTGAGATCATATGGTATTTGTCTTTCACCCCCTGACTGACTTCACTTAGTACAATGCTTTCTAGTTCCATCCACTGTGGGAATGCAAACGGTGCAGCCACTGTGGAAGACAGTGTGGAATTTCCTCAGAAAACTAAAAATGGAACTGTCTTTTGACCCAGCAATACCAGTCTTAGGATCATACACTGAAAACCCTGAAACACCAATTCAAAAGAACCTATGCACCCCTGTGTTCACAGCAGCACAATTCACAATAGCCAAGGGCTGGAAAACCCTGGGTGCCCATCAGTAAATGAGTGGACCAACAGCCATACTTTAATACAAAATTCCTTTTAAGACAGAGACCATCAAAAGGGTGAGGTGTATGTGCCATCATTTGAACTCCAGAATGAGAAAAACAATAACATCCTAATTGGGATTGAAAGTAAATTGATAGCTGCAAGAGTAAAGGGCTAAATTTTGGATATTTAACTATAGGAGCTGCTATTTCTTCCCTACATGTGAAAAAAAAAATGTTTTTTTGCTTGCTCAAAATATAAATAATAGACATTCATTTTTAAAAATTAAATAATATGTATTAAACAAGGGGAGAAAAGACCTGAAGGTCATCTGGAATTTCCAACCCTGGGGTAAAGGTAACCAACATTAATTTCTGATGACTGTCTTTGTGCTTTACTATACACAGATACTTAGATTTTTACACAAATAAGAAGACCAGTTCCATTATATCCTGTGGAAATGGTAGACCCCCAGAGGTGTCCAAGATGTAGATGTACAGATACATAGTACACATGCTACTGCTATTTTGGATGTTGGCGGGGAGAGGGGATATAAATGTAGGGCTTTTCCATATACCAGTTTCAAATATTTATCTCCTTCCAAGAACATCAGAACATGAAATTTAATCATATCTAATACTATAGATATTTTATCATATCTGTAATTTTAGGTCCAGTTGTCTGAGAAAAGTTAGATCATGCCACATAAACTTTTCTTCCTGTCGCTTTTATCACTTGTTTCGTAAAAGCTGGTTAATATTTCATATTATGCATGCATCTCCATTTATTCAATGTTCCTTTATTCATAGTTTCAATTCTTGGCCATTATAAGCAATAATAAAATAAACATCTTTGTATGTGTCCTACCAACTGGTTGCGTAACTTCCTACAAAATGGATTTACAGTAGAGAAATTTCTGAGTTGAAGACCATAATATATAAATTTTAATTGGGGATCTATAACTCTTGATATTTCCCACTGCATTTTATATACATTACATTTTCCCGACATCAACACTGGTTTTGGATATCTGACCACTGGTGAATTTTGAGCATCAGTTCAGATGCTGGTTGACTCTGTATTTGCTCTTCAGGTCTTCGTCCATTTTCTATTTTGTACCTTTTCCTTATTAATCAGTAAGAATATGATTACATTATTGACATTAATCCTTTGCATCCAGAGAAAATTAATATATCTGTACACATCTTTTTATCTGTTAACATTTTTGTCATGTAAAACTTTATATTTTTCTATACTTATTATATAAATATAGATAATTTTTAAAATTACTTCTAGGTTATGGAGTCTTACCTGGGGAGATAGGGATTTAGATTTACTGCAAGAAAGCCTCATTTTATTATATTACTTTGTACTTTTAACTTTTTCATCTATTTTGAATTACTTTTACATATGATATAAGATGGAATTCCTGTATAGTTTCTTCAAGGAACAAGTTTATCTTTTTCTTCTACGTTTTATCTAAAACTGTTTTAGCGCTCACCATAATAGGTATTTGCTTTTAATTTTTGATAGACAGTATTATAATTAAAGAGATCTCTTTTAATTAAAGTTTTTATTAGCATTGGTGGCAGGATTTAATAAATGTATTTTAGCATCTCTTGATATATTGTGTTTATCTCTACTGATTTATTCATGTGATTGATTATATAGCTAGATTTCCTGATTTTAAACACCTATGCATCTTTAAGATAAACCTTGATCTCTTATAGTGTTGTCATGTAATAAATATATTGAAAAATTGCATTTGCTAAGCATTATTTAGAATTTTTATAACATTATCAATAAATGAGACTAATCTACACTATCAGGGTTGTTTCTTCCTTTCCAGGTTTGTTTTAAAATGCTGGTTTCATAAATCAAATGCAAAGTTTTCTATCAGCAATATTTTAAAAAATCTTAAAATCATCTGTTCTTTAACAGTTAGCTAAAACTGAGCCCTGAAATCTGCCTTATGATTTTTTCCCATAGTAACTTTAATCAGCAATCCAACTCCTTCAGGGGTAATTGGCCTACTTAAATTCTCCACTTGTTCTAACATCAGTTTAGATATTTTGACAATATTTTTATCGGCAAACATGCAATTTCTCTATGTTTTCATTTCTTTCAATGAGATGTATGTAGTCTTCTCTGATGGTTCTTTACCTTCTTTTCTTATTTTCCTTTTATTTTTGTTTTCTATTGTTTCCATTTCAGATTGCAAAGATTTATTTATTTTATTAGATAAGTAATCTAATAAAAATTTATTCTCTCTCTCCTATAAATGCAGGTATTTTAAGTAATAATGTTTCTGATACACTACTTACTCTGTATTACATAAGACTTTTTTTTTACAAAATATTCTATCCATTGTTTTCTAAATAATGACCAATTTTCATAATTATTCTTTGATCTAGGAAAATGTTTTTAATTTCAAATTATTTAATATAATTCACTCATTTATGCAAATTTGTATTATATTATGTCAAAGTATGTTAAACTTCTACTTTAAAAAGTTTGTTAGTTTTCATTATAGTCAATTCCATATTTTTTTATTAATTTTAATTTGTATCTTTATTAATTATGATGACACATTATTTTCAGAGATATCAAAATGTAAAAAATGTATAAGAACCTACTCTTTCATCTGCTCCATGTTATTTAGATTGTTTTCCTTTACCCTTAGTTTTACTAGCTTGACCATGATTGATCTTCATTTTCTTTTTACCTCTGAAAACTTGAAGAGATTATTCCTTTGAAGTTATTTTTTTTTAATTTTTATTTTAATTGTTGATCTTGTACAGTTTTCTGTCTTTTATTCTCACCCCAACCCACCACCCCAGCCCTTCCCTCCCATTTCCACCCCCCCATAGTTTTTATCCATGTGTCCTTTTTACTTGTTTCTGTAAATCCTTCCCCTTTTCCCCTGAAATTCCCTCCCCTCTCCCCTCTGGTGACTTTCAGCCTGTTCCCAATTTCTATGTCTTTGGTTATATTATGCTTGTTTCTTTGTTTTGTTGATTAGGTTCCTGTTAAAGGTGACTTTGAAGTTATTTTTAACAGCTACAACACAGTATAGATTTCTAAATAGCTTTTAATTCTTTTCTATCTCCATTACAGAATATATTCTCTTTTATTATTCTTATTCACCTCTCATTTCCTCTCATTTCAGTGAGAAATATGGAAAGCTTTCTTTCTGTTTTCTTTTTTTTTAATTTTATTTTAATTGTTGTTCTTGTACAGTTTTCTGTCTTTTACTCCCATCCCAGCCCTCCCCGCCTCCCTCCCATTTCCACCCCCCCTAATTTTTGTCCATGTGTCCTTTATACTTGTTCCTGTAAACCCTTCCCCTTTTCCTCTGAAATTCTCTCCCCTCTCCCCTCTGGTGACTGTCAGCTTGTTCTCAATTTCAGTGTCTTTGGTTATATTATGCTTGTTTGTTTGTTTTGTTGATTAGGTTCCTGTTAGAGGTGAGATCATATGGTATTTATCTTTCCTCATTTCAATGTTTTTCTTGGAAAATTAATTCTGAAATTAATGGAATTTGCTTTGATGTATGTCTGTTTTAATTCAAATATTTTTTTAAACTTATACATTTCCAGAAAGTATATACTGAAATATATTAAATACATATATATTTATTGCTCACAACTTTTTCCTCTTCTTAGGATTTGCCTGCTTTCAAGGTTCGTGTTATGTAACCTCATTTGCTGTTCTGTTAAAATAAAATGCAGAATCTGGTAGAAGTAATGCCTGCTTGAGTATACTAACAAGGGTAATAATATGGGTGTAATAATTTATAGTTTTAATTTGAACATTTTACCCAAAATGTCATATGGTATGCTTGAGAGTGATATTGTTATGTCACCGAATTACATGCTTATGATTTTGTAATAAAAGGTATTGTGATGAAAAAGGGGCATTATTTTTGCCGGACCCTGTATTTGTCCTTAGATGAGTACTTGGTAGTATACTCTCAGAGTTCTTGAATATTTTGTAATACATTTTTAAAATTTTCTGTCAGTGATAACATCTCGGTTGAGCACAGAATTCTGCAGTGACACTCCTTTTATCTGACTCATCTGTTGATGACATTCCAGTGCCTCCCAGCTTTCGTAAATGCCAACGAACACTCCAAAGGAAGTTTGCTATTGTGAACATGGGGAAAATTTTTTTTCTCTTTCAGGACTCTTCTAAAAATATTTATGTTTTATTTCAGGGTGGGAGTGGTGGGGGTAAATGCAGACAACTGTACTTGAACAACAATAAAATATTTTTAAAAATTTATGTCAGCATATAAATTTGAAGATAAATATGCATATTTATGAAATATGTACATTAAGTATTTACATATATGTATTTAAATATACATAAATATGTTTTTTACATGTATATGGGTCCTAATAGAAAGAATAAATTTTCCCCCACCAAAAATAGGAAAGTGCTTTTGAAATGTTTGTTGATACTATGAAAATTAAATATGCATATAAATATAAATATATTGATATACAGATATAGTAACTTATGTATATATATATTTTACCAAAATTTCTCATTACTTCATCAGAGACCAAACTTTATTTCTATACTAAATTTATATACTAAACTTTTAAATTCAAAAGGTAGAGTTTTCAGCTTTAAGAGATCTTTTTAGTTTTGTTTTGATCTCCTTGAAGGCTCCTCCTTTGTTTATTTGTCAATCTGTTCTTGCTTTAGTTGTTTCACTTCAATTTCATTAAGCGTAATGTGATTTTTCAACCTACTCCACCACTCAACCAAGCTATTTTGGATCCTAATGAAAGAGAACTAAAAGAATTTGTCACTAACTTATCTACACTGCAAAAGATGCTACAAGAAATTCTTCTGGATGATAAGAAATTATAATAGTCACACAGAAAAAAATAAAGATCATCACAAGTAATAAATACCAAGTACAAAAGCAAAAGACTATTTTCCTCTTGCTTCATATCTCATAATACCTTTATAATTAATATGAATGCTTACAATGTTGCCATGTATACTTTAACATGTATGTAGATGTTATATACAAGGAACTATAGCATAAAGATCAAACTGTAGATACCTATAGTTGCCAGTCTTACCTATTTTACATAAAATGTTATATTAGTAAATATAACATTTAATTGAACAGTTAATTTATCCACTGTTATCACTGCAGCAACCAGTAAAAAGGTAAGGGAAAGGGGTACATCTGAAAAACCATCAGGAATACTAAAATGAAATTCCATATAGATATTCGAATAATCCAAAAATGACAAAATAGAAGAACAGAAAAGAAGAAATAAGTAGGGAACAGATCACAACATCTTATTTCTAGACCCAACCATATAAGTACATTAAGCATAAATGTGCTAACCATTTCAATAAAAAATGTTTCAGAGTATTAGATTAGGTAAATGAAAGAAGATCCAGGTATATGCTGTCTGCAATAAACATTCTTTAAATGCAAAGACACTGACAGTCCAAATGTAAAAGTATGGGAAAAAACAGATTCTGCCTAGAGTAAGTACCAGAGAATTGGAATTATATTAATGTAAGATGAAGCAGATTTTAAAGGAAAGAGTATTACCATATTTTTAAGTACAAATTTATCAAGAAGATAACATTTAATGAGTAAATACTACCAATCATAAGCAAACTTTTAGAAAACAGAGGAAAAGGGCAAAATCCCAATTCATCTTATGAGGCCATAATAACTAAAGCCAGACTCAGGCACAAGAAAAAAAAACCTATAAACCAATTTTCCTACTCACAATAATGTAAAAATTTAATTAAATATTAGCAAATAATTTTGAATAATTAGAAAAAATTAGCCCCATTTACAATAGCATAAAAATATGTAGGTTAAATTTAAAAGAAAATATGCAGTACCTGTTCAGTACAAAAAAATTGCAAAGGAGCATTAATAAATATTTGAGATATTTCTTCTTCATGGATAGGAATATGCCAGGTAGTTATAATGGTAATTCTTGTGAAATTCATGTATAGATTTAATCCATCCTCAAACAAAATCCTGGGAGGCAAGGGCGGGGCTTCTGGCTATTGCCAAATGAAAAGATCAATAAATACTTTACTTAAAAAGGAACTGTAAAGCTGGACAATATTGGCAAAACAATTGTATTAACACTCTATAAATTGACCAAAGATATACAAAAAGATGAGAAAAGTTTATGCTTGAAAAACTGCTGAATATAACCAAAGAACAGTGGAAATCCATAACACTTTGGTCTGGGGCTGATCCCTCACCAACTCCTGGAATGCAGTAGTCTTGCCAAGGAGGTGCAGGCTGTGAAGACTGGTACCCTCTCTGCTTTGGTCAAAGGGGCTCACTCAATTTGGAGCAGTGAGCAATGACCAACATACAATGGCATTGTCAATACAAATGACAGTCTTGGAAGTAGGTAGGTGAGGAGGGTGATGTCTCTATTAGCCTGAGTTTGTGCTCATGGTTGTGGGAACTATGTTGTGTCGATATGCAAAAGACTGGAGAAAAACCCAGGGACACACTCATCACTGCCCTCAAAGCTGCACCTATGTGTGTATTTTTGCACACAGGAAATATGAAAAGGTCCAGAAAAAAATGGAAAAAATATAAGCCAGAGGACACTTGAAAATGGCGTCAACTTTAAATGTTTCTCCCACCCATACACAGATCTATGGACAAAGAATGGACACCTTACTAGATCAAGGTGTTCGAGCATCATTTCTGTATTATAACTAGGTGATGATTCTCAGCATATGAACAAACAAAGGCATCCCCTAGGTAGCCGTGCTTGAAAACAAAAACAAGAACAAAAACACTTTAAAAAGTATAAACAAAGATGCTCACACACTGTAGTACAAACAAATTTTACAGATTTAGACTAGGAAAGTCACTGATGGAAAGAGAAGTAAAACAGCAACAGTAACAACTCTCCAAGGGGGCAAATGAGAATCTAGAGAAGTTAAAATATATTATCCAAAATGTCAAGATTTTAACCAAAAATTGCAAGGCAAGAAACAAAAGTGTAAACCATCCTGAGGGTGCAGAGGGAGCAGTCAACTGACTGATTCTATTGTCACTATTATAAATATGTTCAAAGAAGTGAAGAAATATCATGTTTGAAGAGTTAAGAGCAAGCATGACAACAGTAAATCAATAGGTATAAGTGCTCAAAAAAGACATTGAAATTAGAAAATTTATTTAAAAATTGAAGTAAATCTAACAGAAACTCCAAGACCTATGGGATAATATAAAGCATATCAATAAACATTAAATGGGAATCAAAACAAAAAACTATAACCTGTATGATGCTGTCTATATAAAACTTCAGAAAAGCAAATGTAGTATTAGTATTATGTAAAGTCGCTCTGTTGTTGCCTGGAACTGAGGATCATGGAGTGCATCAACATTAAACAGGCAAAGCAAATTGATGAAGAGAGGACTAGTAGTGCCCTCCTCAATTTTGTAATAGAGTTTAGCAGAGATCAGGCAGTAAGTTTAATAAGACTTCAGTGAAATATATAGTAGAAGGAAAATACAACCAAAGAAAATAATACTTGCATAGGCTCAATCTTCAAGATTTTTCTAGACCAGCTCCTTGTGTTACCTGTGGCCTGTCTCCATCGGAAGTATCTCAGTGCCTTAGAGAGTCTAAGCAAAACGATCCCTTGTCCTATGAGAAAGATCATTTTTTTTCTCCATGAGACTAAGATCTTCGTACCTCTTCTACCACCTAACTGCAGTCTTCACTGGGTAAACCACAGGTTTATCCACAAGATGGTTTATCCACATGATGGTTCAATATTGCAGCCAGACAATGGAATGACGTCTCTTCATTTCTAAAAGTCTTCAGTTTTTCACTCTCAGATATCACCACAGGTAAGACATCAATATGCAATACACACTATTCTGCCCATGCTTAATCCATTTTCTTTTTAATCTACAACCATGAAGTTTCAAAACATCCAGGGTTCCATTTACAACCAAATTTGCCATGTTGTATAAGGGTTAAATGAAAATTTAAGGATGTTTATGAAGATTTCATCACCATACCTGGCACAGAAAAGTGTGCAGTAAATGCTGTATCTCTCTTAAATGTTTTCCCAGAAAGAAATATTTGATTTATCAGTATGTCATGAAATGTTTTAATCAGTTACATGACTATATTGAATTTATATTTTAAAAGGTTGTTCAAGGGGAAGTGTGGGGGAAAAGACTAATACCTAGGAATCTATTCATTTAAGATAGAGGGGGAACGATAAAGAAGGATGAAGCTATAGACATAGAAGCCAAAATGTAAGCCACACATATATGTTAATTTTTAAATGATTGTATAGATAATGAAGAGGTCATGATGGTCTTTATGTAAGTGGAAAAGATCAAAACTGTGTTTTAAGGACACATTTCTAGATTAATGTAAGGAAGATACCTAAGATTTGGAACTAGAACAGGGAGATGTTAGAATTTAATTGCCCAGGTAATAAATGCTTGAAGCCTGACTTATGGTGATAGAATTAGTAGTGATAATAATAGTCTTTAGGATAGTTAATGTTATTGAATGCTTGCTCTTTGCCACAATGCCAGGTACCACTCCAAATATTCATTTAATTTTCACAACAATGCTGAGTACTATTAATACTTCTATTATCCTCATTTGGCAGAAGTTAGTAACTGCTGAAATCAAATCCAGGCTAACTCCCAACACTGTGCTTAAAAACTACACCAGGTGGAACATGGTAAAGAGAGAATGACTCACCAGGTGCCAGTGGTCAAAGACCAAGGACACATGACACAGAGAGTTGGAAACAAGCCCTCAGGACTTTAATTCTTATAATTCATTCTCCTTCTTCCCTTAGCTTGAACTTAACACTTCTCTGAATTTTCCCCCTACTGTAACAGCTCTTAATGTGAAAGATATGTCATAATTCTTTCAAATATTCTGATTTAGTTCAGTCTTGCTGAGTTCCTGCAGTTTCTGGGGTTTGTGAGAACTTCAGTGTCAATCATTATTGGAATTCCTCCTCCTCTACTGCAGTACACAAGCCCCAGAAAAACGATCAGGCAGCCTGTTTCTCAGTCCACAGTGGACTGCTTTGGCCAGCCTTTGTTACTCAATATCATTGGTCAGGCATGACTCTGATGCTCACAGCCAGCATTGACATTGAGGGCTACCAAGGCACCCAGAAGTGAACATTCTTATATGGGCCCATGTCACTGTGTGTGTGTGTGTGTGTGTGTGTGTGTGTGTGTTACATGCTGTTGACTCCTGGTGACCCTATGAATGAGTGATATGCACAATGTCCTGTCTACAAAAGCCCTACTCACTACCTGTGAACTCATGCTTATGGCTTCTTTTATAGACTCAATTCATCACATATTTAATCTTCTTTTCCTGCTGCCTTCTGTTTTTTTTCCAGGATTTATTGTCTTTTCAAAAGAACCCTGCCCCACCTGGGATAGCCTCAGGGAATCACTGAATCGCCATCTTGGTTATCAGATGAAATGCCATGGTATCTCCATGCTTGTGCTCAGGAAACCCTTATTACACTCAATGATGGCTCCAAAGCCAAGGGCAGTGATCCTGGCAATTTGAATATTGCAAAGAGAAGCTGTAAGTGCTTCCTTTAAGTGAAAAACTGAAAGAAATTACTAAAAAGACATAATAAACATAAATTTATTGACACCAGACAAGTTTTGACACAAGTAAAAGAATACCTTGTAAAATTTTACAATTATATTCACAGGTTTTTTATATTTCTGTCTTGTGAATTGAGAAAGAATAAAAAAACTCAGAGAACTAACGACACAGTGAATCACAGTTCAATTATATTTCTCTATACCACATCTTACATTTAGCAAGTAAAACAAAAACTGTCTCATTTACAATAGCATTAAAACTGTAAATTAAATGGGAAAAATCTAACAAGATGTGAACTCTATTAAAATACATAAAACTGCCTTAAGAAACACTTTAAAAGACAAATAGAGGGAGAGATGCCATATTCATGGATATAAGACTAACACATTATCTAGATAGCAGATCTTCCTCAAATTTATTTGCCATTATTTCTGTTTTTCTCTTGTGGAAGTTGACAAAGTAATATTTAAATAAATATGAAAAATAATAATGCAAACATTTTTGCAGAAAAAGATTGTTAGGAAGAATTAGTCTCAAGATATCTTGACATATTATAAAGCTCTAATAATTTAGAGATTGTAGAATTGAGGCAGGATAGAGTTGGGCCTGAGAGCATCGTAGAGAACCAAGACACAGACACAGACTGTAATATATGACAGAGGAAGAAGGTAGAGCAATGCAGAATATGGATATTCCAATAAATTGTGCAGAGCAATTGAGTACCATTTGAAATAAAATAAAATTGGTTTCATGTCTCACAACATACAAAAAAAAAAAAAAATCCAGGTGGTCTGAGGTTTAATTGTGGAAGGAAAAAAATATAAAGCATTTAGAAGGTGTTATAGAAATATATATTTAAGGTTTCATAGTAGTAAATGATTTCTTAAACATGACACAAATAGCAATAGCAATAAAGGAAACCATTGAGAAATCTCCATATGACAAACTGTCTTTTAATTAAAAGATAACAAAGGAACAGTACAAAAACAAGTTACAGAATAGAAGACACTTAAATAAAGGATTAGAATCAATATATAAAAATACCTCAAATTAAAAAAATTGATGCAATTTTAAAAAAGGAAAAAGACTTTCACAAAAGTGGATTTCTACATGACCAGTAAGGGCATGAAAAGTGACTCAATATTATTGTTGTTTCTATAATTGCAAGTTAAAATTGCTATGAAGTAGTGTACATTTATCAATCTAAAATGGAAAGGGTTGGGAAAGCAGCTGTTGATAAGGATGTGGCACAGACTCTCTTGCACTGCTATGGCAACATACATTTGTTTAATGTGTTACAATAGTGTGTACCACCTAATAAAACTGAAAAATGTAATTCCCAGGAGGACTGGCACGTGTGCTCCAGAACACTTATATGTGAAAGTGCGTAGCATCATTGTTGACAAAACTGGGTATGGTAAAGTTAATAATAAATAAAGAAATAAATACTAAATTGTGATATATCCACACAATATAATTTTGAGCGGAGAAACAGTAATCAAAAAGTCTGTATTATTAATGTAAAATTCAAAAGCGGATAAATCTAAATTCTATTGTTTACAGATACATGATTATATGGCAAAACTGTAAAGAAAAGCTAGGAAATAATTATCACAAAAGTTAAGATAGTGGCAAGCCCTAGATATGGAGGGGCTTATCCTAAGTGTGGCAGGAGTTGTTTTGGAGAGAGAGTTGAGGGCATTTTCTGGAGTGTGAGCAGTGTGCTATTTTTGGACCTTTGGGTTCATTTTATTTTACTCATTTTATTATCCTGTCAATATGTGTTTTATTTATGTTCTATTTTATGAAAAATGAAAAAGCAAAATATTCACAATACCAAGTAAAATATGTTTTTGAGAAAAATCTGAAGTTGTATCAGAATTTATACAGCAAAATAGAAAATGTTACTGAAGGATATTAATAAGAACCCAAATAAGTGAAGAATGCATCACATGAATGAATTACAATAGTCAGTATAGAAAATATTTGCCTGTATGACACATAATTTTTAGATTAGCCAAAATCACAAAAGGGTTTGTCATGTTCCGAAGTTTACTTCTAAAAAGAAAATTTCAAGAGTAGCCAAAATCATTCTGAAAAAGTACGAATACATTTTGGTTCTAAATGTTACTTCCACAAGGACCTACTTCTGTTACCTTTAAAATAAAGTCAGAGGTACTTAAAGTCATTTACCGCTCACAGAATGTAAGAATACTTTCACTTTCTTTCTTCAAAAGACCTCTAAAGCCGGAAAATATTATTACTTCTTTTAGCATCTCATTTCATCTGTATTGACTTTCATTTTTGAGGCCTAGGCTAAATCTCTTGTCCTTAAGTTTCTAATTTTGTCACCAACTTTTGTGCTATAAGCCTTCAAATTCTAAGTTCTCATCATCCTTTTCACTCAGTTGGAAAAAATAAAAATAGTTTATTCCAGAAGTTTCTTTCTTTTTGGTTGTGTTTCTCTAAAATCCGATTGGATCAGAGGGTCTGAATGAGTGTGGAGGGTGGGTAGAGGGCAGCAGGCATATGGAAGTTATAAGGGAAAATCTTGTTTGGAGAAGTATATTTTCACTTTTACTGGCCCTGCCATTTAAATAGCATTACAACAAAGGGTTGTTATAATCAACAATAATCTTGGTTTACAAGTTTATTGCCGAGCTCAAGCTAATGGAATATTTATATAACACAACGTATAACTAGCACTATATGATTGCCAGTATATTTTTACTTACATTATTTTATTTTATTCTCCGAATTAGGATTCCTACTATGTTCCCCCTGATTAGGAAACCCAGAGTGTTGACATGCATTGCCCCAGGACTCCACTGTTACAGCGGAACACGCACCAGAAGCCAAGTCTTCTGAGGATTTGGCCAATGTTTGTTCTTTATCACAAATTCCAGTTTTTATTTGATATATCAAAATTTCAGCATCACAAAATGATTGGTCATCATGATAGAATTTGTGTAATGCATTACATTTTTTGGTTACTAGGTGATTTCTCTTGTGAAAGCGTACACTTCCTGCTATCACCATTCATGGGAGGTGGAAGTGTGGTCCCCCAAACATGTCTTCATCCTAATTCCCTACACTGTGACTATGTTACATTACATGGCAAGAGAGAATTAAGGCTGCAGATGGGATGATGGTTGCTGACCTTAAGATGAAAGATTAGGCTAAATTTTCCAATGAGTCCAAGGTAATCACAAGGAGCTTTTAAATGCAGAGGAGAGTCAGCATCATATGAGAAGGACTGAACCAGTCATTGCTTGCTTTGAAAATAAAAGATGGCATGAGGCAAGAAAGCCATGAGGCCTTAAGAAGCTGGAAAAGACAGGAAAATTAATTCTTTTTGAGAGATTTGTTGCCCATCATCAAATACATGGGGTGTTTTTACACACCAGTTCTTCAATTCTCCAGCACTAACTGGTTGTCCAACATTTCAATTCAATTCTGACGCCAACTCCCAGAGTTAGCACAGACTCCCCAAGTTAAGGGGTCAGTCCCACAATAGTGCCCCTACACCAGATGCCAACTACAAATGCATTGCCCAAGCTGCCTGGTTGACTATAAATTTAGGGGTTCCTATGAGTCCTTGTTGGGTACCATAATTTGCTGGAATTACAAAACTCGGGAAGACATTTTACTTACTAATACTGGTATATTTTAAAGGATACAACTCAAGGGCAACCAAATGAAAGATATTCACTGGGCAACTTATGGCGTAGGGAGGTATACAGAACTTCCACGTCCCATCTAGACATGCCACTCTCCCAGACCATGGTGTTCACCAACCTGGAAACTCTCCAAACTCCATTGTTTAGAGCTTTTTAAAGGAGGTTTCATTATTTAGACATTATTGATTAAATCACTGGCCATTAAACTCAGTCTCCAGACCTTCTCTTCTTCCTGAAGGTGAGGGGTGGGGTGGGGATGAAAGCCTCAACCTTCTAATCATGACTTGGTATTTTTGATGGCCAGCCTCCATCTTGAAGCTATTAAGAAGCACTTCAGCTAAGAGTCATCTCATTAACACAACAAAGATAATCTTATCACTCAGGAGGTTCTAAGGGTTATAGGAGTTCTGCCAGGAAGCAAAGATTAAGAGATTTTTTATTGAATTTATTGGAGCTGTATTGATTAATGAAATTATATGGGTTTAAGTTCTATAATTCTGTATACGTCATCTGCATATTGTATTGTGTGTTCAACACCCCAAATCATGTCTCTTTCCCTCATTATATATCCCTGCTTTATCATTTCCTGCTTCCCCCATCCCTATTTCCCTTTGGTAATGACCACACTGTTGTCTATTTTTTTACTTAATCCCTCCACCTATTTCACTCAGCTCCCCTAACCTCTCCCTCTGACAACTATGAGTCTGTTTCTATTTGGTTTATTAGTTTATTTTGTTCATTAGATAGCATATACAAGTGAAATTATATGTTATTTGTCTTTCTCTGACTAGCTTATTTCACTTAGTATAATAATCTCCAGGTCCATCCATGCTGTCACGAAAGGTAATGTTTCCTTCTTTTTTACAACCAAGTAGTATTTCATTGTGTAAATGTTCCACAGCTTTTTTTATCCACTCATCTGTTGATGGGTACTTGGGCTGCTTCCAAATCTTGGCCATTGTAAATAATGGTACAATGAATATAGGTGGTGCATATGTATTTTTTCAAATTAGTGTTTCAGGTTTCTTTGGATAAATTCCCAGAAGTGAAATAGCTGGGTTATAAGACAGTTCCATTTTTAATTTTTTGAGGTAACTCCATACAGTTTTCCACAGAGGCTACACCAATCTGCATTCCTACCAACAGTGCATGAAAGTCTCTTTTTTCACATCTTCACCAACACTAGTTTTTTTGTTGATTTATTGATGATAGCCATTCTGACAGGTATGTAGTGATATATCATTGTGGTTTTAATTTGCATTTCTCCAATATTTAGTGACACTGAGCAGCTTTTCATGTGTCTATTGGCCATCTGTCCTCTTTGGAGAAGTGCCTATTCGGGTTCTTTGCCTATTTTTTAATCAAACTGTTTTTTTTTTTTTTTGGGTGCTGAGTTTTTTATAAATTATGGGTAGGAACCCTTTATCACATGTATTAATGAGTATGCTCTCCCATTCAGTGAGCCGTTTTTCATTTTGTTGATGGTTCCCTTTGCTGTGCAAAAACTTTTGTATATAGAGAAGCCTAAAGATTCCACGAAAAAATACTATTAGAACTGATAAATAAATTCAGTAAAGTAACAGGATACAAAATAAGTATCCAGAATTCAGTTGCATTTATATACACCAATAATGAACTATCAGAAAGGGAAACTAAGAAAACAATCCCATTTACAATTACATCTAAAAAGAACAAAATACCTTGGAATAAATTTAACAAAGGATGTAGAAAACCTGTACTTGGAAAATTATAAGATACTGAAGAAAAAAATTGAAGATACCAATAAGTGGAGCATATACCATGTTCATGTTTAGAAAGAAATAACATCATTAAAATGTTCATACTACCTAAAACAATCTACAGATTCAATGCAATTCCTATCAAGATACCAATGGCATATTTCATGGAACTAAAACAAATATTTCAAAAATTTATATGGGACCACAAAAGACCCAGAGTAGCCACAGCAATCTTGAGAAAGAAGAACAAAGTTGGAGGAATCACAATACTTGATATCAAACTACACTACAAAGCTATGATTAATCAAAACAGCATGGTGCTGGCATAAAATCAGACATATAGATCAATGGAACAGAATAAGAACCCATAAATAAACCCACACCTTTATAGTGTTAATTAATATTTGACAAAGGAGGCAAGAATATACAATGGGATAAAGATACTCTATTCAATAAATGGTGTTGGGGAAATTGAACAGATTCATTCAAAAAGAATAAAACTAGATCACCTTCTTATACCACACACAAGAATATACTCAAAATGGATTAAAGACTTAAGTGTTAGACTTGAACTATAAAAACCCTAGAAGAAGCCCTGGCTGGTGTAGCTCAGTGGATTGAGCGTGGGCCTGCGAACCAGAGGATTGCGGTTCAATTCCCAGTCAGGGCACATGCCTGGGTTGCAGGCCAGTTCCCAGCAGGGGACACACGAGAGACAACCCTACATTTATATTTCTCTCCTTCTCCCTTTCTCCTACCCTTCCCCTCTAAAGATAAATACATAAAAATCTTAAAAAAAAAAAACCCTAGAAGAAAACATAAGCAATAAAATCTTGGACATTTCTTGTACAATTGTTTTCTGATATATCTTCTCAGGCAAAGGAAACAAAAGAAAAAATAAACAAATAGAACTACACCGAAGACTAAATATTTATTATACCACATTCCCCTAGAACTTCCAAAAACAAAGAAACCCTGCCAACACACCTTGATTCTAGCTCAGTGAGACCAATTTTGGACTTCTGACCTCCGTATTAATTTTGATTCTTTAAAACCACTCAATTTGTAGTAATCTGTTAGAGCAACAACAGGAGACTAATTTACAATTTTATGAATATTTGCAATACATTATTATATTAATGTAATGAGGAAGAATTTCAGATATTAAGAACATAAGAACAGCTTTTGTTTTTGTTTGTTGGCTTGTTTTCTTGTTATTGTATTTATGAAACACTATTTTTCACAGTAATTTTTCCTCTTGTATAGTTGTTTATATCAATGCAATACAAAGTGACAGGATACTGACATTTGAAGGAAAATACACTATTTTCAGATCAGATATCAGCTGTCAACTTGGATAGAGTGTATTGTTTCTGATATTTTACAGCCCAGTTCACAAAAATTTTATATGCTTACAATTCAGTTCTTGTGTGAAATATTTGTTGAAATATGTAGCATATGGAGTGCACAATAAGAACCTTTATGGACACAGGCTGAATATGTTGTTTGGGGTCTGAATATATATAAAAACGAAATAAGAGATTAAAAATACTCATTGAGGCAAATGAAGTTAGTAAATAATTTACATCAATTAGGGCTCTCAACACAAGAAATGAATAAGTATTTTGTATTGCTTATTAATAATTCAGAATTTGGTGCATACTTCATATCTGGAGCTGAATTTATGTAGTGGCCAGAAATCAGAAAACGAAATGTTAGTTAAGTCCTACCTTCTGTTAATTGTATTAGAAAGCTATAACTTAATTTGGGACTCTATAGATTATATATATATGGAAAAAGAATCCTCTTATTATACATGTGAAACTGATTATCTGTTAAAATTCATTTTAAAGTAATTTATGGCCCTTTCAACCCCAGCATACAGGAACATACAAAATATTCAGATTATTTTATTGATAAAAGGGATACAGATGAATTATTATTTCCTTGCACTCTAAGGTAAATGGAAACATAGGAAACTTAAGTCCATACAGCACCCTGGTAATTTGGGATTAAATAAATCACATAAAAAAACTGCTAGAGTTCTTAATTTGATCTGAAGAACTGTGGCTTTTTAAAGTGAATAAAATAATTAGGCTTAAATATGCCACTTCCAAAGTAAACATGACATTGAATAACTTTTTGTTTTCTTGTTAGGCAAAATGTATTATTTTTGTTCATATTGCTATGATTATTTATATTTATTTGAAATAGTAATTCTCAAATTATTACATCTACAGCATTAACTAACATGTTTTAAAAAAACACTTTGGGATTTACATGCTCTTATGTATATTACTTTACTTAATTTTCATAATTATTATTTAAGAAGAGGAATAGGGTTTTTTGATTTGTTTTGTTTTTAAGCTAGGAAAGAAATGCTTGAGCTCTGATTTACTCTTTTCATATCAAATTTAGGTATGCAATTCAGTGCTAGGTACACTGAGAGTATCCAACAAATGATTTTTTAACCTATCTTCACCTTATAATTTTTGGATTTATTTTTCATAGTAAACCAAAATAATGCCACCAATAATCTAATCAATAGAGTCAAATTATGTTGAAACCTACCTCCAAGCTCAGTAATATTGTTGTCAGACAATTCCACTTCTCCTCTGATAAAGGCCTGGCAGGGCCTGTGTAATATGCTTGGCATTCTGTGCCCTGCGCACATGCCCCCCATGCCAGGGTGAAGGCGAGCTGCTATTCAACCCAGGGTGGCTTGGCAAGCAATGTCAGCTGGAAAGAAGAGCTGCTTTCTTATAATTAATTATCCCAGAAGGGGTGCCTTTTTGCAATTCATAGAAGACATAAAGGCATCATATGTGTCCTGGTTTAAGACAACAAAAATATCTTATTAATTTAATTTACCTAATTAATCTGAAATCATAGTTACTAGATTTATCTATTGACTATACCAGAAACATATACTAATAATTTTATATTAATATAGCTAACATTATATAGTAACTATATGGTTTTATATCTATGTAACTAAAATTGTTTTCTCTCAGACATGAAGATATTTGTAATGTTTTCTGAAATTTTTCACTATGGTTGGCTCATAACATTTCTTTATAAATATTTTGGCACAAAGATTCAATTTTCCCATAACAACATTATAGGAGAATGGGGACAAAGGTGACCACAATTGTATCCCCCTCTCTCTAAGTGTCATAAAGATGTAAATAAGCCCATAACCTGACATTTATAGAGGCTTATATAACCATACCAGCTTCATGGATGGAAAGCCAGAGTTTATTAATTCAAAAGAGACCTAAGTAACAAATACTCCATTTAATAGCATTCCTCCAATCTCCCATCATAATGTCATCATTTGGTTCAAGAACAGGGTTATTGCAATATCCTTTAATTATACTACCGATTGGTTGATTGAATTGCCATTTATGTAATTCTTAATATGAGCCATACACTGGTCTAATTGTTTTATAAGTACTGACCCCCTTAAAGGTGATTCTTACACTTCCTGTACTGCACCAGGTCAATCTCTATCAGGGATATTTTGACCATGCATTTATTAAGTATACTTTTATTACATTCTTTGCTTTTTGCATATACCCATCCCTGTGGGACCAAAATACTCCCCTAGTCTTCCAGAAACTATCAGCTTTGTAGAAGAGACTGACATCTTGATGAATGGTAGCATAGATTTTATGTGTTTGATATTCCTCAATCCTGTTACTCCGTTTCTTAAGATTTTTGGCTCACGGCATACACATTAAGGATGGCAAGCAAAATGAAATCTGGGTAAATATTTCATAACCCAAAGATGCACGTTTTTTTAAGCTATGTTGCAGGAATCAGCTAAGGCCTGAGACACCCCCATGTAGATTTTGTCCACCACATTTATCCTCAGATAAATGACAGCTCCTGGTACCCACATCTACAAAGACTGCAGGCCTGTTTCATAGATGTGCAACAGAAAGAGTTGGATAAAGACTGAACACGCATCATCTTCCAATGTGTCCACTGCTGAAAGGCAGCCTAATCAGTGTCAGACTCTGACCAAGCAGGGTATCCAGACCTTCTCCATGGCAAAGACTGGAGACACTGGATATGTCCTGTTTGGATTTTTTTTTTTTTTTAACTTATGTTGAAAGCAGCAAAGTTTTCCCCTTTCTGGGCATAGGAGGAGGGAGAATATGGGTTCTTTCTATCAGTGGAGTGAGGCACACAGTCCTGGTGGAGCAGATGTAAAACCACCTGATCTTGACAGGGGAAATCAGAGACTTCCCAAAACAGCAAATGGGAAGCTAAGATAGTCTATACTTAATAAATAAACATAAATGTTTGCCAGGAAGCCTAGAGAAGGAAAAACATATTTCTACCATAAGGAAGAACAGGAACAAAGCTACACAAGAGAAAAAGATTTTGGAAGGCCCAGGAAAATGGCATGGCTGGAAAAGGCTATGTTTGCAAGGTGAAATCCCAGGAGATGAGACCAAGTGTGAGGCAGGGGCCAGAGTGTGAACCAATTTCAAAAGCAGAAATCTAGAAATAATCCTACAGGTAGTCTTCAGAATAGGTGCCATGCATTCATGGAGTTCTTTGGAGGTTCTTGAAATCCCACAAATACCATTTAAATTGCATTTTAAATAGTTTTTAAAACCTATGACTGAAAGTTAAATCAACAAAAATAATATATTAAAAATGTCACTCCCTTAGGATTACCAATGTAACAGCCAAGTTATGTCACAGATTTGACTTTTCCTATGCAATTGTTATAATTTCTAATGAAAAAAATCATTGATTAGGAAGTTTGCAGGGCTGTAGTGATTGTCTTAAAACATTTTATTCAAGCATGTCTACTCAAGTAAATCAGGAAAAACTAAGGTGTGTTAGAGCTACTCGAAGAACTTATATTAAGATGTGCCTTTATTTTATACAAATTTTATATCTATAAATGCTATACATTTTTATGTTTTATGAGGTAAATTAATTACCCTCAAAACTAGATGTGCATTTGTGCCTAAAACTAGACAGTATAAAATAATTGAAAAACTATCTTTAAAATTGGACTATTTCAAGAAAAAAATAACAAATTGAACTTTGCTGTCACCTGATTCAACTAGCATTGGCCACGATGACAATGCAAAGCAGCATCGTCTGGTTCTGTGCTCGCACACAGTCACTCACAGGCAAAAATAGTATGGCCCTATTTATTTGTCCTTAGTACTTATTTTTAACTGCAATAAAATGTCCCCGATACCACCATGTTTTTGCTAAGTAATAATATCATTCCGTAATATAACATAGTGTACATGAAAATAAAGCTTTAAATTTCTATCTGCACAAATGAGTAATTTAATGTTATTTAAACACATGATTTAAGCTTATTCAATGATATTCAAACACCTGAATATGTCACATGTGTTGGAAAAGCAGAATTATCAAGAAGGGCTTATTAAACTTTCTGCTTCTGACATTGCAAAAATGTCATATGTCAGCTACTAGAAAATGCACTCTGTTAATTCATTCAAGAGAAAAAATCCATTGTTCTTACTTCGCACAGTATTTTTCTCATGAGCTGATTATTTTGTGGGGAACTTGACACATGCAGAACTGGAGAAGAAACCATAACACGGGGCTGCACTTGGAATTCCTCAGATCCAGCCTATTGAAGATCTTTAATATTTTATAGTTTAAATATCTTGATTTCCAAAGGAAAAATTACATATAATGACATTTTAGTGTAAAGAAAATATGCTTTACATATGCTGTTGCAATTGAGTAGTATAAAATAGTTGTCAATCTCCAAAATTTTGTAAGTGACCAAACTAGCTAAATTCAGTGAATTACTGAGTGTTCCAGTCAGTTCAGGCTGTTGTGACAAAATGCTACACACTGGGGTGCTTAAAAAAACAGACAGTTATTTCTCATAGTTCTGGAGGCTGAGAATTCCAAGTTCAAGGTGCCAGCAGATTCACTCTCTGGACTGCAGACAGCCACCTTCTCATTGTGTGCCCAGCTGACATTTCCTCAGTGTGTAATGGTGGAGGGAGAGAGAGAGCGAAACTTCTCTCTCTGCTTCTTCCTATAAGGGTAGAAATCCCATTATGATAGTCTTACCCTCATCATCTGATTGTCCCTCAAAGCCCACCTCAGAACATTATCACATTGGGGATTTGGGCTTCAACATATAATTTTGGTGGACACAAACATTCAGCCCACAATACCAAAAGGCCATTCTGGCACCCCTATGGTTACCTCCCATTCAAACTCACTGCCCAGTCCATGTCACAGCTGATGTGATGGTAAAACAGTAGAGTGAAAAAACAAACAAACAAACAAAAAAACCCTGTTTTTCCTAAATGTGTCTTAATAGGTAATAATAATAACTAAGAAGATGTTGTCTTTCAAAACAGCATTGGTTAATGCCACAGAAGCTGTCCATTTTGTTAAGGCACGATGTTTGTATTGCGGATCTTTAATTATTTGTGATAATTGTAGTGATTTATAATATTTCTATGACTCTACATTGGTGTTCTTGAGTTAGAGCTGATTTTAAAATTTCAAAGGAAACTAGAAATAATTACTCTTTATTTTCTAAAACCAAAATACTCTTGCATTAGATAAAGCAGACTATTATCAGTAAACCTGAATACTGAAACATTCTAACAGTAAAATTGTTCTAAAAGAACTTTTAAAAACAGTCTTTTTGCTTCAAACAATTGCAATGATAATGATTAAAATGATTTTCTGGGGTATGGGTTCAAACTTATGAAACTACTGCATAAACATACTGGACTTAACAAATAAATAAATGGATGGTGGATGGTAGGAGCAAAATTTCTCACTGTTGGAGAGGTCACTGACTGAAAAGCAAGGGGGAAATGCTGCAACAAACCACGTTGTACTGCATTTAAGTCAGACATGGGTGTGAGCTCATGTTTAGTTTATTACAGCTGCAGAGAGAGGGCTACAGAAATAACGAGAGGCATTTGCATGTACATGGTCTGTGTACATTTCATAGCTCTGTTTACTAAGAGGACCTTGAAGCATTCTTACAGTAATATGCTCTCCCAGCGCCCAGGTCTTGGTTTCTAACATCATTTTTCAATTAAGGAAACTGATATTCTTTAGACAAATGGCTTACTCTAGGACCCGGAAGAGCAACTGATATACAAGATGAGCCTAAAGCACTTTGACATACCAGAAAATAAGAAGGTACAAAGGAAAAAGGAAAAAAAGAAAAGAAAAAAAGAAAAAGAAAAATAGGGCATGGCAAGGGAACACAGAGACCAACATGAAAGTGCTCCCAATGGCCAAAATGGAATTTTCAAATGGAAGAGGCTCACCGTGTGCCAGTAAAATTTTGGCAGAAAATGAAGACTAGAGCATAAAGCAACAGAATACTGAACTCCTAAGACAAAGAAAAATTAGTGAAGTTCCTTGAGAGAGAAAAAGAGAACTTACAAAGGAAACTGATAGACTGCCATCAAATTTCTCATCCACAACACTGGAATTTAAAAGACAGAGTTTGAGGAAAGAGACAGTGTTCTTGGAATTTTGTGCCTAACCCGGCATTGATAAATATGCAAGAAGGAAACAAGGCCACATTCAGATATTTCAAATTCCAGAAAAAAAACCACTCACCACAATAGTTTTTTGGGGGATGGGGTAAAGAAGGAAGAGGTGAGGAGCAAAAAGAGGAAGAGACCAAAATATTCTACCCAAAGGAGAAAAATCTCAAAGAGTAATGACAATGTAATATATACAAAACAGGAGTGGGTAAAGATCCTGCAAAATTTAAATCAAAATAAATTTTAACAACAGGTTTGCAAGCTATAAAGGCTTTGTCTGCTAAAAACAAAGTTTAAAAATATCTAAGATATTCAATTGCTGATTCTCACCAAAATTCAGAAGAAACATGAGCAGTTGAAAAATAAACACATTTACCACTATTTCTTTCAAGTTTCCAGATCAGTTAAACCACACAATTATAAACATCTACCTATATAAAAGACCTATTATCATTCATGTCTACTTATATTTCTGAATCAATAGTTTTTCTATTCTGTACAACCAGAAGTCCAAAATAAATTCTTTCCATGCAGAGATTAGTATCAGACTTCATTATCATTTATAGTTGTTGATTGAATATTATTATAAAACACCTTAAATTGTTAATATTTTAAAAAATAATATCATGTTCCCATATTCTTGCTTTGTATACACTACAAAGCATATGTTAAGTATGCTTTCTATACTTTACAAATAAGTATGCATTACAAAGTTAAGTTCATACCGTTTATACTACTAAAATAGTACTTTTTACTTATTTTATATGTAGGGATTTTGAAGGAATTTTCTATCAAAAAATGTTTGAAAACTGTAGCCATAAGCAAATAACTTTGAGCAGAAAAATCTCATTAACAGAACTGTGGCTTAGAAAAATCTGGTGGCAGTGTGGTAAGTGGGTGGAACAGAGGAGAAATGTACCACATAGTACAAGGCATGTAATATCCTATTCCTGTTTTGATTATCAGACCTACAGTTTGCCAAACACTATCTGTGCGCCTGGGATTGTGCCAGGTACAGCTCTTCTCATTCTCATAACCACGCAGGCATGGGTTCCCCGCTTCATTCTAGTGACCTGTAGTGTGGAAGCTACTTGTCCAGCCCAGGCTCTTTGCCTTACAGCGTGAAGTTGTTCTCTTGCACTTCATGGCACTACTGTGCGTGACTTTAAACAAATAATCGATTGTAATTTTTTCAGGTGTTATTTACTGCATTTGAGCTAGAAATCAGTGAGTAATTAATATATATTTGTACCTATATAAAAGAATAAACAGTCCTGGCTGGTGTAGCTCAGTGGACTGAGCGCGGGCCGCAAACCAAAAGGTTACCAGTTCGATTCCCAGTCAGGGCACATGCCTGGGTTGCAGGCCAGGTCCCCAGTGGGGGGCATGAGAGAGGCAACCACACACTGATATTTGTCTCCCTCTCTTTCTCCCTCCCTTCCCCTCTCTCTAAAAATAAATAAATAAATGAAATCTTAAAAAAAGAATAAACAAAAATGATCAAATCTCCCCAAATTCCTGTGGTATTTTGATTATTTAGACCGATATATATTAAGTGATTAATGCACACACTTTCCTATTTTTTTTTGGCTGTTTCTGTTTGAAATCTGAGTCAACTCATATTTCAAAATCCACAATTCAAAAGATTTCGGTAGAATTGTTCTTCTTCATATATTTATATGTTGGTACTTTCTTTTGAGTAAACTGAAACTTCGAAAACAAGTTTTGGATTGAAAATTTATCTTATTTCTTTTGAAGATAGTAAAAGTGAAAAATAACCCATATATTTGAATGCAGGATGCCTTTAAGCACTCTCTCTCTTGCCCTCCCCTTTTCCTATTCTTCCTGTGAAGTATCAGAATAAAGGTCCCACGTTTGAACTAAATCACCCACTGTGCATAGCTGATATCATAAGCACAGACACATACACCTCATAACTGGCACTCTCACACCTTATCAGAACATTTTCTCATTTCAAAGGCGAGGATGTTAGAACCCAGGCTTTTTGTATGTGGTCATATAAATTAAGGGTAAAGAGGGAAAAAAAGTCCCTGGTGTGTGAGAATGCAGGGGTCTTCCAGGTTTGTTTAGGCTTCGCTCAGCTTTAGCCTATTAAAGTCTAATTCATTTTGTGTTTTACCTGATGGTGAGCAAAGCAGCTGAACATTGTATTTCTTTGTAATGCTGACATTTCCTTCATGCAATTTAAAATTAAGCCTTTTATTAGTCCAGGGAAGGCTGAGACAGAAAACAATAGAAGCTCAGGGAGAGTAATTATTTCTGTTTCATTGTGTAGGATGTTTGAGCTTTTGATTAGTTGTACTATACAGTACTTACCAGCCAACCAATCTTACCATGATTAACAATACATGAGAAGATTTTTATCCTAACAGTGCGCTGCACACTCATGAAATGTTGGCTTTATCTGTTTCTTGGTGACTTCAATCTTGTTTTAAAAATACCTCTTATTTTCTGGGGTGTTTGCAAACGACCATACTATCAGCAGCATGGCACAGTAAGCAGCCAGCTTGGCAAGAGGGAATCATGATAAAATGGATGCAAAAAGCTGTGGGTTGTGCACCATTAAGTGTTCTCAGTGTGTTTCTAATGAGCTTATGATGGCCTCACTGAATTACTGTTTCTACTCCAGCCCAGTAAATTACAGTATGCCCAAATTAAATCAGTGGGATTCAACAAAAACCAGCCTTCATCGGGGTTCACATTTGTAAGAATTTTAAAAAATCATACTTAATCATATTTAATCATGTCCATTGTCTCCAGAGTATTGACTTGCCTTCCTCCTCCAAATATTTGAGTGTTAAAGATATACATAGTGGCTTTATACTCAAGGAGAAATTTTATTTCGGTTCCTATTTTATGCAAGCACAATTCTTATTCCACTCCTGGTCAGGCCAAACCACTTGCAATGTAAATGTAGAAGATGAATTCCAACTCAATAATCACTATTAAGTAATAAGATTACCATTATCACATCTGTATACAGGAGTTGCTAAATACGTGTAGCTTTCTCTTTGCTTTTAAAGTGTTCTAAAATCTGGGGTTTGGTAAATTACATATTGTTACAAAGCAATAGCTTTTGTGATTTGGGCTAAAAATGCCCTTGAAAAGCCTTGAGGAGAGACTACATGTATCATCTGCTGTGAATGAATAGACATGTTGTATAAATAAAGGAAGCCATGCCACATGGATTAGTTCTCAAGAATGCAAAAAATGCTACTAAGGTTTAAACGGGGAGAAATAAAATTTATAGAAAATGGGATAATGACTACACTTCTTTCATCATTTCACATAACTATTATGTCAGGCAATTAATACTTTTGGCACTTCCTGTCTAAGGGTTAAAGAAACATTACAAACTTTAACCAATTTGGTCTCACAGCCTCTCTTTTATAATTTTTATTGCTATCCAAGTACTTGGTTTTGGCTACACAGGAAAAAGAAAAAAAAAACACCCCAAAGAACATTTAAGTGGAATTGACTCCCAGTTTCTATTTTCCAAAACCAGACAGCATAATCCCTGTCCATTAATGTATTAATTGGTTATCATGTTACTGGTAGAGGGTCAAATTAGGTTATTTAATTTATTGTGGGAAATAAAATTCCTCCTTCCTTTCCCTCAGAATGCAACCATCATCCTGTCCAGCCTCTCCCATCTGGCTCAAACCAGCTTAACAACAGGACTTTGTACAGTTATAAATAAATGATTTAGGTTCTCATTCCTAAAATGAAATGCAGCACAGGGCTGGTTTAGGAGTTGGCATCGAGTGTCCCGTGTATGTGAAGCGTCAGTGTTGATTAGCACAGACAGGAGATCGGAAAACCATGAAGCACTTTTGAAATCTTGATAGGAAGTGACTCTCTCTGGATGCAGATTTATTGATACTGACAACACTGTTTTTTTTCCCTCAATTTTTTAAAAAGTGAAAGTAGTGGTACATGGAAAAATACAGAAACCAAATGAATAATGAAAAAACAACAGGTCAATAGAACTGAACGTCCTGGCTCCTGAAATAACCTGTGTATGAGGTCACAGGGGTGGGAAGAGAGAGGGAGAAAAAAGAAAGAAGGAGGTGGGTAGGGAGGAAGAAAGGAAGGAAAGGTTAAATGCAAAATGCATTCAACAGAGTTTTTTAAAAATAAATATCCTACATTATTTTAAATGTTTGCAAAAATCCAGTCCTTGGGTCCATGTATTTCTTTACAAGGAATGCCTGTGATATTCAGCAACATCAGCCTGAAACCTGGAATCTTTTGGGGAATATCATTGCTCGATGACTTTGTATAGCCACACACCAACAGAAAAGACTGATGCAATAATGAATCCCCTCAAAAAAGAGCAAAAAGAAGAAAGTAAATGGCCCTAAAACACAGCAACTTTTCCAAATTTCAGTCTCTTGATTTTTTTGTTGTTGTTGTTGAGAAAAAAGAGAGAGCTTTTACCCAGCCTTCCCAAATTTATTTGTTAAGTAAAAAATTGAGTCACTGAATGGCTGAATTACAAAGTCATCCCAGCACTGTAATTCAATCTTCCTCAGTATCATGAAACACTCTCTTTAATGACACCACAAGGGAAAGAACTAGAAATCACGCTCAACAGAAGTGGCGGCATTTAGTCCAGTCGGGAGGCTGATCTGTCCTGTTTCAGAGCTGTGGATACTCACCTTTAGGTGCAGGCCAGCAAGGTGCCTCCCAAGTTAGACAGGGCCCTTGTGGAACTGGCCCCAAAATGGCTCCAGCCCACTCGGATAGGCTTTCTGTGCCAAAGACATTTCCTTCTTTCTTTCTGACTGTTCTGTCACAATAGACACACTCAGAACAAGCAGACCTTCAACCCAAGTCCGCTCATCCTAATCAGTGCAGTGCACAAGCATAGGACATTACAGGAACTAGGAACTGGCTTAAAACCTCTGTGTTTAACACATGCAACATGTAAAAGCAAAGTTGGGGGAAGGGTTGAGAGCAACTGAGGCACCATAGAAAGGAAGACAATGCTGGTGAAAGTCTTTGAAGTATGGTCATGGCCACGGCCACCTGCATATACAAGCCTTAAGAACAAAGAAACAGGTGAAAAATGTGCATATGGATAATATGAGAGAAGCAGGCCATTTGTCATTTCTTACTCCTTTCCCTCAGCATCCATCAAATGTTCTTTGGAATTTCTCATTGGTATATATTGAGTTCCCTGTGGGGGCACAATAACTGTAAGTGGTAACTTCCATGGCCTGCCATGGGATGTGAGAGGGGACATACCATTTTTTAAAACTTTCAGGATTATTTTTCAGAATGTGGACAAAACGTTGGAATGGTTAACAGAATAGCAGAATCTTTTAAAAAATGAAAACTCAATGCAAGGAAAAAAGCTTAGCAATTCCCACCCAAGAAATAATTGAGAAGTAGTAGAACATTTTGGAAGTTATATTGTAATATTTGTTAAATGAATTTTCATTTGACATAATATTAATATAACCTCTATTATAAAATTTGGGAAAGTTATTCGATCTAAAGGAGTAATAAATGAGGATAGAGACTGTGGCTTAATTCAGCATCTAGTGTCCAGAAAACTGTCATCCAGATGTGAAAGAATAAATGAGCTGGTGGACACCTAATCAAGTGAAGACTACAGTGGCCCATCATCATTCACTGCATCTCAAGTAGATCCCGAGCTTACTGGCGAGGTCAGCATGATTCTTGTTAGACCTGAGCAATCTAGGAGTCTAAGAGCCAGCCATGCCTTCATCCCTGAGTGTCTAAACCCCACAGCACAAACAGAAAGCATTTAGACTTGCTGAGGAAAACAACTATTTTGAGGACACAAAGAGATGAGGACACAGATGAACAGGTAAGATAAAAGTGACAGAGGGTTCAGACTAGATTCTTAAAAATGGGATGACAAAAATTCCCATGAAGCAATTCTTCCTCATCCTCCTCCAATTGCCCATATCACATGCAAAATATGTTGAGGTCAAACTAAGTTTTGAGGGATCTGAAGGAAATTATTTTGTTCTCTGGGTTCAGTTCTGTCATCTGTAAAGCTTAAGAAAATACGTGTCTCATATGGATATTTAAAGAACTGAATAAAATAAAGGTATGCACGGATTTTATCGATATGCTTAAGCATAGTGGGGTGGTCAATAAATGTAATTTGCTCACCTTTATTACCCTGAAACAGAGCCATTATTCAGGAAAAGAAGAAGAAAGCTTGCTATCTACTAAGAACAATGCCCTAGCACTTCCCAGAAAATGAATTTGGTTCAGTGTGATTTTTCTAAAAACCTACTGATGCCAATATAAATTTACAAAAGATAAGACAATGTGGGTTTGGAACTTTGAAGAAGAGAAACTGGTGATAAATAATGTAATGCAGTGCTTAATTGTTCACATTTTAATTTTATTGAATTTATTACAGTGACATTGCTTATATGAGTTATAAGCAATGTTATATGACAAAGTTATATGAGTTTAAGGTGTATAATTCTATAGTATATCATCTGTGTATTACATTGTGTGTTTACTGCCCAAGTCAAGTCTCCTTCCGTTAATTGCTTACATTTCAATTTGAACTGTTTAAACACCACCCATGAGATTGTATGGACTTTAAAACCACATCACGAATCACAGAATGAAGTACTTTATTTTTCAGGCAAGTTTATTAAAGCTAGGCTGTTGAGTGACAAGTAACTAGAGTAATCATGAAAACATTTTTTTTGTGATTAAGATGGATGGTAGTGCTCCTCCTTAAACAGTAGTTAGATAGACAGGTTATTATACTCTTTAAAAATATGTGCTCTCTGGAATGTTTCACTTTCTTAACTAATACTCTGATTTTTTATTCAGATAGAACATTGAAATCTACTTTATGGTATGTTTCGGTGGTTGAAAACAAAAGTTTAGACATATCAAAGGAATGTCTAAGATAAATGCTTAGTAAGACAACTCCTGAAAGAAGGAAATAAACAAACATGTAATGGTCAATTTTATCTCCACTCAGAAGTATCTCAGAGATGATATAGTTCAACTAGAATGATCACTGTGTGGTGGCATTTATGTAAAAAGATGCAGATACATAACACGAAACTCTTAAATTCTATAATATATAGATATATAAATTGTTAAAAATAAAGATTATGAAATAAACATATCAAACCTTGGTCTATTTAGAAAACACTGGAACTTTGGTGATGAGAATAGGAGGACACAGCCGGACTCCACCGTGACGAGGTAGGTAGAGTTTATGTATAAAAGTCCAGAGTCAGTACCACTGCTTGTATTGAATTCTAGGTATGAAACAAATAAACAAACCAAAAAAGTCAGAAACTTCAAATATCCTGGTAAGAGAGTTAAGAAGATTTTATTTTAAAAATGAAAATTAGACATAAATATGAAAAAATCATATTCAGTATTACACTGTGTGCCTACTATTTCATTAGAATGAGATTCCTCATATTACTGCAAAATATGAATAGGCTAATAAGCTAATAGTTTTTGATGGAGAGGAGTATCAGTATAGCAGAATTTTCAAAATACTGATGGGTTTATAAAAAGTTTGTTTTTATTATAATGTAATAAAATAAAAACAATACAGGCAATGTAGTGAGATTTTTGTAAATTTATTTCCTAAAAGGACTGTTCTTTACTCTCAGAATATTTTCCTTCTATTTATGATACAAAAGCTTTTTCTTTTATAAAATGGATGATAATAGAAGACGGTAATCATTTTTTTCTTCCCCAATATTTTTGCTTGGTAAAATAGAAATTAGCAAACTTACATTATCTGTGAACTTAAAATTGTTCCTGGTAGATTGATATTTTATCTTTATGAAACATCTAGGCTTTACGAAACATTAGGCTACAATGATGTAGCCTAACCATTTACTTTTGTGCTTTCTATAGCTGTGTCAGTTTACTTACAGATTTTAGCCTATGTCTTTTCTCATTTTTTTTCCTTTCAACTTTTCTCTGTTCTTGTCTTTAACGTGTGCTTCTGGTAACAGCATATAAATGGATTTGTTTTTTTAACCACTATGACAGCATCTATCTTTTAATTAGAGTATTAATTATATTTATATTTGATATGTTCACTGAAATATTTGTGCTGAAATTTACATTATCCTACTTGGCTTCTAGTTTTTAATCTTTTCTTAGTTCTTTTTTCTCTTCTTCTGTCTTCTTTAAGACATCTAGAAAAAAAATCCAGAATATTTTGTTCAAATTTTCTCCTGTATGAACTATTGGTTACATATTTTTATTCTTTATTTTAGTTATTCCCATAGAGATCGGAACATTAATTTTTCACTTATTAAAGATAAGTGTAAATTAGTACTTTACAACATCCCGGATGATGAAAGACCTTTGACTATTTTAAATCCATTTGCCTTCTCATATTTGTTTTGTGTTATTGTTTTTATGTAATTTATTTCACCTGTATGCCTTAGTTTGATTCCCCTCTTTCCCGCCATGCACACACCTGAAAAAAAAAAAAAAAGAACACAACAGATACTGGGACGAGAATTAGAGAGCTCAGATATTTTATTTGGAAAATGATCCTAGAAAAATAAATGGGCACATGAATAAAGGAGAAAAACTAATAAAGTATACTTTAACAATCAGGCCACAGTTTGGGGGGCCTTAAATGTGTTAGGGGCTATACTGGATTGAATAGTGGCCCCTGAAAAGGGTGTCTTTATAGGCATAATTAATTTAAAAATCTCAAGATGGAGGGAATCATCCTGGTTCAGGACGCACCCTAAATACAGTAATGAGCGCTTTAAGAAGCAGAAGAGGGAGAAGGCACGTACTGAGGAGGAAAAGGCCATGTAAAGATGGAGGTAGAGGTTGGAATTATGCAGCTACAAACCAAGGAACTTCTGAAGACACCTGACGCTGGAAGGGGCAAGGTGGGATTCCCCTCTAGAGCACCTACAGAAAGCATAGCCACACTGGCACCTTGATTTCAAAATCTCCAGACCTGAGAGATTCAATTTCTATTTTTTAAAGCACAAGTTCATAGTAATTTGTTACAACTATCCTAGAAAACTAATACATACACACTTTCATATTGGAGAATGGGGTACTGCTCTAAAAAATATCCAAAAATGTGTAAGTGGCTGTAGAATTGGGGAAAGGGTATAGAATGGAAGAAGTTAGAGAAGGAAGAGCTTGAAGAGACTTTTGGTAGGCATACAGATCGACATTAAAGCCATTTCTGGTGAGCTCTCTAAAGGACATGATAAGCATGTTGCTGGAAACTAAAGAGGAGGTGATCTTTGTTTATAGCAGTAGAAAACTTGGCTGTTTTACTATTGTGTGGAAAGTAGAACTTACAAGTAATAAAACTGGATATTTGGCTAAAGAGATTTCTAAGCACAGTGTTATAGTTTCTCCTTGCAGTTTCGAGTAAAATGTGAGAGGAAAGAGATAAATTAGTAAGCAAAATGGAACGAGAACTTCATGACTTGGGAGGTTCTTGGTCTGTCCAGATTTCAAAGGATGCTAAAATTAAGAAATTCATGGTGAGAAAGTCTGTTCTGGAAGGAAGGTCAGTGGTAAAACTGAACGATCTTATGCTGAAGAGATAAAGCATGATCCACTCAACTGTCTCAGCAGAAGCCAGGAAGAGATGTACTGAGTTTTCCAGGAAAGATCTATGGAGGACCCTTCCTAACACCATGACCCTCATGACATAAACAGGAGATCCACAAAGTGTTTGAGAATGTTGATTTTAACAGTGGAAAATTGTAACCCACCCCACCATTCTCTTGACATTGTTTCTGTAAGTGAGGACTCTGACTAATATGTAGCGTGTAAATGAGAACTATGTTTGTATAAGAAGCCTCTGAACTAGTTTCAAAAGATACAGACCCTGACCTTCAAGCATCCCTGCTCCAGCAGATTTGCTGACCTTGAACTGTGGAGGCAGGATGACGTGAAACCAGGATGATGTGAAGCCAGGATGATGCGAAGCCAGGATGATGCGCACTGGACCATCACTCGCTTTATCAGAATGAACTATGCTCATCTGCACATAAAGAACTTTGCAACTCTTAATCTCTTGATCTCTATGTGCTGCTTTCCTCTCCTTATAAAAACCTCTTCCTCCACTAACAGTCGGAGATGGGCTTTGTGACATGAGTTCCCCATATTCCAGGAGATGGGTTTCGAGACATGGGTCCCCTATCTTCTAGATGGCCAGCATCTGCAAATAAACTACTTTTTCATTTACATCAGCATCTGCCTCTCAGGTATTGGATTTTGTAGCAGCAGGCAGCTAGACATGCTTTTGGTGAAATTATAACAGCAGACATATTGTCAGCTTTAACTAAAAGAAGCAAACACAAGACAAAATGAGAGAGTGCTGCAAGGTTTCTAAATTTGTGCAGTCAGAAAATGGGCCCATAGGGCTATTCACCTGCAGACACATGCTACCCTTCAAGAAAAAGGAAAAATGGGTGGTAAAGGCCAGGAGATCCACCATGGGCCCAAAGGGTAAGTCATAGGGCCACAGAGGATTATTCTCAGGCCTTGAGAGCTAATGGTATTTTTTTCTGAGGATTTTAAAACTTGCTTGCTTGTCAACAGACAACCCCGATTCCTTCCAGTTTCTCTCTTTCAAAATCGTAATTTCTATCCTATGTCTCTCCTACCAATTTATTTCAGAAGTAGAAACTCTAGTTTCACAGTCCCCAAATGAAAATAATTTTTTTTGCCAGGATGAATCATATTGCAGAGGCTTAGATGATTTAAATAATGAGATTCATGTTTTTTGAGCTGTTGATATTTTTTCTTTAAATTTTTTTAATTGTTGTTAAAGTACAGTTGTCTCTATTTTGCCCCCACCGCTCCCCCAACCCTATTTCCCCCTAATCCTACCCATACTCACCTCCCACCCTCTACCCTACCCCCCTTTGGTTTTGTCCATGTGTCCTTTATACATGTTCCTGAAAACTTTTTCCCCCTTTTCCCCTTATTATCCTCTCCCACTTCCCCTCTGGTTACTGTCAGTTTGCTCTTAATTTCAATGTCTTTGAATATATTTTGCTTGCTTATTTGTTTTGTTGATTACGTTCCACTTATAGGTGAGATCATATTGTATTTGTTTTTCACCACCTGGCTTATTTTGCTTAGCATGATGCTCTCCAGTTCCATCCATGCTGTTGCAAAGGGTAGGAACTCCTTCATTCTTTTTGCTGCATAGTATTCCATTGTGTAAATATACCATAGTTTTTTGATCTACTCATTTACTGATGGGCACTTAGGTTGCTTCCAGCACTTGGCTATTGTAAATTGTGCTGCTATGAACATTGGGGTACATAGGTTCTTTGGAATTGGTGTTTCAGGGTTCTTAGGATATAATCTCAGCAGTGGAATTGCCAGTTCAAAAGGCAGTTCCATTTTTAGTTTTCTGAAGAAATTCCATACTGTCTTCCACAGTGGCTGCACCAGTCTGCATTCCCACCAACAGTACACTAGGGTTCCCTTTTCTCCACAACCTCTCTAACACTCATTGTTGCTTTGTTTATGATGGCCATTCTGACTGGTGTGAAGTGGTATCTCATTGTGGTTTTAACTTGCATCTCTCTGATGGCTAGCGATACTGAGCATTTTTTCATATGTCTCTGGTCCCTCTGTATGTCCTCCTTGGAGAATTGTCTTTTCAAGTCCTTTGCCCATTTTTTAATTTTTTTTTTTGTCTTCTGAGAGTGGAGTTGTGTGAGTTCTTTACATATTTTGGAGATAAAAGCCTTGTTTGAGGTATCATTGGCAAATATGTTTTCCCATACAGTTGTTTCTCTTTTCATTTTAATGCTGTTTTCTTTAGCCATGCAGAAGCTTTTTATTTTGATGAGATCCCATTTGTTTATTCTTTCCTTTATGTCCCTTGCTTTAGGGGACATGACGTATCAGTGAAAATATTGCTGCATGGAATAGCTGAGATTTTCCTGCCTATGTTCTCCTCTAAAACTTTTATGGTGTTGTAACTTATATTTAAGTCTTTTATCCACCTTGAATTTATTTTTGTGTATGGTGTAAGTTGATGATTGAGTTTTCACTTTTAATATGTAGCTGTCCAGATCTCCCAGCCCCATTTGTTGAAGAGGCTGTTTTTAGATGAGATTTTAGACTTAGAGTTGAGGCTGTAATGGGTTAAGACTTGGGAGGAAGTTGGGATAGGGTAAACATTGTTTAATGTGAGATAGATGTGAATTTGGGTGCTTCAGAGAGTAAACTATGTATGGTGGTGCCAAAAAAGCTGTGTCTACCTGATCCAGATGCTGTGACTATAATCCAGTTTGGAAAAAGGGTCTTTGCAGATTTAATTAAGTAAGGCATCTTGAGACAAGATCATTCTGTATTACCTGGATGTGCCCTAAATCAAATGACAAGTTTTCTCATAAGTGGGAGAAGCCAAGACACGCACACAGGAAGAGAAATCCACATGTAGATACATACAGAGCTTGGAGATCTGCAGCCACCAGCCAAGGAACACCTGGAAACACCAGAAGCTAAAGGGGGCAGAATATTCTCCTAGGACCTTGGGAGTGAGTGAGAGTGAAATCTTGCCAATGCTTTGAATTTAGATTTCTGGCATCCAGAATTATAAGAGAATAAATCTCTCTTGTTTTAAGCCATGTTTGTGGTAATTTGTTACAGCAACCCTAAGAAATTAATATAAGAGCCTTCTGTGAAACACACGACAGAATCTTTTTCTAAGATATTGGAGAGGTTGAAGAAGTTATCCACTGACTCTCATTTGACACTGTTCAGTAGCCCAGAGTGTTAACTCCCTAAACTTCTGGGCAGGCCTGTGCACAGCCAAGGTGGCCGTGCTTCACTGATGCTGGAGAAAGGCCTCAAGGCAGAAAAGAAGAGACCAGGGTACATGAGGTGGAAAGTCTGTTAGTACGAGAGAACAATCAGCACCTTCATGGAAACTCAGGTGATCCAAAGGTCTCTGAGAGAGCACATCAACAAGGTCTATTACATACACTTACGTTTCATAAGACATTGCCATTATTTTTATATAATATCCTCAAATTTATCAACATACTTAATTTGTTTCATTGATTTATATTCCTTCTTGCATTTTTATGATTTTATCTGGAATCATTTTTCTTCTAAGTAAATAAAAGCCTTCCATATATTGTAATACTGTTCAAAGAGCAAAAGGTTCTGTCAGTTTTTGTTTGTATGGAGATGTATTTATTTTATTTTTTTTAAAGACTATCTTGGCTGGGCATAGATGTCTAGATTGGCAGTTATTTTCTTTTGCCACTTTCAATATTCTATTTCCTCTGACTTTTATTCTTTGTTTTAAATGTTAGATAACATTTTTATCTTTAATCCTTTTAATGTAATTTCCTTTCCTCTGGATGATTTTAAACTATTTGTATTTGATTTTTTGCATTTTAAAAATGCCTAGTTTCTTTTTATCCTGCTTGAGTTTCATAGTACTTCTTTAGTCTGTAGCTTGGCATCCTTTTTCAGTGTTGGGAGGTTCCCAGCCAGTATTTCTGCAAGTATTGTTTGCATTCCATTCTTTCTTTTCTCAGTATGGAATTCTGATTATATACACATTAGACTTTGTATCTTATGCGACTTTGATTCTCTTTTCTATATTTTTTGTGATTTTTCCCTACATGCTTGTATGTAGATATTTTCTATTCACTCATATTTCAGTTCCCAAATTCTGCATCTATTGTACTATTTGAGCCATGTATTATAATCTTCTGTGTTTCTGAAAGCTATTACAAGCTGTTCAATTAGTGTGTTTTTTAGTTCGAAAATGTGCATTAAATTTTTAAAATTGATTCCAATTCTCTGTTACAATTTAGATGCCAAGAATTTTACCAGGGAACTTTGATGTATAAAATTATCATATTCCAGAGTATTTCTGCTCTCTCCAATATCCAGATTGTGTATTGATCTGTTTCTGTTGTTCGTTTTCCCACTCTATTTTCGGTCAGTTGGTCCTGACTTTGTTTGACGATCTGGGTTGCACTATCTTCCTCCAGCGAGGATTTGCTTTCCTTCTATAAGCAATTAGAATAACGCTCATCTTCCTCATCCAGTAAAGGATTTTAGTCTGTGTAGAGCTGCTTACACAGCTCCTGCTTTTATTCCTAGGCGTGGTCCTTCCTAGTGATTGGCTAGAATCCTGGGGGTAATTTTCTACTTAATGGGCCCTGAATCTCCATTTTTCTTTCCTCTTCATCTGATTTGAGACAGTTGAAAACACTGCTAAAATTCTAAATGACAGATTTCTGCCTATCTTTTCCATTCCTCCTATGATGCAGTTTAGGAATTAGAAAGCACCAGGTGGGGAAGAGAAGCACAGATACATAGAGCTCCCTTTAAACCATTTCTCCTTTCTCTGGAATCTTGGCCCCTTAAAATCCAGTTTTATAAAGTTGTTATTCTCTTAGTCATAAAACAGCTATTGCATGTTTCTGTTATCCAATTTCCAATTTGTTTTTGGTGGAATCTTTGGTCTGAAACAAGTGAGTCTTGTAGTTGGAAATCAGATTTTTGTTTTAAGGTGGACATTCTAATTTAGTGTATGGTTGTAGTAAATAATACCAGCAGTAAATGTGGAGACAGTTTTTATTGAATGTCTCTGGAGGTTTTGTTTGTCCATAATAATTAATATTGTAAGTACACATGAAATACTTTTATGAAGGTAGAAATAATGAGAAAAAAAGCCTAAAGACTTCAAAAACTTATTTAGTATATAATCCACTCTTTTATTTAGTTCCCCAAAAGTTACATTAAAGCACCCAGATGATTATCTTTTTAAATTAATTAACACTTTAATTTATTATTTGAATTAAAGCTGAAGTTTTAAACAAATGTTGATTTCTTGTCATCATGTGCTCAGAGCTATTCTAAGCACTAAGAACTGAAAAGTGGAGAAGGTGAAAGTGGGGGGTGGGAGGAAGAGATATAATGAATAGTCCTTTCTACCAGTGACTTTATAGTCAAGTTGGTCAGAAAAGATGAGCAAGTATAAGACACCAGTGAACAAATAAATGTGAATTACATCACACTGATTATAAGTATAAAGAGAATAATAATATAAAAAAGATTCACAGGGCAAGAGACTATCTAATGAGGTGTTAGAGCTCTTATTACAATAAATTCATTTGATTATTTACAACCAAAATTTCTACCACAGTAGATTAGTCTCATATATTTTTCCTCAGGGGAAAAATCTTCCTTTATTCAACATGTTTATTCTTATGATACTCATAATCACCACTACAAGTTCCAGAACAAGAAACTGTACAATCAAGTCTTCACAGAGAATATTTTAGTCAATGAATAAGCAGTAGGAACAAGTTCTCTCTTTATGAGGTTACCACTCTCAGGAAAGAAAAGATTAGGGGCACTTGTTAATATAATTACTTGTATTTTGCATAAATATAAAATAAAAAAAGAGTTTTTTGTTCATGATAAGTTTTACAAGAAAACAGGTATTTCTTGTGATGCTGTTTTGGTCAAGATATTAAGAACTTAATTATATTAATTCATTTTTAAGATTATACAGTTTCATTTTCATATTTATTTTTGATTTTGCTCTTAAGCAAAGTATCAATAATAATACATCAATGAAATGCTTTATTTTTAAATAACAGTAAGATCATGGGATTTAAATATAGATACTTTATAAAAATAACAGGTATTTGTATGATAGAGCCATATTTTGAATATAAAAATCTTAATTTGTTCTGAAATATAACCAAGTATAAAAGTATTTTAAATATCATTTACAAATATCTGCATTGATACAGCATTATGTTAAATGCTATAGCAGAAAAAGTAAGGTGGAATCTCTATGTGAATGTATGTGCAAGTATATATAAGATTACACATATTACAGAAAATACCACAGTGGTTTGAGAACCATAATAATATACACAAAGTACTGGTTTAAAGCCTGGTTAATGCAAATGACAACCACTTATAAGATATAATGGAAGGAAAATAAAGCTTTGATAGCTGTAACAAAATAGCTGAAGTATTGAGATAAGTTTAACCAGTAATTGGCACCATCTATAAAAATAAAACTTTAAAATGCTGAAAAACACAAAAATATTTTCATTTAAACAAATGGGAAGTTCTGCTATACTCATTTTTAATTTTGTTTTTTAATTAAAGTTTACATTCAATATTATTCTATATTAGTTTCAGGCATGCAGCACAGTGGTTAGACAATCCTATACTTTACAAAGTGATTCTGCATATTCCAGTACCCACCTGGTACCATACACAGTTATTGACAATATTCCCTATGTTGTACTTTATATCCCCATGGCTATCAACTGGTACTTCTTAATCCCTTCACCATTTTTACCCAGTCCTCTAAGCTCCCTCCCCTCTGGCAACCATCAGTCTGTTCTCTGTATTTTTCCACATGTATAAAATATCCTATATTCAATATTATTCACTGAATTACCTTCTGATATCTCAAAATCTTTTGAAGACACTTATTTTCACCTTTACAGGAATGGTGAAAATTCTTGTGTCACATTTATTTAAGAATGAGTGAGAATTGTATATATCTTGAGAGATCAAAGATGTCTAAGATATACTTTTATGGAAAAAATAAGATGAGCACTATGGTTTTGACAAATTACCTGTTGTGAGCTGAATTGTGCCCTCCTCAAATTATATGCTGAAATGCTAAACCCCAGTACCTGAGAATGTGACATTTGTGGATATAGGTCCTTCAAAAATGGGATTAAAACTTCCAGCTAGGATGGAGGCATAGTTAGATACACTTTGCCTCCTCGAACAACCAACAGAAGGACAACAACAAATTTAAAACAAAACAAACAAACAAACAAACAAAAAAACCGGAACTGTCAGAAAATCGAATTGTATGAAAGTCTGACAACCAAGGAGTTACAGAAGAAACATTCATGCAGACCAGTAGGAGGGATGGAGATGAGCAGCCAGGGCAGAGAAGACTCGAGGTGAGGCAGCAGCTGGTGGATCTTGTGGTCCTACATTTGCATGGGGATAAACCGGGAAGATCAACTGGGGAGCAAGAGAGACCATGCAACCCAGGGTTCCAGCGTGAAGAAATAAAGCCTCAAAACTTGTGACTGAAAAAACCTATGGGGGTTGAGGTAGCAGGAGAAACTCCTAACCCCACAGGAGAGTTCGTTGGAAAGACCCACAGGGTCCTAGAATGTACACAAACCCACCCACCTGAAAATTAGCACCAGAAGGGCCCAATTTGCTTGTGGGTAGCAGAGAAAGTGACTCAAAGCTGGCCCAGAGCTGAGCAAGTGGCATTGTTCCCTCTTGGATCTCTCCCCCACATAAAGTGCCACAATGCAGCAATGTTGGTTGCCCCACTCTGGTGAATACCTAAGGCTTCACCCCTTACAACATAACAGGTGCACCAAGACAAAAAAAAATATGGCCCAAATGAAAGAACAGATCAATGCTCGAGAAAAAATACAACTAAGTAATGAAGAGATAGCCAACCTATCAGATGCAGAGTTCAAAACATTGGTAATCAGAGTGCTCACAGAAATGGTTGAATATAGTTGCAAAATGGTTGAGAGGAAAAAGTGAAGGCTATGAAAAGTGAAATAAAGGAAAATGTACAGGGAACCAACAGTGATGGGAAGGAAACCAGAATTCAAATCAAGAGTTTGGACCAGAAGGAAGAAATAAACATTCAAACAGAACAGAATGAAGAAACAGAATTTAAAAAAAAAAAAAAAATGAGCAGAGGCTTAGGAACCTCTGGAACAAATTTAAACATTCCAACATCTGAATCACAGGGGTGCCAGAAGGAGAAGAGGAAGAGCAAGAAATTAAAAATTTATTTGAAAACATAATGAATGAGAACTTCCCCAATCTGGCAAAGGAAATAGATTCCAGGAAGTCCTGTAAGCTCAGAGAGTACCAAAAAAGTTTTACCCAAGGAAGCACACACCAAGGCACATCATAATTACATTACCCAAGATTAAAGATAAGGAGAGAATCTTAGAAGCAGGAAGAGAAAAGGAGACAGTTACCTACAAATGAGTGCCCATACAACTATCAGCTGATTTCTCAAAAGAAACCTTACAGGCATAAAGGGGCTGGAAAGAAGTATTGAAAGTCATGAAAGGCAAGGACCTACATCCAAGATTACTCTATCCAGAAAAGCTATTGATTAGAATGGGAGGGCAGATGAAGTGCTTCCCAGATAAGGTCGAGTTAAAGGAGTTCATCATCACCAAGCCCTTATTATAAGAAACGTTAAAGGGACTTATCTAGGGAAAAAAGATAAAAAATACAAACAGTAAAATGACAACAAACACTACTATCAACAACCAAACTTAAAAAAACAAAATGAACTAAGCAAACAACTAGAACAGGAACAGATTCACAGAAATGGAGATCACATGGAGGGATATCAGCGGGGAGCAAGAGGGAGGAGAATGGAAGGAAGGTACAGGGAATAAGAAGCATAAATGGTAGGTACAAAAAAGACAGGGGGAGGTTAAAAATAGTATAGGAAATGGAGAAGCCAACTTATATGTACAACCCATGGACATGAGCTAAGGTGGGAGAGTGATGGTGGGAGGAGGGGTATAGGGTGGAGGGGAATAAAGGAGAGAAAAAAATGGGACAACTATCATAGCATAGTCAATAAAATATATTAAAAATTAAAAAATAAAATGTGATTAAAGTAAAATGAAGTCATATAGGGGACCCTAATCCAATGTGGTGGGTATCCTTATAGCAGAAATTAGAACATAAACAATAGAGACAAACTGAGGGGTGATCATATGAGGACAGAGTGAGAAGGCAATCCAACCACTTGAAAGTCAAAGAAAGAAATCTCAGAAAAGAACCAAACCTTGTAACACCCTGATCTTAGACTTCCAGCTTCCAGAGCTGTTGTTTAAGCCACTTGGTCTGTGGTATTTTATTAGGGCAGCCTGAGCAGACTAAGACACTACCATTTGTGAAGAGATAATGTATATGAATGTGCACATGTATTTGCTTCTATATGTACAGAAAATCTCCTGAAGGTTACGAAAACTGGTTGCAGAACTTTCTCGGGGAAAAATAATCGTGTCGTCAACAAAAGGTGAAAGAGAGTCTTGTGGAAAGAGCAGTGCCCTTGGAAGAAGAAGGAGAGTTTGAGTAGCAGCCTCTGTCCATTTATTAGCATGTTACCTGGAGGAAAACTATTTAGCCATCTAGCACCTCAGCTTAACATCTGTATTACAGGGTACAATTGAGCACTAAATGACTTCTTAGTATCTACAAATGAACATATGATTAATGTTATATTATATGAGTCTTTATCTGCTCAGGAAAAAAAGTGACAACTAAGGCAATGTAAATATGTGAACATTCATTATGTAACCAAAGGGTCAGCATTGTGTCTGTCCTAAAGACAAAAATTCAGGAGAAGCTGAGGATGACAGCATGTTTTAGCTCTGTCCTAAGCAAGGAAAAAACTGAAAAGGATCCTAACTGATTCTGGACAGGTGGTATAAAGTTAGCTAACAGGAAAGAGGGAAAGAAAATAGGAACCTCCTATTTTATTTCTGTCCTTCCTGTCAAAGAGAATGCTCTTCAGACTGGAAAATGTATCAGGTATGGGGAATGGAAACTGAAAGATAAGTGAAGAGATTGTAAGAGAGCACACTGCTACTCAAAATGAATGCAATTTTCTGGACCCAGATGAATTGTTCTGAGGTACTGAGAGAACTTGTCACACAGAGTCTTTGGCCACCATCAGTAATCATTAGGAGACAGCAGAGAAGAATATGGGTTATCCTGGCTTCAAAGTTTAAGGAGGTACCTCAACAAACCATAGATGTGTCTCCTTTCTCCTTGTATTCTTTTGTTTCTCAGCCTTGTTATGTTGTTAAAAAATAAAGGCAAAAGCTGTAGAGCAAATGGTTAATTATTTGAGATGTGAGCTTGTGGGAAGGAAATTAGCTGTTATGAGAAACCAGAGTAGGTACACACAAAGAGTAAGTCATGGTGGACCCACTGCAGAGTTATCTGTTGCTTGTCTTTGTGCTCGCAGATCACGTACCCCACATCTCTCGTATGGTTCTTGTGATGTTGTGACGTATTCGCTTACATACATATTTTCCTAAGTCAACTTCGAGCTCCTCGGTTATGAATGACACTTTATTTTAGGGTTTGAGCTTTTAACATTCTATTTGTTTTTGAAAGTTTAGGATCAGTATCGACTATAGACAGAGTACATGTGAGTTTTGTCAAGGTATTTGACACAATTTCTAATAATGGATGTGTGGTTCCAATGGAAAAAAAAGCTCTACAATTAGGATTTGTAACTTGTTAAGTTGCGTTACCCAAGGGGAATAGTTAAATGTATTTTAACTACAGTGAGATCTCTATAAACCTTTATCTTCAGTCTAGCTTTGTTTGAAATTGTAGAAGTCATATATACAGAAAATTTATTGATCATACAATATTTATTGAACACTGTGCTAGGCTTATGTTAGGGATGAAATAGTGGGCCAGGTTGGGGAGATAGTTCTTGCCATTGGAACATTCTCAGTCTCACAGAAGCAAGAGATAAATACATTTAAATAAAATAGAATATGTTTCAGTGAAATCTCCAAATTTCTGCATAGGATTGCTTAGGTTGGGTGATCTCCCTTAAGGAGTGCCTATGAGACTGATCTTCAAGTTGCATTTGCATAGCAAGAACTGATTTTACTTTACTATAAATTTATCTGATGGATGTTTGGAGTGGAGAATAACCTGGAAAATTATGGAAATGTGGGTTCATGATGAAGTTTCCAGACAGTGCTATGACAGAGAAAGTGCAGAGAGCTATCCGATTACATGGAACTGGTCTACACCCAGGTGGTCACCTAGTCTACAGTCATCAGGCATGTGATCTAATTTAGTGGAAGTGATGTCTTGCCTGAGCCATGAAGTTAAGTAAAAGGAATAATAGAGGGGGAAAAACAGGTAGAAGGAATGATACCTGCCAATTTCTAGAGGCAGGATCATGACATCTTAGAATATCTAGAAATGTAGTATGGCCAGAACACAGACTGAGAATGAGGGAGTGAAGCTTGATGAACCTATAGAGAATGGCCACAAGAGCCTTGTTTGCAAAGGTATGGTCTGAGTTCATCCTTTGAATAATGGGGTCAAGTTCAGGTTTTCAGTACTAGATTACAACATAATGAGTTTCAGTTTTGAAAAAGACTTCTTGTGCTGGAGAACAGATTGGATGGGCTATGTCTCAAGACAAAGGCCCAGTTAAAAAAGCTTTTTCAGGAATAGTGGATGTTCATGACTTTCCTAGTGGAAATGGAGATGTGGGAGGACCTATGAAATATTCCCAAGGTAGCACTGATAGAAATCTGGGATCTAGTGTATGGCTTGAATAGGCTAAAAGAAAAAAGAAAGAGTCATATTAAATTTTGATGTTTTAACATGAACTGCTACATGGGTGGTGATGACATTCACTGAACTAGGACACAGGAGGTAAAACAGGTTTGGAATTTGGAGGGTAGAGGAGAAATTCAACATGGTGAGTGATAAGCAGTATATAGATCAATTGTAATTATTATTATTATTATTATTATTATTATTATTAATTTTGTCACCCTTGCCTTTAAGAAGCTGATGAATGCCACAGTGCAAAATGAACACATGCACAGCAATGTATATGAACCCTCTGGAGCCTCTCTTTGCATCTGAGATTAAGAACCCTTATTAGGGGAATGAACAGAATCATTCAGAGAATATGAGTAGATTGAGAATGAACATTTTCAATCATGGGACCCTGTGGAGTAATAGGAATGGGCAGAGAATAGTAAACTTGCAAGAAGACTAAGGAAGAGAAGTCAGATAGTTAAGAGGAAAAATAGGAATGTGTGCCATGGAAATCAACTGAAAATGTTATCGGTATAAGGAACTTGTTAACTGTGTAAAAATGGATTAGCCCCATGTGTTGAATGCACACATGGAGACATACAAATATTTTAAACAGCTAAAATGACACAACAAATCCAATGAGAAGAAATTAAATATTATGAAATGGAAAACCCTGTACTTGGGTCCAAAGAGTCAATGGAAAATGATAGAGAAGGAAAATGTTTTGTTTAACTGAAATATATGGAAGGTTTTAGGACCAATATATCAACAGAGCAATCTTTGACTTGATTATGGTATATATACAATGGGAAGAATAAGTAATAGCCCCATTCTTAGGCCTGGGTAACTTTAAATAGTTTAATGTTGGCTTTTGTAGAACAGATAGGTTGGAAATATTGGTGTCTTAGAAAATATAAATTGAACCAATGAGTGCATTTATCAGGAGGGTGATTTGATTCAGTAATTCAGGCAAGAATTCCTAGCAATTCATTGTATCTAGAAATGACAGCTTCTTAAACTGGTGTCTTCCTCAACTGCACAGAAGGGGTTCAGGCAGAGATTAGGTGATGGACCAACATCTGCAGTGCTTGAAAGAGAATCATCAGACAGCAGTTAGAGATTGGGGCTGGAAGAACTTTACATTTTATTTTAATTTTACTATTCTATAATTTGAAGATTTCTACAAGAAATTGAAAATACATGCTTTAGTAAATCAAGAGCAAACTATGGTGTCTTATCAGTCATTTTATTATATACATGGGGTGGGAAGAATAGGTTTACAGTTGTGAGTACATAAAAACAGTGTACTCTTGCATTATTTTAAAATTATTGTATTACTTTTATACAAACAACTGTAAACTTACTTCACCAACCTGTACATTATATTATGACAAGGCATTTTAGTTTGCATGTTCTACCTTTAGTCTTTCCTCTCCTGTAGTCATTTCATAGTCCCAACGAACTTTAAACAAGAAGTGATATAATAAGCATTCAAGTGTTGAAAAAATGATTCTTTAAATATTTAACTACTTAGATGCTATAAAATTAAAGAAAGCTGCTAAAGCAATTGTTAATAATGCAAAAAAGCAAATAATTAACATATCAGGTTGTTATCAGAACATACAGCAACAGAAAAGTACTTATTAAAAGAGTATTTTAAAAAACACACACACATTACTTCCAGAATGATATGATATGAGTGACATTCATCAAACTTTCAATACTTTAACCTGATCATTGCTTTGAAAAACTTAATGAAAATGGGGTAACAACTATTTTAACTAATAAATAAAAGGAAAAGTTTATTATGAAAGCTTAGGTAAATGATTTATTGAATATAATAAAACGAAGACTTTTTTCCTGTGTTTCAGGCAATTTTATAACACCATTGAGAAAAATAGCTTGAAAATGAAAAGGACCAAATTTCTAATCAAAAGACAGAATTTGCACAAAGTGATACAAAGTGATCTGTATTTTATGTTTGATCTCATTCATTCATGGTTGTAGAAAACCAATGACAGTCTCGTCTCTCTTCCCCAGCTGCAGGGGAAAGGGAGGCTGTATCTGTCTGTATTAAACCTGCCTCAGGACATTTTCTTCCAGCCAGATTTCTAGTGTCTTGTGACTTTGCCAAGAAACAAGGGGGAAAAAAGATTCCTAAGATGACTGTTTCAATGCAGCACAGAGAAGGAAAGGCTGTATATTTTCTATGACCCTGTGTAATTCAAATCCAGAATGACTCATTCCTCTTAAGCAAGGATAAGCTTTAAAAATTAGCCCATTTTTCTCCACTTCGGGCTTTAGTTTCCAATCAGCCAAACCAAGCAAAGAGTTCACTTTGAAAGAAATCCTACAGCAGACAGCAAAGCCTGACCACAAAAGACTCATTTGTGAAGAGATTATCACTAAGGCAGCTTATGGTTAAATACTTCATGATTTGGGACAAAATAGGTTCAGAGGATTTATACTTCCTTTAAACTCATTTTTTAACTTTGACCATATGAAAATTGGTATCCAGACTCATACAAAAAAGTACATACAGAATATATTCAAATAAACTCTTTGATATGTAAGAAAGGAATTAAATATAAATACATTACCATAATTTAATATATTACCACCAAAAACATTACTGATGTTTTATATATACAAAAGCATTGTTCTATACTAAACATGCAGACCACGGTCTCTAATACCATCTCCACTAAAAGGCACCAGGATTCCACAGATCAATGGGTGATCCCAGGACTGGGACACAAATCACCTTTTGATGTCAGAAAGTAGAGAAGTGCTTAAAAAGGAATAAGGGCATATGGCAAAGTAATAGGAGCCAGACCGAAGTGGTTCCCACTGCCCAAATCCAGGATAATTTCAGCACCAAAATAATGAATAACAGTAAAAAAATTTAATTGGAAGAAAAAAATAATCTATCAGTTCATACCAATAATAGATTATTGAAAGATGACAGATAGACAAATAGATTGATATATTGATAAATGATAGGAAGAAGAGTCAAATATTAAATATAAAGATAGTAGTAGAGTTGGAAAAATGATGATTTTATATCCATCATAGTAAAGATGGTATCAAGAAAGAATCACCATTGAAAAATTTTTGTAGGGTCAAATTTACAGAAAGAGCAAGACACTTGCATGACCATAAAGAATCTTTCCACTGATTGCTGATTGGTAACGATACAGTACAGAAATTGGAAAACACATTGACTGGGTGATCAAAATTAGCATCACCCATCAGGGGTAGAAGGACATCGTGTGCCTCCAGGTGTGATACCCCAAGACAGGCAAATTACTTGTGCAATATTCCCACCATGATTATGATAATCAGACAAAATCAAAATGAGAAATTGTCTATTTAAAAGAAAAGAGATTTTATTCTTTAAAAATGTTAATGTCAAAAAAAAAAGAAAGACAAAGACAGTGGAAATGTTCAAGATTAAAGGGAACTCTAGAAACATAACAAAATACAGTAACTGATCCTAAAGTGGATTCTGTAAGGAGAAAGAATATATATTATCTAGCACATTATTGAGTCATTTGGAAAAAATGGAGTACAAACAGTAGATTATACAAAAAGTTTCTATCAAATTGATAACTGCTGTAGTTATGTAACAAAATACCTCTATGTTTGGAAAATATACATTGAAGTCTTTAAGGTAAAAGGCCGTGATTTATGCAAGTTATTTTCAAATAATTCAGAAAATAAAACACAAAAAATCATATAGGGTAAATTATTAATGTTTTGGGTAAAAGCTGAATTTAGGTAAAAGGTATATGGGAGACCTTTGTACTGTTAATAATTTTACAATTTTGTACTATTCATATACTTTGAAAACTTTCTGTAAGTGTAAAATTATTTCTAATTAAAAATGTTTCTGAAGACTTCACACTCCATCTTTGAGTGTAAAGATGTACAATGTGCCATTCTGGGTATTCAACATATGAATATAAAAAAACTAATATTAATGGTCATGGATGACAAAATAATATTGACATAACATATTTCTTTTTGCCTCTTTGAGTGTAGACTGCTTTTGGTGGTGGTATAAATCAGTGTCTTTTCATTAAATAGTTTTATAGTTAATTTTATCAAACCTGGCATTAAAAGTACTTCAAAAAAATTGAAACCAGAGAAAGGCCTCACCTCAGTGACCATTTTAAGTGTTCATAATGTAATGTTTTGTTTTTAATAATTTACCTGAGAGCATAAGCATGGACAATTTCAAAATGTATATCATCAAAGCAAAATGCAAAAGATAGAGAATGAGGAACAGGAGAAATGAGCCTGTGTGTTGATGAATTTGCAATGACCAAATTTTTGTTGCTGTTCTGCTTCTTGGTTTATTTTGATCTTTGTATCCAATTGTTGATAAATATGTATTTATTGCCATTTTTATTCTTTATACTTTATCTTTCTTTTTTTTTAATTTTTTTTTTATTTGTCTTTAGAGGGGTAGGGGAGAGGGAGAGGGAGAGAAACATCAATGTACGGTTGCCTCTTGTGTGTCCCCTGCTGGGAACTGGCCTGCAACCCAGGCATGTGCCCTGACTGGGAATCAAACCGCGATCCTCTGGTTCGCAGGCCCGCGCTTAATCCACTGAGCTACACCAGCCAGGGCTATACTTTATCTTTCTTTTCTTAAAGAAGAGCCTTTAACATTTCATGTAATACTGGTTTGGTGACAATGAACTCCTCTAGTATTTTCTTGTCTGAGAAGCTCTTTATATGTTTTTGTATTCTAAATAATAGCTTTGCTGGATAGATAATCTTGGCTGTAGTTTCTTGCTTTTCATCACTTTGAATATTTCTTGTCACTCGCTTTTGGCCTTCAAGGTTTCTGTTGAGAAATCAGCTGACAGTCGTATGGCAGCTCCCTTGTAGGTAACTACTGCTTTTCTCTTGCTGCTTTTAAGATTCTCTGTCTGTCTTTGGCATTTTAATTATGATGTGTCTTTGTGTGGGCCCTTTTGGGTTCATCTTGTTTGATACTCTCCCCACTTCCTGGAACTGTATGTCTATTTTTTTCACAAGGTTAGGAAAGATTTCTGTCATTATTTTGTCAATTTCTTGCTCTCTCTCTTCTTCCAGTGGTATGCTCTGAAGTTGTCTATGATGCAAATGTTCTTATGCTTAAAGTTGTCCCAGAGGCTCCTTATGCTATCTTCATCATTTTTTTTTAATCTTTCTTCTTTTTGCTGCTATGATTGAGTATTTTTCCTTTCTTATATTCCATATAGCTGATTTAATTCGCAGCATCATCTATTCTACTGTTATTCCCTTTAAATTATTCTTTGTTTCACTTAGTGTATTTTCATTTCTGACTTGTTTTAATTGTGTTCATTTTTTTCCATGCTGTGGAAGTTCTTACTAATTTCCTTGAAGTTCTCACTAAGTTTCTTAAGCATCTTTCTAGCCACTGTTTTGAACTTTGTATCTGGTAAATTACTTGCCTCCATTTCATTTAGTTCTTTCTCTGGAGATTTCTCCTGTTCTTTCATTTGAGACTCGTTTGTTTGTCACACATTTTGGCTGCTTCCCTATGCTTGTTTCTATGTATTAGGTAGAGATGCTACATCTTCCAGACTTGGTAAAGTGGCCTTGTATAGTGAGACCAGTGGTGCAGCCTCCCCAGTTACCTGAGCTGGGTGCTCCAGGTGCATAGGTGTGTAGGCTGTGTGCACTGTTCTGTTGTAGTTGAGCCTTGATTGTTGTTGGTGTTACTGGGAGGGATTGATGTCCCAGGCCAATTGGCTGCAAGGAATAGTGACTACAATGGAGAATCTGCTATGCAGAAAGCAACCCTATGGAGCAAGACTTGCTTTAATGGGACTTTAGTGCTCACCGAGTCTGCCTCTTGAGTGTGTTGATCATGGAGGTGGTAGGGTTGAAATTTGGCACACTCTGAAGCTCTCCACTGGGTATACTGGCTCTAGGAGCTCCAAGGAGGTGCAGTGTAAGCCACTGCCTGTTCCTTGCCTAGGGCCTCCCAGCACAATCTACAGAACAATCTATAAATGGCTGCTACTTCTCCTGGGCTTGGAGGTGCCCAGAAGAGGCCAAGCTGTGTACCAAGGCCAGTTGCCTCTACTGATGGGCCTGGGACCACTTACAAGAGATATGGAAGATAAGCAGATGCCAAATGCTACTTATTTGAGATATTTTAGTAAAGTCCAAAGCATGAGGTAAGAAAGGCCATTCACCAGAAATGGCTGGTTTGGTCTGAAAGTTGCGTGAGGTTCCAGGGAATTACCATGGTAAGGCGAACAGTGTGAGGCAGGTTGGTGGAGACTCATGGAGCCTGCCTGTTGGCTCTGTGAAGGTAGGGCTGTCTCAGAAGAGGAACAATGGCCTTTGTAAGCACTTTTTCTGGCAGAAATCCCTCCCTCCCCCAGATCTTGCCTTGATGCTGGAGAATTCAGTTCTTTCTGTATGGCCCTGGTTCCTTTCAATTCCTGGTGCTGGAGCTCAGAGGAAGTGAGTGTCAGTAAGTATGAGCACAGGCCCTTTAAAAGAACCTTCCTTGGAATCCAGAAGCCCTCCTAATAACTCATTGACAATCCTCACTAATTTTTAAAGTCAAAAGTTATGGGGACTTCTCTTCCTTCTCTGGAACCCTGAGCTGGGTGGACAGGTGTAAGATAGTACCCCTCTCTCCTCAGGGGGCACTTCTATAGTCCAGATATCCCTCTTGATTTTAAACCACCACATGTGGGTGTGGGACCAGCCCATTTCATGTCTCTGTCCCTCCTACCAGTCTCAATGTGGCTTCTTTAAATCTCTAGTTGTAGAACTTCATTCAGCTAGATTTCAGGGGATTTTGAATGATATTTGATATAACGTAGTTTAGTTGTAATTTTGATGTAAGAGCCAACTCTTAACACTTATTCAGTCACCATGCTTTATTTTTGAAGAATTACATTTTATGGTGGTAGTCCACATGAGATGTACAAGACAACAATAATGAATTCAGAGGTTATAAGGGGAGTGTGTTGAAGACTCACATATGGACACAGAATGGTGTATCAGCTACAGCAAAGAGGAGTAACTTGAAATCAGTAAGTAATCCTAAAAACTGAGGTCTCAGACCTGGAAGACTCATAGTGAATTAGGATTAATATTACAAGGAAAACTGCAGGTATAATCACCTTATTTACAGTTGGGAAAAGGCCTAGGTCAGACATTGTGGTGCTGTGATCACCCCAAGATGACAGAGCTGGAGATGACGAAGGCAGCGTTTTGTCCCTCAAGGTTCCCACTCACTGTGCATGTCCTGAAGTTGCATGTATTCTTCTCCACAGACACTTAATGGTTTTCTCCACACCCTGGGTGCCCATGTCAATTCCCAAAATAGGTCTGTGAATGGACATTTATTTGGCCTCCACATTCATTTTCCCTTCCATACAACACCTTCATTTTCTTTTGATCAATTACTTCTCCACCATGTTGTATAGTCTGGCTGGAATGTTCAATCCATTCCAGCAGGGAAGTTACAAGGCCTGCACCCTCTTTCTAGAAGATTCTTCCCTCTCACCATACCATGCAATTGACTGCAAGTTGTACCCTAATCTAGGCAAACTAAGGGCTCTTTCTGCAGACTTTGAAACTTAAGTAAATTATGCAAGCATGTAAAAAATAAATAAAAATAAATTAGGTTGTATTTAATCATTCAGCTGTCTATATCAGCCCATTTTACAGGAACCTTTGTGTCACCTCTGCTCCCAGTCATTCAGAGCTGCTTTGACACCCATTGGTGTATGCCCTATACTACAGTTTCCCTTCAAGATCTTTCAGTATCTGTCTTCTGGTTCAAGTTAATCAGAATTTGTTTTTTGTTGTTTGTAATGGAAGAAAACTACATTACAAAGTTAATCACACACATCACATACATAAACACACATAAACACATATGTAGACACATAAACCGAGTATAACTGAATAGACTTAACCTTCCTAAAAAGACCTTTTTTTTTGTTTTGTTTTCTTAATGAGCTTCAATTGGCAGAAATGCTGAAATATGTGGAAAACACTCTATGATCAGTATTTGTTCTGTTACTCCAGGTTATGGTAGCTTCCTCTCAAGAGGATTAAAATAAATAAATGAATGAATCAATGTCTGAATGAATGAAAGAAGGAAGGAATAGTAGGGGAAGCAACATTTTATTTCTACCTGTCCCAGATTTTCAGCTGGGACTTTATAACCAAAAGACAGATTAGCAAAAGAAAAACAGTTTATTAACTCCTGTAGTGCACATCACGCTAAAGAAACTTAAAATAAAAACTTAAAATGGCAGCTTAAAATTCCAACATGTATAGCATTTCCAGGAAGAATAATAAATTTGGAGGGAAATGACAGGGCAAAGAAAAAGCATTTTAAGATTCCAAGGTGGCAATCTGTGAAAAGGTACATATATGAGAGGGAACTAATGAACTAAGTTTTGTGTTCATATTTCTGTGTTGCCTTCTGGGACTGATTCAGAGTCTATCTCCAGAAAAATGAGAATTTTTATCCTACCTTTATGCAGAAAGGGGGAACTTTCTCTTGGTTTGCTGCTGCTTAATTACTTTCATAAAAATTCCTCAAAACAATTTCTGTGTCAAACAGGTATATTTTTGGTGACACATTCTGTTATTCTCCTATATCTATATACAAATACAGGGACAGACAAAAGTAGGTTTACAGTTGTAAGTGTAACAAGTTACTCTTGCATTATTTATTAATTATTGTACTATTTCTTTGTATTATAACTGTAAATCTACTTTTGCCCACTCCTGTTATATATGTAGAGAGAAACAGACACATTATATATATACATATATATATTCACTGCTCTGGAGCCTTACCTGGATTTATATATACATTAATCACAATTAATGTACAATTGATAATGCAATTATAATATTATACATAAAGCCAAAAAAAACCTAACAAACAAAATGTAAACAAACGCATAGATACAGAGAAAAAGTTGATGGTTGTTAGAAAGGAGGGGCAACTTAAGAAGCTTAGTGAAAAAGGTGAAAGGGATTAAGAAGTACAAAATGCCCATTATTAACATATTTATAGGCATGTAAAGTACAACTTAGGGAATGTAGTCAATAATATGTAACAACTATGTGTGGTGCCAGATGGATACTAGAATCATCGGGGTGAACTCTTTGTAAGATAAACAGATGTCCAACTGCTATGTTGTGCACCTGAAACTAATATAGCATGTCAAATGTATTGATAATTGAAAAGTAAATAATATTTCATATATAATAATGTATTCACATATAACTCTGAACAAATAAAACTCCATAAAAATGTATTATACTGCTATTATCTCTGTTTCAGAGACAAGGGCTCTTGGGCACCGAGAGAGGAAGAAAACGTCCTGAAGTCCCACACGAGTAAATGCCAGAGCTGGGCTGGAGGCTGCCGGCCACCTGGCTCCGGAGCCATGCTCTGATCTCTCATCTGTCCCGCCACTTAAGCCTGGCCTCTGGCTTTTTAAAAAACTGCTAAATTCTTGCCTGAAACTCAAAATGCTAGACTACAGCAATGATTAATTTAATATGTGACTCTGGTGAATAATAATTTTAAGAGGAACAAAACAACCTGTACTAGAAAGAAAACTTCAGTAAAACAATGCTGGGAAGAGAAAAGAAATACAGAAAACTTCTCTGCATGTGTCTTTTAGCCCTTGGCTCTGTATTTTCTCTCTGCTGTTGTTGGAGTTCCCATTCAGGGTTACTTGCACATCTCAGACAACCCACCTGAATATTCCAAACTTTGGGTTCCTTGATGTTTCCAAACCTAACAATAAATCTACAGTTCAGCTCTATAATCACCTTCAAATTACCTTCAACTTCTGTGCTAGTCTCTCCTTCCAAAATGTTGCTACAGAAAAAAACATACAACTCTGCTCCCTGGTTTCATTTGAATTTATGGCCACAGAGCACGAGTGAGTTCTTAGTGCTTTTCTTCAGTCTCATCATTGTTTTCTAATGATTTGACTCTCCCATTTGCCAGATGCCTCTCTCTTAATATCTCCTCTGCCTTCACAGCCTCATCTACCCTTCTTCCCTACTCACTATCTTCATTATTTTCATTTAGAAAATACATGTAATTAAAAGAGTTCTAAGTAACACCATATTTGCAATTGTTTCTACATTTGCCTTTTTTTTTTCATCTCAATGGGCACATTTGTCTTGGTCTCATTTAAAGTAACTGTTCCATTTATGCACATGACCCCTTGTAATCTACTCAAGGACTTTGCTCCTGTTTTTAGCCTTTCTCTTTCATCAATAAATTTATCTTTTCAACTGCCACCTAATCATCTCAACCCCATGTCTGCGGTCTATCTCAATTCACCTCTGCCTATGTCCCTTTATATTTAATCATTCTCAGCCACACATATGTACTATCTCCAATCTTAAAAATAAAGAAAAATTAGGCCCTGACCAGTGTGGTTCCATTGGTTGGATCATTGTCCCATGGACCAAAAAGTTGTGGGTTCAATTCCCAGTCAGGGCACATATCCAAGTTCTGGGTCCAATCCCCAGCCTGGGCATTAACAAGAAGGCAAGCAATCGATGTTTCTCCCTCTCTCTCTCTCTCAATCTCTCTGTCTCTCTCTCCCTCTCTCTTTCTCAAAGAAATAGAAAAATGTCCTCATGTAAGCATTCAAAAAACTAAAAAAGAAAAACTAGAACTAACATCCATCATCCAACTATAGCTCCTTTCCCTGCTTCATATCTGAGCAAAGTTCCTTAAAAGACTGGTCTATATTTGCTTTGTTCACACCTCCCTTTACATTTTTTCTTCAACTGCTCTGTTTCTCTCTTTTCTTCTTTCCATTCTACTGAAACCATTGTCAAGGTTACCAACAACCATACTATTTACAAATCCAGTGCCTTTGACACAGCTGGTTGCTCCCTTCTTAAAATTCTTTCTTTATTCAGCTTCTGGAACACTATTATCCTGGAGTTCCTCTTACTTCAATAACCTCTCCTGAGTCTACTTTTCTGGCTTCTCTTCCTCTTTATGACTTCTAAATATGGGAGTGCCCAGTGCCCATTTCTAGGTGCTCTTCTCTATACATGGTCTATATGCTGATGACTTCAGAATTAGGTCTTTAGCCAAGACATTCCCCTGAAAGTCATAATAGTATTTGACATCACCTCTATTTATATTTTTCATAGAAATTCTATGCTGTCTAAAATGTTTTGATCTTAATAAGTCACACCAATAAATTCAATTATAACTAAGTAAAGAAATAAATAAGAAATGGAAAAATGTTTTGATCTCAATCCTTTAAAAATCTCTTTCCCCTCTTATGTTCTTTCTCAGCCAATGGCACCATCATTCATGCAACTGCATCACATAATTGTCTAAAAGCCTAGGTTCTCTCTATCCAGTCTCCAGTCCATTCAACTTGGCCACTTTAAAAATATTTCTACAGTTATCGTTATAGCCAAAACTACCATTGCCTTTTGGGTGGTAGCTTAGGCTAGGATGAATGGATATAATCATTCTGATTAATGCTATCTTCACCAGAAGCATTTTAATGTATCCTACATTCAATAAATTAATGTTTTAAAAAAAGAAATATAGTAAGGTAGTAAATATTTCCTCACTTTGTAATAAGTGGTAGGAATTTCAAGTTATAAATATTACTCTTTACCTTAAGGACTGTCAAAGTAATTACAGTAATAATATCTGCCAGTAGCTTCTATGGTGATGATTGACATTGTGCTTCAGAGCTTGACATAAATTATGACATTTATTCCTTACAACCATCTTTTGAAGCAGAGATTTTTTTATCCCTAACTTAAAGCTAGTGAATAAGAGGCTTATACAGCATGTGTAACTTGCTAAAAGACTCCACAGCAAGTAAACTATGCAACAAGCCAGGCCCATGCTTATCACCACATCATAAAACATCTTCCATCTCAGTTTCACTTTTCAACATAAAATGTTCCATAGCAATGGAAAAAACAAATAGAAATGCAGCAGAACTTACACAACTTTTGAGTGAATGGTATAGCCTAACTCAGAGCCTGGTCAGTGAGAAGATTTGTGGAAATTAGAGTTTAGCTATGAAATAAATACAGTTTGGCAAAGAACCGAGCTAACATGTAGGGCTGAAAATGCATATTTGTGACATGGTAAGTAGACCCATTCATCTGCTGCTCATGTAGTAACAAGGCTGAGACCAGGAAAGAAGATGAGGCAAAATCTTATGGATCTTAAAAGATAAACCCAAGAATTTACACATTATTCTGTGAACAGTATATTAATCATTTTTTCCCTGTGACAAACAACCTTAAATCTTTGTGTCCAAAAGCAAAAATTGACTTCCATGCTAACAAGGCTGCTGGTAGGCTATGTGTCCACTGACCCTGACTGGGGTTATCTGGCTCAGGCTGGACTCCAGGCCTCCAGCTCAGTTTCAAGGGTGCTCTGCCTATGGTCATTCTGAGGCTCAACCTAAAGGTGCAATGGTAACAAGTGCACACGACCTCTGGAAGGGACATGTGATGCCTCTGAAGCCTTGGATCAGGCTGACTGGGATAATCTCACTCCGACACATTCCATTCCTAAACTGAGTCACACGGTCAAGCCCGTAGTGAGAAACACTATGGAGTTCCATCCAGAACAAACAGGGAGGAAGGCAAGGGAGAAGGGGGTTGTAACGGGTGCTGAGTGAACCAGATAGAGTATTCACCACATTCAATAGAAACCAATATAATTTACTGTAAGAATGTAAAGGTCTCGATTTCTAATTTATTTTTAATCCTTTGACTGACAAATAAAGCAAAATGTCTGGGCTTGTAAAAATTCTAAAAGTTTAAAATCAGATGCAGTATTTAATATTTAAAATGGAAAAATGTCATCTCCAGAGATAGCAGTGTAAATAATGAAAGCAATTTTCAAAGACAGTGAAAGAAACTTGCTTGTATGGCTACCAATCACCAGGAGCAAGGCAGAGAGATGGTAAAGAGGAAGGGAAAGCAACAAAAAATCTAGGTTTATTTTTAGTGTATCTTTTCTACAGAAGGAAATGAGGACATTTTTTATAACAAAGACCATTTTATAAGAGATTGGATTGTGTCCTTCCTAAAGTTATAGAATCACTTGAGAAAAATAAAGTGTTGGAAGTCACCAAGAAAGTATAACACCCAGTGAAGATTTTTGAAATAAAATGGAAAAAAGTAAAGATACATATATTAAAGTTTCTTTGAAGAATTCTCCCAAGAAAAACAATTTAAGCTGCCACACAGAAAACATTAGTGCTTATGTATGCTGATTCTAGAATATCAACTTAGAGTGTTATCTTAAAAATTGTGCACAAGCTTACATAGATGTACATTTTAAAAACATATCAGAATATATTTGGAATACATTTAGGCACATCTTAAATTAGCCAAACATTTTTTTTAGGCTGCATGCTTAAGCTAGTTAAAAATAAAACTATTTGCTGTAATTAATATTTGTTTTTCTTGAATGGGTAGTTAATTTTAAATCTTCCAAAGTATTTTTACTAATGAACATTTTACAATTTTTTCACTTACCTGTATTGTATTTTGAACTGATAGAGGAGCAAAATAATTCGACATGTTCATCAAAAACAAAACAAAAAGTAAAGCTTCTTCTTTATTTCTAGTAATTTCTTCATTACCCTAAAACTATGTGCTAAGTTATGTCTAATGGAAATATGTATAAAATGCCTTCATAACAAACAATTTAATTACTATTAGATACATTTATACTATTTTAACTGGAAGGTACGTAATAAACACAGCTACTTTTACAATGAATGTGAGACTGACTAGGTGGAATTTCTGGTTAGGAAAAGGTAAGTGGGACTCATAGGAAGAGCAATTGAAGTGCTGCCTGAAAGAATTTAAGAAGGTGATTTTGTTTCTAAAACACTGAAATCTTAAAAACTTCATATTTTATTATTTCGATCCATGCTTAATAGCACTTGGATTTCTGCTGTATGACCAGTTTCCATCACAGCTGGAAGCGCTGGTAAGTCCACTTGGGACTTAGAACTTTTTCCCAGCCTCCCCTTTATCCTGTTTACTGCTACTTCATCACTGGGTGCGTCCCCCACCAGATTTTAGCAGGTTAAATGTGTGTTTGCAGATGGCCAAACTAAGGATAAAAACTGAGCAATTCTGATCCCACAGCCATATGCACATGATTTAGGATATTCCATTAGCAATTAACAAAACATTATTGTTACTTTTTAACTTTTGTGTTGTGTAAATATATTTTATTTATTTAAGCACAAATAACTCAAGCAACATCAACTACATAGCAAATGTATAAAACTTAAGGGTACTATTCTCATGCTTTTTTATTTTATTTGTAAAGTTTAGTCTTGATTGGTTTAAATCAAGCTATCAGGATTTTCTGGGACAAAGTCTCAGGGTTCATATCATCTTAAGAGTTCACAGTCAGAAAAATTACACTGTAGGTAATTGCTATTGAATATCACACACCCTTACAAAACACACGCTATGACAAAGTGATGGCTTAAATGTTATGGCTTAACATTAGTCACATGCAAACATGCAGCTAGTCATGACCTTGAAACAATACACCTGATATGTGTAACAATTTTTAAGAAAATTGTTTGTATCTCTCAGATCAGTTGCGACCTCCACAGGGTTAATGATACTTTTCTTTGTAATTAAGAATTACGAACTCTTATGTGACCATGGTATGTTTTTTTCTTTGCTTTTAAAGCAGTTTGTCATTTTTTAAACTAGTTTGTATGGATTTTTTTTTTTAAAGAAACGGCCTTGTGGGGCATAACCTCCTTTTGGAAAGTGTAGTAGAAATTGAAATACTAAGTGTCTGACCACCGTAAACACAAATGTTGATGGAACCTACTACCTGTGTGAGCTTCAAACAGAAAATTCACCTGCTTGAACCTCAGTTTTGTATTTGTAAAAATGAGGTATAACACCACTTAAAATTTGCCACTGGACTTAATGACTTGCCTAAAGTACTTCCCATATTGTTGGTTCTTAATCATACTCTTTTCTGTATCCTTTTTTTTTGTTTTGTTCTTACGGAAAAATTACCCTTGCGGTAGCTGGACCACCCTTCCACTATGTGTTAATATTGCTTTCTCAAGTAATTCCAGCAGAATAATTATTGGGTTGGCCAAAAAAGTCCATTTAATTTTTTCCATAAAATAAAAGGCACATTTTACATTTTCACTAGTAACTTTATTGATTTGTGTATTGTGATTATGTTGGCTGTCTCCTGCATGACATAACATTGATTGTTCTCAATTACTGTCTCAATTTGATCACTATCAACTTCAACTGGTCTACTCAACTGTGAAGCATGGTCCAGTGAGAAATCTCTAGCACGAAACTTTGTAAACCACTTTTGACACGATTGATTAGTCACAGCACCTTGTCCATATACTACACAAATCATTTTTGCAATTCAGTTGTGTTTTTACCTTTCTTGAAATAATAAAGTATAATATGCTGGAAATGTTGCTGATTTTCTCTCATCTTCAATATTAAAATGACTATACAAAATTAACCAGTTTTGATTTTTTTAAAATAAATGCATGCTGATACGACAGCTGGCACAATGCAATCCAATAAAATTGTTTCAAATGAAGTTAAAGACAACTAAGTGCTACTAGAATCACCTTACAGAAAAAAAAAATGAACTTGTTGGCCAACCCAATAACAGACTTGTTGTTTAAATAGGCTACATTTATTTTTATTTCTGGGAAATTTATTTTAAAATAAATTGTATAATATTTCTATAAAACAAACATAACTTAAATAGTTTACTTTTTTAAAGTAAAAATACCTTTTCTTTTAAGCCAAGGCAAAACATTTGTCCGAGTACATCTTCCCTCAAGTCTTCCTAGAGTGAATATAGTAGATAAACATTTGTGATGTGGAAATTTCTTAAAATCTATATGTCAACTTCCTCATCTGTAAAATAAAGATAAATATAGTACCTTATCTCATAAGGTTGTGTGAGGAATGAATGAGTTAATGACAAGTGCTGACACATTCAAAGTTTATTTTTTTGTTATTGCTTTTATCATCATCGTCGTTGTCATCATCATCATCGTCATCATCATTGTCCGATTTGTTAGAATTCAGGCTCCTGTTGATTTAGGAAAAGTTATCAACTCTCTGAACCTCCATTTTCTTATCTCCAAAACAGGAGGAATAATTGAATCACAGGACTATACTGAACATAACATTACCTAGCATGGAATAAGTGCTCAAAATATTAGATGTATTATTTTGAACATTCCAGAAGTACATGGATTCATATCTACATTTAAACTTTTCATGAAATATATTACAGAAAATTGTTTTATGTTGGCTTGGTCTTGTCTTGTTAATAAATTTCTTTATGTTCTTTCAAACTCTTCCTCATAAGTTCCTCCTTTAAAGACACTCCTTTTTATTACTTTCTAAATCATTGGGAGGTATATATTCCTATTCACCCACATTTGATTGCTCTCACCCAACCGCCAGTCTCCAGGTTCCATAATGATACTAATCCCTACTACGACACCCGGCCCCAGCTCAACCCCTGCTGCCCTCACTGAACTCTGCAATAGTACTCAGTGACAGATTTCCCAAAATGCACTTTCATTGAAAAGGATTTGCACATTTCTTTCATTAAGTCTATTCCTATTTGTGTCCTTATTATTAAATTGTGTTTCTTATAGGAAGCAAAATATTCAGCTTTGCATTGTTTTAATCCAAACTGACAACGTTGTCTCTAAATGGGAATATTTAGACTATTTCATTTAGTGCAATTATTGATATGGTTAATTTATTGTTTTGCTTTATGTTTTCTATTGTTTCTACCCATTGCCCATTTCTCATTTTCTCCCTCTCTTTTTGCCTCATTTTGGATTAATTCATTTTGTATTATTCAGAAACACCCATATATATGTATGTGTATATATATATATATAAACACACATATATATGTATGTATATATACATATATATGTATGTATGTGTATATATACATAGATGATGTATATTATGTTCATATATATGTATACATATTAAACAGCATTATAAATAATGTATTATAATGTATATGTATATATACACATTATATGTATAAATTATATAAAATATATATTATTATACATTATTATAAGTTATATATCTATATCTATGGATGGAGAGGAGTAGCGGGGAGAGAGAGAGAGAGGGAGAAAAACTGGCTCACACAAATGTGGAGATCAAAAAGTCCAAAAACTGCAGAGTAAGCCAGCAAGATGAATACCTAGGGAAGAGCTGATATTGCAGTTTAAGCCCATAGGCAGTGTATTGGCAGAAATTCCTCTTCTCGAGGGAGGTCAGTCTTTATTTCCTTTTAAGTTAGGCCTTCGACCAATTAATTGAGGCCCATCTACATTATGAAGGATAATCTGCTTTACTCAAAGTCTACTGATATACATGTTAATCTCACCTAAAAAACACCTTCACTGAAACATCTAGAATAATGTTTAACCAAATATCTGGGTACTATGGCTTAGTCAAACTGAAACTTAAAATTAACCATCACAGACTTTGTTTGACTCCTTTGTTAGCCTGTCAGCAACACCTTTGTTTTGTTATTTTAGTGATTGTTTCAGGATTCATAATGAACATCTTTAACTTTTAACAGTCTACCTTCAAGTGACATTATGTAATTTAACTTATGGCAGACCTACCATAGTATACTTCTATTATTCTCCTCCTGTGCTTTGTGCTAGTATTGTCATGCATTTTACTTTTACATATGTTGTAACACTCAGAAATAATTATTTCTGTTTAAATAATCAGTTATCTTTTAAAGAGTTGTAAATAATAAAATAATCTTACACAGTTATTATCACATATCCATCTAATACACTTTGTCTGTCACAGGACTTCCTTCAACCGTCCTATAGTGTTGGTCTCTCTGTGATAGATTCTTCCAGCTTCTGTATTTCTGAAAAGGTCATTTCATTTTCAATTTTGAAAGTTTTTTCTGGGTATAAAATTTTATGTTGACTTTTTTTAGTACTTTAAAGTTATTTCTTTAGTGTCTTCTAATTTGCATTCTTTCCAACAAAGAGTATGCTGCAGTATTTATCTTTGTCATTCTATATGTAATGGAACTTTTTCTGCCTGCTTGTAGGATTTTTGATTTATCATTAATTTTGAGTATTTTTTTCTGAAATATTTTTTATGTTTCTTGTAGCTAGGAAATCCACATTAGTTTTCTTTGATCACTGGATTTAAAGTTTTTTTTTTTAATCAAATTTGGGAATTTTGGGCCATTGTTTCTTAAAATTTTCCTCATCCCATGGTGGCCTCAGTTATACATACCCTATGATGCTTGAAGGTATCCCACAGATCACTAATGTTCTGTTAATTTTTTTTAATTCTCCTTTCTTTCTGTGCTTCACTTCTGAAATCCCATTCTCAAGTGCATTAATTTTTTTATTCTGCAATATCTAAATGACACTTAATTATAGACTGTATTTCCATCTCACACATTGTAGTTTTCATCTCTGGAGGTTTAATTTGTAGCTTTATAAAAACTTTCCATATTTCTAGATAACTTTGGTACATATGGAATATAGTTATAATAACTATTTGAATGTTTTCAGTTGCTAATTCTAATGCCTATGTTAGTCCTAAATCAGTTTCAGTTGATTGGCTTTTCTCTTCATTATGGGTTGTATTTTTTCCACTTTTCTTTATGTCTGATAATCTTTGATTCAGTGATAAAACTTGTTAGTTTTACCTCATTGAATGCTGGAAATTTTTGTACAACTATGTGTTCCTGAGCTTTGTTTGGAACACTGTCAAGTTATTTAGAAACCATTGATTCTACTAGGTCTTAAGATTTGTTTGGTGGGGCCAAACCAGTCTCAGTGTGAGGGGTAATGTTCCACGCCACACAAGAAACATCGTTTTGAGTGTTCAGGAGATTTTTCTACTACAGCTAGAAAATCATGTCTTCATTTTTAAAAGACATACTTGCTTATCTTTATATTTTACCTCATAGTTTTGAACACTAAGTAAGAAACTCACACTGTCTGTGTAAGGCAAAACTATCAACATAATTGGATGAAGGTCCCAGGAGATAATTAGTTGGACAATTTCTGAATTGCAGTATGGTAATAGAAAAGTCAGGTCAGAGCAGAACATTTGTATGCAGTAGAATGTGAATCTTCTGCATGAGTACTTATTGCCAGTGTTTTACTCATCACTTTGATTGTCTGAAGCTAATTCATTAGTAGATTCCTTAGAAAAGGCTCATAAGAAAAATATTTTTCAGTGTCCTGGGTATAAAAATAATTCATAGGTATTATTTTCTTTTCCTATTCATTATAAGGTATTGCCCTTAAAAAACAACGGGAATCTGATTTTTCCCCTAATTCACTTATTATGTTTTTCCTGGAGGCTCAATAATTTTACTGGCATATGTTTTGGCATTATTCATTGCAACAACAAACATTTGTCATCTCACAGTTTCTGTGAGTTAGTAAAATAAATTCAGCTCGATGGAGTGCTTCTGACTCAGGATCTCTTACAAGGCTGCCATCAAAGTGCTGCTGCGGCTACAGTCATCCCGGTGCTTGACTAGGTAGTATCCACTTCCCAGCCACTCATGTGGCTATTAGCCTCTGAAGACCCAATTTCTAGTTCATTCACATGGCTACCGTCAGGTCTTCCTTCCTCACTGGTTATTGGCTGGAGACATAAGTTCCTTCCAGAAATATGCCTCTACACAGGACTCTACATGATTATGGCAACTTGCTTCCCTCATAGAAGAGTGTGGAAGAAGAGAAGAAGAGACAGGGGAGGCAACTAGATAGAAGTCATGTTACTTTAAAAATGCAGTCCCAGGGGACTATTCTATCCATTGGAAATGTCTTGTTAGATCCATCCTGCACTCAGGGGGAAGGAAACAAGCAAGGTCATGGATACTAGGAGTGGAAATCATTGGCAGCCATTTAAGATGCAAATCACTGCAGTCATTGTGTTGCTTTTCTAAGAAATATGGTAGGCTCTTTCAGTGAGTCATTTCAAGCCATCTTCTACTTCAGGAAATTTCTTGTTTTTTAAATGTTAAGAATTTTTTTTCTGTTTAATTGCTTGATTTTTTTTGTTTGTTTCTTGCAATGGAAATGTATAATTTCATATGAAGAAAATGAAAAATTATGAACAGAGATTTAAAAATAGCTGCTCAAAAAAGAATGAAAGAAAAATAACTGCTCACTGGTAAATAAGTAAAATCCATCCCCATATTTGTTATTACTTTAAAAAGAGAAATTTATTTATAACACTGGTAGGATCAGATTGGTGTTATTCATTGGCCTATGTGCCATATATGGGGATAGTTACTTTCAAAAGGGGACAGCTAACATGTATGGATATTCAGAATTTTGAGCAAGACCAGTTCAAAATACTTTTCTTTTAAAGTAGCAATAAAATAATCTGAGCTAAAGGTAGTCATAAGATTGTTTTCAGTGATATATTGATATGAGATAATAAAGGAGGTGTCTATGTCAAATAATAATAGCAAAAAAGAAGTTAAATGTCTATTTCTTCCAAGATTTTACAACTTGTATTATACCTGATAAAAAGAGTGAATATGTGGTTCTTCAAGTTAAAGAAAACTTAGTGAGAATATTTAGACATTTAAATAAAATAACTTGCGATGATGTGAATATTATTTTCAATTTATCACTAGGCCACTTTAATGCTAGAAGGCAAAAATTCATTTTCTGTCTTTTTTAACAAATGGCAATGTAGATTTATATCTAAGGGCCATTCTATGACACTAAAAAACAACTGTAATAAAGTTGTATAAACCTGATTACCTTTTATTCAAAAACATAGCTCCTAGTACTCCCAACTTTTTGCTAGACATGGCAATTAAAAGGTAGAAACTCAAGTTGATTCTTGAATCTTCTGCCTAAGGAATGGTTATCCTAAATATTGAATCCAAAGTCATAAATGATCTATTTAAGAAAACTAATCTTTAAAAGATTTTTATTTATAGGTTTTAGAGAGACTGAGAGATCAACATCGATTTGTTGTTCCATCCATTCATGCATTCACTTGTGGGCTACTGTATGTGTCCTGACTGGGAATCAAACCCCAAACCTTGACATATCAGGATGACAGTCTAACGAACTGAGCCACCCACCCAGGGCTCTAATTTTCTTAACAAAGTCATAACTCTTGGTCAAGCATGAAGCCATATTAGGTATCCAATATTGATAGTAATTAGGTTGTATCCATCTTATTTTTTAAATAACCATATTATAGAACCTACCTACGTATTTTTCCCTATCCATCTATTTCATTTAGTCAAATAAAACGAGAATGCATATCATTAAAGGTCAAGTTAAGGGGACAAAAAAGATCAGAGGCATGTGTATTTTCAATTCAGTAACTTGAGATATGAAGTAATGGATACAAGTGAGCCAGCCCTATACAGAATATACATTCATTTCTGAGGCTTCCTGTGGCTGTGCTTCCCTATTACTGCCTATTTCTCCTCCCCCTTTTACTCTGGTAGAATGTACTCAAAGTACTTGTCATTGGCTAGACCAAAAGCAATACTAATCTTAAAGTCAAGCCTTACATCCTCTCCACCCCAAACTCTACCTCTGCCCCTTCTAATAAAAAATTAAAAGTAATAATAATAAAACTATGCAGATTTGATGCTTTATACTTTTAGTTTCTCCTTTGATACAAATTTAAGCCTCAGCTTTTTTACATGGTTAGAAAACAAATGTTTGGTACATTGTTTCTGGAGAATGTCCCATCACTAGATGTTAAGCTTTTGATATCTAATAAATATAGTAATGACACTGCATATTTTTGGTGACCATTTTATTAGCATTCCATGCAGTTGGACAATATTAAACAAGTCATTTGTTCTGTTTGTTATTTGGTAACTAGTGTATTTATAGACAGTTGCAAACTCACCATCTCTTTTTTGGCATAGTACTTAATCTTTTTCTGAGAGCAAATCCTATCTGGCTTTTTGTTTAATATTCATGGGTTTGTACAACGGTTTTTAAATCCCTAACTAGAGTTTGTCCATGTATAACAAAATTATCGTCTATAAATTCACACATTTCTTCCCAGAACTATTGCAAGGCTCTAATAAAAATAGAACTCTTAATTGCAACCTAAGCAATCTTTTGTTCAAAAATAGCAATGTTAATTTATTGGGTTATTAGATAAAGATAATATGATATCACAATCAATGTATAGCATACATTATCATTGATATTCATCATCTCCCAGAAGGCGCTCTGTAATGGAGAATGTGTGTGTGTGTGTGTGTGTGTGTGTGTGTATACTCACATGTTCATCATAAAACTGAATTAGTGCTTATGATGATATTCTTTCCTGCTTGTGTTTTAAGCAATAAGGCAGACATTTGGTTCTTGATAATCAAAAGATAAATGGGAAAGCTTCAGTTTGGTATTGTGCTGCTATAGTGTGTGCATAATGGAGAATACAGTAGTTTTTGTATACTTTATGTACAGGGATATTTCATGTTCTAAATCTAGTGATTTATGACAAGTTTGCCTTTGATATTTAAAGCAAACTCTATGCTCCATTCTTGTCACTGGATATCTCTTTCTCCTAATTCTGTAGTAACATGAACTGTAGTAATTGTTAAACTAACACTAAAATAATTCTCTTTTCAGTTAAATAGTAAAGGAAATCTGATATGTTTAATAACCATCAAATATTTTAACAAAATACTTACCAAAGATCTGTCATTTTTCTAATGGAGCTGTTAAAATACTTTTAATGAAATCTGGAAAGTGGTAAATCCAACCTTTAAAATTTAGGTTAAATGCAGAAACTTAAGCATTTTTTTCCTACTCTTGATCTCTAAATTTTAAAGACCGATTTACAACTTCAAAATTGGCTAAGATTTCTTATTTATGTGTTAATTCAGTGATTCTGTACTACTATTACTCCTTTAATCTTAGAAGGTAGACAGAAATAACTGAATAAAATAAGAACTAGATTGCCCTTAGTTCTGAAAGATTTCTTCTATACATGATGGAGGCTTTTTATTTTATTTTTTATTTCTTTTTTGTTTTTTAGAGAGAGGGGAAGGGAAGGAGAAAGAGAGGGAGAGAAACATCAATGTGTGGTTGCCTCTCATATAGCCTCCACTGGGGACCTGGCCTGCAACCCAGGCATGTGCCCTGACTGGGAATTGAACCACAATCCTTTGATTCACAGCCCGCGCTCAATTCACTGAGCTACACCAGCCAGGGCTGGAGGCTTTTAAAATTAAGTGCATGAAGATGTATATTTTACTTTTCTGGCTGTATTTGTGAAAGGTAGATGATGCTTTTCCAAAAGCCGAATTAACATTAAAATGTGCTTTTTGAGACTTTGAACACACTGTGTCTTAGAGTCTAAAATAAAGCCTGGGAATGCATCAGATACAATTACTATATTGACAAGAGAGAGTGGGCGAGGCAGAGACTGTGTGGAGGTAGGGCACACAAACAAACAAAAAACAAAAAATGTTGTGCATAAATTTTATATAAAAATAAATCTTTATATAAAGATAAATAATATAAAGATAAAAACAGTGCCCATACAACTATATAAATAATGAATAGTTCCTGTTGTCTTGTTTATTATTTTGTTGAAACAAAAATGTGAAATAATTTCAGATAAGACAATATATTTTAGAGTGCAAAAGTGTGACTCTAATAAGCTCTGAATTTATTACTCAATAGTTATTTATTTAGGTATTCTGACATCTAGGTTAAAGAACTATCGTTTATTACTTACATACTACATTTCAGGCACTATCAACTATTTTATCTGTATTATTTCGTTTTACGTTTACAGCAACTATGTGAGACCATTATTTATTCATGGCTATCCATCTCAAATACTTATAATAATTATTATAGAGATACAATTGGCAGCCTCAATCTGCCCCTATTCCAGCCTCACCCAGAACTGCTTTGTCTCCACTGTACTTTCCGAGCACACAGTGAGAATCAGATTCCCATTCCTGCGTGTCTGTTCCATCACTCCTGGGATCTGTTCCAACATCCTGCTCCTGGGACTGAGATCAGGTCTTGTTTGTTGGAATTCTTCATTAGTTTGATCTCCTATCTTCAACACCTATTACCTCGGCCCACTTTCCACCATCACAAGTGGCAAAACCTTCACTGTATGCCCTCATTTTTCCCTGTTCTCAGAGACAGGCTGGATTCTACATCTTGCCCATGCTGCTACCTCTCAGGTTCCAGCGATGATGGTCGGGTACTTGCTGCACCTGCTATAGCCCTTTCCAACTCCTTCCTTTCCATTATGTTGTCTATGACCAAGAAGTCAAGGGTCATTCATCAATTTTGCCTGCCTTCCAATATATGAAGATTAAAGATACCCGAAATCTTCTGCCCAAGTGCACAGGTACTAGGCAAAAGCAAGTAGTCTGAAAGTCTACTTGATATTTCACCCTGCTACTTAGTATCTATATTATCAAGAGTAAATTTCTTAACTCCTCAGGGCTTCGGTTTGTTCATCCCTTAACTAACGACAATACTTTCTGAAACAACACTATAAATTAGTGAGAAGATGTGTAGATGGCTTACCTCACTGTCTAATACACTGTGGACAATCAATAAAGATTATTTGTTTTTATAGTATTATTTTATCATTGATCTGTGTACTTCCCTTTCTTACCTGTGTATATCTTCTTAGACCCTTTATTCCAGGTACCTTGAATACCCAGAGTTTCTTGATCCACATTTCTTTTGTTCATTATTTGTCCAAAAACACTGAAGTCCAGGGAAAAACATGCTTGATATTCCAGCTCATTAACTGTGCCTTGTCACTCACCATTTCTCAGCCTATTTCGTAATTGCTGGGCAGCGTTCCCATTCTTCTTAGCCTCCCATCTATCAGATAGATTCTTTAAACTACCTGGTCAGCTTCCAATACTCCCCTTAAATCTACTCTGCATTTTCTAAACTATATCCCAGTATGCTCTTTTGGTTTGAGAATTCCCTGGATGCCCACCACTATTTCTATTTTATTTCCAACTGTGGGCCCTCTTTTGCAGCTGTTACTTCAGCCTCCATATGGTCCAGCATTCCTGATCTAAGCTACATGGTCTCCTCCCACTTGTGGCTTGGCTTGCACTGCTCAGCAATGATCTCTTAACTCTGTGCTAGTGTTGATATTGACAAAACACACAAGAACAAGTGTGGAAATCCACAGATACAGACTGTTTAGCTATTGCATTAATGAGAACAATCACCCAGTAAGCAGAATGCCGTCTTTAAAGTCTGGGAACAAGCTTTCTACTATAATGCATTTGAATTCAGTATTTTATATTCATGGACATATTATGGCTTTTAAGACCCTCTTGGGGAAACATATAGATAACTTTGTTTTACCTTGACCTAGTGTTCCACTAAATAACCATGTGCTAACGTTGCAACCAAAGAGAAGTTCTGAGAAATTGAAGTACAAGCTAAGTGTTGACATGTAATGGAAGGGATGTGCTTCAAAGCTAAGTCAGCATGATTTCAGTGTTATTAAAATGAATTGAAGTTGTTAGGGTTTTTTTTTCCTCCTGTAAATTAGTTGAAAATTTTCTGGACTCAATTTCAATCTTTGTCATTATCTTAATAAAAAAGCTAGAAACAGATTCAACATAACTTATTTTACACTGGTAAGTTTCCAACTGATCACAAAGAACTAATCCACTAAAAATCAGCAAGTGCTATTGGTAGCCATTGTTCTTCTAAATGATTATTCCACCTTAATAAATTCCTTCTCCATAATTAGTGTACTTTCAAATAAACATATTATGTTATTTTTTCAGTTAATCTTTAGGAAGTTAAGGTCAATTTAAAATAAGACCTAAAATTTCCATCTTCTATAATAGGGAATTTTAATCTTAATATGTATGCTTTAAAAATGCCAGTCATGCCATTAAAATATTTGAGCGAGCTGCATACTAGCATAAATCACACTTTATCAAAATTATTTCCCCTGATTAATTGTATCCATAAGAAAATGATTATTTTTATTTCTACCTCCATATTGTCTCATTAGCTCTTAAATTTTAGTATTTACTTGGAATATAGTGCTTTTCACTTAAATCATTTTATATGATGTTCTAGAATTTACTTTTGTAGAGTTCTTGGTCACCTGGTGACGTTCAGACTTTCTAGCCAACTGTAACTTATTGTTAACACAGTTAATAGGTATTAGTTTAAATAAGTTTTTAAAAATTCACAATTTGAATTACAGAAAAATATTGGTTTTCTATAAAACTAGAAAGTGTACCCTGAAAAGTGTGGTTCAGTTGGTTGCGTGTCATTCCACAAAGTGAAAGGTCTCTGGTTCGATTCCTTGTCAAGGGCACTGCCTGGGTTGTGGGTTCTTCTGGTTATGGTGTGTACAAAAGGCAACAGATAAATGTTTCTTTCTCACATCGATGCTCCTCTTCCTCTCTTTATTCCTCCCTTTCCCACTCCCTAAAAATAAATAAATAAAATCTTTTTAAAAGCACCTAGCCAGTATAAGACAGTTCAAAACTCTAGAAAGTGTCCTGTGCCTCAGGTAAAAAGCAAATCAGACCTAAAGGAACTCATTTTCATATGAATGCAAGGATGTTGACAAAGTAAATCTTTCAGTCTTCTAGAACACACCAGATTGGAAGCTAATTCACTGCTAGTTGATGTCAAAAGCAATCTCACTTGTCCACTGCAGAAGCCACACAAAGAAGATTATTCATAAGTGCACTACCTTGATAAGAAGTCCTCTGAGCATAATCAGGAAATACAATGACCAGAACCAGAGCTGGAGTTTTAATAATAAAAGACAGTAAATCCTCTTTATAACTTTTATGATACAAAAGTAAAATATAACACAGGCAGATTATTCTAAATTTAAGTCACCTCAAAATCAGTGAAAAATAATTTTTATAAACTAAAAAGTGACAATGCATTTTGGATGCCAAATAGAGTTTATAGAGACCCCAAATAGAATCCCATTTTGATGAACTAATTCAATCAGTAATTATTACTCAGGACATAATCAAATAATATTTTTCCAGAATGCTAATAGATATTTGTTGTTTTGTTTTGTTGAAAATCTCCAAGATAGTATTCACTATTTCCTGAATTTTGCTCTGGATTTCAGAAAAACTGCAATGATTTTTTTAACTTTTAGAAGGTGCTATGATTCTAGTATGAATTTCTCATAACAGGAATCAAATATACATACTCATCATGCTTACGGTATAATTAAAAGTATTTGTTTTGGTGCCAAAGTCCAGGATGATTTTCCTAAATGTGTTTATGGTCAGGCCTCTATCTATTACACCTGACTGTGGTTCACAGGTCCTGAAATCTAAGACACACAGCAACTACACTAAAAATTTTAATAGATTGACTTTAAGTTGAACTTCCACATGAATCGTTTTCATTTTAAGCCTAATTCTCATCCTTGGATCTTTCTAGACATTCAAAAGTTATTGAATTTTTGCTGACTTTTTATGTTATGATTATAGTAACTATCATGATGACTTTTACCTGTTTGTATCAACCATTTTGTTCATTAAGAATCCATTTGGAATTTTAATATTTCACAGGATGAATTTGTTTTACAACCTGTTGTGAGCGTATGTTCGCAATATAGTCCTTCCTATAAGTCAGCCTGGCAACTGCTTGGCTAGCTGCCTAGTGAGTGGCCCAACATCAAAGAATCGACAAGAGTCACACCAGGTAACTATGCTATTCACTCAGCTTTTATTGAATACAGGTTCACTGAAAGTAGAACATCAACAGACATTAATATCTTATTCACACTAACAATCTAACAGAAATATAACAAACACAAGCAGCAATTAATGGGGGATAACAAAACCAAGTCACAGAATCAGCCTGCAGGTCCAGGAGACAGCATGGTGGGCAAGGGAGTTGTCAGTGTCTTGCAAGGAAAGATCTCTGCAGCCAGGTGGGCAGCAGGGCAGACAAAGTCCTCGGTTCTGCTGGGCAGCGCCTTCGCTGCCCATGCCAAGGAAGATTGGTGTGGTATGGAGCAGCACTCTGGTGTGTGAAGTTCAGCTGTCTGAGCAGTGGTCTGGAGCCTGCCTCATTTATACGTTGCAAGTTGTGTATCCCACTCTCCTGGGTCTCTTGGTAACTGTCTCAGCACCCTTGATACCAAGTGGGGAATTTCTCCAAGAGCCTTTCTATGGGCGGTTCCACTCTGCAGACATGGCTGTTCTGATCACGTGTGCAGACATCTTAGGTGTGTCTTCTTGCCAGATGTGTCTGTTGTGACTTAGGTAGTTTCCCTCTTGAACCAAAATGCCATGGCTGACTGCTAGCCATCTTGGTTGACATGAGTGACTCCATTTTGTTTTATATACTTTATGCTATTTTTACCAAAGAAATGACATTTTATTGGTCCTGATCTCCATAAGCCAAATTAAAAGGATCCAATCAGATGTAAGAAAAATGATATTAATCTTGTAAGTCAGACAACTGGGTTGAAATTCTGGGTCTTTTACATTCTTAGAGTATAATCTTGCTGAGGGTCAGTACAATTAATGGGTGAGGAGGTGATTTGTCTGAAACACTCTTTTAGTAGTAAAATCTCTAATTCTTGATCACACTAATGCTTTTAAAAAGAACTGATCACTCCAGTCTACACCCAGACCTGTGTCTATTCATGATGTCGTATTTACCTTCATATACTATCTTTGTATAGTGTTCTGGGGAATAAGTAGAAAGACTTGGACTAATAGCTAAATTTCCAGCATTGAAAAGATGTTTACCATAATTCAGCTCTCTTGAACATAAATTATATGTGGATAGCTCTCAATATCTACTGCACATTTAGCATGAAATGGGGCTAACTCCAAGCAGCAAGACTCAAAACATATTTTCAAATTTTTGCTCAATGCACTAGACATCTGGCCCAGCTATAGGTAGCTTGAGAATCACTCAGCTGAACAACCTGGCATGTAGCCATGAAACATGGAATGACTCTCTTTGATCTGAGGCTTTTGCTGGGACTGTGAGCCTGTCAGTTGGAGTTGTTCACTAGATAATAGTTATTGATGGTCATCAAAGCATCATCATTACTTATTCACATGAGAAGGCTCACACTGTGCTGCTCTTTTTACTTTCATCAGTAGATCACGGTTAGAGGAACCTTCAGAAAATAAATTAAAGCATATCATGGAAACAACTAAATCATAAATTGTTAGGTTAAAACTTGAAGTGTTAAAATAGACACAATTCACTCACTTTATAATCACTGGGAGAATTAACTGGCTTATTATGTTATGATGTGGATGAACTCATTTTCTTTATCAATTTCCAACTGAAGAAGTCCTAATAGGGTTAATATTTGGGAGTGAACTAGACATATGGTAGTCCTCACGGTCATGAGAGTATTAGGCTAGTTTCCACTCCCAGGAAAGGACTAGTAAGAGTTTCTTCCAGTTACTATTGAGGTATAACAAATTAGTGGCCTGAAATGTTAGTGGCTTAAAATAGCCCTTTTAGATTATGCTCATGGACACTATAGGTAAGGAATTCAAACAAAGTATGGTGAGGATGATTTGTCTCTTTTCCATGATGTGAGGAGACCTAGCTTGGAAGCCTAATTGCTAGGGGTATATTGATGGCTGGAAGTGAGAAATATTCTGGGTGTCTTCACTCACATAAGATATGGCTGATGCTGGTTACAGCTAGGACCTTAGTTGAGGCTGTCAGCTGCAACACTGGTAATGTGGCTATTTGGCATAGATTTCCTCACAGCGTGGTAGCTTTGAAATACTCATACTCCTCACCTGGCATCCCAGAATTCCAAAAGTGAGTGTGCCAGAGATCGCTGGGCAAGCAGTGTCACTCTGAATTTCAGACAGCTTCAAAGCCCATACAGCATCACTTCCACTAAATTCTGTTGTTATATAGGTAACGAGTGTTCCCATATTTAAGAGGAAGGAACATAGACACAAAGTCTCTGTAATGAATGTCAAAAAGCATGTGTCTTCTTACTGAAACTGCCACGAACACCAACGTGGCCCCAGGGCTGGGCCACCACAGGATTTCAGGGCAGATCTCTGCCACCATCAGCCCAAGCAAAACATAAAATTAAAATTTCTGCTCTGAAAATATCAAAGTCATGAGAATAAAAAGACAGGCCACTAACTAAGAGAAAATATTTGCAAAAGGCACATCTTATACAGAACTGTTGCCTCAAATACAAAGAATTCTTAAAACTTAACAATAAGAAAACGCAACTCTATTAAAAAATGAGCTAAAGAACTGAATAGACTTCACCAAAGATGATACACAGATGGGAAATAATCACATGAAAAGATTCTCCACATCATAAGCATCAAGGAAATGCAAATTAAAACAATGATATACCACTGCACACCTACTAAAAAGGCCAAAATCCAAAACACTGACACCACCATCTGCTGGATGTTGAACAATGGAGACTTTCATTCATTGCTAGTGGGAATGAAAAAGGGTACAGCTACTTTGGAAGACAGTTTAGCTGCTTCTTACTAAAAACTAAATATACTCTTATTACACAATCTGACAATTGTGCTGTGTGACAATTGTGTATTTACCCAAAGGAGCAAACTTATGTCTATACAAAAACCTGCACATGGATGTTTGCAGGAACTTGATTTATAATTGCCAAACTTGGAAGCAACCTAGATATCCTGTAGTAGGTGAATGAATAAAGAAATTGTAGTATATCCAGACAATGGAATATTATTCAGCACTAAAAAGAAATGAGCTATCAAGCTATGAAAAGACATGGGAAAATTCAAATGCATAATACGAGAGAAAAGAGCCAAACTGAAAAGGTTACAGGCTGTATGATTCTTACTGTATGACATTCTGGAAAAGACAAAACTATCAAAGCAGTGAAAAGATCAGTGGTGCCAGAAGTTTGGAAAAAGGGCGGGATGGATAGGTGGAGTGCAAAAGATTTTTAGGGCAGTGAAACTATCCGCATAATACTGTAATGTCATTATTGATGTATAATTCATGTCATTATACAATCGTCTGAGCCCATAGACTGTACAACACCAGGAGTGAATTGTAATGCAAGCTGTGGACTTTGGGTGATTATGACCTGCCAATGTAAGTTCATCAGCTGTAACAAATGCATCACTCTGGTGGAGGCTGTTGCTCATGGGGGAAGCTGTGTGTGACTGGGGACAGGGGGCATGTAGGAACCTTTATACCTTCTGCTTAATTCTACTGGGAAACTAAAACTGCTCTAAAAAACAAAGTCTTTTTTAAAAAAAATTAAGCAAAGCAGATCACAGTCTGAAATCACAGTACCAAACCAGATCCAGATATTTTATTTATCCAGACCTTAGAAATCTACCCATCTCCTACATTTCTCCATCCCAAGTAATATTTCCATTTTATTGAGCCAACCATTGTTGACTCAATATCTTCTTAATGTAAAGCTCTGTGTTTATAGTTCTGTACACAATAGAAGAGCCTCCCTACTGTGTTGTGACCAGTGTGGAATACAAGGATAAAGTGTAGCAGGTGAGTTCTAAAGCAGTCAGTGAGTGAGAGTCTTTAAAGGAAGTCAAAGCTCTTGTCCAGCATTTCCTAATTATATGACCCATTAGTAGCATTAATTTCCTGAGAACAAAAGAAATGAAAAAGAAAATACATTTCTTTCTGATGTTTCCTGCCTGCATAGTACATCAACTAAGAATCAAAGATTATTTATTTAGGGGCTGGCTAACATACTAATTTTTTTAAAATGAAGTTACATTTATCTACATAAGGATAAGTATGTAAATAAACAAATATCTGTAACCAGTGATGAAAGGTTTCCTTCAGACTTCTGAGCTAAAAAGCAACCTAGAATTTGATGAAAGGACCTTTTTTAAAAAAATAGAAAGTAAATGGAATACTCCTAGTATTCAGTGTCCTTTCAAAGGCTATTGTCATCTTCTACATTTTATGAGCTAATGGAAACAAATTAAAGACAAAGCATTAAGGACTGAGGATGTCTACTCCTAACTAGTTTTCAATATAAACCAGGAAAGTCAATAAATATAAGTGTCATTTTAGTAAGTGCAGTAAATATAGTTTTGGATCTTCGTTATTATCACTTTGACTGATCCACATTAAATTGTTAGATTTTCTGGCAACTAGTCCCCTAAAATAATTTTTAACTGACAGTATCTTATTTCTTAATTATTATTTATTTTTTTAGTTGACCTACGACGTTCTATTAGTTTGAAGTATACAACCCTTTCATTACATATTCCTATAACTTTCAAAAGATCATATCAATAACTCTAGTACCCATCTGACAAAACCATATATAGTTTTTACAATATTATTGACTATATTTCCTATAGTTAATATTTTCTGTATTTTACATGCTCATGACTATTCTGTAACTACCAATTTGTACTTCTTAATCCCTTCACCTTTCTCACCCTTCCTCCCCCCAGCCCCACCAATCTGACAAACGTCAAAATGTTGCTGGTAGGTAGACTGTTTCTGTTGTGTTTATTTACTTTGCTTTTTAGATTCTGCATATAAGTGAAATAAACTGGCATTTGTCTTTCTCTGTCCAACTTATTTTACTCAGCACAATACCTTCTAGGTTCATTCATGTTTTTGCAGATTCTTCTTTATGGCTGAAGCATATTTCATTGTATATAGGCACCACTTCTTTATCCATTCATCTGTTGATAAACACTGAGGTTGCTTCCCTATCTTGGCTATTGTAAATAATGCTCCCATGAACATTTGCATGGATATTTCTTCTTGATTTAGTGTTTTGGGTTTCTTCAGATAAATACTTAGAAGTGGAATTGTTGGGTACTTCTTTGCTTCTTGTTATAGCCTTTATTTTAAAGTCTTTTTTGTCTTGTATATGTGTTGCTACCCCATCTTTTTTTTTCCATCTCCATTTTTATTAAAGATCTTTTTCCATCCTTTTACTTTCGATGTGTGTCTTTTGATCCGGAGTCTCTTGTAGACAGCATATGTAAGGGTTGTGTTTTGTTTTCCCTTCAGTCACTGCATGTCTTTTGATTGAAGCAATTAATCCATTTGCATATAAAGTGATTTCCAATAACTATTCATTTATTGCTATTTTATTATTCATATTTTGGAAGTTTGTTTCTTCTTCTTCTTCATCTTTGTCTTGTCTTCTCTTCAAACAATATTATTAAACATTTCTTGTAATATTGGCTTGGTGGTAATAAACTCCTTTAGCTTTTATTGCCCAAGAAGCTCTTTATATGTACTTCAGTTCTAAATGATAGTTTTTCCAGTTAGAGTAATCTTGGTTTTGAGTCCTTGTTTTTCACTACTTTGAGTATTTCTTGCCAATTCCTTCTGGCCTACAAAGTTTCTGTTGAGAAATCAGCTGACAGTCTTATGGGAACTCCCTTGTATATATGTAGCTGTTTTTCTCTTGATGCCCATGATTCTGCCTTTGTCTTTAACACTTGACATTTTAATTATCATATGTCTTGTGGGGGGCCTGTTGGGTATCATCTAGTTTGAGACTCTATGCATTTCCTGGACTTTTGTGTCTATTTACCTCACCAGGGTAGGACATTTTTTCATTTTTCTTCACATAGGTTATTCATTTTTTCCTTTCTCCTTTCTTGTCCATCTTTCCTAGAAGTCACACTATCCTCTTTTTTAATTTATAATTTGTTTTTGCTATTCTGATTGGGTGTTTTCTGCTCCCTTATCTTCCATATTTCTGATTTAATCTCCCACTTCATCTACTCTACATTTGATTCCCTATAATGTATTCTTCATTTCCTTTCATGTATTCTTTATTTCTGATTGATTCTTTTTTGTGTTTCCTATTTCTGTTTTTATGTTTCCAATCTCTTTGGTGAAGTTCTCATTAAGTTCACTTACTCTCAAGTTCATTGAGCATCCTAATAACCAGTGTTTTGAACTCTACATCTGGTAGATTGCTAGTCCCCATTTTGTTTAGTATTTTTTTTCCCCTGGAGTTCTGTTCTTTCATTTCAGACATGTTTCTTTGTCTCCTCCATTTGGCTGTGTCCCTGTGTTTGTTTCTATGTACTAGGTAGAGCTGCTACTTCTCTTAGGCTTGATAGAGTGGTCTTATATAGTAAGTGCCCTGTGGTACCCAGTGGCACAGTCTCCCCAAACTCAAGCTGGGTGCTCTAGGTACACTCCCTGCTTGGGCTGTGAACATTCTACTATTATAGTTGAGCCTTGATTGCTGTTGGCATGTCAATGGGAGGGACTTACCCCCATGCAAATCAGCTGTGAGGACTAGGCTCAACTGCTGTGGAGGATCAGCTATGCAGAGACAGACCTCACAGAGCTGCATTTACTTCACCAGGGCTCAGGTACTCACTGAGTCCACCCCTTTAGTATGTTGTTCATGGAAGTTGTTGGGTGGGGCTTCTCTGTGGTCTGAATCTGTCCACCAGGTGTACTGGCTGTGAGGCCTCCTGGGAAGTGCAGTTCAAGGTCAGCTGCCACCTGTGCCCTGCCCAGGGCCATTAGCATGAGTTTCAAATGCAGTCTGCAGATGACCGTTACTTTTGCTGGGCTTTAAGCCCAGAAGAGGTCAAGTTGTGAACCAAGGCTGGCTGCTGATAGTGCTGGGCCTGGGCAATTCAGCAGAAGGTATGGGGTATCCAGAGGCCAGATGCTGCTTGTTTAAGAGATTTTAGAAAAATCAGCATCATGAGCCAAGACAGGCTATTTGTATGAAAAAGCTACTGGAAATGGCTTGGGTGGGCCTGCAAGTTGAATGGAGTAGGGTCTCAAGTAATCACCAGGGTGGGGTAAACAATTTTAGCTAGGTTAATGGAGACTTATATATGGCACCTGCCTTCCAGCTCTGTTGGGGGAAGGTTCAGAAAAGGAATTATGGCTTCTGCCAACACTTCTATCTGGCACAATGTTGCCCCTCCAGCTCTTGCCCCGATGCCAGAAAACTCAGTTCATCCCAGTATATTCTGTATATAACTGGTGCCTTCCAAGCTGCTGTCCTGGCACTGGATCTCAGAGTAAGTCCTGGCACAGGCCTTGTAAGAGAAACTCCTGGGACTCTAAAAGCTCTGTGTCTCACTCAGTCATAATCCCTGTTGGTTTTTCCAGCCAGATGTTATGGGGATTTCTCTTTCTGGCACTGGAATCCTGGGCAGGGGGGACTGGTATGGGGCTGGACCCCTGGCTTCTCAGTGGGGACCTCCACAGCTGAGATATCCCTCCTGATTTTAATCACCACATGTGGGTATAGAACCAGCCCATTCCACATCTCTGCCTCTTTTACCAGTCTGGATGTGGCTTCTTTTCTATATTGTTAGTTATAGGACTTTTTATCAGCTAGATTTCAGGTATTCTGAATGACAATTGTTCTGTAATTTAGTTGTAATGCTGCTATGGTTGTGGGCAGTTCAGAGTGTCACACTTACCTACACTACCATCTTGACCAGAAGCCAACTACATCTTATTCTTTAATAATTTGCACCAAAGACTAATAGAGTAGGAATTAAAAAACAACCTTAAATACCATGGTGGTGAGTTTTCACTCAGGTTAAAATTTGGGGCACTGGTAATGAAGTTAACATCTCTTGGATTCATTGATATTTATCCATGGAATCTGCAGTTTATGTTGGACCAAAAGAGTAACTTTATAATTTTCCTAAAAGGTGTAAACTTAACAAATAAAAAATATTTATCAATAGGAAAATAAGGAAAGATAAAAAATTAAAGAGAAAAAAACAGGCCTGAAGAAATAAAAAAAGGTAATGGGTCAGGATTAAAGAGTAGAATATAAATATTGAGGCAACGGGTACAAAAGAGGTAAAACAATTAATTAATTAATTTAATCAACAAATATTGATAAAGATAATATACCTTCTACGTGCCTCACAAATGTGAAGAACAGAATCAACAGAATCTCTGGCAGCTTATAGTTTAATAAGACATGTAATAAACAAAAATTTAAATATGTAAAATGATTAAAAATTATAATTAGTGGGGAAGACATAACCATTGCATATTACTAGAAAACGACTTGAATAAATCAAGAGAAAACAATTTCTTCGGATGGGGTGTCCAAAAATTCTTTTAGAAGATGATATTTTAGTTATAAGATGACATGAAACTAATCAATGAACAAGGTGGGAGAGGAACTATCCTGTATATAGAATTTTAGGTACTCCAAGGCTACTGCCTTGGAATTTCAAGATACGTAAAGAAAACCAATGGTACTTAAAAATTATTAAGAAACTAATACATGCCAGACACTTAATGTGTATGAACCTAATTACAAATACAAACATAACAACAAATATAACACGCCTGGGGCGTAGATACTATTTTCATTCTTTCATCTGTTTAGTGGAAAAGGAAATGAAGCCCTGGAAAGGTGAAGTCATGCGTCGAAGGCCATACAGCTAGTAAACGTAACAGCTAGAATAGAACCAGGCATTCCGATTTTGTTTTTGTTCTTGCTGAGATGGGAAATCTAGCAAAATAATAGTTGGGAAGCATCAGTGTATCAAAAACTTTGTTTTTTAAATAATTAAGTTTGAGCTAGCTGATAGTAAAGAGTTGAAGACATCTTTTTACTGATTAGATGCAATTGGCAATTGCATATAGATGATGAGTGTATAGTCCTGGCTGAATACTTAAATTTAGGGGTTATACGATAGGATAGTTTGAGTTCCATGTAAGACAGGAGTAAGAAGACTAGAATATGCTTCATCTAAAAGAAACAAGTGAAACAGACTAAATAAATAAAACAATGGTTTTCAGGGTGCTGGATGTCAGGTAACATAGTCAGGTAACATTTGAAAGACAGGAATAAAATAATGTGAGCCCTATCTTGAGGGAGTTTCCAGGCTGCAGTGCAGGCAGAGGGATCTGAGATAAAGTCCGGCAGACTCTCTGGGTTGAGGGTGCAGAGCCAGAACTCCAGGAAGACCAAAGTATGGAACGTGACAGAGGAGAAATAACTTCCTTGTATTAGCATCATGAAGATTGCATACAACATGCAAAATGCTCAATATTTGACACAGAGTCAGTGCTCAATATTTCACTCAGCAACTTCAGTGAGCTCCATGTTATGATAGCTTCCTTATGACAAAGAAACAAACAAACAAAAAAAAGCATTAAAGAGGAACATCAGATATTAAGTTGGATAGTACATTTATAAGGGAGAGCTAATTAAAACATGGTCTCCAAGTTTTCCACCTACCATTTTCAATTTCCAAGTGCTGGGTTATTTTTCTCCAGTGTTGAAACACGTGGAATTTTAACTTTAATGAAAAGTTCAGTTTATCCAAAAGAGTAGTCCCAATTCTCTAATGCCATCTATTTGGATAACTTGGGCTCACTTTTCACAAGGATTTTAATATTTTTGTCAGTTTTCTGTTAATATGACTGCTGATTACTTTTAGATATGAATAGAGAATGTGTATGATCCATTAATTGTGTATAAGACTCATTTTCAAAAGTCCTCAGTGATTCCTTTTTTCTCCTTAGATCTTATTCAGGTACAGGTAACTGCTACTAGCCAAAAATATAGGATACTTTGTGGTAACAAAAAGGCCTTTATGATGAACCGTGCACATGATGCTGGGCAAATATTGTGAGATTCCTTCTTAAAATGAAAACCTTGAGAACATTGTCCTAAGTAAATAGGGTATAATACTCTTTAAATTTTTATTTTTGGCATGGGACCTTCTAAACTAAGCCTGATTTAGATTTTTAGCTTATAAATCTGATGTGGCTTTCCTAACTGAACACAAGCTCAGTATGTACCATTAGTGAGTTGCATCTTTTTTCTTTCAAACTTTATGTAATTATTACCAAAATAATTCCAGAAATTCTGTCCCTCTCTATGCTTTACTTTGACTAAAAGATGGATGTATTCTATGATTTTTAGAGAAATAAAAAGTTTATACCTGGAACTTAAAATCAGAACACTATAGAGAAAATATTAACTAACCCAACTGAGAAAAATACTCAATGGATTTATCACGTTACTCTTTATAACACAAACTACTTCAGATTTGAAATGATAATTGTTCTCTGAAAGTCATGACAGAGCCCTAGCCAGAGTGACTCAGCTGGCTGGACATCATTCTGTAAACCAAAGGGTCCCTGGTTTGATCCCATTCAGGGTACTTGCCTGGGTTGCAGGTTTGTTTCCCAACTGAGAATGTACAGAAGACAGTCAATCAATGTTTTTCTTCCTCTTCTTCTCCCACCCTTCCCTTATCTCTAAAATTAAAGATAAACATTAAATTAAATAATTAAAAATCATTACAAAAACATTGGCATCAACTTTCTTAAAAACTTCAAACACTTTGTAATGAAACCTTGTTCTCAGCCTTAATCCAAGCCAGAAGAAAATATAATAATTGTATGCCAGAGCCAAATAAGCATTGAATTGAATGTGCTCAGTCAAATTATTTTGGATTAATAAGTATTTATTTGCAAAAAAGTATTTTGCCCCTAAATAATGTTGCCTTTTTATTTGCACAAATAAACTGTACAAAACTAAAACATTTAATAATTAAAACAACATTGTTGATGTTTTCTATCAAAAGAGACAAGGAGACTATTTTCTCTTCAACATTATACTAACACCTAGTCCTTTCCCCTTCTTTTCTCTCTTTACCCCTGAATTGAAGTTAGAGACTAGTTAATCTCCAACAGGCAGAATTTGATTTACCAAGAAGCTAACCTAGTTTAATCCTCAGGGCTTCTATTTGCAATAAGCTCTTCTGGGTGCTGGGGATTGTAGTCTCTAGATGAGAAGAAAATAAAACTCTCAGGCAGCATTTCCAAATGAGCATTTCTAGTAAACTGCCTGAATAGCACAGCATGGATGGAAGTGGAGAATATTATGCTAAGGGAAATAAGACAGGTGGTGAAAGACAAATATCATGTGATCTCATAAGAGAAACCAAATGAACAAAATAAATTAACAAGCAAAATAGAACCAGAGACATGGAAACATGGAACTTGGTGACAGTTGTTAGAGGGGTGGGGGAGAATGGTGGAAAGAAGGGGAAGGGACTAGTTAAAGAATACGTATGAATAACCCACAGACATGGATCTTGGTGTGGAGATTGACAGTGGGAATGAGGGGCAGGTTGAGTGGAGGAGGGCAAAGGGGGGAAATTAGGAGAACTGTCAAAGAATACCAATTTTTTAAGTTGGATTTCCAAGCTTTTGATAAAATTTGTTGTGATTTATTTTCTCCTTTTAAATAAATATTCATTTTTGCATTTACTTTTAGATTTGTAAGTTTGTATTATGAATGAAGTTCTGTTCACCCAAAATTTGTAGGTTGAAGTCCCAACCGCAAATGTAATTGTATGTGAAGATATAACCAGTGAGGAGGTAATTAAGGTTAAGTATATTCATAAGGGTGGACCCCTAATCCAGTAGGACTAGTATTCTTAAAGGAAGAGGAAGAGACGAGAGAGAGATGATAGCATCTAAAAATCAAGAAGAGAAGTCTAAGCAGAAATCAACTCTGATGACACTTTATCCTGAACTTCCAGCCTCCAAACTATGAGAAAATAATTTTCTGTTTTTTAAGACACACAATCTGTGGTATTTTGTTTTAACTACCCAAGCAAGCTAATACAGTATTCTTTCCTTAAAAGACCTCAAACTGTATAAACCTAAAGTCCTATAAAACCTGGGTCCAGCTATAAAAGCAAAACTAAAAATAAGGAGTAGGCATAATGAGTGTGGGGTATTGAGAAAATAATTTTAGTTTTTTTGCTCACCATCACCACCAGGTCTGATGCAGACTCACTATTTCCTCTTTATAAGTTATCAAAATAGACCCTAATTTTGGGGAGCTTCAATCTTGGGGAATAAAGAGATTAGAATATTAACTAAATTTTTCTGTTTCAGTGTAATACTATATTTCAATCTTCAACCCTCTAAAGTGCCATAAATAATAAATAATATAATAATAAAAGTGGTTATATTAATAGTGCTGCATGAGCTCATTGTTTGCAATTTCAGTTTTCATTTTAGTCTCCCTATAAACAGAGCTTCCATAGACAGGAATTCATGATTAAACATCCTACTTGCAAACATGAATATATTATGAAGCGTTAATGTAATACATTAATAAGTTATGCCATGTGGCATAGATTTTTCTGTTGGAATATGTGGAACTTTTACAGGTTTTTCTTATTTTTTACTTTCAAAATAATTAATTTTGACAACTTTTGGTGGGGAGAGGTAGAAGTTTTAGATAAACATTTTTTTCATACCACAGAGAAGCCAAGATAAAAAGCAGTCATTCTGGACTTCTGGAGATGCATCTGCCTTTTTTGGATCATTAACTGTGGTATTTAGTCTATTTGCAGAATCCACTTACCCAGAAATCCCTGGTGACTTGCCTCAGTTACCACATGTCAAGCTATGAGCAGTCTTCCTTTTCTGCCAGAAGGAAGCGGGCCACCAGAGACAGGAAGTTCCTGTTTGAGAATAGAAAGTTCTTACTCACAGAAAATTGTCCATTTCGTTTCAAGTTAAACATCATCACAAATAGCTACAACCTCAAATGATTCCCAAGTCCATTGTGTGGTTTAGGGTTAAAAATGGAGCCTTAAATGAATCCTGGTGGTCCTAGAATGAATCAAGAGACACTAAAATCTCTCAATGCGTTATATGTCACATCACCAGGAATTCAATAAATAGAGTCAAATGACATCCCGTGCTCTCTAGAACCTTACACTTGGAAACACCAAGACAAAAACAAATGTCATTGTTCATTTAGTGTAGTCTTGTGCACTCAAAAAGTAATATAGGGAAAATATAACAGGAAATGGATTTAAGGAAGAATTTGGATGAGCTGTTTTAAAGGTCGTGTAAAAGTGTATCATAGGAAAGCTCTGAAAAATCAGGAAGAAAGGTCCCCAAAGAGAGCAATCAGCACCTACAAAGATCTAGGGGTGAGAAGTGTAATATTTTCAATCACTGGGTAAAGATTTAAAAAAGAATCAGTTATATAATTGACATGACATGGAGACATAAGAACATGACAAAGAATAAAACACAATCCCTCTGGTCATACTTTCTCGGTCACTTAGTCCATGTGTGTGTTCTAATCTACTCTAATAATGATAGCTGGCTTTCAACACAGCAGATAATTTAGAACGTTTTGTTAAAATAACATGAAGCAATGATGTTTTGTATTTCTTAGTAGAACTTATTCTACAATACAAGAGAATATTAACAATAGCACATTTTTCTCTGTCATGCTTTGAAATCTTTCTGTGCCAAAACAATCTTATTCCAAATCAGAATGACTGATACCTGATTTTTTAAGTTGATAAACCAGGGCAGGCTCATGAGGCCCCATTTTCTGAGCTAATGTAATTCTGTTTCCAATAACAATGTAGTTTTTTACTCTTTGAAGAGCAAAGTTTTCATGCTAGAAGTAGTGATGTAGAGATTAAGGTGATATTGTACATGTCACAACGCACCCCAGTGAGATTACTTTTTGGAAGGGAAAAAAGTGAAAGTGACAGTCAGCTGAGGTGTGCCAAATTGCCAAGGGTTCGGAGACCACAGCAGGATTCTCTAGTGCTTTCTTTCTCTCTCTCTTTTTTTTTTTTTTTTTTTGATTTTATAAACATTTTTTTAACGTGAGGTAAACTGTGAATATTGTCAGCAGTCATAGATTTGTTTTACTTAATACATCACTTGATAAGATGCCATGTCATACAGGGTGGATATTCGCACTTGAGGAATTCCCGGAAAGCTGTGCAGAAAACCTTACTCCCCTGTCAGAACAGGTAAAAATGTACAATCTGATGCCTTCAGTCATTTTAAGTAAGTAAAAGTAATTTTACACAGTCCAGATATAGTACGTTAGTTAATAATTTTGTTTAGCTTCAAATAAAGCAAGGCAAAGGGAGAGAGAGATGTGATTTAATTTATCCATGCTTGTCTAGCAAAATAACTTGCTTCCTTCTACCATTTCATCCCATATTTACCTTGTATGATATTGGGATCAACATATTTAACATGTTTCACTGTTGCATGGACATGATTGCTTGGGAGACTCTAAAGCTGACTCTATTTCTGTCCTCCCCAAAGAAGACTTGAGAAGCAGCTTAAAGTTGGAACTAGTGAAGCTAGAAGCAAAGCATCTGCAGCAGGGTGAGCTCTGCTTTCTCTTGACACTTTCATTAGATGGCCACTTCACCAGCAGGAGCTGCGCTGCCATGTGCTTCGAACAGGGATGCTGTCAGCATTCAAATGGTAAATGGCAGCAAATTTGAGTATTCTGGCAAGTCACGTGAAAGGTCAGAAAGTTCAGGTCGTGAAAGGCAGGAACTGACATCTGCTGAGCCCAACTGTTGGCCATCATGGAGAACTTGGACCTGCAGTGATGAAGCTGCGGTGGACTCAGTGATGGCTCCAACATTCTCACAGCACTTCTGTGTCTCCTGGGGAGAGAGAACAGGTAGCTGCTAGGACTAAATTTTGACTACTATTTAGTCAACCAGGAAAATTTTAATCACTGACCTCCTAAATTGGGCCAAGTCACAGGTTTGCCAGTTTTCAGTTATACATGAGTAAAATAGATCATTCTATTCAGTTGCAAATTATTTTGGAGAAATCAAAATATAGGTATTGAACCAATATTATATAGTTTTAACATATGTAAGGCAATAATTATGTTCTACATTTTTCCCTAGTGTAGTCCGTACATTCACATTTATGCCTAATTTTTAATGTTATTCACAATTCTACTGAACATTTATTATATATGCATATATACACATGCAAACAAATGAATATTACATGTAATTACATACAGCTTTATAAGCTGTGATAAGTTTCTAGAAAATGGGTTTTTCAGTGTATTTGTATAATTCTATGAATAGCAAACACTATTATATTTGGTGAAGAGTTTTGCTTACTCTTTGCAGCTTGTATCTTCCCATTTTCCTTTTCCAACTTATTCTTAGGATTATACCACTCAAAATCTGGGTAAAATTTACTACCCAGAGTGAATTCATTTTTACCCTAATGAGCCACGTCAGTATGTGGGTAAAACTCCACATTTTTTAGAATTATACTATGCTTCTGAAACTACAGTAAAATAAATCTTTATTTTTATTTTTATATTTTATTTTTCCAAACATTGTTTTGGGAACCAAATAATCAGCTTCTACTGTATATATGTTATCACACCCAAAGCAGATTTCAGTCTTTCTGTGGATAATTTTACATAGCATTCCTTATGAGTGCACATTATATTAGGTGTCATAACATAGTCTCTTATATGAGGGACACCAAGGATGGTTAATTAAATAAAAATTACAGTCAAGACAAGTCTAGAATGAATCTTTTGTGGTAGATGGAGAAAAAGCCTTAGATTAGGGAGTCTATTCTCTGCTGACCAACTTGTTACAACCCCACTTCTCTCTTATTTAACATTCTAAACACCTCTTTTCTTTAATGTTCAAACTCTTCTCATCCCTTTACCTACAAAAGGGAAGAAAAATTTCTGTCCTCTTTAGTTTCAAACTCATTCTTAACAGTATGCAATAAGTTATAAGATTTATGGTAATGGCTATCTTCTGTGAAATAGCTTTGTGTCTTTACAGTTTGGCATCCCTCTTGGCATTTAAAATTCGGATAACTCCATTCAAGCAAATTGCAGGGAGTTGATATGTACAACTTTACCTCATTACACATTTTAAGAAAAGAGAGTGGAAATAATTGCACAAAGACTGTGCTGTTCATTGATTTCATAGGCTCTTTCATCCTGTTTTATAACGGTCACCCCCCTCCCATCTCAATGCGTGTTTTGTATGCTGCAAGAGTGGTGAGAAGATTACATTTAGAATTCGGTGAACTTTAGAAAATAAAAAAGTTGCAGTATTTTTTCCCAGTTGTTTTTCAGTTTCTTTCAATTTATCATGAAAAAGAATTTAGATCTCTTCAGTCTTATAAAAAGGCCTCTGCCACATGTTTGTTTGATATGTAACTAGCAATCGGTAGGAAGTTGAGAATATATAGCAGTTTGCAATGAATGAACTTGAAAAATGAAAATCCAGTATGAATCATTTTTTGAATATTAACCAAAAAATCATAGCTTTGATCAATAAGTAAACTGGGTTTTTGTTTGTTTGTTTGTTTGTACTCATTTCCCATGGGCTTGTCTACTCCTCAGTAATGCCAGTTTTTCTCAGTGATGTCTGGTGATCGCGTCTTTCTTCCAGGAGCACAGTGATGTGTAGCTCCTTTCAGGCTGGGCTTGTTCTCAGGGACAGGAAGAGACAACATAGCCCAAGTGTGCTGGGTCACCCACCAAGCTCAGCACAAGGCGCACTACGATGCTCAGAGCCTGTGTACATCAGGCAGTAGTGACAGGGCCATCTGCTTTGTCTCTGTGGACACAAGACCAAAGCAGTGTCAAAAAGGGAGGTTTTGAGGAATGCTTTGAGTGTGAGATGTCCTCACACTCAAAGTGAAAAGACAAACTATATTGTGTATTTTTTAAATCAGGTTTTCTCCCTGGATAGTGTGGCTGAGTTTGAATACCCAGCCTGTGAGCTGAAAGGCTGCCCATTTGATTGTGAATCAGGGCACATGCCTGGATTGCAGGTGGGGTCCAGCTGGGGTGTGCAAGAGGCAACTAACCGATGTTTCTCTTGCATATTCATATTTCTCCCCATCTCTTTATCCCTCTGTTCCTTTTTCTCTAAAATTAAATACAAATATTTAAAAAATAAAATCAGAATTTCATCATTTGCATCCATACCTTCTCTTACCAAGAGGAGACTAGAAAAGAACATGTATGCCAGAGTCAGTCTGCCCAAGGTCAAATCACAGTTCTGCCCTTGAGCTGGTCTGAAAGCCTGAGCAAGTTACTTAACCCTGAATGATTTAGTGTTTTCATCTGTAAAATGGAGATAATAAGAACTCCTGCCTCATGGGACTATTGTGAAGATTAAATGGCTTATACATGACAAGTTTTCTGTTGATGCCTGACATATTGTCAGTACTCAAATGTTAGCAATTATTATAAAAAAGCAATAATTATACCACTTATTCTATAACATGTGGAATTGTAATTTTCATGAGCTTTTTGGGGGTCCGACTTTGTATATGAGAAGAAGAGCTAACCATTGCCACCAGCTCATCTAACACTCTCCTTTCAATGGAATGGAGACTTGACTTCAGTTACTCAGCATGCTATTCAATACTAAATGATTTCCAATCAATCACACATGATTACATATCACTTTGCACCCATCAGTAAGGACAATTCTCAATCTGATAAGAAGGTGAAGGGTGAAGTCAATTACAGTTGCTTGATATTTGCTTATTTTTATAAATATTTTATGTATCTAAGTCATATTTAACAGTTGTGTACTATGTATGTAAAATTATAAGTAATTAGAATTAAAGTTGTTGGACCCTAGGATAATAATATGTAAATAGTAGTGATACTAAAAATATATGGTTTTGTGCATACGAATTTACAGGTAAAAATAAGCGAAATGCACTAGACAAATAAAAGAGCACTTTGGAAAAATAGCTGAAGTCATAATTGTAGCATCAAGAAAAGTGAATGTATCAATGTTTTAGGTTTTGTTGTTGTTTGAAAAGATCTTATTTTGTAGAGCAATTTTATGTTGCACCCTCTCTCTTCACAAAAACACAAAAATACAAAAACACTCAGTGTCCACCATTACTAACATTTTACATTAATATGGTACATTGTTACAATTGATAAATCAATATTGATACATTATTATTAACTGAAGTCTACAGTTTATGTATGTTTTGTATAGTTTTATGGGTTTTGACAAATGAATAATGTGATGTATCTATCGTTACAGTATAAACAGAATAGTTTCACTGCCCTAAAAAATCCCCCTTAATTCTGCTTATGCATCCCTCTCTTCTTTTCCCATGATGCCTAGCACCCACTAATCAATTTACTATTTCCAGAGTTTACATTTTTTAGAATATTATTCACTAAATCATATAAAATGTAGTCTTTTCAATCTGGCTTCTTTCAATTAGTAATATACATTTAAGATTCTTCCATGTCTTTTCATGGCTTGGCTTGATAATTTATTTCTTTTTAGCACTGAATAGTAAGTAGTATTCCATTGTATGGATGTACCACAGTGTGTTTATCCATCTACCTAAGGAAAAACATCTGGGCTGCTTTCATATCTGACAACTTTAAGCAAAGCTGCTATAAATATGTGTATGCAGGTTTTTGTATGAACATAGATTTTCAACACATTTGAGTAAACACGTAGAGGTGTAATTACTACATTGTATGCTGAGACTATGTTTTGCAAAGGACTGGCAAACCATCTTGCAAAGTAGCTGTATCATTTTGCATGCCCATCAGCAATCAATGAGAGTTCTTGTTGCTTCATGTCCTCAACAAATAGGATTTGAGAGAATTTTGGATTTTGACCACTTTAATGGATGTGTCGTATTATTTTGTTCTTTTATTGACAATTCCTAATAAAAATGATGTTGAGTACCTTTTCATATGTTTATTTGCTTTGTGTATATTTTTTATTGGTTAGGTGTCTGTTCATATACTTAGCACATTTTTAAATAAAATTTTTTGTTTCCTCATCCTTGAATTTTAAGAGTACTTTGTATATTTTGGACACAAGTCTTTTATCACATATGTGTTTTACAGATATTTCTTTTGATCTCTGGCTCATCTCTTCATTTTTTTAGCAGTGTTTTTGCAAAACAGAAGTTTTTTTATTTTAATTCTTCACTTTGGAGAAAGCTGAAGTAATAATCATAGAATTAAGAACACTTGGTGTATCAGTTATTTTTAATAAGGCGAACCAGAATCATTTCTGAGTTTGTATGAGTATAAGAGCAGGAAGACTCAGTTGTCAATGACGGTGGTCCAGAAAAATTATGTGAAAATAAAATAAATACTAGAAATATTTTTAGAAGTATTAAACACATGTAAGGTAGTTCCAGCATAGAATTTATATTGTTCTTTGGTGAATCTGTATCAACTTTCAAAAAATTCAAAATTGGAGATCTCTCTCTCTCTCTCTCTCTCTATATATATATATATATTCTCTCTATATATGTATATATATATTTTCTCTCTATACATATACATATACATATACATATACATATACATATACATATACATATGTATAAATATATTTGTGATCCCAAAACTTGTAGTTTTAACTCCCTGTGAAACTCTGGGTTGCTTTCATACCCAGAGTTTCACAGGAAGTTAAAGCTACAAGTTCTGGGATAACAGTCTACCATCTAGGGCCAAATGACAAATTGATCTCATCTTCCAGGTCAAGTCCATTAGATTGGTGATAACTGAATGGAAGGCAATGTTGGGATGGCTTGGTTGGAAAGAAAGCAGAGTTATTGAGCAGTGGAATTCCTGCTTTGGAAGGCCCAGTGTTCAATGCTTAACCTTCAACCATATCCTGGAAAGAACAGGATATGGTTGAAGGTTATATAAGTCAAATTTTTAATTACAAAATACTTTAAGATAGAGATATGATAGAAATAAGGCATTCCTATATAAGTTGAATTTTAATTACAAAAATTAGAGATAGAAGTGTGATAGAAGTAAGGCATTGTACCATGAACTGAATGATGATTCTTTTCTTCTTTATTATATTTCCTGCATTATGACTAGTGTAAAATGACAGGATTAGTGGTAGCTCTTGCTTTGGTTGGGGTAGAAGGGTCCCAACCTTGGAAGATCATATTAGGAGTCTATGCTGAATTCAGAGCTGGGCTAGAGGATACTATATTTCTTGATGAACCAGAAGCAAAAAAAAAAAAAAAAATGCTTTCAAAATATCATAGATGTTGAAGTCATGTCTCTACTTTTTAGCTCCTCCTCTATACGAGTCTTCAAAGCAAAAAATAAAAGCAGCGCAGCATGGCTATGTGACTGAGAAAGACAATTCTTTCCTGGTAAAATCAGAATAAAAAACTCGTAAGGTATCAAATGGTGACAGGAGGAGATAATTCTGTGGCAAATACTTAATTAGAAACAAAATTGATTCTCAAGCATGTAAGTCTTTCAATTCTCAACTAGTCTTAGTCAAATTGATTAAGAAAGTCTGGCTACTTTTTCACAAGCTAAAATTCTTACGATTAGTAGTGTAAATTTGACAATTGTGTTTTCTCAGTGTTCAAGTACGAAATCTGACACTGTCTGCTTTGTGGAGATGCACATGTCTAAACTGACTACATCACCCAAATATTGATCTGAGACCAAAACAGCAATCCTGTAGCTTAAGAGTGCTGACAGCTTTGTTGCCAGATCAACAATAAAATGGCAGAACTGGTTAATTATGCTCCTCCTTCATTTCAACTTGAGCAAGTATCTAAATTTAGCAAATAAGCTGAATACAGGAATATCCAAGCTTGTCAAAATATAATGGCAATTAAATTGACATCTTTTCTGCACCTCATTTTTAAAGGAATACATTTTTCAAGGCCTTGACAGTCAAAAACTATTTAGATTATTTATGGCATTTCCAATGAGTTAGTAACATTTTTTATGGCATTACATTTTGCATAATATAATTTGTCACTATTTCTTTATTAAGCTTGTTTTATATTCATAGTTGTCCCACAACACTATATTTTCCTCTTTGTCAGCCCAGAACTTCATTATGAAAGATGGGGTTTTATCATTTCCCAGTGATGCAAATGTCTACAGTGAATAAGTGTCATTATGCAGGAACAGGAATTTAGTTTTCCTCCATTAACCAGGCAGGCTAACGACTCAACAAGTTTATAGCTTGCCACAAAATTTGATGGCTCAATGTGAGTTATCACAAATGAGAGTGATGTGGATGTAAAGATTAGAGAGTTGCACTCCTTTTTGGCAAATTTTCTATCTTTCCTATAATATGGTCCAGGTTTTATGAGTAAGAACCCCTCATGATCTTTGCTCCTGAGACAGGGTAACTTTGGTTCTCTGCTGCCAGCAGTTCAACAGGTTACACGTTTATTTCTCCTGATCCAATTCAGCCTGAGAACACAGTCAAATAGTGAGCCTCTGCCCATACCTCCAAATCAAAACCTTGTCAATACTTCAATTCCCACAGAAGAAAACAAGAACAGTTTTTAATTCTGGAGAGTGTCAGGAAGGTCCCCACAGTGAATTTTCCAAATCTCTTATTTCTAAGTCCAGGGAACCCGAGAAATGTTTAAGCAGAAAAAGTGCTTAGACCAAATAGGCACTACCTCCTGAATGCACATTCGTCCAATTGTCTATCCTTTCTCTCTTGAATGCTTTGCTCCTTTGTTAAAGGTCAGTTAACTAATTTATGTGAATCTATCCTGGGCTTTCTATTTTGTTCCATTCATCTGTGTCTGTATTCATTTTATGCTGTCTTTAGCTTTATAGTAAGACTTGAAGTTGAGAGATGGCTCCCACTTTATTCTTCTTAATTACCGTGGTTTTTATTCTGAATCTTTTTCCTTTCCATATAAACTTTAAATTTAGTTTGTCACTATCCCCAAAACACCTTGCTGAGATATTGAATGAGATTGTATTAAACCTATAGACTAAGGTGGGAAGAATTTACATCTTGACAATAGCAAGGCTTTTAAAGCACTAGCATGGACTTATTCTTCATTTTTAATCTTCTTTCATTTCTTTCATCAGAGTTGTGTTTTTTCTGCATATAAATCCTGTGCATATCTTGTGAGATTACCTAAATATACAATGTTTTTGTTATTATTGAGAGTGGAATTTGTTTTTCATTTCAATTTTGATTCATTAATTGCTGAAATAAAGGGAAACAATTAACATTTGTATGTTAACATATTATCCTGCAACCTTGCTATAATTGCTTCTTAGTTCCAGGAGTTTCAGTTGATTATTTGTGATTTTCTACATAGACAAGCATATCATCTGTGAACAGAAAGAGTTTTATTTCTTCTTTCCAAAACTGCATGCCTTTTATTTTATTTTCTAGTCCTCTTGTACTAGCTAGGACTTTCAGTATGATGTTTAAAAGTAGCAGTGAGAAACAACATCTTTGCCTTCTTCCTGGTCTTTGGAGAAAAGCATTCAGTATCTCACTATTAAGTATGATGTTAGCTGAAGGATTGTTGTAAAAGTTCTTAATCAAGTTGAGGAAGTTCCCCTCCATGCCTAATTTGCTGAGGACTTTTATCATGAATGGGTGTTTGATTTTATCCCTTGCTATTTCTTCATCAACTGATGTGATCATATGATTTTTTTTTATGTAGCCAATTGACATTGTGGATTATATTAACAGATTTTCAAATGTTGATCTAGCCTTACATGCATGGAATAAATCCCTCTTTTATGGTATATCATTTTATACAATGTTTTATTTTATTTGCCAGTATTTTGTTGAGGAATTTTGCATCTATTTTCCTAAAACATTTTGATGTACAGTTTCCTTTTCTTATAATATCTTTATTTGGTTTATTATTAGGGTAATGTTGGCTTCACAGAATGTATTCCTCTTGTTTGAACCCTCTGGAAGACCTTGTAGAGAATTGGCATCATTCTTAAATGTTTGGTAGAATTCACCAGAGAACTCATTTGAACCCAATAATTATTTTTTGGCAATATTATTGATCTTTAATTCACTTAAAAAGTTATAGTACAGTTTAAGTATCAAGTTCTTCCATAAACTTTTGTAGTTAATCTCTTTCCAGGAATTGGTCTGTTTCATCTAAGTTATCAAATTTAGGGGCATAGAGTTGTTTATAATGTTTCTTTATTATCTTTTTAACATCCATATGGATGTTAAATGATCAGTAATGATCAAACCTCTCTTATTTTTGATATTAGTAATTTGTGCTTTATTTTTTGGTTGGTAGGTCTGACTAGAAATATATCAGTTTTGTTGCTTTTTAAAGAAACAACTTATGGTTTTATTGATTTTTCTCTATTGATTCCCTATTTTCAATTTTATTGATATCTGCTCTAATTATTATCATTTATTTTATTCATTTACTTTAGACTTAATTTGCTCTTCTTTTCCAAGATTCCTGAGTTGCAAACTTAGATTATTAAGGTCTTGTTTTTTCTAATATAAGCATTCAGTTATAGACAAAATATCTGTGTCTATATTTAAATTCTATTTCTTGAGGCAACATACTTGTTTTTATCTAAATTTGAAAACCCTCTGTCTTTTTTATTGAGACCATTAACATTTAAAGTAGTTATTGATGTATTTGGATAAATATCCAATTTGTGTAACAATTTGTTTATATTTGCTGTGCTTGTTCTTTTTTTCTCCCACTCTTTTTCTCTCTTCTTTAGTTTCAATTAAGTGATATGATTCCATTTTTTTCTCCTTTCTTAGAATATCAATTATATTTCTTTTGGAAAAAAATCACTGGTGTCCTAGAGGTTGCAATACACAGTTACCATTAACCTAAGTCCACTTTCAAATAACACTATACCATTTCATGGGTAATGCAGGTACCTTGTAACATTATATGCACAATTTTTTCTCTTCATCCCTTAAACATTCCTGTCATTCATTGCTCTTAGTTATATATTATAATCATCCAATGCATTTTTACCGTTGTTTATTTGGGACAAAATAGTTATCTATTAGATCAACTAAGCATAAAAAAATACAAGATTTATTATCTGATTTTACCCTCATTCATTCCTCATTGGATACTTTTTCTTTTATAGCTCTAAGATTTTAACATATGTATTTTTTCTCCCAGAATAACTTCTTTTAACATTTTTTGCAAGATAGATAGATTTTGGGAAATGCATTCCCTCAGCTTTTGTTTGTCTGAGAAAGTTCTTATTTCATATCCTACACATTTGAAGGATAATTTTATTTTATATAGAATTCTAGATTTTTTTCTTTTTTATGAAAAATAGAGACAATTACTGAAGAAGATATAAGAAACAAAAAACATTGTATATAGAAAAATGACTCCTCAGTCCCCTTCAAAGTAGGCACCTTGGGACCTCACACATTCTCTCAATTGCCATCAGCTACTCTGTCATATATTCCTGAATGTCACTGATGGTCTGAAATCTTCCCTTTCAAAGATGATTTTAGTTTTGGGAAAAGTCAGAAGTCACAGGGCAACAAATCTGGGCTGTAGAGGGACTGAGTCCCCTGGGTGATTTGATGTTTCACCAAAAATCTCTGCATGAGACTTGATGCATGAGTGGGCACATTGTCATGATGAAACTGCCCATCACCAGTTGCCCCATAACTGTGGCCTTCTGAATCATCCAAATAATTTCCATGGAGGAATGTTCAAACTTAATGAAAGATTTGATGCAGACCTGTTTCTCTACTGACTCAATCTGTTACCTATCTCTTATATAAGAAAATAAAAAGAATATATACATATATCTTTATACATGCCTAGATTTTTTTCAACTCCTTAAAATTTTTACTTAACTTCTTGTTTATATGGTTTCTGAGGAGAAATCCAATGCAATTCTTATTCTATTACTTTATAGGTAAAGTGTTTGTTTCTTTCTCTGCTTCTTTTCATGTTTTCCCTTTATCTTTGGTTTTCTGCAGTTTGATTATGATAGACTCAGCTGTATTTGGGTGTTTATTATATTTATCCTGCTTGGTGTTCTTTGAATTCCTGCATCTACAGTTTCACGTCTATTATTAATATGGAAAACTTGAATATATTATTATTTCAATGATCTCTTTTCTCATTTCTCTCTTCACCTCTGACATTCCAATTACACGTATAGTAAAACTTTTGTAATTATTCCTTTTTTCCTTTGCCTTTTAATTTGGCATTTTTCTGTTGTCATAGCCTGAAGTTTACTGATTCTTTCCACAGCTGGGTCCAATCTATTAATGAGCCCATCAAAGGCAATCTTTATTTATCTTACAGTGTTTTTGTTTTCTAGCATTTCTTTTTGATTATTTCTTAGCATTTCCATCTTGCTTACATTAGCCATCTGTTCTTGTATGTTGCTAACTTTTTCCATTAGAATTCTTAATGTTTTAATAATATGTTTAATATGATTAATACAGTTTCTATCTGATAATTTCAAAATCTATGGTATATCTGTGTCTCATTTTAATGCCTACTTTATGTATTTAGACTGTGTTTTTTTCCTTTCCTTTTAGTATGCATTGAGACTTTTTGTTTAAAGAGGATCATTATATGATATATTAATTATTGTTTTTCTACTTCACTTTGAGATTTTTTTTTTGTAATCCATGGATTATGTAGTAATGTGTTGCTTAACTTTCAACTGTTTGACTATTTTATAATATTCTGTTGATTTCTTCATTAATTCTTTTATGGTCAAAGCTGTTATTTCTATTATTTCAATCCTCTTAAATTTATTAAGACTCATCTTATGGTCTTTGCTGCTGAATGGATTTCATCTGTGATCATTATAAAAATTCTTTATTATCTATAAACATGTTTATTTGAAATCTATTTTGTCTGACATTAATAGAGCTACTGCAGCTCTCATAAAGTCACAACTTATATGGCACATATTTTTGCATTCTTTCACTTCACCTTATTTATATTTTTGATTCTGAATTATGCTTTATATAGAGATAATATAGTTAGATATTATTTTTTATCCAGTCTGACACACTCTGCCTTTTGGTGGAATGCGTTCATATTTTGTGTTATTGGTGATATTGCTGAATTTGCATTGCTCATGTGACATTTTCCTACATTTCTTATCATAGCCTAGCTACTCTAGTCCTCTTTTACTGCATTCTTTTGCACTAAGTGAACATTGTCTAGTATAAAATTTTAATTCCTTCAGTTGTTGTTTTACTAAATTAAAAAGAAACTGTTTCCATAGTGGTTGCTCTAGAACTTACCATGTACATATCAAGTTATCAGAATCTGCTTCAGATTTATACTAATTTCAGTGTGATATACAAATGTTACTCTTATATAACTCTGTCCCTCTTTCTCCTTTCTGTGGTATTGTTATTATATATGTTATCTCTTATGATGTTACAAACCCCCAAATTGCATTGTTATAATTATTACTTTACATAACTTTATGTTTATTAAAGAGGTTTAGGAACAACAAGTGTTGTTTTTAAATATTTTGAAACCTAACGGCTCATTATTTCCCAAGCGCTGTCCTCTGTTATCTATACTCTCACTGACGGCATCACCGACAGCAGGGAAAGACCAGGCCTCTCTTCTGACTCTTCCCTTTTCACTTCTTTCTGTAATTCATCAGTCAGGAAGCCCAGATCATTCTGTCACTGCTACATATCCACTGCTGAGAGCTTAGTTCCAAGGCAGCCTTAGCTAAACAATTGCTTCAGTCTTATTACACTCATCACTAGTTTCTCCTTCACATTGCCTCATCAATTATTTATTTAAAGCACAAATCTCATTAAATCAGTTTCTGCTTATAAACCTAAATACTACAGCATAGCATATAAGGTCCTACATAACACATAACTACCCACCTATCTGTGGTCATGCCCTGCCTCTCACTCTCTAGCCTTCTGCCCTGGTCATCATCTTCCTCTTGTCCCCCATAACTGAAGCATGACACAGTCTGTGAAGAATCTTAGCTCACACAGCACCGTTCTCAGGTCCATGATGATCTGACCCCAGTTCTCTACTAGTGGACTCTGCCCAGTGTGTCTACTCTCTTTGGAAAGCTTTGTTTATAATGGACTCAGGCATTCATTCTATTCTACATACTTTGATAGCCATTTGTAAGTATATTCATTATAGTATTTATTATTTTGAATTACCATTGTATATTTGTAAATTTCTCTTCTATCTTCCCAATCCCACCTAATGCTCTGAGCTCACCTAGGTCCGAGACAATATTATTCATATTGAAGTGCCAAGAAGTTATTGTTCAATAAAGATTTCTTTAAGCCCTGGCTGGTGTGGCTTAGTGGATTGAGCACTGGACTTTGAACCAAAGGGTCACTGGTTTGATTCTCGGTCAGATCACATGCCTGGGTTGCAGGCCAGGTCCTCAGCGTGGGGCGCACGAGAGGCAACCACATATTGATGTTTCTCTCTCTCTTTGTCCTTCCCTTCCCCTCTCTAAAAAATATAAATAAATAAATAAAATCTTTAAAAACGATTTCTTTAAATGGATAAATTAATTAGTTAATTTAAAGATAATATAAATAAATATTATTTTCCTAATATTACCATGTCATGGTGGTACACTAAGGATATTTGTACTTCTCTGAGAAAGATTGTATTCTGTCTGGATATTTATTAAAAGTCTTCTTTAAAAATGCTTCTCAGGTCTTTTGGTTCCATCTTTATAGTCTGTCTGTGTGCTAAGTTAATTACTGATTCACCTAAGATTGTAATAACTTCAATCAGCAACCTTAAATAAAAGGCATTACAGAAAGCAACACATGGGTTTAGATTTTCTATAATCGTGTATAACCGTTTCATAATTGGGCTATGCTAATAGAAACTAGATTGAGATTGGTTTCTAGCACAATTTGCAACAAAAGAAATAAGGTCCTTGACGAGGATATAAGATGCTAAATTTTACAAAATCAAGAAAAAGCATTTACTAGCCATGAATTGGAGGCAGAAAGTTGTACATATTAACATAAGCAAAATGAGGTTTCTGGCCTTAGGCATCAAATTCAATCATTTCATCTCTCCAAGTAGCTCTTTCTCTATTTTAATATCCCCACAGGCACACACTCACATGGATAGAAATGATGGAAGTGATTTTGAATTTTAAATCCAAATCAAAGTCCAAATGGAGTACAGAATGCAATATTTAGCATAACAGGTTTAGCATCCTAGCTCTTAAGTCTCAGAATATGAAGGGATCCATTTCAAACTTATGATAGAGTAATGTTTGCTTATTGAAGTTCCAAATAAAATTTGCCTTTGAATTTTAGGCAACAGCTGGAAAATATTCAAACATACATTCAAACATCATTATTATTACAATGCTTCAATTATTATAACACTGTTAGCCTAGCCCTTTGCGTGAGCAAACTGCTTAAATATACAAAGGTAATCTGCATGGAAAGTTTAATTTAGTAACAAAAAAATAAAGACACTAACAGAACTGACAAATGTACAGACACGGTCTGGCAGAAGTAAGGCCTGCTTGAGTGTGGTTGGTAGGTCATAATATGGGTGTAATAGTTTAAATTTGAACATTTCACCTAAAATGTCACATGGAGTGTTTGAGTGTGATGCTGTTGTGTTACAGAATTACATGATTATGATTTTGTAAGAAAAGATTTTATAATAAAAAAGGTATTATCTGTGCCAGACCCTGTATGTTATATAAAACAAAATAATATAAAAATTATGTACAACCAAAAGAACTTTTAGCTAAATACTTACAGTATATTTAAATTGGGCATGACATTAGATTATATATTATGTACTTTTACATCAGAAACTGAAACTAGAAGGCCCATCCCTTATGTCAAATTAGGTGATGTCTGGACTTGTAATGTTATTAAATCCACTCACCTTCAACATCTAACCTAATTAAATGTGGCTATTAAAAAGTTACTCCATTTCTGAAAAACAGTTGGTGGTTTACCATTCCATAGGGATAAATTTCACATTCCTCAGGGTGGTATTTAAAATCATTCAGTCATTCTAGTGGCTAAAATCCTTTTCCTTATCTACCTTCCATAACCTCATCTTCAGGGCTTTTATATATGGGTCTAATAATCTGTGTAAAGTAAAAAATGTTGAGAACTGTGCAAGCAAGAAAGTGACATCTACTTCCAAATAAAATATAAAAGACAAGGGCGAAATAAAGAATCAACACTGAAGACATTTTTCTGACTGGAAGCTGGGGACACATCATAAAACTATCTTTCAGGGTCAAAACAGTAAAACAGAGTCATCAGAACAGGATCTGACCTCTCCTCCAGCATGCCAAAACCGTTCCCTACACTGCCTGCATCACCATATTTTGGTGTCAGAGTCTGAAAAGCTTCCATGCTGGTAGTGTATTTAGGGAGTGATCCCAAGGAGCAAGAACAAGGAACCAGGGGGGTAAAACATGGAGGAAAGCAAAGACAGTTTAAAAAGGATGCGTTATCCTGTTGGACATTGCTGAGGACCACTGGTGTTCAAGTCCATCAGGACCTTCTGATGGACTTGTGAAATAATGTCATTAAAGTTTCCCTTAGGAGACCAAAGCCAGAAGCATTTATTCATCAGTAGGGTGGACCTTCAGGGGTTAAATACCCCTGCTTTTGAGTTATCCATTCTTGAGTGTCCAGAGAGATCCCATAAACGCCCTGTATCTTGGTTTCAGAGGAGCCCCAGTTGGTCAACACCTGTGCAGGAAGTGGCTGCCACAAGCAATGACTAAAGTAAAAAGTGGGACTAAGAGGCACCGTCGCACAAGCTAGAGTGAGGTGCAGTAGTTAACCGTCACCTGTTGTTATGGTTACAGTGTGCCACTGAAAAGTTGGAACTATCCATACAGTCTACATTTGGGCACATAGATCTCTCCATAGCTACTAAGAAAATGTGGCCTCAGCACCTGCTCTGATAGGCCTCCTGGGAAAATTACAAACACTAGCAAAAAGCATTATGTTAATGAATATAAATTTTGACATTTGGGCTTGGGACTAGCCTACCTGGTGATAAGTTCCAAATATATCTTTTATATTGTGACACCGTGTAACTGCGGGTGGAGGGTGGGAGGCATTGGGCAAATCCTATTGCTATGGAGTGAATGTTTGTTGCTCCTCAAAAATTCTTATGTTGAGGATCAATTCCCAATGTGATGGTGGTAGGAGGTGGGGACCTTGGGAGGTAATTAGGTTATGAGAGCGGAGTCTTCATGAATGGGATTCATATCCCTAAAAAAAGGTATGAGTGCTAGCCTTCTCTCAGCCATGTGAGGTCACAATACACAGAAAACAACAGCTATCCACAAGCCAGGAAGCAGGTCTTCACCAGACACAGCATCTGCTGGTGCTTTGATTCTGACTTCTAGCTCCCAGAACTGTGAGAAATAAATGTAATGTTAAGCCGCCCAATTCATGGTATCTAGTTTTATCATCCTGAACTGATGAAGACATCCACTTCTATTATTGTTAGCTGAAGAGGTGACTTCATCTGTAAAGATACGAAAATACCTTCTAGTAGTTAAAGGTTGTGTGTGGACAATAGTATCTTAGATTTTTTTTCCTTCAGGTTTTAACAAAATAGCACCCAAACCAGACCTTGTTACTCAATATATTACATTTTGTATAGTAGGATTATAGTTGGTTATATAATGATAAATATACAAAGAAAATAATCTAAATGAAATACATACTTAATCTCATTTTTTAATGTACCAGAAATGCCATCTTAATGAAAGGCATCTCCTAAGAGATTGAAATTCTTTGATGGAGAACTGAGAACAAAATGAATGCAAATATTAAATTCAGTTATCTGCATGTATCTATCAGTATTCATTCCTTCGTTTCTTCATTCACTTATTCATTCAACCAATGTTTGTATTCACCATATACCACACACTGGGTAGATGTTGAGAAGTAAAGAGCAAAGCATAGATTCTGACATCCTGAGGTTTTGTAGGTCAGTGGGGAAGATAGGTGCTGAACAAATAACCATACCCATAAATATCTTATTTATTGTGAAAAACAATATTGAAGGAAATGTGTAGTGCACTGTGGAGAATTGTACATGATAGAAAGGGAACCTCTTTGAGGAAATGACTTAATAGGTAAGAGTAGAATGTTCACTCTATGTCACTACTAGAAATTATGTTTTTTCGCTTTGGCTAAAACTAAACATAATTTGTTTCATTTGGCATTTTCCTGTTTAATAGTTCAGTAGAGGATCTTCTTCTATATTTGCTAGATAATGTCTTCTTCTAATTGCTATCTTGTTAAATTTTTTCTCATCTACTTGCCCTTTTCCCTACTATATAGTATAGTTTTTACATATATGTAAATAATCTTTATACAGTCTTTTTATAGTTTATATAGCTGAAATTTTTCTCTTATTTTCTGTCACTTTGTTTCTAAAATTATTTATGGCAAGTTTTGTCACACAAAATTTTAATGTATATGCAATTAACTGTCAGTATTTTTGATTTTGCATTTGTTTTGTTATTGAAGGCTCTCACTTTCCCTGATATTATAGAATTGTTTTTCCAGTTTTTTCCAATATGTTTATAATTTGAGGTCTTTATACTTATTCTTTTTTCTATTTAGACTTTATTTTATATTCAATACACAACTAGGTTCTTATTTTTTTGTTTATTTGTTTTCTTAGATAATGTTTTCCCAACCTAATTTAGGAAATTTTTGAATCTTTGCCCAGTAATTTGAATTTCATCTTCAGCATCTATATTCAGATGTAGTGTCCTATTTATTCTTTCACTAATTCACATTGGTTTAATGCTGTAGCTTTTTATGTTTTTCTATATTATGGGATTTTAAAAAACCCTCCATCAATTGTTCTTATTCACAGCTTTTGGGCTATTCTCACAAAATTTTGTAATGAGAAATTTTGGAACCTGCTTATGACGATTCACGAAAATCATCTTGTGATGTGAATGAGGTTGCAGTTTGATTTTGGGAGAACTGATATGTTTTGCAATACTAAATATTACCATTCAAGAATATGCTATATGTTTGGATAACCTTTTGTCAAACTTTTTATATGTCTGAAATTCTCAGGCACTTATCTTACTTAATGGTTATTGTTATGTATTTCATGATAAAATGAGAATAATAATTTATCACTTAAAATTTTTTCTTTGGGTAAATCACACAGATATTTGCCCCTTTTCAAGAGATAAATTTAGCATCATTGAAAGCGTAGAAAATGTAATGCTTAAAACTTTCTATGAAAAACCTCTAATCATGATTGTACCAGTTTGCTATTTGCTTTGTTTTTCTTTTTGTTCTTGCAGTTTGTTGGTTTTGGTTTGATTTTTTTTGTTGTTGTTTTTGTTATTTAAAAATAGAGACAGATTGTCATTTTTGAAATAGTGATATAAAGACTTTAGTGACAAAAATCATTTAACTGATAAAAATTACGTAAATAAAAACAGCCCTTTAAAGGCACTGGAAATTGTCCTAAGGGCATACAGTAAATGGGGAAATAGGTACAACCTGTGCCATTCAAGACCTGCCCCCATCCCCAACCCCTCCCAGGTCAGCAAAGTACAGACCTACTCCAAGCAGGAGGGAGTAAGTTGTGTTTCCCACTGCCAATCTAGCGCTACATAAGCAGCAGACATCTTTCATTCTCCACAGATCCACGTTGCAGGAGCTCTATTCCAAGCAGACATCATGGAGAGGACTGATATTCCCTTTCACCACCCAGCACCCACATGTACAGTGGATCCTCTATCTCAGGCATAGAAGGCAGAAAATACGGGGTCTTCATAGACCTCCACCCCAGCTGGATTATAGAATGTAAATTCCACTTTAAGAAGGGCAAGCCAAGAAGATCAAGGGCCACTATCCCCACCCAGTGATCCATGCATATACACCAGGGGCTTCACTCCAGGACAAGTGGGCCACCATCTCTACCACCAGCTTTCTTGCAGTAGTGTGTAAAGCTTCTGCCCAGGGGAAGGCCAAGACCATAAGTACAAAGAATTTTGTAGCTTTTTGTAAACAGACTAAATTTATTTGGAAGAGAGAGTGGGGAAATCTATGCCAAAATACATTATCAATATAATAATTGAGATGTTAATGGTGAGTAATTAAGAGTAGGCTGGTAGCCATGATAATTCTGGCAACATGAGAAACAGTAGACTAGCTAGAAGTTCAACACGAGAGAACCAGGAAAAGGGACAGGAAGAAGAGCCCTCCTTGGACCAGAGGTGAATCGAATACTGGCACCAGCCTGCCCATGATAAAGCCTGTGTGATATTGTGATTTACAATAAGAAATATATATTTGGTTTTCATCCCAGGTCCTGGAAGAGAGCTACTAAAACCCTTAAAATTTTGTAAATAAAAGTCACAAAAGTATCTTTGTTATATTAATGAGGTGACCTTTGGAAAGCCCCTAGGTCACTTAAGGACTCAGCCGGCTGCCGGCGGGGGGTGGGGGGGTGCGGGGGGAAGCAACCCAATGATTAGAAGTTTAAAACTTCCAGTCCAACACCACTGTTCCCTCCTGGGAAGGGAGAAGAGCTGGAAATTGAGTTTAATTATCAATGGCCAATGACTAAATCAATTGTGTCTGTGGAATGAAGCCTCTATTAAAAAATGTGTTTAGAAAGCTTCTAGGTTGGAGAACACATGGAATTTAGGAAGAACAGCAGATGCAGAGAACATGGCACCTCAGGCCCTTTCTGCCATACCTGGCCCGATGTGCTTTTCCACCAGGCTGTTTCCAAGTTGTGTTTCTTCATAATAAGCCAGTGACCTAGGAAGTAAAATGTTTCTCCGAGTTTTCAAGATTCATCCATGTTGCGTCATGAATCAATATTCCATTACTATGAATATTATATGGACATACCACACTTTGTTTATCCACTTATTAGTTGATGCACATTTGTGTTGTCTCCACTTTCCAACCACTACACCTAATGCTGCAATAAGCATTTGTGTATTTTTCATTAAACTCTTATTTTCAGTTCTCTTGAATATACCTATGAGTGGAATGTCTACGTCTTATGGTAAATTCTACGTTTAACTTTTTGAGGAATTATCAAACCATTTTCCAATTTCTCAATATTTTTGTAAATTTTGTGAATTTTTAAAATTAAGAATTATTTGGATGTTTTCTAGTCACAAATGACTGTTTCATATACACTAGCTTCTCTGTACCCCTTGGTTTTCTGTCTGTCTTGCCATTCAACAAATACACCACCCAACATCTGTCTACAGAATAATTTCTCTGATATTCACGTTAAGTGGAAGGGCATGTGTTCTTTCTTGTACCATTCAAGTAAGGTCAGTTTTTACTCAACTTTGTTGCTGTTTATTCATGTCCACATCCAACTACAAAGGCCTGTTAAACAAAAAGCTAGTGGCTAAAACATTGTACAGATTTTCGCCCTAATTAAACTGAAGGACAGAGTCTAGATGTGTGTTTCTTAACATCTACATTAGGAATGTTGAAAAATAGTTGGCAAATATACTTATTTTAATCATGTGATAGTTTCACCCCTATTTAAGGTTTCTATTAATGTGACTCATGAAATAGTTTATGAACCTTAGCTCACCCAAAGTTACAAATAGCTAGGACAAACAGTTGAAACTGGCTAAGATAACTTATAGCCATTAAACAAAATGTGCATCAAATAAAAACAAACATGTAATTCCTTTCCAGTTTCACAATGACAATGTTATCAACCAAATTAAACCTGAATTATAGAGAGATCAGTTTCTGCTCTGCCAAGTGGCAAAATCAGGCTGTTTTTTAATTTCAAATACTGCATTTATTTTGAGAAAAAAAATGCATATTTTAAGCCTTGTCAGTATTTTCTCTTCTTGTTTCATTTTATGAAGCTCTTGCCTACTTATGTGAGTCTATATAACTATTTCATTTGTCTTGGACTGAAAGCTTTAATGGTGATTTGACATTAAAATAAGGAATAAGAGTCAATAAATGTGATCTTCTCTCGTGATTCTAACAAGTCAGATAGCCCACAGGGAATAATTTCAAAGGCATACTTGGTGGATTGAATCGCACTAGGCACACTATAAAAGAAGTCAATTCAGTCCAAGTGTGATTGAGATTGACTTTCTCTAAATATCAGAATTACCAGATGAGCCACTCACTGCAGTTTATTCCTCAAACTTTGCGGGGGCAGGACGTTGCTGCTCTTTGACATGTTCCACTTCCTCTGGGCAGAGCCTGTGTGTTACAGAGAGGAGTTGGGGCAGGGAACAGGAATGAATGCCACAATCCATTAGAAATCTGTGGCCCACAGCTGGGCTACTTGACATCTATAGATGCTCACAGCCTGCAAACCCACCAGGGACAGTGACACACAGCTCCAGGAATTTGAGTGCTCTTCCCCACCTGTCCTATCCAGACTGTCCCCACGGAGCAGGATGGGAAGGTGGAGGAATATTTAGACATTGCCTACAGTGTTTGCAGAGGCCCCTGGAGTGACTGCTCTGTGAACAGGGCTGGGGTGCAGCCCCTACTGAATGCTGAGCTTCACTGTTCTCCCAGAGGTCCTTCAATTTTGATGAATCAATGCCTCCTATTTTGTTATAAGTCCTTAGATCAATTCCTAGAGACAACAAGTGGTTCTTTTACTAATTTTAACATCTGTTTAACATCTGTTTCTCAGGGGGAGACTTTTCACTGAGCTCCTGATCCACCTTTTCTAAAAGTCCAATCTGCCTGGGTTTTAAACCCAGTTTTGCAACACTCTTAACTTTCAAACCTTGGATAAATCACTTTGACTTAATTTCTTCACCTGTAAAGTAAAAATACTATTAGTACATACTTCATCAGGGTATTGTGAGAATAAAATGATTTTATTTTTGTAACACATTTGGAACATTGCCTAGAAGAGAGTATATGCTGCTTTGAATTTGGTGACTTTCCTGGCCCAGCATCTAAGTTTTAGACACTTGGCATCACATACTTACACATACACGAAAGCTTGCGACTTGACATTGAATACTAGGATAAAAATTACATCAGTAAGAACCGGGGAAACATCCACCTTCGTTCATTTCCCTTTGAAGGAAGGACCTACCCACTATTAAAAAATTTTTTAAAAAGCATTGCCCAGTGAATATCAAGTGCTAACCAATCAGATCAATCACTGCTTTATCCTCAAGAGGAAGAAGTAAGTAGAATGGAGAGAATGCTTGAATTCTTGAATTGTTCTCTTAAACTTCTCACCTTGTGGGAGAGTATGATTAAGTGCACATTCTGTGGAAAATATGGAGAAGCAAGACTAATAATTCTCTTTTCCCACCAACAGTTAATGATCACATTAGGTACATTTTTATTTCATTTGTTTATTTTTGCATGCATTTATTTGCAACTCTTTCAAACAAATACGCAAAAATTCGTTGATGAGTACAGTACAGCAACAGAAATTTTCAACTACTGATATACTTGTTATTTCTCTGTGCCAATCTTAAACTTTTACTATTATAGTTAAACTTGCATTCTCTTCTATGCTTCAGTAAGCCCCTGACAAGGTGATTTGAAAGGTAGAGACTAACCTACATATACTGAATCATATAAACCTAGCAGGAAGGGGGAGGGAAACCTATTGTAAAGAAAATAACAAATCAGAAAAATTGAATAAAAGATGTAATGTACAGGCAAAGAAATTGTGATGACAAACTATTTAAAAGTTAGAAATAGATTTTGGTTAAAAATATTTACAGAAATATTTTGAAATTGAAAATAAAAAGATGCTTATTTAAAGAATATTCCCATTATAAATGTTTTACTTTGGCTTTAAAATAACTTTCCATCTAATTTTGTTTTGGTATAATTGCAGAACAACACTGATTTATAATAGTTTTACATTAATTTGTTAATAATATTTTTACAGAAGTATTTTAATATCTAGGATTCCTTTATGAATTTAACATGTAATTCAATGTTCTGTGGCATATTATGAGTCTGCTAGATTATTCTTTATGCTTTCCTAGTGTCATAAGCCAAGAGTACATTTATTTATAGCATTTGTTTGAGAGTGTATATTTCCTGGCATTTTTCATTTTTAGCTTTGTAAGGGGTAGAACAGCAATTGAATAGAAGAGTCTACTAACTGTATATTAGAGCTCCAATCTGTTCGTCCTTCAACAAAAACAAATTAGTGTCTAGAAAAAGCACTCTCAACAAGGAGGTGCTAGTGCTACTAAGGTTCTTCCACAAATTAATTGCGTAGTTGGAGCTTGACATTTGAAGATACATGACTCAGTCTTCTCATCTGCAAAGTGAGCTGACAATATCAAGACCCAAACCTGACTGATGCTAGACATCAGAATTACCTGGGGGCTGTCTAAAGAAGACAATCCTGGGAACCTCCCAGGAGATGCGAAATGTCATGAGATATGTCCTAGAAAACCAGTCTTATAATTTATTAATTGATTCTTGGCAAGCCAGGCTTACGGATCTAAGTTCTGAAAATTCTGGGTCAGATAATGTCTCCACTTCCTTTACGCAGAACTGCATGAAGTTCCATAACAAGTGAAAATGGTCAACAGTATTTTCCTTCACCTTTCCGCCTTAATCTTTGCTGCTAGTAATTCCTCCAAGAATTTTTAGAAATGTCTTAAAAAAATTAAAACAAAAAATCAAAGGATAGTACTGAGTCACAAGGAAGTTAGAGGTAAAAGAAATTTTAGACTTCAAGTGGTTCTTTAAGTCTAGTGGACCCCTCGATTTAAACCATTAAGTTGCTCCCTACATACTGTCCATTCATGAGTCTTTCTCTTGGCTTCCACCTGGCTGATTCACCGTTTTGCAGCAGGACTATCAGAAAGGTGAATCCTGATTAGTTCCCCTTAGTATTTATTCAAGGCCACATGATAGAGTGCCTTCCCTTGAGTTGGGTACACCCTGTTGGTAATCCGTTGTTACTCATATAATCGATGACCCAGTGCTATCTGAGAGTGAAGCAAGTTCAGCTGGCAGTTTCTTTTCCTTTATGGTTAATAATCCAATTACATTTTAATTGGAAAATATTATTCATGTTATGTAGATAATCTTAAAGCTCCATTATTATATGTACTATTTATCATGTATTAACCAAATTTTCATAAATATTATGAGATATTGTGGAATAAATCCATACTAGCCAAATACTAAACTGTGTAATGGCCTCAACATTTTCAGGGAACTCAGAGGATAAAGATTAACTTGTGCTACCTGGGGTCTAATTTAAATTTTATGATTCTTTGTGTAACGAGGGTGTAAATTGTCCTCAGGCTCAGATATGCTGCCTAGGAGGGTGCCCCATTCAGATATTAGATAAGCGCAAGTTTACTTCCCTTTGCTCCACAGAGCTAAGGAAAAAAGGGGCCACTTTATAAGTTTACAAGAGACTTGATAAAAGTTACTGCACTACCTTCACGCCGACCAGCTGTTCACAGCTAAATCAGAACAATGAGCCTCCTTTTAGTCTCTGTTTTAAGTACACATAGAAGATCACAAACACTAACTTTTTCTTTTAGACTTGGCATTCAACTATGTGACCACTTATCAAAATCACAGGCCATTCTCCACCCAGAATTAAAATTAAATTGGATATTTTAAATTCTTTCCACTGCCAACACATTTCTGGGTACCATTTGCTATCAAGACATTACACAAGCTGTTCCCGGTTTAATGACTATTTGTGCCAGAACATAAACTTCAAGGTCAGCTCAAAGTCAGGCAGCTCCTCTCCAGGGGACGCGGGAGTCTGAGTGAAATTCCTTGGCAGTTCTCGCCAAGGGATAGTCTCACCTTCCATGGGCTTCTGTATGAGAGCTAAAGGGGTGCTTGCTGAGGTGTGTCAGCGACAAGAGCTCAGCTCCAAAGAGATCATGTTATTTGTTATAATTACACACTACTTTTTTAACTTATATAAGTAATGTATGAATTTAAAGTCAAGATATTTATTAAAATATTCATGGATAGTATCTGTGATTTGAAAATGCAGCAGAGGTTTTTTGAGCTTTCTGAAGTTGAGGCTCAGGCTCTGTCTATACTTACAAAAAATAATTGAAACCTTGTCCTATAGAATCTTTCACTGGTCCCCTTGAAGATCAATACAATTTACTGCATGATCAGTTTGCTGAAGCGATCAGTATTTACCATGATGACACACTAAATTAATGTATCAGCAATTTCATTTCTAACTGTATGCACACCAACCGTCATCAACCAGATGCTGCCGGGGCAGAAAGTGGATGTTTCAGAAGGCACAGTCACCATTTCAGGCCACAGGGGCATCATTTAGTGAAATGGAATGGCTGTGTTACTTTCTAGGAGAAACTTGTGTGCTGAGATCATCTGACTGCTACTATGTATTGGGAATAAAGTCAAGCAACCCATTATATGATAGGAGTGGATATGCATCTTGGAGAATGAAAGAAAACAAGGCACCATTTAAAAAAAATCAAGGTCCTTAAGTCAGTAACTTAAATGCTCAGTGCCTTGTTTTGAGATAGCAAATAATTTGAATGGGGTTTACTCTTGAAAACCGCACCACACTCACAAGCACACATACACACGCACACACATGCCTTGAGTCTGGACCTCTCACAGATGGAAGACCAGCACTCACCCAGGACAGGGGAAAGAGTCACCTTCACCCTCTGTCTTTCATCGCAGACAAAGGTTATCTCTCTTTTCCTCTCTCTTACAGTCCTTGGTCCATAGAGAGAGGATAGAGTGCAGGGAGGGAGATGAAATAGTGTCACAGGCCAGATCTAACTTGAAAGTTAAGGGACAGCTCTGCCTGTATCAAGCACTGCAGTCTTACAATTTGCTGGGTTCTTCAGCGTCCCTCCATGCCTGCGGACAGGAATCTCTTACCTGCAGTTCTCCAGATGCAGTTACTCATCTTCTTGCATCTCCCACCTAAGCCATCCTCACTTCCCAGGCATCCTGTAAATACCTCTAGCTTTTCTGGTGAGGTCTGTTTTGCCTCCAGCAGTCCTCTTCACCTCCCAGGAACACAGTCACTTTGCCAGACTCTAGGAGTGCACCTCGCTGCTTCTCCTTGTCTTCTCTGCAGCTGCTGCCCCATCTGACTCCTGCCCTTCAGATTGCTGAGGCAATTGATTTGACTGCAGCTATGCAATTCTGATTTTACACAGCATTTTGTTTTGAACTAAAAACTCTCTTAGGGACAAAAATAGGATGTCATGAGCTACCTGAGACAACTTTGCATTACTTTTCCTATACCATGGAAAATCACAAACTCATTGACACATGTAGGTAATGATAGAAAAGCTCTGAGATCATACCATTTGCAGAGTAAGGGAGGGTGTCTTTTATCTGATTATATCCATTTTTACTTATTTATTGTCTGTCTTTCCAACTGAGAGTCCCACTGCAGCTCCAATGCCTGCCATCTCCTTGGTGAATAAATGATTGAATGAATAAATGCTATTTTGGAAAGTCTTCCTTTCCAGTAGGTTGTAGGCTTCACAGAGTCAGAGAATTCTGTGAGTTTTAATCACTGAATAGTCCCTGTAACAAAGAAGATGTCTTTCAATGAGCATTTGTTGACTAGAATGAATGAATGCTTGATACAACCTGGGCAGAAGGAAATGACTGAGGTACATTGTTGCTCTTAGGTAGAGGGAGAGTGGCTACAGATTGGAGGAAGAGGTTCAGTCCTTTTCCAAGTCACTTCGAACATTATATGTGAAAACAAGTACACTGATCTTTCACATTTGTTGGGGGTTGGAGGGTTTTATTACATTCAAATTATGAGCCTCTTCAAACTAACTCCCAAGAGATAATTCCCTATGTTGTAAAACATAATGTTTTTAAAACATATTTCCACAGTCATGAGTCACCTACTGATGGGGATATTTTCTGAGAAATGCGTTATTAGGTGCTTTTGTTGTGTGAACATAATAAAGTGTACTTACACAAACCTAGACGGTACAGCCCACTGCACACCCAGGCTATGTGTTATAGCCTATTGATCGTAGGCTGCAGACCTGTACAGCATGTTACTGTACTGAAAACTGCCTGGGGGTGTCCAAACTCTCCTCATTCTTGGCCACACTGGAAGAAGAAGAGTTGTCTTGGGCCACACATTAAATGCACAAACACTAATGAAAACTGATGAGTAAAACAACGTTTTTAAGTAAATTTATGATTTTGTGTTGGGCCATGTTCACAGCTGTCCTGCACCATGTGTGGCCCAGGGTCCATGGGTTGGACACCCCTGCAGTGTGGACAGTTGTAACGCAACGGTAGACACTTGTGTGTGTGTGTGAACATAGAAAAGATGCAGTAAAAATACTTATGAGATAAAAAATGGTACACCGCACAGGGAGCTCAGCATGAATGGAGCCAGCCAGCGTGAGTGAACGTTGCTCCGGGTGAGTCAGTGAACAGGGACCGAAGGTCAGGGCCTAGGACATTACTGTGTATCATCATAGACTTTATAATCACTGCGCACTTAGGCTGTGCTAAATTCATAAAAATACCTTTCTTTCTACAATAATACATTAACCTTAGTTCGCTGTAACTATTTTTACTTCATAAACTTTTAATTTTTAAACTTTTTAATTCTTTTGTAATAACATTTAGCTTAGAATACAAATAGAGAGTACAGCTGTAAAAATATTTTCCTTCTTTATATCCTTATTCTGTAAGCTTTTTATATTTTAAAAATTTTTATTTACTTATAAATAAATAAAATTTTGTTAAAAACAAAAATTCACTTTTTAAAATTTTTGTTAAAAACAAGACATAAATGCACTCTAGTCCAAGGCTACATACACAGGGTCAAGATCATCGGTATTACTGTTTTCTACCTCCACACCTGTTTTAATCATATATTTGCTTATAAGCAGATAATGCACCACACACATTTCCCTCTATTCATGAAAAACTTTCAGAGTTAGGGTCCATGTTTTCAAATTTTAAAGAGTTTGTTGAGGTATGCGAAAACTGCTAGCCCTTTACTGTGAGTTTTTTTGGAGGTGCTTTTTCTTCTCCTGCAATTTTCTTTTCTCCTGCCTCTTCTTCTATGTGTTCTTACTCCATTTCTTACAACCCCTCATGAGTCAGTTCCTCAGGAATGACGTCTGGGGGCTCCTCGACGTCATCCTCACCCACACCCAGAGTAAAGCTGTTTGCCATCTCAACCATAGCCTTGTTGAGTTTTGCAGCCTCCTTATTCTCAGCAAAATTTTTAAAGTCAAGGACAAACTTTGTGAGTGTCTTCTTCCAGGTACTATTCACATACTCCTTGGTGATGTTGCCCCAAGCCTAAGCAAGGTTTGGGATGCAGTTACAGATGATGTAATCGTTCTAGAATTGCATTAGTGTCTCCTCAGTTGCAGCCACCATCTGAGCAAAGGCCCTCCTCAGATCATAGGACTTACAAGCTACTATAACTCCTTAATTCATTGGTTAAATTAAAAAGATGGTGTTTATACAGAGAAACAAAGCTTTGATATTGGGATGAAGGTTACCCAAAAAAGACAATGTCCTGGAGCACAATCAATAATAAGCAAAATCTGGGAAGGTATATTATTCTCCAAATAGTACTCCATTTTTCTGTCATGGAAATTCAGGAGGGCATCGTGGAAGAAGAGCAGGAGCATTGTGATTTCTTACTGCTCCCCTAGTACAGCAGCAGGGTGTGCTTACTGAACTTCTGAAAGGTCCTGGGGTTCTCATTGTACCATCACAAAGAGTTTCATTGTGTAGCCTGCAACATTGCCCCAGGCAAGACTATTAGCCTGTCCTTCAGATCTTGAAAACCTGGCATTGAATTGTCCTTTTTAGGGATAAAGATCCTTTCAGGCCTCCATTTTCAGATTAGAGAGATTTCATCCATACCGAATATTTACTCTGGCAAGTAATTCTCTCCATAATCAGTTTATTTATCCTTTCTACACTCCCAGACTTGTTACTTACTTTCTCATTGTATGATAAATAATGATTCTTTAATTGTTGAAATCACCCAGAGCTACTAGTAAATTCAGCATCATAATCAGATCCAACCTTTTCTTTCATCATCACAAACTTTGTGTTGGTCGTGATCATAATGGTGCTGAGAAGGATGGGCTTCTGTGTCTGGTTTTAGTCTGGACCAGTAGGTGCTTCCAGGTCTGACACAGGCCCTTCTCAAATGCTTGTTTCTCTCATTGCCTTCAGTGAAGAAGATCCTTTAACAGCTTCCATCACTTTGTTCTTGTTCTTCAAGATCATAGCTTTGGTGGAAAGGGACATGCCTGACTGGCAAGCAATAGCCATCATTGATTTCCCACCTTTGTCATCCATAAATTACTTTGAATTTTGTTTCCAGGCGAATCAGGTAATGTGGCCTTTTAATGGCGACATCAACAGTGGGTTTTGTACACTTAGCTGCCATGGTGAGCAAACAACATGAGATCAAATCAAGCACAGGAAAGAATGATGCAATCAAGAGACTCAATAAATACAAGATGTATGAGGCTGCTGCCTGTGTAACACAGTGTACTGTTTTATGACAAATGTTTTTATATTTAAGAAGAAAGAGTGTACTGTAAAAGGACAATAAAAGTGTAGTACAATAAATACATACGCTAGTAATGTAGCTGTTTGTTATCATTATCAAGTATCATGCACTGTGCATCTAATTGTATGTGCTACACTTGTATACGACAGCAGCACAGTGTTGCATCCGCCGACGCGAGAAACAGATGTTTGGGAACTTTCAGGATTCGGAGATGTTACTTTTATTGGCCAAAAGTTTTAACCTGCGCAGGGGCGGACTCCCAGAGTGTCCGGAGACACAATGCTCAGAAGAGCTACAGACGAGAGCCGCGCTTAACGCTTATAGATAAGCCTTTTTATAGACGCAAGCAAGCAAGCATTTCACAGAAGCAGATGTGGCTGTTAGCTATTGGCTATCTTTTAGCACGTGGGATCTATGCGTTGCAGGGTTTGGGGAATGGGAAATTTAAACCCAAACATCTCCTTAAATGGTAATCCGCCTCAAGTTCTTTGTTCTCTGTCCTTGGAGAGCCAAATCTCACAGGGACAGTCCTTTAGCTATTTTCCTGGTTCCAACACACAGCAGGTCTGTGCACACCCGCACCACCACACGCACATGCATGTGCTGTGCTATGACCTAATGGTACCTACAAGTGTCACTAGGTAGGAAATTTCAAGTTCCATTATAATCTTATGGGACCACCATATCGTGTACAGTCCTTCATTGACCAAAATGTCATCATGTAGTGCATGACTACATATTTGTTAACGTGTCATCAAATAGTCACAGAACTCAAATGTTGTCTTTTGTCTCACATATCATTGTATGAGGTTTGGGGATGTCCCACTGATACCACAATTTTCTTGACTGTATGTGTACATGTTTGTGTTTCTTTGTCAGTTGATTTCTGGAAAGAGTTTGACTATTTTGCCTGCCAAGTCTTTCTTTGCAAACTTTAATCCCATGCAATTCCTGTGAATGAAATCGCTGATATTGGCCAGTGTTGCCATATTTTCCAGCTAATGTTGTTAAAATTCTACTACTTGCTATTTTACTTGTTAGGTTGTCCCAGGAAAAGCAGATTTTATTTCTATTTAGTTTCAAAAATATCTTCACAACTTTTTTGAAGAAGTTTAAAGTGCTTTGGTATATATTTTTAGTTGTGTTGTAAATCAAGTCTCACATTTGGATTTAATTTTAAGAATATATGACAGCTACAGTATAAATATAGTGATTTATTTTTGCTTCAGACTTTTTAGTTCAGCAGCTCCTAAATAAGAACACACTTTCTAATTAGTTTTCAAATTTCAATTAGAATGCTCTAATAATTCTTAGCTCCCTGACATTTCACTTGGCAAGAGGAATAAATGTAGTAAAATTCCTAAGTGGAAGGCTAGTAAGAGCAAAGTATTAAAGTCACTGAGTTAACTAATGCAAGTAAATGTAAATTTACATCCTTTGAGACTCTAATTATTTGTTAATTAGGTGCCAATTGACTGCTGAAGAATATTTACTGAAGTTGAACAACAAAGATATGTCTATTACCATATATACTTGTTTGTCAAGAACTCTGCCCTCCATAATTGTGCCATTGATTAAACATGAATAAGTTTCTCTAGAAATCAGATTTGCATATTCATCCTACCACAAAGAGGCCTTCATTCTAAGTGATATTATGTATGCCTTCTCTGAATAACCAGATTCCTGTTTGTTATGAAACAGATAATAGTCCCAATGTATTGGCATGAGAAAAAGATGAAACCACATTTTCCCATTCTTATGTGGCTTTTATATGTATGACATTACAGATTAGTAATTTCTTTTATATTTTGTATTAAAAATTTCAAAAGAAACACTCCCCCAAACATTGTACTATACTATGTACAATGTTGCAAATTACTCATTTAAAATCCTTCTCTCTCTTTAACATTGAAATGTATAAAGGGAAAATTAAAAATAGATCAGGCACATGAGATTTCTAAGATTTTGTTGCCAGAACAATCTGTACCTCTTGAAAGCAACCTTGAGATTTTAGTCTGAGGGGGAAAAAATAAGTTAGCCACTAAACATTCACTCTTCTTGCTTTCAAAATACCAGCATTCATGTTCATGTGAATTGAAGAATGTGTAGACCAGTCTTTCCAACTTAAAGAACACAGTCAGAAATGGTGCTTCCTGAGGGAATAGAGCCTTTCTGGTAAAGAACACTTTCCAAGTTGCTGGAAGAAATGCCAATATCATAAAGACTGTAAGGTTGATACTGGAAAGGACCCAACGGTGCCACAGATGTCTTTATTTAGAGGGGATAGAAATCATGGAGTTGCATTACACTATAGTAAAGTTGTAGAGAAAGGTTGTTGTTTTCTACATGGCTTTTAAAAAATAGTTTGTACATATAGAGTACAACACCATGTCTTAGAAAGGTAGCCCTGGCTGGCGTAGCTCAATGGATTGAGCTCAGGCCTGTGAACCAAAGGGTTTCGGGTTCCATTCCCAGTCAGGGCACATGCCTGGGTTGCAGGCCAGATCCCCAGAAGTAGGCACGCAAGAGCCAACCACACATCAATGTTTCTCTCCCTCTCTCGTTCTCTTCCCCTCTCTCTAAAAATAAATAAATAAAATCTTTAAAAAAGAGAAAGAGGCAGTATAAGATTTTTAAAATAGATTCTTACCTTCCAATTATTTTCTTCTTTGAAAATGAAACAACCTATGTTTCTCAGTCTCACTATAGATGATTCTGATTCCCTTCCTTCACTCCAACTTTTTCTTGCTAACCTTAAGATATAGATATACAAGGGTAAAAATATACAAATAAACAAAGTACCACATACACACTCTATGGCAACACGTCTTTGATTTGCTTGTTGGTTGCATACTTTACCAATGTTGTTTGTGATGTCTATTGTATATTTCTCACTCAACTCTACACCCATACTCAAATGTACATTTATACTTAAATTTAAAGCTTTCTATTTAAGAAAGAATATCCTAATTAATGTCAAATAACTTAGAATTGGTTCCTAAATTTGAAAGAAAATCCAATATCTATCTTTGGAATGCATACATTTAATGAAATGAGAAGTTAAAGGTTTGGAGAGAATAAATAGAGACACTTCTGGAAGAAACAACAAAATTGTAATAAAGGGTTTGGGATTAAAGGGGATCAGACCTACCAGTTCATACTATCTTCTTAAATAATATTATGCAAACAGATCTATCTTTTTAGAATTTCAGAATGTGAATTAAATATACACTGTATTCGCTAATCACTGTGTAAGATAACAGCTTGTAAGATAACCCCAAAATAACAGCTTAAAACACATACATTGTTTGTCTCGAAGTTTCTGAGGGTCAGGAATCTGGGAATGGTTTGCATGTGTCCTCTCTCTTAGTGTCTCTCACACAGCTGCAATCAAGGTGTTGGCTGTGGTCATAGTCTCACCTGAAGGTTCAACTGGAGAAGGATCCACATCCAAGCTTACTCACACAGCTGTTGGCAGAATTCAGCTCCTCGTGGCCTGTTGGCCTAAGGGTCTCTGCTCTTTACCAACTTTTGGCCAGAAGTTACCATAAGTTCCTTGCCACATGGACCTTTTCAACATGGCAGCTTGCTTCCCTGAACAATGCTTAGCTATCTGAATCAGGTCAGTTTTAGTTGCCTTTCCAGATTGATTGTATATTGGCAATTACTAGATAGAGGAACTCTAATAAATATAGTTTCAATTATACTCTTACTAAGAACAGCTTAGTTTGGCTACTGTATTTTGTAGCTTCTCAAGGGACTAATGCCTGAAAACATAATCTATCTTGATCCGTGTTAGAAAGATTAGAGGAGAGCAATATGTCAAGTGCCTGGTGCCACTCGGTACTGCCCTGTCACCACTCAGTGACATCAACACCCAGCGTACAGGTATTGAAAAAAGTTAGTTCCAATTTTCTTTCCTGTTTCTAAACATTTATGTATTTTGAGATAATACTGATAATAGTCAATCTTTTCCAGTTGACATTTTTTCTAATCTGTGATCATTATCCTAATTCAGAATTCTCTATTTCTTTCTGAACAACCTAGTATCAGCATCCCTAGACACTTCTTCAATTGATTCTAAAATCTAAACCATCATTTTAAACTTTTGGAAGTGCGAATGACTATGTCACCCATGTTACTTCTCTGCTTACTTTTTCAGTGGCTCCCTTTTAACTACCAAATAAATGCACGTTTCTTGAATATCTTGCCCTCAATAAGCTAATCCCAGTTTTCATTATGGATTTGTTTCGTAAAGTATCCTAAAAATACCCTATATTCCACTAAAACTCTACTCATTATTGTATGAGCATGCGATATACTTTTTCATATCCCTGCTATTTTTTCCTAACTGGAATATGCAACTTCTAACCTGACCTGTCAACACCCTATCTGCTTTTTGAGCTTAGCCTGCACCATACCTCATAGAGTCCTCCACAGTCTTCAAGACAAAAATGTCCCCTCACACCTTAGAAACCTCAAAGCATGTTATAATACACATACGCAGTATCCACCATAGTTATTTATGAATATGCCAGAACTTATGCATTACACTATAAGCCATTTAGAGGTGAAAGCCACATCCCATTAATTCTCTGCTTCTCCTAGCACCCACTATAGTACCTTGCATAACGTAGAAACCCAATCATTGTGTTTTGAATAAACAAATGAACACATAGGTAAAGCTTCACACGTGCCTTCGTAATTTGTTTCAATATCCAGTTAACCTTTTAAAATACATACATTTGTTATTTAAAGAATTTCTTTGATTTGACTTGGAGAAAACAAGTGGTTATTTATTTATTGAGTGGTTACTTTTTGTCACATAATGTTAGGCCTTTTTTGAAAAGAGTATATTATCTCCTTTGCATGCATTATAAGTTGATATGATAATTGTTGGAATTTTTTTTGAAATTTGGGAAAACGGAGGTGCTTAAATAATATTGTATATAGTAACTTAGAAGTTGCACAACTAGGAAAATTCAGGTCTTTTTGAGCCAAAAATACATATTCTTTGCATGATGTTGTACTTTTCTGCTTTTATGGCATACTTAGTGTCTACCAGCATTGTGTATTTTAAAACTAAAGGGTGTGTACTTTGCCTCCCACTGGTTCTACCACTCTATTTTGCTTATGACAAGTACTCAGTAAATATTGCATTGATGACTAAATAAGAATAGACAAATTGAATAATTTTAACTCTTGGCAGGTTGTAGACAACAAGATTCATCAAAGAAAATTCAAACCCAAAGAATTCTTATCTGAATTTAGGACTCATATATTTATTCATCAAATATTACTTGAGTTCATGCTGTTTATACACAAAAATAAATAATTTATAGCCCTTGCCTCTGGGAGCTCAATCATAATATTTAAGAAAACCATAAGATAATAAATAGTTAAACACTTACATAGTACTGAATTATGAGTGAGGTACTGTTGTATGTGTTTTAGACACATCAAATCTTTTCAAACTGGAATGGTGAGTATCTCATTTTTAGAGACAGGGAAACTAAACTTTAGTGTTCAAATAACTTGTCCAAATTTATACAACTAAAAATTTTCAGTTAGTATTTGAGCCCTGGAAAATTTAAACAGGATGCAAAGCAAGGATCCATCAAAATAAGCCACAGCACATGTTTGGGGGGTTGGAGGATAGGGGGAGTAGGTGATACTAATTAAGATCCTTTGCATAACAAAAAGGCAAGCTAATAGCTGTGCTACCATCCCAGACAGAAGGTATATGTGTCTTTTGGAATGTGTCTGGACTCCTGATATAGCTGGGGCTTTGTATAGCGCCTGCACAAGAGACAGAGAGGCAGAGCCTCAGTGTCCCAGAACTCATGCCCTGACTAACGATGGCAGCGAGAGAATGTAAACAATCCAGGGAGACTGGCAAATGTAGCACATTGTGGGAGGAGCCGAGTATAAGGTCACCTAGGAGGTTCAGGATTTAAACTAAAGGCAGGCAAAGAGAGGGAGGAGGCTAGTCTGCCAGGGGGCTGAGAAAATAAGTAGCAGCTGTGCTGATCTGTAGTAAAGAGAGCAGCCATGAGGGATTTGGCTATGAGGTCTGAGGAGGAAAGCAGAAAGTAGCTACGCAGTTTGTAGTCAGCCTTCTGCCATGTAGCCTGGGCTATTATGAAAGTGGAGCATCCATGAGGAGGGAGCCATGAGCCAGGAGGGATTCGGCAGCAGCGGCCAGGAGGGAGAGAATGGCATGCTGCTGCTCTGATTGTGCCCACTCTGGCTGACTCCGAAGCCACCAATGACTCTGCCTTTCAAGATGCTGACCTGCTGCCTCCCAGACCTGGACTCTACCTGGACTCTTGGGACTTAGGATGTACAGAGAAATCACTTTCTTGGAACTTGTCCCTTTCCTGGACTTCACCATGATCCAGTGCAGCAGAGCACATGTTTTCCTGAACTATTACATGTAGGCTGAGGAAAATGAACCTCAGATCCTGAAGGGGAGAGCTGCAGTGAGAGAATGGCAACTTTAAACGCCTTAAGTGTCCTTTCCAGAGGAGATAAAGAAGTGTGCTGCTGGCTTAAGAACAGATAAGGAGATGGGGAGCTTTTGGGCTCAGTTTTGGCTTACACTCTGGTGGGGAGCAAGGGAAGTGCTGGGTCTTATGGGAGAGCAGGCCTCTGAACAGAAGTGTTCTCAGCTCTCTAAACCCAAGTTTTCACCCTGTAAATAAAAACCAGTTTCTTCCAACAGGAATTATTGGGTCATACATCAAGGTACCTTCTGCACAGGCCTCTGTTTGCTCAGTTACACCCTGAGTCCACGCTTATATCTATGATGATAAAGTGCTTCAAGTCCACACAATAACTTCAAGTGCACAAATGGTTGTTATAAAGGTAGATATGAGACAGGAGACAGGAAGGAGGAAACTCTGGAGGTGCCCCAGGGCTAAGATAAAGGACATTGATATAGGACAGAGACCCCATTCTAAGACCTGTTGTTCCTGCTTTCTGGAAAAGTGCTGAATCATGGTGACTCGTGAATGCACCTGCACAGAAAATGCTACATGACCCCTGCTTCATTATAATAGTATTATAATAAATTAACATTGTGCAACCCCCTTCTCTGGTGGCCAATTGAGGAAAATCATGGGAGACCACATTCACAGTAGCTTTAAAGCAATATAACTACTTGTACATGCACAATAAAAGCCCACCAAAACTAGCCAGGAAATGTCTGCCCTATAAGAATAGAATCCCTCCAGCCCCTGAGGTCAATCTATGCTTGGAGTTGGCCTGCTCCCATGTTCTGTGGAGTGTACTATCACTTAATAAATCTGCTCTCTCTTTCTGCTATAAACTCTGTGTGTTTAGTTCAATTCTTTGTCCACAATCACCAAGAACCTGGTTGCCTGTGCCCACCTGTGACAGATATAAATATGTTGTATTGATTTGCATAATTTGAGAAAAACAAATATCATTTTAAGAATTCAGAAAAGAAAGTAATTATTTCTTATAGGAAAGTTATGAAAAACTTAACCAGGTGGAATTTCCACAGAAAGAGAGCAGAGAAGGATTGGGAGAGTGACATGAGTAAAGCGAACCATGGAAAAGCTGTTTTGTTTTTGTCTTTGAACCTGGAGAACAAATCAGACCAACTAGAGTAGTGATTCTAACAATAAAATTAGTGGCAAGTAGGGACAAATGGACAGATTTCAGAGGATATAGTTTGACAAGATAATGTGGGCAACATGGAACTATTGAACATTCCATACCAGAGGAGCCTTATTAATAAATGATAATTTATATAAATATTAATGTCAGAGATAAGAAGATGTCAGAATGGAGCAAACCCTGGCAAAAAACAAATTATCTTTCACTTGAGGATATGTTTATTGATTTTAGAGAGAGAGGGAGAGAAACATTGATTGATTGCCTCCAGTATGCTCCCTAAGCAGGGACTGAACCCACAACCGAGGTGTGTGCCCTGACCTGGAATCAAACCCACAAAATTTTGGTGTATGGGATGACACTCCCATCAACTGAGCTGCCCTGCTGGGGCCCTGGAAAAATTTTATATAAGCAAAAGAAACACTTCATATTTTCAAAAGTTTAATTTAAAATGTTTTATTCTTTATAGTCTTGGGAAAATGTTACATCCTAATGTCCTCAGATAGGCACAGAAAGAGACAGCCCAACCCAAACAAAATGACAGAAGAGAAAAAATGTGGTCCAGATTGTTTCTAAATGGAAATGATTGGGTGAGGGGTAACATTTATACAATTTTCAAATATTTCAACAGCCATAAAATTTTAGTAGTAAGCTTAACATCTTGTGAAATGCGTAAAAATGATACCTTATTAAGCTATCCAGCCTCCTGCATTAGGGATTTTTCTGTTCTGTACATATTCTGCAGTTGCAGATTTGGTAAATAGTATACAGTTGGAACAAGCAGTAATGATATCAAATGAGTCAGTGCTGTTTCCAGAACAAGTGAAATATCACACGTATGACTTTGCAGACTACTTTCTACAATAAAGTGGTAATGAGATTAGAACCATTACTACTCCCACTGTATGAATCCAGTCGCTTGAAATGATATTTTCTTGTTGTTATAATCCTTTTGGAAAATGATATCTTTAACTGCAGTGATAAAGTGTATTTTTATTTTACTTATGACTTAAATCCTCTGATATTTCAAAGTTGTTTAGGGGGGTGGTAATATTTTAAAAGAACTTATCAAAGGATCACAAGATTATGAAAACTAGATACATTTACAAAATGTCTTTATTTGTCATTGTTTATATTGTTTGCATATTTTTCATGTGGGTAAATGTACACAGTGGATTCATTTTATTTTTACATTAGGTCAATTTTATTTTATACTATCAGAGAACATTTTTACTTCACAAAGAAGCAGGATAATTACTTTCCCCTTGACTCGCCCTTATTTCTCTTCATCTTTTCCTCTCTTTTCAATCCAACCCTTCTACCCAAAAGAAATCACTCCAATTGAAATTTCTAAGAAAGTTCTTTTATAAGAAAACACCCTCTCCTTAAAATTGCTACAAAAGAAATTCACCTTATTACTCACTCTCTTCTTGGCACTTCATTAACATCAGTATTAAATCAGTCCCCATTTGGAATCTTGTATTGTGCATGAATTATTCTGCATGAATGGCCTATTGTAATTCATGTCTTTTTTTCAGTTTCATTAAAGCTGTATAGTTATATTGTTATTTAATAAGGCAGTTTTGCATTTATTTCCAAGTCTAGATAAGGCACCAAAAGACATTTTGAATATGTTCTAAATGATTAGGCTAAAGATATTATTTTTTGGGTACAGTCCTGTTAAAACTAAGATAAAAAATTTGTTTACCAGTAACCCACCAATTGTCTTCAATTCATTCTGCATGTATATTTCCTTTATAATTGATGACACAGGTATGTTCTTTTTCCTAAAATACATTATGGTATGCAAAATAAATAGAATAAAATTAAACTTTATGATGACCATCCAAGTGCATTAGCAATTAAAATGTTTACTTCATAATTTAGGTTTACAAATCACTGCATATGTTGCTTAATGCAAAAAATATGCAGTTCTGAGGATGTGAGTTTTGTCAATTCAGGTATATTGGGAAAAATGCTAACTATGGTCAATGTTTGATTAGTTATATAATAGTTTGAAATCCTTCTGATTTGATATCTGGACATGCATAAGCCAGTTGCATCAGGCTAGAGCAATGAACTGCTAATTTGGAGCATTTAACTGGAAGATTGGATTGTGAGGAGGTCTCTTAGCCATGATGCTCACAGGAAACAGATTTTGCATGTAATCTGGCTCAACAAAACGGTTCATGAAACAGTTTCCCAGCAAGACTGTATCAGAAGGCAATGAGCCCTTGTGAAAATGCTTGTTGGGAAAAACAACTTTGGTCTTGTCTAAGCCAACTTTAAAACAATGCCAAATTAATTAGATTCTTTTATTTATTTATTTATTTTTGCCTCAAGAAGCATCACCTTAATCCAGAGAAACCAAGTTCAAAAGCAAATTGGGGGATATTTCAAAGCTTTACCTATTAGCAAGTTATAACCTAACATCTTTTTAGTAACTGGTAACTCTAAATACACTTCCCAGACTCCTGTTCTTGCTTTTCTTTCTTGCTTCATCATGCTGAACTTTGTTATGGTCTGTCTTCATTCTGAACTTATGATTTTTTCCCCCAACATTAAAGCAGCAAATTGTTTCAGTTGGTTTCAGACTCCAACTATTATCAATGCCTAAGAGAATTCTTATTTAGGCAAATTTATTTGAAGAACATGTACTTTATATTTGCTGGGGTAAAGCCTTAAAAGTCTAAATTCAGGATTGATTCTGAAAAATTGGTAGGTAGCCTTATTCAAATTCATAAGAGCTTTAATAGGAGAAACTTACACACAGGGGCAAATCAGCTGCTCCTTGTGGTGGCTGGTCAGGAATTAATCACACCCTTCCTAGGACAGGGTCCCTTCTATAGGGAGTTAACAGTAAAACCATATGGTGGGTAGTCACATAGACCACCAGAAAGAATGATGCATTCCTAAGTTAACAGATAACATCAGGCAGTTATCACATGCTATACATTAGTTAACTTCCTTCCTCAGGCATGACTTATTTTTGGACGGCATTCTGGCTTTCTGGGTAGTCAGCCAAGCCTGAGGCTACAGAGAGTTAAACAGTCACGGAGGGTTAAACAGAGTCCAACATTTTCAGAATCTTTTGCTGAAGGAGCTGTATTGAATCTGAGTTCTCTCACAATCTCCATTTCTAGAAACTCTAAATCTTGTCATGTAGGAAAATCAAGCCAATGGAAGGTCAAATTTTGGATCAGTTAGTTGGAGAGTGCCATAGAGTCGCAACAGTAATGGTTACTGCACCAACTAGGAAAACCCATTAATGGATAGAAAATATCCAAGTAAGAAAATGTGGCCAAACTAGAACTCTAGCACCTACAGGACAAGAAACAAAGTAGAGCAAAAGAGCTCAGCATTAAAGAGTCTAAAACCATAATCTTCATGCTCTAAAGGAAACCTTTTTTTTTTTTTTTTACCCCTTCTGAGGAATCCCATAATTCCAGGTAATTATGGGTAAATGGCTCTACTGTAAGAAAGAGTATAGCCAAGGAGAAGTAAAAGAAAAGGGATTTTAGTGTTAGAACAGTAGCTGACAAATTGAGAAAATACTTCCGTGGAAGCAAAAGTAGTTGAACTAAGTATAATAAAAAATGCACTCAGTTTCTTTGATATTGTTGAACAATTAAATCATGTTCTTATTCCACAATTGTATAACTTTGGCAGTCGTAAGGGGTGATATATAAACTATCTTACTATTGTTAAATAACAATAATTCAATCTAGGTAATTTTAAAGATCTAATTGGTGCTCCGAGGAGCTGTACGAAATCAAAAACTTTTTTAGGCAGAAAAGTGGGGGTCATTTCACAGGTTTAGACCACCTCCATATGGGGGACAAAGGAATTGTCAGGTGGATTACCTCACTAGTGCTGACTAGGAAGGTCCAGATTGACTGGTTGAGATTGTATTCCTGGGAAAGACTAAAACTGCCATTTGGTGAGGTATTAAGTCTTGGGTTGGTGACATGGGCTTAGCACAAGTGACTCCATTTTGAACTTATTGTCTCTTTTTTAGCACTATAATCTGTTTCAGATTTGAAAATAATTAGGGTGTATTTGAATATTATATCTTTTCTGTTTATAATATAAAAATAGTCAAATGAAATCCATTATTATACTCTGTAAAATGTTGTTGAGGACATTGTCTACTGCAAAAAAAAACTTGAAGTCCAACATAAGATATTTATTTTATATGATTAGTGTCAGGAAAAGCTATGCTTAAGAATACACATGCTTTTTCTACTCTGACAATAAGTTAATAATTCATTTACTTCACATCTGTCTAAAAATACAAACCATTTATTTTACTTAGGTACAGAATTTAAAATTTCAACCACAACTAAAGCCTGGAATTCAGAAATGAATAGGGTTTTATTCAAACAATTCCAATTTCCTTACTTATAAAATTCAAACAACTACTAGCAAACCACCAGCAACTGAAAAATACAACTAAAGAATGTATGTGTAATAATAAAAATAATGTCAGCAAACATTTGATGAATGCTTAGAACATCACAGTTAATGTGCTAAGCTCTTCACCTACTTTATCTTATTTAATACCTATAACGTCCTTAGGAGAAAGATACTATAATTATGCTATTTGACATCTAAGATTATTGAGGTTTGAAGAGGCTAAGTACTTGCCCAAGGTTAAAGACTTAAAACCACTATATTTACCTTGGGCTGATACCAATGTTTCCACTTTTAATCTCATAAATACAATAAGCTACTTCTGCTTTAACTACGCATGAGATTAGGGAAACAGAATGATTATATTTAGGACACAGAATTGATAAAATGTTATGATTGATTGGCTGTGGAGATAAGGAATAAAGATTTACTTCAGAGTCACTGATTTGGGCAACTAAATGGATGATGACATTGGAGCAAGAACAAGTTTTGAGGAAGTATATGATGGGCATGTTGAATTACAACAGCCTGTAGGACATCAAAGTATAGCTGTCCATCAGGCAGCAGGATAAAAGGGCCTGAACCACAGGACAGAGTTATGTACTTAGAAATCATTAGCCAATAGCTACAAGTTGAATTCATAAGCATTAGTGAGATTACCAGGGATAATGTACAGCGGAGAAAATAAGAGACCCAGAGACAGGTATGCGGAAGAGGAAATGCTATACAGACACTAAAAAGGGGCATCAGAAAGAAAGGAGGACCAGGAAACATAAAACAATGAAAGAGAAAGTCTTACAAGAAAAAAGCACTAGGAGATTTATAAGAAAGAAGGCTAGGAAATTTATATGAATTGAAGACTAAAAATGGTTATTTGATTGTCAAACACTCAAAGACTGAAAGAAAATTTCTAGAATTCTATGTTGAAAAATAATTATATATATATATAAATGAAAAAAATTACCTATCTTTATTCTCGAAAAGCTATTAGAAAATAGTCACAAAACCAGGCAATAATCCAAGAAAGAGAAGAATACAGAATCTAGAAACTGAGTTTTAGGACATACTATATATATTTCAGAACAAAAACATTACCAAAGATAAAAAAGAATATTACATAATGACATAGGAGTTTATTTATCAAGAAAACAAAATAACTTTAAACATATATGCAGCTAACAAAAACTTTTACAAATACATGAAACAAAAACTAAGAGAAATAGAAGAAATGACAAAATCTCTGTTATATCCTTTCCACTAAGATCAGGAACAAGACAAGGTTGTCCACTTTCACCACTTCTATTCAATATAGTATTGGAAGTCTTAGCCACAGCGATTAGACAAGAAAAGGAAATAAAAGGCATTCAAATTGGAAAGGAGGAAACAAAACTATCATTGTTTGCAGATGACATGATACTGTACATAGAAAATCCTATAGACTCGGCCAAAAAACTGTTCAACCTAATAAATGAGTTTGGCCAAATAGCTGGATACAAAGTCAATATCCAGAAATCAAAGGCATTTTTGTATACCAACAATGAAACAACGGAAGCAGAAATCAAGAAAAAAAATCCCATTTGATATAGCAAAAACCAAAATAAAATACCTAGGAATAAACCTAACCAAGGAGGTAAAAGACCTGCATGCAGAAAATTACACAACACTGAAGAAAGAAATCAAGAAAGACACAAACAAGTGGAAACACATATCATGTTCCTGGATCAGAAGAGTTAACATCATCAAAATGTCCATATTTCCCAAAGCAATTTACAGATTCAATGTAATACATATTAAAGTACTAATGGCATATTTCACAGACATAGAACAAACACTTCAAAAATTTATATGGAACCATAAACGACCTCAAATAGCTGCAGCAATCTTCAGAAAGAAGAGCAAAGTAGGAGGGATCACAATACCTGATATCAAACTGTATTACAAGGCCACTGTAATCAAAACAGCCTGGTACTGGCATAAAAACAGGCACGTGGACCAGTGGAATAGAACAGAGAGCCCAGAAATAAATCCAAGTCTCTACAGTCAATTAATATTTGATAAAGGGGGCAGCAACATAAAATGGAGTAAAAATAGCCTCTTCGACAAGTGGTGTTGGGAGAACTGGACAACTATGTGCAAGAAAATGAAACTTGAGCACCAACTTACACCATACACAAAAATAAATTCAAGGTGGATAAAGATTTCAATATAAGCTGTGACATCATTAAAGTTCTAGAGGAGAACATAGGCAGGAAAATCTCAGATATTTCATGCAGCAACATTTTTATTGATATGTCCCCTAAAGCAAGGGACATACAGGAAAGAATAAACAAATGGGATCTCATCAAAATAAAAAGCTTCTACAGGGCTAAAGAAAACAGTATTAAAATAAGAAGAGAACCAACTATATGGGAAAACATATTTGCCAATGATACCTCACACGAGGGTTTAATCTTCAAAATATACAAAGAACTTACACGACTCCACTCTAAGAAGACAAGCAACCCAATTAAAAAATGGGCAAAGGACTTGGGCAGACACTTTTCTAAGGAGGACATACAGAGGATCCAGAGACACATGAAAAGATGCTCAATATCGTGAGCTATCAGAGAGATGCAAATGAAAACCACAATGAGATACCACTTGACACCAGTCAGAATGGCCATCATAAACAAAGCAACAAACAACAAGTGTTGGAGAGGTTGTGGAGAAAAGGGGACTCTAGGGCACTGTTGGTGGGATTGCAGACTGGTACAACCACTCTGGAAAACAGTATGGAATTTCCTAAGAAAACTAAAAATGGATCTACCTTTTGACCCAGCAATTCCACTGCTAGGATTATATCCCAAGAACCCTGAAAAACCAATCCAAAAGAACCTATGCACCCTTATATTCATAGCAGCACAATTTACAATAGCCAAATGTTGGAAGCAACCTAGGTGCCCATCAGTAAATGGATGGATCAAAAAACTGTGGTACATTTACACAATGGAATTCTATGCAGCAGAAAGAAAGGAGCTCCTACCCTTCGCAACAGCATGGATGGAACTGGAGAGCATTATGCTAAGCGAAATAAGCCAGGCAATGAAGGACAAATATCATATGATCTCACCTTTAACTGGAACCTAATCAACAAAACAAACAAGCAAGCAAAATATAACCGAAGACATTGAAATTGAGAACAGGTTGACAGTCACCAGAGGGGAGAGGGGAGGGAATTTCAGGGGAAAACGGGAAGGGTTTAGAGCAACAAGTATAAAGGACACATGGACAAAAACTGGGGGGGGGGTGGAAATGGGAGGGAGGTGGGGAGGGCTGGGGTGGTGGGCCAGGACGGGAGTAGAAGACAGAAAACTATGCAAGAACAACAATTAAAATTTAAAAAAAAAATAAAGAAATTTTAAAAATCTCTGTTATAGTTGAGGATTTTGATACTCTCTGTAATAAATTCAAGAATTATAGAGAAAACAGGTCATTAAAGACCTGAACAACAAAAAATAAACAAATTATGAAAAATTGGCATTTATAGAACACTTTACCTGATAACAGAATGCACCCTATTTTCAATTGCATATGAAATTGAAAGTTTTCTTGACCTAGAAACAAGTCTTAATATTTTAAAAGTAATTAAAATCATACAAAGTATGTCCTTTGACCACAATGGAATTATACTAGAAATCAACAATAGAAATCATATAAATTTTCTACAATTTTGTAATCAACCATTACAAAAATGTTTAAAAAGTAAACAAAGATGCACCAAAAAAATTACTGAACGATTTCACTGTTAAACAAAGATGCACAATTCCTAAACAAAATATTAACAATTTAATCTGCAATATTTAAACAGTAAAATATATCATGAACAATTGTTTTTTTCCTCAGGAATAAAGGTTGATTCAATAGTTGAAAATAAAATATTTTAATTAACCATATCGATAGATTGAAAGAGAAAAATCATATGATTGACAGATGCAGAGAAAGCATTTTTAAGAAGACAATCTCATTACAATTAAAAAAAAACCTTTGAAATTTAAAAACAGAAGTAAAACTCCTCACCTGATAAAAGACAGCCATGAATGACCTATTGTTGATATCACAAAAAATGGTGAAATACTAAATGTTTATCCTTTAAGATTGGAAAAAATGCAAGCAAGTCCACTCTCACCACTCCTATTCATCATTGTATTGGAGGTATTACCCCAGTGCAATAAGACAAAAAAGGCATAGATTTGAACAGAATAAATAAGAATGGCCTAATTTTCAGACTACCTGACTACCTAGGTAGTAAAGAATTAGAGAATTTACCTCAATGCTACTAGATCTAATATGTCAGTTTAGCAAAGTTGCAAGAAACCAGGTCAACAAATCCAAGTCAGTTGTATTTCTGTGCATTAGCAATAAAAAGCTTCAAAATGAAATTTTAAATGTACCAATTACAGAAATACCAAATTAAAAATACAGATTAATTTAATAAAATACATACATGATTAGTCTGATGAATATTATAAAACTTCAGTGAGAGAAATTTTAAAAGACTTATATAAGTGTTGAAATACACAACGTTCAGTGATCGATATCAGTCTCAAGGCAGTAGTAGTGAGCTGCTAGATTTGCTTTGACTTTCTGCCATAGATTCAACTAGTAGAAAACAAAGAACTCAAATAGATTGAGACAGTGTAGGGTCAAGGTAGGTGCTCTGTTGCTGAGAAACCAATTCTAGGTTGTAGTTAAACAATATTATGGCCTGCAGCTGCACCCATAAGTGTGGGGTGGTGGACAGTCCATGCCTCACCCGAACCAGGGAGGCAGATGAAAAACTGCCTTACAGCAGCCACCCTCAGGGTAGCAAATTCAAGTGAAAAACAGTCTTATAACAGATCTTCATGAGACTGCCTTTTTTGCTCTGTTCATATAAGAGAGAATCTCAGGGAGGCCCACCCATGCTTAGGTCATCCTGAACCTGAGTTTTGTGTACCCGGTCAATATGGATATGATGTTGCCTGGGTGCCCTGCCAGAGCAGTTCTCGTATCATCAGAAGACATGTCTTTCTTATAAGAGGAATCTAATGAACAAAATAAACTGGTGAGCAAAATAGAACCAGAGGCATAGAATCATGGAATAGGCTGACAGCTGTAAGAGGGGAGAAGGGAGGCGGGGACTGATTGAAAAAAAGTGAAGGGATTACTCAAAGAACATGTATGAAGGACCCGTGGACATAGACAATGGTGTGGGGATTGACTATGGAGGTAGGGGGTGAACTGGGTGGAGTGGGCCAAAGGGAAAAAATTGGGACAACTGTAATAACATAAACAATAAAATATTTTTAAAATAAATAAAATAAAATATTTTAAAAAGACATATTACTAAGAACATTTCTTCAAAAATTGTCTATGGATTGAATACAATCTCAGGTGGAGACAACAGTACTTGAACAACAATGAAAAAAGAGAAAAAACAAAAACAAAACAAATTTGAAAAGCAATTTTAAAAAGAGAAAACAAAGAGGATTCACATAATATGAGTAATTAAAGTTACACTATTTATAACAGTGTGGTGCTAAGGTAAGGGTAGGTACAAAGGTTCATTGAACAGAACAGAAAGTCTAAAAGTACAAATGTCTGTATGTTGATTTTCAAATAAATTGCCTAAGCAATTCAGTGGTGCAAGAAGAATCTTTTCAACAAATGGTGGTAGAAAACTGATCATTCATATGTAGAAAAAAGGAAAAGGGAAAATGAACTTCAACTTTGCACTAGATACAAAAATCACACTGACTATAAAAATGGACCTGAAGTGAATCATTGGGCACTTGTAAAATTTTCATAAGAAAGCATATGGGAAAAGCTTCATGATCTTTGATTAAACAAAGATTTCTTAAAGATACACACAAAAAAGCACAAACCATAAAAGATAAAATTAATAAACTAAAACTAAAATGTGTAACTTTCACTCTGCAAAAGACGCTTAAGTAAATGAAGAGACTTGCTGCAATCCTGGAGAAAAAAATTTGTCAAAATGCCTGATTTAAAAAAATTGTATTCAGATATAAGTAAATAGTGTACAATTCAATAAGAAAACCAAAATCCCAATAAAAAGTCAATAAAATATTAAACAGACACTTCACTAAAAAAGAGACATGTCTGGCAAATAGCATATAAAAAGTCTTAGCATCATTAATCTTTGGGGAAATACAAATTAAAATCACTATGAAATACTATTAAAACTTAAAACTTACTAATATCAAGTTCTGGTGAAAATGTAGAGCAAGTAGAATCCTAAAACAAAGCTGATGAAAATGTAAAATGGAAACCAATTTAGGCATTTCTCATTAAGGTAAATATATGTCTATTACATAACCCAGCAATGCTCCTCCTTAGTATTTATTGCCTCAAGAAATATGTCAATGTAAGAAATGTCAAAACCTGTAGAGAATTTTTATGAATTTATTTGAGCCAAATTGATGACAGTGTCCGGGAAGAAAAATCTCAACAAATTCAGCAAATGCTCCAGACAATGGCAGTTTTACCATTTATTTTATTCATTATAATCAGAGGAAGAAGCATAAGGAGGTTAAATGAAATCCATTGATGATAGATTAAGGAGGCAGGTGAAAACAAAGGGGAGAAATCTCTGAGACTGGATAAAAAGTAAACTGGATAGACACATGCTTCTTTTACATTTGTGGCTATAGGAGAGTTAACAGTTAACAATTGATACAATAATAACAATAATGGCATCTGTGGTCTGTGCTCTGGTGTAGTGAGTGTGCCCTGAAATGGTCTGCCGAAGGGAAAGTACCCTGACATTCCAAAGGCTTGTTATCCTAGATGCAAAAAGACAACAGACAGGCTCAGTTAAGGTAAAGACTGACCTTTGTCATGGAAGATACCTGTGTAGGAAATGACTACCTGCCACGACTCACTTTTAGTTAGGAAGTTTTAATGTCAGACCATCCTTTATGGTTGCTTTGGGTCTCTGACTTTGTAAGGTCACTGTGCATGTCTCCCCTGAGCTTGTCAGGTTTAGAATGTGGCCCATTTTTCATCCACATTTATATGCTCTCAGAAATAATTGCATGAAATGTATGAGGTCTGTCAAAAAAAAGTCCAACCATTGTTAACATGATAACTATTTGCATGACATCGGCGTAACCTGGCAGCCAAGGAGAGTGGGCCGGAATGCGCATGCATGAACAATGATGACTTCACTGTACTAGTCAGTGAGAGCAGCGAACACTGGTGAGTGAGCATGTGTATTGTTTAGCTGTCAAATTCAAAAATGACTAAGTACAGCAATGAATCTGCATCAAATTTTGCATTAAGCTTGAACATTGCTCTGTGGAAATTATTTGGATGATTCAGAAGGCCACAGCTATGGGCAACTGGCTATTGGCAGCTTCATCAGGACAATGCACTTGCTCATGCATCACGTCTCGTGCTGAATTTTCTGCAAAACTTTGAACCACCCAGGTGACTCAGCCCTGCTACAGCCCAAATTTGGTGCCCTGAGAGTTCTGGCTTTTTCCAAAACTAAAATCACCTTTGAGAGGGAAGAGATTTCAGACCATCAATGAGATTCAGGAAAATATGATAGTGTAGCTGATGGTGATTGGGAGAACTGTGTGAGGTTGCAAAGTGCCTACTTTGAAGAGGACTGAGGCATTATTGTCCTATGTACAACGTTTCTTGTATCTTGTATCTTCTTCAATAAATGTCTCTATTTCTCATATTATATGGCATGGTACTTTCTGGACAGACTTTGTATATATAGATTTATTCATAATCATTAAAATTGAGTATAACCCAAACATTCATCATCTGGTGAATGAATAAGTAAATTGCAGCACATTTATACAGTGGACTGTTTTTTTTTCAGCAATAAATATGAATGAATTACTGACAGATTCAACAACATGGGTGATTCTCAGGAGCATTTTATTAAATTAAAAAAACTGAGACACAAGAAGCTACACATATATGTAATTCCATTAAGATATTCTGGAAAAGGCAGTACTACAAGGAGAGCAAACAGATCAGTGATGGTCAAAGGAGATGGGAAGAACTGACCACAAAAGAGCATGATGGAGCAAGCCTTTTGGGTTAATGGAAATATTTTATGACTTGATTTTTGGTTAATGTTACTGGACTTTGTATGTGTATCAAAACCATCAAACTGAGTGCCTAAATGAAGTAAATTTATGTATGTGTATTATAGTTCAATAAAGCTTATTTTAAAAATTAGGAATAACCATGAAATAGAAGGAAAACCAACAAAACGTGGTGTCATGAAAGTCAAGCAAAGAAAGTTTTCCAAAAAAGAGGGCTTCATCAACTACATCATGTGCTGCTGAAGTGTCAAGTAAAAGAAAATGAGGAAAGTGACCTTGGGATTTGGCAGCAGAGGGTAAGAGGGTCCTTGACAAGAACCATCTAAGGAGAGCAGTGGGAATAGACCTGCTGTTGGAGCAGATTGAGAAGAGAATGTGAGATGAAGGAGATTTTCCATGGAGATTGAAAAATAAGACATGAATTAGAGGAGGGAATGAGTTGACGAATAAGCTTGTTTTTTAAATATAAAATATGCTAGAGTATAAACACATACTGATGCAAAAAATGCATCAAATAAAAAAATGATGCTGAAAAAAAAGAAGCAGAATAGTTACATCTCAAATGCTGACAAATGTAAGAAGTGTGGGATTTCCAGCACAAGAGAGGAACTTGTTTTCAGGAACTCTATCCTTGGTAGCAAAATGGATTCACACTTGAACTTGACTATATATGATTACGTAATGGTACCTTACTTATTTATGAACATATGTTTAAGGATAAAGTAGAATAGATATCATTTAAAGAAAGTAAAAAAAAATGGTGTTTTTTTCAGGCAACCGAACTGAGCAGATTGTTAACACTTGGGCAAGACATTAAGCACTATGATTTTCGTCAAGAGGAATAGAAAATAAAATGTTTTTGGTTACAAACTTCTTTTCTCACAATAAGTAGCAAGCAAGTTGATCTGTGGAGACAAAGTTTTTCTTCACATTAAATTCATGTAGGAATCAACTTACCACGTGTTGAACAGCCCTCAAATGAGTTCTACAACGGCAGTTTTTTTTATAAAAGCTATGAAGTTCTCTCCTCAGCCACGTAGGAAGACAGAGAGGGAACATGAATGAACAACCCAGCAAGAGTTTTTGCTGTTATGAAGAACTGAAAGGAACGCATAGTTAACATTTGTCTAGGTGGGGAATTATAAAAAAATACTCTCTTAGAATGAAGGGCACTAAAGTATGGAATTCTTTCCCACATAATCCAAAAAACTTATGCCAAATATCAAATTTTTATTGTTTCCTTTTTTACTGTAAGTTTTTTACTAGACTGCAGTCTTTGTAATGGATCAATCTTGGTTACAATTGTACCTCAATTTACACATATGTCTCTAGGTTATATCAATCCTCAACTATCTACAGAAGAATTATTTCCAAACACTGGGAAAAGAAAGAGATAAATCTACATTTCACATTAGGCTGCATTTGTCTAGCCACCTAGCACCACGGTTGTAAAATGGCTCCCACAGAATATATGTGTAAATCAAAAATTAAATTACTTAAAATGGATTGGTTAATTGAAAGATTGCAAAAAGCAAAAAAAAGTAGTTCTGGATGTACGAATTATATAAGGACAAGCCAGGTGTAACCACCAGAAAAAAGGGAAACTAATCTTTATTTCTCTTTATCCCTTCACGACAATTAAAAATATGTATCTTCTACCTTCATTCATTTTATGAAAATGTATGAAAAAACATATATTTTCCAAGTTGAGAAACAGTTTATTTTATAATACAGTGTATATCATTATTCAGAATATATATATTTTTTACATCCCTCTGATTTTATGACATTCAGTGTTAGAGAGTCTGAAATATGTGTTCCTCTTCAAGAGATGATTGTTAGCAATTATGAGTTTTAGGCCTCCGTGGTAGCTACCCTTGGGTACACAGACAATTACATTTCACCTTCTCTTATCACAGTAGTTCACTTTTTCCCTCCTCTGTGACCTTATATCCTTCTTCAATATAGCATCCTTTGTGGCTTTTGTACTCCTAACATTTTTATGATTGAACACAATACTGGTTTATTCTGTCATGTCTTTTTGCTTCAAGCTTCATGCGCCTGAATTTTCGTAGTAGATAGTAAACGTGGAGTTCTTTTCATTAAAAGCAATCTTTTGTTTTGTCAAAGCAGTCTTTGAAAGCTGCTGATTTGTTATGAATTTTCAAGAAAGAATTAAACTTCTGAAAGTTTCTGCATGTTGCTCTAACAGGGGCCCATGCACTTGTGCAGCGCAAGGTACACAACACAGGAGGGCACAGTCCTTCGTTGTTACAGAAATAACAAAAGAGTAGCAGGTGTGAGAACTGACATAGATTGAAAAAGATGTTCAAGCTAGCAAATCATATGAAAACACAGCCAATCTGAAATGCTTCAGTATTACACAATTCCAAATCAGTCATGTCACTTCTTCATGAGATGAGCTTTGAGGAGCAGAGCCAAATCAGCAAGGACTGAAACTTTTATTCTACAAGTAATTCCACTGTCACAAAAGGAAACATTGTCCAGATAGAATAGAAACAGAAATAGGGAAAACACCAATTCAGGAAACTATTTTTGGTTTAACCCAGGACCAAGAGCTGCTGTCTACAACTAGTTTTCTTCTGAGAAATACAGGTATTTCCACAGAAGATTTTCTTTGAAACAACAAATTCTTTACTACATTTTGATTATAATTTCATCGCAATAGAAAGGTGATGGTACCTCTCTCGTTGATGAGAGAACACATTTATTAACCTCTACCACAATCACTCGGGACTCTGTTACATTCTGCTTGCCTTAATGTCACCAAGTTCCACTCCTTGGATTCCTGTCACACTCAACCAAATCAATTACCATCTCTAGCAAAACCCACCAAACCTCTGATTGTATCACTTACAAACAAACAAGCAAAAAGTCTTTCACTGAGACCATAAAATATTTTACTTATGAAAGTCTGATTTGCAGCCAGAGCCTACTTAGTAGTTCTGTGCTATTTTATGCTGCCATTTCTTCGACTCATACAGACTGTTTTGTCTGAAGAAAGCTTGAATGGTTGGTAGAGCTCCACAGAAGAGCCCTGTCCTTAGATTGTTGTTGGAAGTGTCGGTTTCCAGTTCTCATTTGGCAGTTTACAGAACTACTTTGGGCGTATCGTTTAATCTCTCTGGATCTTGTTTTTCCCCAAGGAGATGTGCTAAATTATTTCTAAGTGTCCTTCCAACTCCTGGATTTAATTATTTCATTCTGACAGTGTTGAATATTCTCTAGAGTTTTCCTTTTATCAGACTTTTCAGAATGAATGACTTGTTGATAAAAGCTTGTTGAGAGTTTTGGCTTTCTGAGTGTTCCACACAACATTACTTTTCTCATAAATCTCCTAAATCCCTGAAAAGACCTAACAATTGAGGAAGTCCTGATGACAGTTGGTTAGCTCAATGAAAGATAAAAAGTAATGCTCCATTTAAAGGGGTATTTTTACTTCAATAGAAAAAACTGGCAGATTCTAATCTCTAGCAGTAAGCTAGTGGCAGAAGTTTTTGAAATATTCCGAAGACCACAGTCTATAACGCCCACAAAAGACACATGGATTTTATAGCCAAAATCATCAAGCTGGAATGGTGATATGATCCAAGAATCGATTAACCACAAGCATGAGGTTTAACACTTGGGGAAATGTCATCAACACTATGGAGAGAAAGTGAATCATCTATGTGCCTAGGCAAAGTTTCAAAAACAGAATCTGAAAGTGAAGAACAGATGGTGAGATGACAAGCCAAAGTTATCTGACTTTTTCCCAACATCTCAAAGACAGTAGCTTTTGTAATGTTGTGAGTGATAAGACAAACTATTAAGTATTATTGGGGATTTTTTTACATACTCAGCATCATAGTGAATACCAGACAATGTAAAAATAAATAAAGACACGTAAATACATTTTGTCTACTAGGAGCCAGAGATTTAACTGGGGAAACAAAGAGTAAGGCCCTTCATTTTCTGTTCAAAACAGGAAAAAAAAAATGGGATTGTTAGGTAAGAATAACAGAAGAGAATTACTCAACAGCCTACTTTACTTCTATATTCTGTTTCAAGGAGAAAAATGTTCAACCTAGGGAAGAATGCTTAGGAGTGGACTAAAACTTGGATGTTTCCATAAAGATGCCATAAGAAGTTAACTATATGCTGTAAATCAGTGGTCCCCAACCTTTTTGGTACAAGGGACCGGTTTGTGGAAGACAATTTTTTCCGTGGAAGAGGGTGGAGGATGGTTTCAGGATGATTCAAGCATATTACATTCAAGCTCACCTACTTCTGTGTGGCCCAGTTCCTAGCAAGCCTGGACTGGTACTGGTCTGCAGCCTGGAGGCATACCTCAATACACTTCCAAAAACTCAGATGAGATTATTAGAATCACTGGCAATAATTTTAGGAATACATGGAGAATAAAAGGAGAGTATTAAAAATGGGAAAATTTTCCTTAAATTTGAACAAAAGGATAAAACATTATATCCAGGTATCAAGATTAAATAAAGATACCTTAAAAATTAGAACAAACTGTTAACCAGATGATTTGATATCACTTAGGACAGCAAAAGACGCTTCATTAAAGCCAGCTCAAGCAGGGCCTATCTACTTAAGGGATACTATGACTTCACTGAGAGTGCAATATAGAAAACTCTAAGCTAGGAATGCATCTTAGTTAAAAAAAAAAAAAAATGTAAACTATTTGTATCTGCTTTTTTACAATCTTGACTCCCAGAATACTGGTTGTAATAAATAGGTAGTGCTACTAGCAAAACATATGGTTTTGAAATCCTGCTCTAAATGAGAACTGCATATATTTTGCCACACGGTATAGAACAGTGACATTCTGTTGAGCCACATCTGTGTGTCTTAAAGACATCTTCCAAATTGGTCTCAGAGAGATGTCATGTGTTAGTTTTAGTACCATGACCAGTTGATTTTGATATTTTACAAATATATTGCTCATCCCCAGTTTAGAACTGCATCTTTATCAGTGGATTCCTGTCAGAGGCTTTGCTTGTCTACAATGTGCTGTGTGAAATGCTAACCGCTGTCTTTAGCATATAATGGGAATCACTGTCAGGGTTTGGTAACCTGTCTCTCTATCTAACCTGAGTTTGGTATCCCTGTCCTTGACATCCTCTGTATTATCTTTGCCACTATCTGCTGTCACAGGACATGGCGGTAATGAAAGAGGTGGTTCTAAAAGCTTTTGGTAGAAAGGATTACTTGATATTTGGAGTTAGAGGTGAAAAGAGGCTCTCCATTGCAAAACATCAATGCTATTCTTGTGTTACTCTATTAAATATTGCCTAGAGAATGTGGCTTATCATTTTGCAAAAGATGCATCAAGGGCATCCATGATATGGGATGATAGAATCAAGGTTCAAAATTATCTTTAGATTTGGAACTAGGGCTCAATTAAATAGATTATTTGACTCCACAGAAGCTTAACTACTAATAGCCTACTGTTTCTTTAAAAAATTCATGACATTATTTTTAAGTAATAAATGAAAACATCTTACTCTCTGGTTTGATTAAATTGATTGTACAGTAGCCTTGGCTGGTGTGGCTCAGTGGCTTGAGCACCAGCCTGTGAACGAAGGGGTCACTGGTTCTATTCCCAATCAGGACACATGCCTGGGTTGCAAGTCAGGTCCCCAGTAGGGGGCACGTGAGAGGCAACCACACATTGATGTTTCTCTCCCTGTCTTTCTCCCTCCATTCCCCTCTCTCTAAAAATAAATAAATAAATAAATAAATAAATAAATAAATAAATAAATATTTTTAAAAATTGATTGTACAGTAATGTGTAGTGATAGATTATCTAGCTTAGATAAAGCCTGAGTGATAAAGATAGAGGGGTTTCAATCGATTCTAAGTTCGACATGAATACGAATGACTACTAAATATTGAATGGATAAGTACAGTTTCTTTTGAGGAATAATAAATCCCATATCATACGATACTTTTCAGATCTCACTTGGTGTATTGTATTTCACTTTACATGTCATATTTTAAGGAAAATGCTGTCAGTCTTGATCTCTTGCAAAGTATCTAATTTGTTCTGGCTACAAGTAAAACTTTACTAAAAGGTGGGAGGAGCATTGGGGGGAGATGAAGATAACACCTATGAGTTATCAAATCTTGCAGATTCTTTCAATTTCTGAGATCTTTTACATCAACCTGTGTCCCTTCTTGAAGTGATCACAACATATTTTATTTATGTCAAAAATCACTTTTTTGAAGGGGTCTCCATTCCTTCATATCTGTTGTAATGCAGGAGGTCAAGCCTGGGGATCTCGATTGCTCACTCAGATAAGCTGAGAAAACCACAAAGAGGACTGCAAGGAGCAGACACAGCCTTGATTATGCACATTACAAGGAGCACCAACAGTGCCACATTGGCGAAGCAGTACCTCACCTCCAAGTCCAATATTTGTTTTAAGAGGTCCCAGACAAAGAGGGTACATGCCTTGTGCATGAGTATAAACTACTTTACCTCAGTGTGTACATGCAGAGAGAAAAGGTCAAGAAGCAGTCACAGGACAAGAACCCACACCCAAAGGGAGATAAGGAGGGAATCACAATCCATTTACAAAGCAGTACACATTCCTTCTGGCCAGCCTTCCATTATGGGGATTGGAGAAGCCATGCCCAGCCCAAACTCACACCTGCGTTTCAGTGTTAGGAGAAGAAACCATGCTTTTGCCAAAATCATTGCCCATTTCAGAAGAGTATGCATTTGTGCCCTGGCCAGCAGGGCTCAGTTGGTTGGACTTCATCCTGCAAAGCAAAAGTTCTCTGGTTTGATCGCTGCTCAGAGCATGTGCCTGGGTTGTGGGTTCAGTCCCTCTCGGGAGTGTGTGCGAGAGGCAAATGATTGATGTTTCTCTCTCACGTTGATGCTTCTCTCCCTCTTTCTCCCTTCCTTCCACTCTCTCTAATAAATAAGTAAATATATATTTAAAAGAGTATGGACTTGTCATTCCAGGCAATGAGAAGTCTTTCATCCTCCCGTATCATAGTACTGCATATTCGTGACATTCATGATCACATTGGATTAGTGCCAATAAATTCAGTTCCTAGTCACAGTTGTGAATAAGAGCTTAGAATGACACTGTGGGAATATATTTCTTTTAAAAACTTTTCATGAAGTTTATTGAGGTGACAATATATGAAAGATTTCGTGGGAGTCACCAGTCAAGATGTATGAAAAGTCACCTGTGCTACCAAATGAGGGTCACCTGTATTTGTAAAGGAGGGTGACCATGATTATAAAGGCTAGCAATCAACACCTAAGAACAGTGGAGTAGCCTGAATAAAAGTGAAGGATGTATATAACTATATTTATATATAAGTCAACCCTTGAACAACATGTGTTTGATCTGTGTGAATTCACATACATGTGGATTTTTTCAATAAAATATTGGAAAAGTTTTTCTCTTACTACAGTGAAGCAATCATATTGATTATACTAGTTTACCATAATCATATTGCTGCTTCTTTGTTTTCAGTGCATAAACTGTCATACCTTTAAATAAATATGAATTTTCACATTATCTTTTTATTTTTGATATCTAGTGTTCCTAACACATATACTATCTACAATGTTTGTGTAATAAAAATTGGTGCAGGTACTGATAGGAGATTCATCTTATAAATAATGATATAAACTCGGTTATTCATAAATACAAGGCAGTACTGTAAATATATTTTCTTTTCCTTATGCTTTTAATAACATTTTCCTTAGCTTATCTTATTATAAGAAGGTAGTGTGTAATACATATAATCTATAAAATATGGATTAATTAACTGTTTATGTTAATAATAAGTCTTCTGGTCAACAGTAGGCTATTAATAGTTAAGTTTGGGGGGACTCCAAAGTTGTAAGTGGAATTTCATTGCTCAGAAGTCAGTGTCCCTAGCTCCCACAGCTGTTCAAGAATCAACTGTATTTGATGTATTGTCAAGAAGAAGGAATATAGTTCCAGAGGCAGTCCTGGGATTAATGAATGAAAGCTATTTGCATTTAGTCTGGAATAGAGAAATCTAACAAGATCTATCTGGAAATGGTACAGATAGCCTTCTTATGTCAGAGTTCCCCAACATAGGAAGTGTTCTAACTTTATAACAAAATAGGTTCAGCCAAGGGGAATTTTTATAACACTATAAAAATGTTTCGTTAAAAACTTGCTTATCTTTTTGGGTGTTTTAACATTGGCTGAGCACATGAAAACATTTTTCAATTTTTCCTGAATTATTTTAAAATCACAAAAAATTGTATATAATAGTTCTATGTTTTTTATTTAAGACATGGAATTAGGATGGAAATTCCAAATGTTTTGAAGTTGCCATACTTAGAGAAAGTTAACAAAGGAATACATCCAATGATAAGTTTGGATATATCACCTTCTTTCCACTATAAAAAAATAGAAATCCTGAGGGATAGTATGGCTCAGTGGATTGAGCAGGGGCCTGTGAACCAAAGAGTCACTGGTTTGATTCCCAGTCAGGTGGGGCACATACCTGGGTTATGGCCAGGTCCCCAGCAGGGGGTGCTCCAGAGGCAACCACGCATTGATGTTTCTCTCCCTCTCTTTCCCTTTTCCTTCCCCTCTCTCTAAAAATAAATAAATAAAATCAGACTCCCAGCCAAGATGGAGGCATAGGTGGGCACACCATGCCTCCTTGCACAACCAAAATTAAGGCCAACAAAGATTTAGAAATAACAAAATATGCAGAACTCACAGAAAATTGAACTGTATGGAAGTCCAACAACCATTCATCCAGACCACTAAGAGGGGCGGAATTGTGGCAGGAAAAAGTGAAGGTTAGAGGCCCTGGGTGCACAGGAGCCCCAGGTGTGCAGGCAGCGGCTAGCAGACCCTGGGCATGGGGTGGCAACGGGCAGACCCAGTGAGGCTGTGCAAGGTGGCTGGCTCACCAGACAGTCCCACGTTCGCACACAGATAATCCAGGCAAAAACAGGGAGTGAGACAGACCTCGAAATCCAGGGCCCCGGTGCTGGGAAATAAAACCTAAAAACACCGATTGAAAACACTTACGGGGGTTGAGGTGCCAGGAGAGACTCCCAGCCTCACAGGACAGTTTTTTGGAGAGACCCACAGGGTCCTAGAATGTACACAAGCCCACCCACATGGAAATCAGCACCAGAAGGGCCCAATTTGCTTGGAGGAAGCAGCAGAAATGACTGGAATCTGAGAGAGAATGGAGCAAGCGCCATTGTTCCCTCTTGGACCCCGCCCCCACACACAGCGTCACAACCAGCAACTGGGCTGCACCACCCTGATGAACACCTAAAGCTCCGCCCCTCACTACGTAACAGCTATGACCAGACCAGAAAAAAAACAAACAAACAAAAAAAAAAAAATGGCTCAAATGGGAGAAGAGAATTGGCACCAGAGCCAATTCATCTAAGCGACCAAGAGATAGCCAACTTATCAGATGCATGGTTCAAAGCACTGGTGATCAGGATGCTCACAGAACTGGGTGATTTTGGTCAAAAATTAGCTGAACAAATGAAGGCTACAATAAGTGAAATGAAGGAAAACACATAGGGAACCAATAGTGATGGGAGGAAAACTGGGACTCAAATCAATGGAGTAGACAAGAAGGAAGAAAGAAAGAAACAACCAAACAAAAAAGAAGAAGAAACAAGAATTCAAAAAAAATGAGGAGAGGCTTAGGAACTCCAGGACATCTTTAAATGTTCCAACATTCAAAATATAGGGGTACCAGAAGGGGAAGAGGAAGAGCAACAAGTGGAAAACTTATTTGAACAAATAATAAAGGAGAACTTCCCCAATCTGGCAAAGGAAATAGACTTCCAGGAAGTCCAGGAAGCTCAGAGAGTCCCAAAGAAGTTGGACCCAAGGAGGAACACACCAAGGCATGTCATAATTACATTAGCCAAGATTCAAATGAAGGAGAGAATTTTAGAAGCAGCAAGGGATAAGGGCACAGTCACCTACAAAGGAGTTCCCATCAGACTGTCAGCTGATTTCTCAAAAGAGAGAGAAGGGTCTGGAAAGAAGTATTCCAAGTCTTGAAAGTCAAGGACTTACATCCAAGATTGCTCTACCCAGCAAAGCTGTCATTTAGAATGGAAGGGAAGATAAAGCACTTCTCAGATAAGGCCAAGTTAAAGGAGTTCATCATCACCAAGCCCTTATTATATGAAATGTTAAAGGGACTTATCTAAGAAAAAGAAGATAAAAATATGACAGTAAAAAGACAGCAAACTCACAGATATTAACAACCACCCCTAAAACAGAAGCAAACTAAGCAAACAACTAGAACAGGAACAGAACCAAAGAAATGGAGATCACATGGAGGGTTAGCAAGAGGGGAGTTGGAGGAGGAGAGGGGGGGAAAAGGTACAGGAATAAGTAGCATAGACGGTGGGTAGAAAATAGACGGGGGAGGGCAGGAATAGTGTGGGAAATGTAGAAACTAAAGAACTTATGACACATGGACATGAACTAAAGGGGAGAATGTGGGTGGGAGGGGGTGTGCAGGGTGAAGTGGAATGAAGGGGGGAATAAGACAACTGTAATAGCATAATCAATAAAATATATTAAAAATAAACAAACAAACAAATAAATAAATAAATAAAATCTTAAAAAAATTAGCTTTACAAGATGACAGAAAATTTTTAATTCAATCTATCAACCCAGTTAGCCATCCAACTAGTAGATTATTTTACAGTGATAAAAATGGCTGAGTTGCACTTTGGAAAAAAGTATGGAGGTTCCTCAAAAAAATTAAAAATGGGACTAACTGCCTTATAACCCAGAGATTCCACTTCTGGGTATATATCAGAAAAAAACCAAAAAAACTAATTTGAAAGAATATATGCACCCCTATATTTATTGCAGTGTTATTTACAGTAGCAAAAGTATGGAAATAACCCAAGTGCCCATCAATAAATGAATGGATGAAAAAAGTTTGATACATATATACAAGAGAATATTACTCAGCCATAAAAGAATGAAATCTTACCATTTTTGACAGTGTGGGTGAGTCTAGAGGGTATTATGCTAAATGAAATGAGTCAGACAGAAAGACAAATACCATATGATTTCACTTATATGTAAAATATAAAGAACAAAATAAATGAACAATCAAAAGAGTAACAGACTCATAGAAACAGAAAATAGACTGATGATTGTCAGAGGGGATAGGCATTGGGAGACTGTGTAAAAAAGTTGAGAAATTAACAAGTACAAATTGCTAGTTACAAAATAGTCATGAGAATGTAAAGTAAAACATAGAAAATAGAGTCAATAATATTCAAATAACTATGTATGGTGTCAGGTGGGTACTGGAAATATCAGGGGGAACACTGTAAAGTATATGCCTTTCTAACCACTATATTGTACACCTGAAACTAATACAAAATAATATTACATGCAAACTACAATTGAAAAATAAAATTTAAATTAAAAAATGGCTGAGTTGATTGAAACTTTTTCATTAAAGTATTTTAAGTGCTATTAATACTTAACATTGATCATTTTATGTTAATGTTTCACCTCATTTTAAAAACATAGACATTTAAAAAATTATGAGGCCATTGTATTAAATTTGAGTATGAAAGTTTTAACTCTGGAATATGTCAAATATAAGGTAATAGATTAAACTGAGCAGGCACTATCAAGAATTATTTTCTGTGCAATCACAAGCAAATGATGAAAAGAAGTACATTATACAAAGTGCGTTACAAGGAAAGCACTCACAACCTGCAGGAACTTGTAATCACAATGCAAAGTTAGAATTTTCTGGATTCCTAATAAGCATAAGTAATAAGGGATTATTAATACTATTTAAAATTATTAAATACATATTTCCAAGTATTGAAATGGATTAGTAAAAGGAGGTAATCAATCAGAATTGTCTATGATCTATCCTTAACCAAATAAGGGACAATTTGGTGGCAACATCTTATTTCCTGGATGGACTGACTTTTCTCTAATATAATCATTTCATTGTCAATTTATAAAAATTCAGCAATAAACTGTATTTTGTTTTTCACTAAAATATGTTGTTGAACTAAGACATATAGAGTACATATTAAAGCATGCATATAGAAATGGGCACAAGCCATTTGTGCCCAGTTCAATGAATTATTACATAATTAACTCACCCATGTAGCTACTCCCAAAGTCAAGAAACAGAACATCACTGGTGCTCCAGAAGCTTCCTCGTGATGCTTAACTGCTTCATTGCTGGGAACCTATCCTGATTTCTAACACCACACATTGGTTTTACCTGTGTTCAAATATTCAATAAAGGGAGTCTTATAGTTTAAATTCTTTTATGTCTGTTTTTTTTATCCATCATTGTTTTTGCTATTCATCCACATTGATTTATGTAATGGGCATCTAATTTTTACTGCCATAGAGTATCATCTTGGGTGAATAAACAACACATTTTTTTCCATTCTTCTGTTGATGGGTATCTGACATGTTTGCAATTTGGAACTATTATGAGTATTCTTATACATTTTTGTGTGTATATATGTATGAATTTCTGATGGGTATAAAAGTAAAACTAAGAAGTTATAGAATATGTGTATCTTCAAATTTATCAGCCACTGCCTAACAGTTTTCCAAAGGGATTATGTAATTTTTATTCCATCTAGTGTATAAGAGAGTCCTTCCTGGCTGTGTCTTTAACCAACACTGGATATTGCCAGTCTTTATAATTTTATTCATATTAATGGATGTTCAATGATGTCTCATCATGTTTTAATTTGAACTTCCCAGATGACTAGTAAGGTTAAACACTTTTTTATATCCATAATGCCTCTTTGGATATCTTCATTTCATAAGTGCCTTTACAAGTTTCTGGTCTATTTTAAAATGGTTTTGTATTGTATTGATTGATTTTTCTTTTTGTCTGTTTGAGTTGTAAAAGCTTTACATATATTTTGGAAACAAATCTCCTGATGGTTTATATGTTGTTAATATCTTTGATCGTTTTCTAGCTTGCCTTTCTCTCTTAACCATATATTTGATAAATATAGCATTTTAACAGTAAAGCCATATTTTTATCAATGTTTTTCTTTATGATGAGTTGATTTCTGTGTCCTGTGAGAGACACACTTAACAACCTTCTAATTTTGAAGTATTCCCTTATATTATCTCCTAGAAATTTTATTGCTATAATTTCAATATTTGTAATTTCAAATTCACCTGAAATGAGTGTTTTTTTCTGTTGTGATCTCAGGCCAAGTTTTGTTTTTCTCTATGTACACCTCATTGACCTGGTACCATCCATTCATAAACTGTCCATCCCTCACTTCTCTGTAGTGCGCCATCATCATAAATCAAATGGCCTCCTATGTATGTCTATTACCAGACTCTTGTTCCATTGGTCTCTTTGCCTTTCATTGTTGCATCATCACATCATTTTAATTAGAAATAGCTTCAGAATGTCTTAAAATCTAGCAGAGTAAGTACTTTTATTTAGTTCCCCTTCTTTGAGATTTTCTCATGCATTGTTGGCCCTGGAGTTCCTGTATGAATTCCAGAAAATGCTTACCAATTTCCATTAAGTATCTTCTGAAACTTACTGATATTGCAGTGAATCTAATTAGGGTGAAATCTTTCATAGAATTCCCTGGTAAATCCCTTGGCCTTATATTTTTATTTCCTTCCTTCAACTCCATTGAGATTTCATTGCTATCCTTCTATCTTCATTGGATAGATACTCAAAAAATTTATTTTCAACTTATGATGTATGAATTTAAGACTGTATTTTTCTCTAAGAATGGCTTTAACTGCATCCCCAAAGTTTAGATATGCCATACTACATATGATTTTAATTCTTCAAAATTTTTGAAAACTGCTTTATTGCCTACTGGTAAATTTTTTAAATGCTCCACATGTACTGAAAAGAACATATATTCTGCAGTTGTTACATGCAATGTTCACATATATAATTTATATCAATGTTGGCAGTTCTATTGTTCAAATATTCTTAATATTTCCCTAACTGACTTTTTGTCAGCCAATTCCCAGTTCCTGAAAGATGGGTTATAATCTACAACTACTATTGTAAATTTATTTTTTATTTTAGTTCTGCCAATTGTTATTCTATATATTTGCTAAATTTTTTGCACATTTATAATTATAGTGGAATGAACCTTTTGATGGTTATAAAAAGGCCCCTTTATCTTTAATTTTTGGACACTATTCATACTCTTATTTGTTGTTTTAATATCAACCTTTCTGAAATATTATATTCAAGATAGGATGTCTATTAACAGCAAATATAAAGTTTTTAATTTTTTTCAGTCTAAAAATCTTTGTCTTTTTTGTTAATGTATTTAGTTAATTTGTATCTAATAGAATTACTGATATTTAAGGTTTAAATTTACCATCTTGCTATTTGCTTTCACTTTCTATTTATCCCAACATTACTTTGTTTCTTCTTTTTCATTGCATTTAATAAAATAAGAAGTATTAATTACCAAATATTAATAATTTTATGATAAAATTAACAATTTTTACTCAAATAAGCAACATTATTATTTGCTCACTACAACTTTTTAGTTACACATTATTTTACTAGTCTTCTAGTTGTTGCTCTACAGATAATAATATGCATTTTTGACTTGTGAATATCTAATATATAGTATTACTTTTACTATATCTTGGAAAATTAAAATATATTAGAATACTTTAACACTATTTAGTTCACTTATGCTCTATGTGCTAATGATACTATATTATCTCAATATCCATATATTATTATTGTTGTTTATATATTGATATTCATTCACATTTACCTATATAGTTACAAGTTCTGCTGCTCTTCATTTTTTTCCTGCATCTGAAGTGTCATAAGGGATCATCCCTTCTCCCTAAAGACAAGTTTCATTATTTCTTTTCATTCCGGTTTGCTGCTGATAAATTCTCTTTGTTTTTATGTGTCTGAAATGAATATTTATGCCTTTGTTGTTAAAGGGTATTTTCACCGAATATGCACATCTCAAGTGTTATTTGAAGGTTACTGTTTTATTGTGTTTTTAGTTTTATTTTTAATATTTAGAGGTAAATTTTTGTATATAATGTGTCTATCACACATTAGACCTACAATACTGTACTATGTACTGCTGATGGAAACATATATACATAATACCTTTATCAATAATAATATATTACTGATGATTATACCCAATATTATGGCTTAGTGGACTCAGTAACACCCATTTTATTCTAGTTAATTTTCACTGGTCACTTGATGTTCCAAAGTCATGTAATTAGTTTTTATTTGGTTCTTATAGCAAGTTAGCTGTTTCTCAAAAAGAAATTGAGTTCCTGGAGAAAAGAACACAAATTTATTATAAAACTCTTCAGTTCTGTGCTCTGATTATCTAATAGGAAATTGTCACAAGAGCCAATCAAGTTTCTACTTCTCACCACTTTGGTTGGATCCTCTCTGTAGCCTGGACCTCCTTTAGAGCTTCCTCAGGCAAGATACTTGCTAAATGGATCACCAGCTTTTATATATTTCCCAACTCATTTTATTTTATTCCCCAAGGCTGATACTTTTATAATACACAAAATACCACATTTGGATGCTGCACCAATGTCAAACTGACTTAAAAAGTTTCAGAATGCATATTCTCATATAATGTATTTACCATGCCATAAACTGGTAACAAAATTTATGGACTGGCACCTGAATTACCTGTTATGTACCAGATTCTCTTCTAGACACTATGAATTAAGAGAAAAAAACAAACAAACAGGCAAGTTCCCTGCTCTCAAGGAGTCTGTATTTTAATGAAGAAGAATGATAAAAAATAGAAATATAAAGAATTTAATATCTGATGGGGATGAGAATTATAGTTAAATAGTAATGCACAATATCAGGGTATAAAGAATAATAGGTGGTTGCTATTCTAAATAGACTGATCAAGGAAGGCTTCTCTGATCATCTGGTGTTGAGATAGGACTAAATAAATAAATTGAGAGGACAAGCCAAACAAAGACTATACAAATAGTCCATGACATATAATAGACTTGAAAAGGAATGCTAAGATTGGAAGCAATCTCAGCATGTTCTGGGAGCAGGAAGAGAGACCATTTGGCTATAGTAAAGATAGCGAGGGAAAATGTGGTAGGAATTAATGGTTGGTCATACAGGACTGGAAGCTATGTTAAGATTTTCGATTGTTTTGTGGTTTTGTAAGTGTGATGTAAAAACAGTGGAGAACTATGTTTTATAAACACAACAGACTACATTGTGACAAAGTTGAGGGCCCAATCCTGGGATATGATTTCTAAAAGCCTTGTATAAAGCAAATTATTTCAACACATTACAGTAATATCAGTGAGCAGAAATTAGAAATTGATAGACATATAATACACAGTTTTAAAAACTTTCTCTATAGCCACACACATAGGAAGCAATGGAATTTACATTTCTTAAATGGTTTCAGCCATCTCTTCTTTCCAGGATTCACATTAATGAATTGCCATATGGAGCCACCTTCCAGTGATGGAACAACTTCCTAAGGCAGTCAAGGATAAAGCCACCTATCTCAGGAACTCCTTGGGATGTGGAAGAGGGGCCCACTGGTCCCTTCTCATTCCTGCTGCTGCTGTAAGCAGTCTATCTGGCTTAGGTCTCCTGGGGTTGCTCCAATTGTTTCAAACTCTTTTTCTTTTATTTCTATTACTTAGAGTTCTGGGAGGTTTTTTAAAACTATAACATCCAAAATTTATTAAAACATGTAAAGGGGACGAGGGATGTGTGTGTGTGTGCGCGCGTATGTGCGTAAATTTTTCAGTGAAACTCTAATATTTGGTAGACTACATACATCCACAGTATGTGCTTTAAGATGCTGTTAATTGTACTTAAATCATGCTTATTCCCCTAGAGTGCATTATAACCATTCAGTAAAGCAATACTTGTCTCTAACAGTCATATTGAGCTTTACATGGGGATCTTTTCCTACACTAAACCAATTTTCTGAGGAATATTTAGCAGGAAAATTATTTCACGACATTCAAAAGCTACTTTGTTGCATTTAGTTTTGCTCTCATCCTAAAAAAGGTAAAAAAGCTGTACACCTGAAGTTACAGTCAACTACAGATTTAAAAAATAAATAACGTCTTCCTCTTTCTAAAAGACTAGATGGTAACTACTAGCATTTCTAGGGAGAGTACAGAGAAATCTAGGGCCACGGTTACATGGTTTAGGTATCTTAAAAATCTCACTGGGTTCCATGTTACAACTTCTCCACATTACCTTTTAGAAAAACATGTGCCCACAATCTGCCAAAGGACAGCAGGTCAGGCAATTCCGAGCCCCAGTCCACAAGAGATGAGAGCGGGGGTGTCTTTTGTTTCATCTGGGGAAGTGGGAAGGAGGAGGTGGGCACTGGTAATCTTGATGAGATGCTGGAATTGGAACAGAGAGCCTAGGGTTGTGGTTCGTTGATTGCCAGACTCAAAGGGGCCATAGTACCTGGGCCCATGTAGCCACGTTTAGGTAAAATCCCTTGAATACATAAGAACACATAGATTATATAAGAATACATAAAATATATAAGAAAATCTTCAAATGGAGAGAAAACCTGATGCAAATATGCATCAGAGACCCAGAGTCTGAGTTAGACACTGGTGAGGTCCATTCGTGCTTTCTACCTACACCTATGTACAGTCACTCTTTCATTTAAGCTGATGTGAGTCAGTTTCTATTTCTTGAAAACAATAAGGCTTGATCAAGGTCTGTAGATTTTAGATCAAATTAATATGGGCTAGTGGACATCAGTTCATTTCCTGAGCTTCCTAAACAGGAGATTTTAATGATTTCTCCATATATACCTCACTCACAGTTTGTCACGGAATCAGGTCAGGGAGTACCTGTGAAAGAATACTGTAGACTAAGTCCTTTTGAAACCTGAGTCATTGTTAACTTCATTAGCATCACGATTCAAAAGAGGAAACCATAGAGAGGCTTGCCAGACCTAAGCTGACACTGTGCTGAGTTGGCCCCCAATTATATTGACAGAAGGACCCTAGTTTACTAGCCACCCAAAAGGATTCAGGCTCTGTGTTACTGCTTCACATTTACTGTTTTGTTTAACAACAAAGGTATGACAATAACTCAATGTTGATACTTTAAAATTACTTGTAAGTCTGTTTCTACATATTACAGTTAAATGCTTGCTTGATGTGGTGGGGCAGGAGAATTTAGGCATGTCAGGTATGATGGGAGGGTATTAAAAGTATACAATGAATTGAACATGGACCTGAGAACCAAAGGGTCGCCAGTTTGATTCCCAGTCAGGGCACATGCCTGGCTTGCAAGCCAGGTCCCCATTAGGGGGCACGTGAGAAGCAACCATACATTGATGTTTCTCTCCCTTTCTCTCTCCTTCTCTTCCCCTCTTGTAGAAGGCCAGTTTTATGAGTAATTAAGAGTGTCAGACCTCCAAACAAATGACCCATTCATAGAAGTCATAGGACCATAGAGGAGGAAGTTTGGTAAGGTTTCCTAGGTTTGAAACAAAGGAGAACTAACAGAACCTCAAGGATATGGCCTCAGCAACCCTCAGAAATGAGAAACGTTGACACAACAATACTAAGGAACTAGATGTTTCCAAGGTAAAATTAGGACACAAGCCAGGACCCTTGTGTACCCTAGCAATAACTGCAACTTCTGCTTCTGTAAACTGCTTGCTTGCTAATCATGCATAAAAGGAGCTCACTCCAGTGCAGGGCGAGACTCCCATTTGTATCTCCTGCTTAGGCAGTCGGGAGTTCGCCCCTGAGCAGGTTAATAAATCCCATCCTCACTTTCGCCTGTCTCCGACTTGGTCATTTGTCTCGCGATCAGGATACAACAATCTCTCTAAAAATAAAAACAAAAAAGTATACAATGAAAGGCTTTATGTAATAACCGAGAGGTGGCAATGTGACAGAGTTCAGAGAGAGGCTGTTTAGCATTATCCCAAAGACTGTCTGCATTTTAAGAAAAGAAGAACAGCTCTATAATAGTTTTCACCAAAATCTCATGACATATGCACACAATAAAATAATTTGTAAAAAAATAATTGGAGGATTCTTGTTTGATAACAAATACTCTGATTGTGGCATACATTTTTATGGATACCAAAGGATCATTTTATCTTAATAATATACCTCAGTTACTGGAGTACAATGATAATCATTGAATAATCAAATAAATTCTACTTTTCAACTTAAGAAGTAAAAGGAGTAAATACATATAATTTGTTTGCAGTTGTGGCTGTTTCTAATATAATATAATGAAGGAATAGAAAAAACAGTACTGACAAAGATCTTTCTATATCGGAAAAAAAGTTATTCTCTCCAGTAATAATTAGAACCTACTGCATTAAGGCTCATCTCCTATCAATAACATAGACTATCTTGTTCATTATCTCAAATAGAGAGATTCCAGAAAACAGATTGCAGAAAACAACAGTGGGAGGGACCCATTAATTATTATTTGTTAGCTCAATTTCCAAGTACATTTAATCTCCCACAATTACCTAATGTAGACTGGCAGGGAAGGAAACTTTAATTTAGGAATCAGAAACTGGCTCAATTCTCTCTGCTGATTTTCTGCTACTAGTGGAGAAGACAAATGACGTGTGTTAACATATGGCAATATTCTCTATTGCACTTTGTGGACGTAGGATCATTCAAGGTCTCTTTTTGGTCGATGAACAGTCAAACCAGCTTTTAGTTTTGTTGAACAAAAGAATAGAAAATGTTGACATTAATGTGCCATTCTAAAAGTACTGTAAATTAGAGGAAAATATAATATCATATGTAACTTCAATTTCTTAAAAATTGTTAAATAATGTCTTAAATAATTTTTTAATAATATTAGACTCTAGGTCCCACTCAGAGCAGTGTCAGAACTTCTAAGCAATTTACTTTTAATGTTTTTCCCCATAATCTGTGAGTATTTTCTGAACCTAAATCTGCACCTTTTGTTTTGCCAGCAAAAAAAGTGGCCAATTTTTGTAAGAGGTTTGTTCCTTCAGTCCCTCCTATCAGTGAGGAAGTCGAAATTGGATTGGTCAGGGCAGCATCATTGCTGCTTGAAGGAGGGGAGACCACAGTGTCAAACAGACATCTGCTTATCTGATGAATTCTCCATGTGAAATTCAGAAATCGTCTCAACATCCTGACTTTAGAGTAGTGGTGGTATTATTTTATTAATTGATTTGAAATTAATTTCTCTTTATTTCTCCAAATTTCTACTTCTCTGCTATTTGGGCATATACCCTGTTGATTATATAGCATGAAAATTGTGTCTTTTCCACTTTTAAAAGTGTTATTCTATAAGTTTGTAGAAGAAAAGGCACATTTCAGAAATACAAATTCAAATGCTTGAGCACATGCTCAGTGTGGGTTGGCATTGCCAAGTCTCTGGGGGTAAGTGCTTGTGGAGTGACCCAGGGAACACAGAGAGAGCTTTATGCCTTATCTGACTGATAGAGCATTTGTTAGAGATGATGACGTGAATCATCATTAGAGATGGTGTCTTATTTTCATATGGCACAGAAATAAAGTAAAAATATCTTAGAATTACATAGACTGGTGATCCTCCTGTGGGCTATGAAGGTCATTTCTTCATGAATACAGAAGTCTCCCACATTTGAATGTCTACTTGTAAATCATCATGTAACATAATGCTGTATGTTTATACTTTATACATCTTAATGAAATATTAAACAGGCTTATTTTGAGTTCATAATATTAATATTAATTACAGTAGAGGTCATGACAGTAAGATGAATGCAATTGTTTCCCTGGAACAGTTTTTTTTAAGTCCTACACTTATTTAATAACCTTGAAATAATCAAGATAATACTGTTTTAAAATTTCCTATCACTGTATCTTTCTTTCCCAATTTTTCCCTTTTGCTCCTCCCTTTACTATCAAGATATACAATTTCTTAAATACCTGAATGTTCGTCTAATCTTCTTTTTCATTCATAAGGTCACAAGGTCGGAAGCAAATTGGCTACAAAAGATTCTGCTGAAGTGAAAAGATGAACTATGGAAGAAAATAATCTGGATGTCTTCCCCTCCCCCATTTCTTCATTAGAAAGTTCTGCTGCACAGTAGGCATAAAATTAATGGACAGTTTACATAACATTTGCAATAAATTGCCAGAAAAAACAGCTTTCTCAATTGTGTGATTCTGAGATTGAGAAACAAAACTACAAACTTTATCCTTTGCTTGCATTGCTGCCAGCATGTTGTCTAAAACATCTGCTCGGGTAATATGTCATATGCAATGGCCTGTGCAGGTTAGACCAGTACATAATAGAAGTAAATGTATTTTTAAATGCCAGGTTTTAAAAGAAGACAGGCCTGCTTGGTATCTCATTATAAGTGAAATGACTTTTCATGTCATCCCATCAGTAGTCATGCAGCTTTGGGGAGAGTTTCAAAGGTCAACATCCATAGCTCTTTATTCTTTACTCATTCACTATTTTCTCAGGAGAGAAATGCAGGAAAACTATTTTCTAAGTGGACTTGCATTTCATCTAACAAATGAAAAAATTGTTGCTCCGAGTTTCTGTATATGCCAACAATCTCTTGAATTTGATACATATTGTTGCCAGAGGAACAAAACATCACAGGGTAAAAAGAAGTTTAAGCTCTTTTTCCTTCCTTGTAGCAAAAATGCATGCTTGCAGAAAATATGCCTAAAATAATCCAAGAAACACCTAGAGACAGTCCCTCAAGGTAAATGAGAATGGTGTATAATTTCTTCACACCTGCAAGCTACTGACTTTGGGGGAATGTTTCCCATTCTTTCAGTGAGTACATCGTCATCTGATAAATTCCACTGAAAAATAGTAAATAGGATTAACAATGAAAAGGGGTTACATACAGCAAGAAAACAAAATTTCTAGCTTTGTCTCCAGGTGGTTCATTTATTCCTTCATTCAACAGCAACACTGTTTCCTGAAACTCTGCTATGGGCCAGGACTTTTCTAGGCTCTGGAGATGCAGGAATGACCAAGGTCCTCAAAGTCCTTGCCCTTGTCCAGAAGGTGGAGACAATAAGCAAAAATAGTTAAAGAACTTTGGGTAGTAAGAAGTATGAAAAGTATATGAGGATTGTTAGTTCCTTCTACTGAGTATTCTTAACTCATGATTTTATTGGTAATATCAGAATGAAACAGCTAAAAGGAGGACCTGACATGGTAAACACTAACCGTGCTGGTGCAACCCGAACAACCCCATGTGGAAGGCTGGGTGTCCCCGTGACATGTTCAAAGGCTGCGGTCGCAATGTACTTACAGAATTGATAGGAAGCCTTCCCCACTGTTTAAAAATATTTTTTTCTTTTTGCCCTCACTGCCCTACTCTTAAATGAACCGCCCTGCCCACATTAACTGCCCAGTCCATTGCAAAATAATTGTTAAGAACCCCGGTAATATCTGCCAGCTAGACTAATTTCCACTTTTGTGTACTCCTGCCTTCCATTAAGGCTCATGTTCTCTGCTGTTTTTCCTCAAGTACCTTGCTAAATCAATAGACCTGTAAGTCAGTAACAAGGTTCAAGATAGAGTGTAAATGGCAGAGAGTGGCTTTTGATGTCCGCCCTGGGAAAGGCCTCCATTTACCCTACACTCATCATCAACAAAAATAAAAATGTCAACATTCCAGAAATTATGGAGGAGATGATGGGAGAGTTATCTTTGGAAAAAGAAGACTTTTAAGGCTTTCTGAGCGCAAAGTGACCAGAGCATGCCTGTCTTTGCAAGCAATGACAACTCTACACTATTAGCGCTGATCCAATTATTTGGAGGATGGCCAGACGTTGTGTACCTACTGTTATGTCACAGCTTACCTGTGAGGATTCTCATTCAAATGGTTTAACCTGAATTTTATCAAGTCTTCAGGTCTAACTCTCAGATTATGGGAAGTACAGAGGAAAGGTGATTAAGTTAAACAAAACCATGAGGAAACTATTAGATAAATCAAAAGGTGAAACATTCTAATAATCGATTGGTCTGATCCTTCAAATAGTTAATGGATAATTTCTACACAAAAGAAAGTTAAGAAGATAATAAGTTTATTTTAACACATTATACTTGAGTGATCCTGATTTTATCTTTTTAGGAAACTACTATCAAAATATTCAATAACAATTACTAATACTAACATATGGTCTAAGAATTAGATTATATTGTAATTACCATTAATATTAATATTATCAGCTGTGATATTGCATTGTTTTTACGTATAATAATGCCAATTTTTTTCAAATATTGGTGCTGAAGCAATTAGAGAGAAGCGTCATGATGAAATTATTCAGCAAGTTTCAATTGTATTCTTTTTTAAACATTTTTAATAAAGACTTTAAAAACTAAATATAGGTTAAACTTTATTATTTGTTTTTGATAAATGAACAGTATTCTTTCTACATAGCTAAGATAATTTTTCTATCTTACAGAATTTTATTATTTTTATTTCTTAATTATTTTTATTGTTGTTCAAATACAGTTGTCCCTCCACAGCTCTCCCCTACCCCACCCATCTCCACCTCCCACCCTCGATTCTACCCCCTTTGGCTTTGTCCATGTGTCCTTTACACATGTTCCTTGATGACCCTTCCCTTTCTTTCCCCTGTTTCCCCCTCCTACCTACCCTCTGGTTACTGTCAGTTTGTTCTTTATTTCAGTGTCTCTGGTTCTATTTTGCTTGCTTGTTTGTTTTGTCGATTAAGTTCCACTTATAGGTGAGATCCTATGGCATTTGTCTCACAACCTGGCTTATTTCAGTTGGCATAATGTTCTCCAGTTCCATCTGTGCTGTAGCAAAGTGTGTACAATAAGCCTTAGTTATCCAGAACTCCAGATAGTCCTTTTAGAACTCTGCATATACCAGATAACAAAGTTAATGCCTGATATGTTACAAATACAAAGTTTTGGTCTAAAATTGCTATGAAATGATCTGTTCTGATAAGTATAATTTATAGATTATCATGGAATTGTTTCTTATAGAATTGGGTTATTCTCATGAGTAATTAATATTCTGACATTGATAATAAAACATGTGATTGAATTAGACTGGCACTGACATATACTCTAAGTTTATTTATCTGAAAATCTCTGGTGCCAACTTGATCTGAGTCTCTTTTTTTTTCATCCTTTCAGTGGTAGTTGTTGAGCAGATACATCAGGGCTAGATGAACATGTTGGGGTGGGAAGAGGGAAGAGAAATGAAACTGTATTTGGGGATAGACACAATGAACCTGAACCTCTTAGGGTTCATGTAGGATCTTGAGGATAATTGTGAAGTAGCTGACATAAACACCAGCATTTGAGCATTTGGGATCCAGGCAAAACAGACCTATGAGAAGACCAAAATATGAGGGAAACTCAGCTTCCCTTGGGAGAAGAAATTCATAGGAAGGGTAATTCTTTAGATAAATCTGAAAGATAAAAAAGAACTTGGCAGATAGACGAGAAGTGTGGAGCATTAGATATTTTGAATACATGTTGCTACAAAGATAGTGGTGTCTTCAACTGAAAGCGAAAAGAGACAGAGTTAGGTTATTAGGATTGATTTTAATAAAAAAGATGAGTTTCATGATTGACAGATCAATATGATCATATGATTAAACTCTCTTACTTATCGTATCATTGACAGGACAGCAATGTTTGATGTTAGATAGCACTTTTGTCTTCTCTTTTACTAGTCTTTCAAAAAAAAAAAAAAATGAAGAAAGTCTAACATGGGATCCAAGACTGGCTGGCTTCAAATAAATGCTTTCTCCACACTCACCAGTTGAATAATTTCAGGCGACTCCAGTTTTATGTGCTACTGTTTCCTAAAAACTATTTCATATGGTTGTTAAAAGGTTCAAATGAATTAACACAAATTAGAGGCTTAGAACAATGTCTGGGACAGTGTGTGCACTCAGTAAATATTAGAAATTATTAAATATTCAAGGATAAAATTTCTTCAATTACTCTTGCATTGCTTGACCAAATATATCATCTTAGGACTAATTTTTAAATATTCTTAATAAGTGCTCTAAAACTACTATTAGCAAGAATATAGAAAATAATATAATAGAAATACCATTTCTGCTTTGTCAAAGAAAATTTAAACAGAGTGGCCAATGAAGCAAATAATGACTAAAGAAAAGCAAAGTTAAAGTTTTACAACATTTAATTGTTGCTCACATTTTGATGGTCATAAGTAATTTACTGAGCTCTGAAGTTTTCAGATTAAGAAAGTAAAATGTGCTTGGTTACCGTCGCCAACATGCAGGCCCAGCTGCTTCCAGCTGTGCCAGAAACATCTGGAGAGCCCACCCCCGGATGTGAACTATATGAATCTCACGAACTGCATTTAGTCGCCCCAACGACATATGATTTACTGCCTGAATGTCTATACACAGTCCTATTTTATTTTTCTGACTAAATTGCTACTCATAATTTTTTCTCTATAATGTTCTAAACATATTGCATAATTTTTAAAAAGTTCGAGGGAAATCGCAGGAGGTAATGTTAGTGTCGGGAGAAAGAGCTCTTCAGAACTAAGCCTTCTCTGAGGAATGGACACAGAGTGAGTAGGCAGAACTCATGTCACTGTGTGAACTCCCAGATGACGTTGGAGAGACTGTAAGAAACCCTGTCTGTTCTTGAGGGCATGTTAGCAATTACTCCAATCCATTTTTATCTTTCCTGGGTCCTTTCTTTTCTCCTCGGTTTCAGGCAGTCTTTTTGAAAAGACTTATACACACAGGAAAAACAGAGAAGGGGAAATGCTACATAAATAACCATGGGGCCTCTCCATCTCTCTTATTTTTGCTCTTTTTGTCTCCTCTTTAATTATCATCCATTCTGAACCTGTTTGGAAAAGTTGCATTGGTTTCAAAATCCATGAGCAAAAATAAATATGCTATAAATAATCTTTTTCTTTCTTCTGAAAATAATCCTAGTATCTCACTCCACAAATAGGACAGTTAGCTCTATAATGTTATTCAAATATAAAAATAATTATATAAGGCAATGTCCTTCAGAATATTAATACAAGTGGCAAGAAATAATGATTTAATAGTGCAGAGCACTTCATTTCATCAACGAAAGTACCCGTGCAGCCAGCAATGCTAACAAATGTACACACTCAATTCAAATCTCACCAACTTGACATGTTTTTTCATTATTTTAATGTCAACTTCCCAAGGGCAGAATGAATGAAATGAAAGTTACCTCCGACTCATGAACGTATGGGGGTAGGCATCTTTTTTTCACTCTGCCCAGGTGAACAGCATTAATGACCTCTCCTACCCTCTACAGCTTTTGCCTTTGTTCTGATTTGTGTCTCCAGCAGATGCAAAGAACAGTTGGTTCTTTTCCTCACATCATCTCTTTTACCTTCAGAAGAACTTCCATTAGCTTTCTGGTCCAAAGCCTAGGAATACATACACCTTTTCCAAAATGTACTAAATGTCTCAAAACATTTGTTCTAACCTAATTCTTTTCTTCATGATGTTTTCCCCTTTTAACATTTGAAGGCTCTCAATCACCAAAAATTCAACCAGTATTGACTTTATATTAATAATCCTTTCCACATTCAAAATATAGACCCTCAATTCAGAGAACCCTCAATTCAGTAAGTAATACTGAAAGTAATAAAGAAACTCTTTATTGTATTATTGCATCGTATTATTGTAACCCTTGTCTCATCACTGTATGAGATAAGAGTTTGCCATTCATTTCAGAGAGGTTGGAACAACATTATTTTCCTGGGAGTTTTTTTATATATATAAAATATCCCACCCCATTATCAGCATGTATGTCAATTATCTGTCTCAGATAATGGAATTAGGAATTAGATGCACAAAGTTCTGTCTGGAAAAAGTCTAGCCATTGTTACTATAACAAGAACACTTTATGCAACAGCAGTGTAACCTGGTAGCCAAGGAGAGTGGGATGGGATGTGTATGCATGAACAATGATGACTTCACTGTACTAGTTAGTGGGGATGGTAGATGCCCCTGAGTGAGCAAGTGTACTGTGTGGCCATCACATTCACAATGATGACTGAGTAGAACAATGAATCTGCAACACATTTTGCAATAATCTTGAACATACCTCCGCTGAAACTACTTGTATGATTCAGAAGGCTGCAGCTATGCGCAACTGGTGATTGGCAGCTGCATCACAACAACATGCCTGCTCACGCATCACATCTCATGCAGAGCTTTTTGGCAAAACATCAGATCACCCAGGTCACTCAGCCCTGACTTCTGGCTTTTTCCAAAACTAAAATCACTTTTGAAAGAGAAGAGATTTCAGACCGTCAATGAGATTCAGGAAAATACGAGGGGATAGGTGATGGTGACTGGGAGAACTGTGTGAGGTCCCAAGGTGCCTACTTTGAAGGGGGCTGAGGCATAATTTTCCTATGTACAATGTTTTTTGTATCTTGTGTCTTCTTCAGTAAATGTCTCTAATTTTTCATATTACATAGCTGGATATCTTCTAGACAGACCCGGTATCCTCAAAGGAAGTTCTCACATGTATGTTTAAGGAAAAATACAAAGAATGTTCACTGAAGCATTGTGTATGATAGTTAATGCTGAAAATAACCTAAATGTTCATTAGAAGAAAAATGGATAAATTATGGAATATTCATACAGTGGGAAACACCTATTAAGGATGGGTACGTGCATCAATGTTGAATGAAAAAAAGGGCTAAAGAATGTTATATACAGTTTGGTATCAATTATGTGAAGTTAAAAACAAAATACAAAAACTATACTGATTCTGGCTACATGCATAGGCATACTCTCTTTATTGTACTTTGCTGATATTGCCTTTTTTCAAATTGAAGGAATTTGAAGTGTGGAAGACTATTAGCACCATTTTCCAACAGCATTTGCTCAATTCATAGTAAAATATTTAGAACTTTTTATTATGATTACATTTTTGCAGTGTTCTGTGATCAGTGAGTATTCCTCGATATTACTATTGTAATACGGGGGGGTGGACATTTGAACAATGTCCATATAAGACAATAAACTTAACCCATAAATGTGTGTGTTCTGACAGCTCCACTTGTCTGTGTTCTCCAATTTTCTGCCCTCTTCTCAGGCCTACCTGCTCCCTGAGACACAGCAACACTGAAATTAGGCCAGTTAACAACCTCACAATGGCCTCTGAGTGTTCAAGTGAAAGGCAGAGATATATTTGATAAAATATTGCTACAAGCAATGTCCAAAATTTTGCTGCCTATGCTTTCTTCTACGATTCTTATAGGTTTGGGTCTAACACTTAAGTCTTTGATCCACTTAGAATTTATTCTTGTGTATGGTATTAGAAGTTGGTCTAGATTCATTTTACTGCATGTGTCTGTCCAATTTTCCCAACACCATTTATTGAATAAACTGTCTTTGGCCCATTTATGTACTTGCTTACTGTCAAATATTAATTGACTCTAAAGGTGTGGGTTTTGGGGGGGCTCTGTATTCTGTTCCATTGATCTATGTGTCTGTTTTTATGCAAGTACTATGCTGTTTTGATTACTATGGCATTATAGTATATTTTGATATTAAGTATTGTGATTCTACCAACATTGTTCTTTTTTCTCAGGATCACTGTTGCTATGTGGGGCCTTTTGTGGTTCCATATAATTTTTTAAAATATTTGTTCCAGTTCTGTGAAATACACAATTGGAATCTTGAAAGGAATTTCATTGAATTTATAGATTGCTTTGGGTAGTATGGACATTTTAATGAAGTTAATTATCCCTATCCATGAACGTGGTATGTGTTTCCACTTATTTCAATCTCCTTAAATTTCTTTCTTTATTGTCTTATAATTTGCCAAGTACAGGTATTTTACATCCTTGGTTATGTTTATCCCTGAGTATTTTATTGTTTTTGAAGAAATCGTGGGTGAGATTGTTTTTCGATTTCCCTTTCTGTTTGTTCATTGACGGCATATAAAAATTCAGTTGATTTCTGAATATTAATTTTGTATTCTGCTACTTTGCTGAATTCATTTTTTTCAGTTATAGTAGTTTCTAGGTGGAATCTTTGGGGTTCTCTATGTACAAATCATGCCATCTGCAAATGATAACAGTTTAACTTCTTCCTTTCCACTTTGGATGCCTTTTACTTCTTTTTCTTGTCTGATTGCTGTGGCTAGGACTTCCAGTACTATATGGAATAAGAGAGGTGAAAGCAGACATCCCTGTCTTGTTCTCAATCTTAGGAGGAACACTTGTAATTTTTGCTCATTGTGTATGATGCTGGCAATGAGTCTGTCACATATGGCTTTTACTATGTTTAATTATGTTCCCTTTAATGATAACTCTTTGCTGATAGTTTTCATCATAAATGGGTGCTAGATTTTATCTAGTGATTTTTCTGCATCTATTTGATATAATTATGTGGTTTTTATCCTTCATTTTGTTTATGTGGTGAATTACACTTATTGATTTGCAAATATTGTACAAAGCTTGCATTCCCAGAGTAAATCCCACTTGATCATGGTGTATGAGCTTTTTGATACATTGCTCTATTCAGTTTGCTAATATCTTCTTGAGTATTTTGGAGTCTGTGTTCATCAGGATATTGGCCAATGATTTTCCTTCTTTGTTCTGTCTTGATCTGGTTTTAAAATTAGGATAATTCTGGCCTGATAAAATGAGCTTTAGCATCTTTCCTTCTCTTGAATTTTTTGAAATAGTTTGAGGAGAGGAGTTAGTTCTTCCTAGAATGTTTGGTAAAATTCATCTGTGAAGCCATTCGGTCCAGGGCTTTTGTTTCTTGGGAAATTTTTTATTACTGCTTCAATTTTTTTTAGGTGTAATCTATCTATTCAGATTCTCTGATTCTTCCTGATTTAGTTTTGGAGGTTTGTACATTTCTAGGAATTTATCCATTTCATCCAGGTTGTCCAGTTTATTCTCATATAGTTGTTCATAATATTTTCAATCCTTTACATTTCTTTGGTGTCAGTTGTTATTTTTCCTCTTTCATTTCTGATTTTATTTATTTTGTTCCTCTCTCCTTTTTCTTTATGAGTCTGGTTAAAGATTTGTCAATCCTGTTTATCTTTTAAAAGAACCCAGTTCTTGGAATCACTGATTTTTTTGTATCATGATTTTTTTAGACTTTATTTCATTTATTTCTGCTCTGGTCTTTATTGTTTCCTTCCTTCTACTCATTTGGGACTTCATTTGTTGTTCTTTCTCAAGTTCCTTTTTTTTTTTTTTTTGAGATAGGCCTGCAATGCTATGAATTTCCCTCTTAGGATTTCTTTCCCAGGATCCCACAGATTTTGGATTGCTGTGTCCTCACTTTTATTTCTTTCAAGGTATCTTTTGATTACTTCCTTAATCTCATTGTTGACCCATTCATTGTTTAATATGTTATTTATCTTCCATGTCTTTGCATGCTTTCCAGAGTCCTTCTGATTGATTTCTAGTTTCACAGCATTGTGGTCAGAGAAGATGCTTTATATAATTTCAATCTGCTTAAATTTATTGAGATTTGTTTTATGTCCTAACATATGGTCTATCCTAGATAATGTTTCATGTACACTTGAGAAGGCTATATATTTGAGGTGAAATGCTATGAAGATAATCAATTAAGTCTATTTGATCTAGTGTGTTATTTAAGGCTGCTGTCTCCTTGTTAATTTTTTGCCTAGAAGATCTAACCATTGAAATCAACAGTGTGTTAGAATCTCCAATTATTATTGTGTTTCAGTTGAAATCTCCCTTTATGTCGGGGTGCCCAACCTTTTGGCATCTGTGCCACACTGGAAGAAGAATTGTCTTGGGCCACACATTAAATGCAGTGTGATGGGTAATCACAAAAATTCTTATAATGTTTTAAGTAAATTTATGATATTGTGTTGGGCCACATTCATAGTCATCCTGGGCTGCAGGTTGGACACCCTTGCTATATGTCCATCAAGAATTGTTCACATATTTAGTTACTTTTGTAATAGGTATGCAAATGTTTACTAGAGTTGTATCCTCTTGTTGGATTTTTCCCTTTATTATTATATAGTGTCCTTCTTTGTCTCTTACTATAGCCTTGGTTTTAAAGTCTATTTTTTCAGATGTAAGTACTGCTACCCCAGCTTATTTTCCTTTCCATTTGCATGAACTATCTTTTTCTATCCCTTTACTTTTAGTCTATGCATATCTTTCCATCTGAGATGGGTCTCTTGGAGGCAGCATACATATGGGTCTTGTTTTCTTATCCATTCAGCTACCCCATGTCTTTTGGTTGGAGCATTTAAGCCATTTAAATTTAAGGTGATTATTGATAGGTACACATTTAATGCCATTTTATTGTTAGGCTATTTTCTTGTGTTTTTTTTTTTCTTTCTCTTTTTCTTCTTAAAGCAAGCTCTTTAATATTTGTTGCAGAATTGGTTTGGTGTTAACAAACTCCTTAGTTTTTCTCTGTCTGGGAAGCTCTTTATTTCTCCTTCGATTTTGAAAGATATCCTGTTGGGTAAAGTAGCCTTGGTTGTAGGTCCTTGCTTTTGATCACCTTGAAAATTTCATTCTACTCCCTTCTGTCCTGAAATGTTTCTGTTGAGTAATCAGATGACAGTCTAACTGGTTATCCCTTGTATGTAACTACTTGTTTTTTTTTTTCTTGCAGCTTTTAGGGTTCTCTTCTTGTCTATAAGCTTTGTCATTTTAATGATGATGTATCTCAGGAAGGCCTCTTTGAATCCAATTGTTTGGGACTCTCTGAGCTTTCAGGACTTGTGTGCCTTTTCCTTTCACCAGAATAGAGAAGTTTTCAATCATTATTTCTTCAAATAGGTTCCCAATCCCTTGCTCACTTTCTTCTTCTTCTGATACTCTTATGATGCAGATGTTGTTACAATTAATTTTGTCCAAAATATTTCTTAAGCGCTCCTCATTTTTTTCAATTCTTTTTTTTTTTGCTCTGCCTGAGTGTTTTTTTCTCCCTTGTCTTCCAAATCAGTAATTCAGCCCTCTACTTCATCTAACCTATTTTTTATCCCTTCAAGTGTATTATTTATCTCAGATATTGCATTCTTTATTTCTGACTGGTACTTTTTTATGGTTCCTATCTTTTTTCATGTTGTTGAGTATCTTTGTAATCATTACTCTAAACTTTCTAGGTGATAAATTGTTTACCTCCATTTCATCCAGTTCTTTTTCTGAAGAATTCTCTTGTTCTTTCATTTGAGGACCTTTTCTTTGTCTTTGCATTTTGGCTGCTTCTTTGTATTTGTTTCTATGTATTACGTACATCTGCAAAGACTCTGGTGTAGACCTTTGTCAGACACTGATTGTGACTGGCCCTGTCCTATTTAGAGCTATCAGCAATTTACAGCATGTGGTTCCCTCTGTTGAGCCTGTTTGCATTCAGAGTAAACCAGGCTGCACACCAAGGCCAGCTTTTATCAGTACAGGGCCCTGGGAGGGTCAGCTAAATCTCATAGAGTTCCCAGGGAATCTGCCTTGGTTGTTAAACTAATCAATCATATAACTTCAGGCTGTAATCAGCTGTTCAGCTTAAGCTCCACAGGGTGGGGCAGAGTAATTCCTTTGGATAGGGCTATTGTTTCCTCCCAGGCTGATGCCACTTAGAGAGGAGTGTTTTGTCTGAGAAAGATGGCTCCTGCAGTATGGGAAATGACTCAGCACAGGGATCCTGACAGCTAATCCTTTATTTCTCTCCCCAGAGCCACCAACCCCAGACTCTTCTCAAGAATCTCTGGTGCATTCTTCCCTTCTCCTGCCAGAGCCCAGGGTAAGTGGCTGCAAATGAAATTTTGTGTATTGGCCCTTTAAGAGGCTTTCTGAGTCTCCAGCCATCTCTTGCTGGAAGACAGAAACCCTGCTGGTTTTCACAGCTGGATATTTATCTGGGTTCCTTTCTAGCCCTGGTGCTGTAGGCTGGGGAGCCCCACTTGAGGTTTAGGCCACATTCTTCTCAGGGGGAATCTTCCAGATACTGAAATATTTCTCTGTCATTTCAGCTGCCACCCATGGCAGTCCAGCCAGCCCTCTCGTGCCTCCTCCACACTCCTGACCAGTCTCGTTGTGGTGAAGTGGTTTCTTCTGTCTGTCCATGGTTATAAGGCTTCTTTCTCTCCAGCTAGTCTTCAGTTAGTTATTCAGGATGCTTCCTTTAAAATGTAGTTATAATTCAAAATTGGTCCTGGAAAGTGGATAATGCAGCTTCCGTGTACTCCTCTGCTATCTGGATCCCTTGATTTCTTGTATCTTCCTCAATAAATGTTTCTATTTTTATATTACATGACTGGATACTTTCTGGGCATACCTCATAAAGCCACTATGTTCAAACAAAGTTTCGTGCCATCTTGATTATTTTCATGCTCCACTTGGATACATTATATCCATCTACATCCATCTTCCAGAGCTATACATTTATTATTACCTCAAGAAGGAAGAATGAAATTTTCTATTTGGTAGGGTTTGATGAAAAAATATATACATATATAAGATCATGGTAGTTGTATTTTTGGTGATGGGGGATTCTTTTTTAACATATCAGCAAAATTATATATATACATACACATATATGTATATATACTTACATATAAGCACATATATATTACTTTATTTATATTGTATGTGTGTAAAATCTCAGTATCCAAACTGGCATGGCCTTAGGAATTTAGAAGGTAAAGCAAACAAATTAAGGTTAATGCTAGCAGGGGTAGAGAACTGACTAGGACAAAAGCACACCAAGTTAATGATGCTGGGTAAATACTAGCTCGAGGAGATTTGGTGCCAATATATTAGCACATAGGATGTGGCTAAAGAAAATGTGGATGGCAGTTTTTCGATGCCAGTGGGTGTACCAGTGAAACCACAGAAACCAGTGAAACCTTTCCAAGAGGTTGAACATCATACAGAAGTAGAGTCCATTTGTGCCTGACTGATTTCACTTAACATAATATCCTTGAGGTTCATCCGTGTTGTCATGAATGACAGAATTTCCTTCTTTTCAAGGCTGAATAATACATTGCAAGTATACCTCACATTTTCTTTATCCATTCATCTGTTGATGGACATTTAGTTTTGTTTTTACCAATATTATATAATACCACTGAAAAGATAAATCTAAGATAGTCAAACTTATAGAAGCAAAGGTGGTTTTCCAGGTCAGGGGAGGTGGAAATGGAGAAGTATTAGTCAAAGCATTTCAGTATACAAGGTGAATAAGTCTTACAAAGCAGCATGATGCTTATATTAACTGTATTGTATAATCAAAAATTTGTTAACAGGGTAGATCTTATGTTAAAGTTTCTTATTACAAAAATAATAATAATAGCAAAATAAAAATAAATAGGGGGATAAAGGAAAGTTTTAGAGGCAACACTGGGCACTCTTGTAAGAGAAAAAACATGCCAGACCCAAAGAAATGCTAGCATATAAGACCATATTGTGTTGGGTATTTAGAAGTAGCACATTCAGATAAATTATCCCTTTCAAATTATATCTGATAAGCAGCATGGATTTACTGATGTGAGCAGCATAAGTCAGGAGAATACACTGTTCTTCCAACTGTAAATAAAGGGCACATTTCTGGGGTTCAAGGATTTTACTGCTGAAGGTTCTGCTTTTCATCTAGCATGGAAATATTAGGTAAAGGAACCAATGAGGGAAATACATGATGAGCTCCATCCTTGAGATAATGAAAAGAAAGACCGATGAAGTTCTCAGTTGCCATCTCTACAATGGAGTTAAAAATCAGGAAGTATGTTTTATAACATGGATGACCTAGAAAACACTATGGTAAGTGAAAAAAGCCAGTCACGAAAGACCATTTATGATTCAATTTTTATAAAATGTCTAGAAGAGGCAACAGGAGGGAGAGAGAGAAACAAAGAGAGGAAGAAGGGAGGCAGAGAGGGAGATGGGTGAGATTGGTGGTTGTCAGGGACTGGAAGGAGAATGGAAGTAGGAATGACCACTAACGGGTACAGACTTTCTTTCGAGGGTGATGAAAATATTCTAAAATTATATATTGGTGATAGTGGCCCAACTCTGTGAATATGCTAGTAACTCTGAATGGTATACTTTAAGAGTGTGAATTTAAGACATGAATTATATCTTCATAAACTCATTATGTTTAAAAGTATTGGGGACTATGGTATGGGGACTATGGTATAAGGACTATGTACGATGTTTTACTGTTTACAAATTCGCCATCTTTATTAATTTTATTTTCCTTTTTCTATTCCCCTCAGAGATTCACAGTTAAATATCCATGCAAATAATTTTTCCAAGAGCAAGGCAAGAAAAAGTACATTCTCTACAGGGAAAATGTGAGTAATAAGAGATTTAAGTAATAAGTAAATAAACAAATAACAATTAACTTTATGGAGCACTTGCTATGCATCAGGCATTATTCTAGGGGTTGTATAGATACAGATACAGGTATAGATATAGGTATAAATATAAATATAAGTGTAGATATGGTTGTAGCTATTCATGTGGCTCTGTGTGTGGAGATGGTGGTGGACATGAAGGTAGACATAGACAGGGACATGGGAATGTGGATGGAGATGAAAATGGAGATACACAGGTAGAGACATGTGAACTGAAAGAGAAAGGAAGAGCAGGTCTAGCACCTGCTACTTGCCCCAGAGGAAAAAAGCCAGCAGAGAAGGGTGGTACGGGACAGAAAAGCAGCCTGGAGGTGTAATTGCGTGAGTAAGTTTCCAACATTTATACGTATACTCAAATAGAACCCTTATACTTCACTGGTGTTTAGGAAAAGAGCCTGAATTTGTGACTAGCTAGGGTCCATTTCTACATACTGAATCTGAAATCAGCATGATTCTCAAAGCTTTTCTGATCCCACTTGGAGAGGTTCAGTAACCTCAGAATGTGCCACTGTCAGTGAGGGAGACACAGAGACAGGGACAGCCAAGCCAGACCATGCAGGTGGCGTTTTGTCTTTCAAACTGTAAAACATGGACCAAATACATCAGAATCATATTTGGGTTATTGGTTGTTCTTTTTTTCTTTCCTTTGGACCTCAAGTGCCCAGAATTGTGTTATGGTGGATTGTCATCACTGGGCATGGAAGTCCCATATTTTATTTTACCGCATTTCATTGTATTTTGCTTTATTTCATACCCTCCTCATTGCCCTCTTTACCTCCTGGTTCATTGCCCTCCCACCAGAGGCACTAAGTTCTAGTACATTTAATATATGTCTTTTCAATCTACCCCTATATACATTATATGTGTGTGTATGCATATATATAGCGTATGCAATATTAATAATATAACATATGCATATTATTAAATTTGGGGGACTTTTGATCTATAGCGCTGTGCTCTAAGTCCTGTTCTTTCTCAAGTTTGTTTGATTAGCGCTTTATCTTTGATAATTTCCATGCTGTAATGTACAAAGTTAGTTCACACATCTGAGCTCTTCAGAGCATTCTGTCCCACATACATGCTACATTTTACTTTTTATTCTCTATTGGCAGACATTTGAGTTACCACCAGTGTGTTCCTGCTCTAGTCATTGAAAATAAAGTAAAAGCAATTTACCAAATTGATGCAACTTCCTTCTGGAAAAATTATGGTAAGGAGGACAGAAAAAGAGGGGATATTAAACAAACCAACTTCTATGAATTGTTGAAACATTCTTGGAAGTGCTAAGGAGGCTATAATAATCTCCTCTGGAAAATTATCTCAGTTTTCATTGCAGTTTACAGTTTACAAAGTGAGTTCTTTGGAAATCTGTTCTACAAAGAGCAGAGTTGAAACAGTTAACGACTTTATTGTAAGATTTCTCTCAGTGTTTAATATCTCAATGCACATACAGCCTACACCTGAATACCTATGAACCAGTAGAATCTGTGTTTCCACAGAACAATCCCAAGAAACACTATTGTACTGTGTTATTATTATTTTACCTGTTTTCAGAGACATAGCGATAATATCAGATGTCAATGAGATATTCACCAAAACAAAATGAGCCTTGAAAAGAAAAGAGGTCCTTTTTGAGAAGAAAGCATTTTGATTAGAGTTTTATATTATTCAGTTCTTTCCACTATTACATACTTTATGGTTTCTGTTTATTTTTCCAATATGCTAAATCACAAATCTCTGTATAAAACCATGTTTAGAAAACCTGTGGCTGGTTACTAAACAGTGTATTTGTGCTTACATTTCAGCTGCTGACGCCCTGGTAACGTCCGTGCCTGGTCAGATCCACCAACATAGGCCAGAGCCCGATCTACTACAAACGGTAAGTGAGGACATAGACTTGGGCCTTGGGCATGAGAAGAACAAGAGCCGCTAGTGCCTGTCAGCAAGGCCCAGGGTGCCTCTGTTCCCTGGTCAGCGCTGAAGATGTTGGCCACACAAGTTCCATTCATCGGCACCTGCAGAGTGAGCACTTGTGTTTGACTGAGTTCAGGGTCAACCAACTGGATTCAGTATGTTCAAACTGAGAATACAAGCCGTTGTTAAAAGGCAGTGCATTGTTAATAAACAGGAGAACAATTGTCCAGGAAGCTTCAGAAATTAGGTTTTCAGGTTTTTGGTCTACCCTAAAAACTTTGGAAATTGAACTCCAGGTGGGAAATTGGGAGCCGTTATTTACCATATGAAATTCAAACATGAAATTTGCAATTTAATGAGCAAAGTACTGTTGGACGCATTATGTCAAAGCAAGAGATGATTCCAAATCAAAGGCTATCCATTAATTTATTTCATCTTTATCATTTATTTTTATAAACTGCTAAAGCTGTGCTTTATTTATTGCAACTCATCCATATATAATTCTCTGCACTTTCGAAAACTCCACCTTACATTTCCACCCCAACTTTATAAATCGCATTGATTTATTTCTGTCTCTTAAGCCTAAACCCATTTATTGCAACAACAAAACATTCTCCTATTCTGGTGATCTAGGAACAAAGTCGACCCACTTACTGTGTAGTGAGCATTGACAGATGGCCAAATGGGGTGATAGCTTTGATTTTAATGTGTCTTAAGAGAGTAAATGAAGCACAGGCAATCCCCATCTCATGTGAACAGTTGGATTTTTGTGTGCCTTGTCGGCAGCACCGAGGTGCAATTCTCACAGCACTTCATTGATTTTCCACTCAACCATGACCACTCAGATGGCAAAAAGCAGGGTCAAGAAATTTTTAAAGTTGTTTTTCCTGTTTGTCTATAAAAGTACAAACAGAGTTGATTATGCTTACTTGAGGTGTAGTCAGGAGTGTGCTGGTGCAAAGTCTTTATGGGTTTCACAGATTATGAATTTTTAATTTCACTTAAAATGAAGTGATTTTGTCAAGAGATTCATTAACATCATAAAGACAGTGATAATAAAAATTCTTCACACCTCCCCACCTGTGATTTTAGCATATATCATGGATGACAAAGCACTTTGCATTATTTGCTTTAAGCTCTGAACAGGGACAGACTTCAACAGTAGGACATGAAATAATGGTTGTAATGAAGCAATAAAGTCTGGCTGCTATGGGAGAGCATGGTATTTTGTACTGGGCCTCAAATTAACTTTAAATACAAAACACTATTTAAATACAAAGATTAAGTACTTTATCCACCCTGACAGTATGAAATATTTAGAAAGTATTTGGAGAGGAAGGAGGCAAAGCTAAACTCCACAGCACCTTTAGCCACTGGATGACTTTTAAACAAGTGGAAGCCTGACATTACTAGCCTTGTATATTTCAAATTTCAGTAGAATTGTACTTCTGTATACAAATACTAGTCACAGTCAACACAAGCCATGAGACCACTGCTAGGTTTTATTTTAGTGCAATCCTCAAATATACAGCTCTAAATTCCTCAGGTCTCATAATTCAGTTGGTAAGTTCGTGTTTACATTTCACCTTTCAGTACAATAAAACAAGAACAGGCTTGGAGCTGAGTCAGAAAGACCTGATTTTAAGTCTTGTGTCCGCCTTACACCTGCTTTGTGAAATCAGGAAGCTAACTTGGGCCTTTCAGCCTGTATCCACATCTGCAACGGGAAGAATACTACTGCCAAGTTTCCAAGCTTCTTATACCGTTAGATTAGATTACCTTTGAGAAATGACAAGTAGTGGCTGGCATTTAATAATTTTAATTCACTTATCACATGTGGCTGATACGATACAAGAAGTTTCCTATTCAAAGTCTATTAGGAACGTGAGACATTCTTCTACAGCCCAAGAGGAACGCACATCCATACAGTGCAATGATCCTAGCAGCATACTGCACCAGTACCCCCAGTGGCAAAATGAATGTTACATTCTCTACCATGACAGACTGTTAGAAGACTAACACCGGCTTCCAGGGTTCACAATATTCTACAGTGTCACATTTGATAGGGTAATGATGAGGGGACATCCTCCAAGTCCGTGCTCCGTCTGCTAGCCTCAGCATATTTGAGCATTTCAGAGCTCATTCAGGTGTGTGGTGGTGAGGTGGGCAGTAGAAAACGAAAACTCCAACATGCCCGCTCATGGAAGGTGGTGTGTGCTCTTTTGAAAGTGAACACTAAGTATGTGAATGGAGAAGCAAACGTTGACAAGATAATAACAAATATTGAGAAAATGAAAAAAATTCAGCTGGCCTAAAGGAAGGAAAGCCCAGAATCTTCCAACCCCATACGCAGTCTGGCAAGTCTCTAAAAACAATTACTTTTTTTTTTTTTCAATTTATTTATTTATCTTTAGAGGGGAAGAGTAGGAGAGAAGGAGAGGGAGAGAAATATCAATGTATGGTTGCCTCTTGTGTGTCCCATGCTGGGAACTGGCCTGCAACCCAGGCATGTGCCCTGACTGGGAATCGAACCGCGATCCTTTGATTCGCAGGCCCGCGCTCAATCCACTGAGCTACACCAGCCAGGGCTAAAAACAATTACTTTTTCTTCCCATGGCCTTCCAGGCACCTGCTTGCCTTGATTTTGCCCACGAAGCAGCATTCTTTCCTCTTCCAGATGAAAGGAGGGCTTGGGAGTGAATACTCAACAGCCCAGCATAGACTTTGTCTCCCTTCCTGCAGCAGGAAGGCTCAATTATAATAAATTACTCAATAAATAAGCACCCATGGCAAGTCTCTAGCTCACCGCTTTGCTTTTTCCCTTGGACTGAGAAGGGCAAGATAGGAAGGACCTCCTCTGTCAGGATGAACACATCCTATACTGTCTACTATTTTTCACCTTTAGAGTGATGGGAAGGCCAGCCTGACAAGACCCTGTGACAACAGGCAAAGGCTGGCTCTGTCCATGCAAACCTGGACAAATGGCCGACGCACCTCTCACTTGTCCTGAAAGCTGAGGGTCCAGCGTGATAATCTGGCATCATACATGTGGCTTTATTAAATGTGTAAAAAAATGGACAAAAATAGCCTATTAAAGAAAAATCAGAACATAGAAATTCTATCAGGACAAAAATGACTACTCCATAATTCATCCAAAAATTTTCCTTTTAGTATTTTGGTCATGAATCCAAACAGACACTTTAATTTAAACATCCAAGGGAAAAATCAAACACTGCAAACCTAAAGCTGAAACTATAATTCAATCCCACGAACCAGTTTCTCCTCTTGTCGAGCCCTGGATTTAGGAATGACAAGTGCTGGAGTCTCAAACCCAGTGCCCATCCGAGGGAGCTCCTCCTCCCACTTCACATGACCAACCATTCACCACGCCATGTGATTTTCCTCCCGTACTAATTCTGAGTCTTTTACTTCTGTTAGAGGCTTAGTTTAAGCTGTCAGCTTCTGTTAGTTTCCTATAGTTCTGTAACAAATTACCACACACTTGGGGTTCTGGAGGCCAGAAGTAGCAACTCAGTTTCATTAGGTAGAAATCCAAGTGTTAGTCCCTCCTAGGTTTTGGAGTGGTGGCGTTCCTTGGCTTGTGACTGCCTCACTCAAATTTCTGCCGCTGGGGTCACATTGCCATCTCTCTTCTGCGTGTTTCAACTTCTCTCCGGCTCTCTCATGTAATGACATTTGTAGCCCATCTGGATATTCCAGGATACTCTTCTCATCTCAGACTCCTTCAGTTAATCACAGGTGCAGAGTCTTTGCCACATACATTGCTGTAAATTGAACTGTACCCCCCTAAAATGTATGCATTGAAGTCCTAGCCTCAGATGTGATCATATTCAAAGACAGGGTCTTTGTAATCAGGTAATGAGATCATTAGGGTGGTTCCTAAACCAATACCACTGATGTCCTTACAAAAGGGGAGATTTGGACACAGAGACATGCATGAAGGAAGGGGAAGTGAAGAATCAGGGGGAGAATTCAACGAGGGAGGCTCAGAACAGACTCATCCCTCACAGCTCTCAAAGGAACCAACCCTTCTAACACTGTGGTCTTGGATTTCTAGAGTCCAAAACTGTGAAACAAAAAATGTCTGCTGTGTAAGCCACCCAGTTTGTGGTACTTAGTTATAGCAGCCCTAGCAAACTAATGCATAAGGTAATACTGACAAGTAGCAGGTGTTAGGACCTGTACCTTTGGGGGTCGATATTCATCTACCACACTGCCTTATTGTGTCACGTCTCTCCTTGTCACCAGGCTCATCTCTTCCAGCCCATTCTCCATAAGATGCCTTAAAAATTACAGTCAGGGCTTTAGAGATACATATTCTACATGATATCCAAATAGGTCTTTTATATACAACTGTTCCAGAATTGATCATTATACTTTTGATCAATTTCTGGAGAAATGTGTTAAATAAAACATAACATAACTTGTAGCTTGAATTGGAATTGGTCATTCCTTGTACTTTGAAGGTAAGGACAGTAAAAAAGTCATGGACTACAAGAGTCGTCCCCAAAGGCAGGCCCCGGAACTAACTGCAGTAACATTGCTCTGGACCTTTTACAGTGCAGTCTCCTGGGGCAGGAGCCAAGCATCACAGTGGCCCGAGGAACTGAGGTGAGTGGCCAGGTTTGACACTGTAGAGAGTCAAGTTCAGTGGAAATCTTTACTTTTTGAAAGTTTTAGAGAGCTTGTTCTTTAACATGGCAATGGAGGTTGGGCTGTGTAAAACTGTCTTGGCTGATTAAGTGTTAATTTCAAACAGGTGAAACAAATCTTTGACTATTCTGCCCAGTGTCAGTTCATCTATATGTATAATCAATCTCTCTCTCTGTCTCATAACTTACAATGTGTAACCTATAAACTGATGATTGAAAGCTAGCTTTGAATGAGTTAGAACAGTGGTTTACAAATCATGAACACAAGCGTTTATTAATCTAAAAAACTTATTTTGGTCAAAATGCCAGAGTGAGGGTGATGTCCTGGACAGGGTATCAGACCTCTCCTCTGATTTCAATAATATTCACTTTTAATGATTTTTATAATTAAATTTGTATATAACTTCAGTCCAAAAAAGAATTCTCTGCTATAAAAAATAAGAAATTAAATTCTAATATAGATTAATAAGCCACTGATTACTGAGATTCGTAAAATAATCTTTATACGTTGCCTTTCCTATTCAGAAAACAGAGATTTATTTTCACAAACTAGAATTGTCCTCAAAAGAAAATAGGTCTGCAAACAACCAGTGTGAGAAAGTAGCTTAAGACACTATTCTAAAGTTTTAAGCTCTATACTGACATAATATATTGACTGATATTTACCTGATATACAACAACTCTATATGGCAGATGGCATTTTTCTCACTGCTACTGTTGGGAATAAATCATTAAAAAGTTGCAATGCTCAAAATTAGATACCCTATAAGTATACTAACATTACTTTATGGCCTCTACTTTGAAATGTTTCCCAAGGTAAAATGATGCTCAAGTTCTATGTCAGTGTTTCTCACCTGGTGGAATGAAGGCTTAGAAAGGTAAATATGAGTATTTTCAATAAACGTAAATATATCTTTATTGAGCTATAATTAACACATTACATGGTATTAGTTTCATGTGTATAATGTAATGTTTTATTTGTGTATGTTGTAAAATCACCACTATAAGTCCAATGAACATCTATCACTAATCATAGTCACACATTTTTTACTTGTGATGACCTTTTAATACTCACTTTCTTGGCAATTTGCAAACATACAACATAATGTCATAAACTATAGTCACCATGTTGTAATCATATCCCCAAGACTTATTTATTTTATAACTAGAAGTTTGTACCTTTTGAACTCCTTCACCCATTTTGCCTGCACCATGCCTGTGGCGACCACGAATCTGTTCTCCAACCTACAATTGGTCTTTTTTTCTTAGATTCCACACATAAGATCATAATATGGTATTTATCTTTTTCTCTCTGACTTATTTCACTTAGCATAATGCTTCAAGGTCCATCCATGATGTTGCAAATGGCAAGATTTCCTTCCTTTTTAATTGAATAGTTTTATTATAAATAAATATATATAACACAGCTTCCTAATCTATAGATGAATATTTAGGTTACTTCCATGTCTTTGCCATTGTAAATAATTCCGTAATGAACATGGAGGTGCAGATATATTTTCAAGTTAATGTTTTCATTTCCTTTGGATAAACAACCAGAAGTAGCATTTTTGGATCATATTGTGGTTTAATTAATTTTTTGAGGAATCTTTACCCTTTCCCTAATGGGTTTACATCAAACAGTGCACAAGGTGAACACACAATATGGTGTACAGATATGTGCTGTAGAGTTGTGCACTTGAAACCTGTGTAACTTTGTTAACCAGTGTCACCCCAATAAATTAAATAAAAACAAAAAAAAACAAAATAAAACAAGTATTTGTGGAATGAATGAGTCTTCTGCTTAAAAGAAAGAGAAAGGAAGGAAAATATAGCTAAGCACTTTTTTAGGAAGAAAAAGAGGAAACTGATGTTAGGGATATTTTTGAGCACTAGCTTTCTTTGGTACAAGTACTAGACATTTATGTATCAAAATAATAAAAACTGAATACTAAATCACAGAAAAAATTGAGAGGAAACTGTATTAGTTTAATATTTAATTATGTTAGATGAAAAGTTAAAAATCAAGAAGATAATAATCAATTAAGTTAAAATTCTAGATATGCCAGATACATTATTGCAAACAGTGCACAAGTGTTCCCTTTTCTCTGTGTCCTTGACTACACTTGTTATTATTGGCTTTTTGATGATAGCTATTCTAACAGGTGTGAGGGGATATCTCATCATGGCTTAAATTTGATTTCTCTGATGATTAATGATGTTAAGCACCTTTTCATGTCTGTAGATCATCTGCATGTCCTCTTTGGAAAAATATCTGTTCAGGTCTTTTGCTCTTTTTTTAAGTCAGATTGTTTTTCTGTTATTGAATTGTATGATCTCGTTGTATATTTTGGATCTTAAACCCTTATCAGATATATGGTTTGCAACTATTTCTCCCATTTGGTAGGTTGCTTTTTCATTTTGTTAATACTTTCCTTTGCTGTGCAGATGCTTTTTAGTTTGATGTAAACCCACTTGTTTACCTTTGCTCTTGTTGCCTTTGCTTTTGGTGTTAAATCCAAAAAAAAATCATTAGCAAGACAAATGTCAAGGAGCTTACGACCTATGTTTTCTTCTAGAAGTTTGATGGTTTCAGGAATTAAGATTAAGTCTTTAATCCATTTGAGTTAATTTTTGTGCATGGTATCAATAGTCTTCCAGTTTTCTTTTTCTGTAAGTGACCATTCAGTTTCCCAACACTATTGAAGAAAAGGTCCTTACTCTATTGTATATTCTTAGCTACTTCTTTATAAATTAACTGACAAACGTGAGTGAATTTATTTCTGTGTTCTCTATTCTTTTCCATTTATCTATGTGTATGCTTTCAAGTCAATGCCATGCCATTCTGATGGTTATAGCTTTGTGGTATAGTTTGAAATCAGGACGCATGATGCCTCCAGCTTTGTTCTTCTTTCTCAAAACTGTTTTGGATATTTGAGGTCTTTTGGTTTTTTTTTTTTTTAATATATTTTATTGATTATGCTATTACAGTTGTCCCATTTCTCCCCCATCATTCCCCTCCACCCCACCCACCCTCTCCCACCCACATTCCCCCCTTTAGTTTATGTCCATGGGTCATAAGTTTTCTAGCTTCTGCATTTCCCAACTATTCTTGCCCTCCCCCGTCTATTTTTTTCCCATTATCTATGCTACTCATTCTCTGTACCTTTTCCCCCTCTCTCCTCCTCCCACGCCCCTGTTGCTAACCCTCCATATGATCTCCATTTCTGTGGTTCTGTTCCTGTTCTAGCTGTTTGCTTAGTTTGCTTTTGTTTTAGGTGTGGTTCTTGATAGCTATGAGTTTGTTGTCTTTTCATTGTCATAGTTTTATCTTCTTTTTCTTAGATAAGTCCCTTTAACATTTCATATAATAGGGGCTTGGTGATGATGAACTCCTTGAACTTGACCTTATCTGAGAAGCACTTTATCTTCCCTTCCATTCTAAATGACAGCTTTGCTGGATAGAGCAATTTTGGATGTAGGTCCCTGCTTTTCAAGATTTCAAATATTTCTTTCCAGCCCCTTCTTGCCTGTAAGGTCTCTTTTGAGAAATCAGCTGACAGTCTGATGGGAACTCCCTTGTAGGTGACTGTCCCCTTATCCCTTGCTGCTTCTAGAATTCTCTGCTTCATTTTAATCTTGGCTAATGTAATTACGATGTGCCTTGGTGTGTTCCTCCTGGGGTCCAACTTCTTTGGGACTCTCTGAGCTTCCTGGATGTCCTGGTAGTCTATTTCCTTTGCCAGATTGGGGAAGTTCTCCTTTATTATTTGTTGAAATAAGTTTTCCACTCATTGCTGTTCTTCTTCCCCTTCTGGGACCCCTATAATTCGGATGTTGGGATGTTTAAAGATGTCCTGGAGGTTCCTAAGCCTCTCCTCATTTTTTTGAATTCTTGTTTCTTCCTCATTTTCTGTTTGGTTGTTAGTTTCTTCCTTCTGGTCCACTCCATTGATTTGAGTCCCAGTTTTCCTTCCATCTCTATCAGTTCCCCATGCATCTTCCTTCATTTCATGGATTGTAGCCTGCATTTTTTCATCTAGTTTGTGAGCAAAATCAACCAATTCTGTGAGCATTTTGATGACCAGTGCTTTGAACTGTGCATCTGACAGGTTGGCTATCTCTTCACTGCTTAGAGGAATTGGCTCTGGGGATTTTATTTGTTTTCCGGTTTGAGCCATTTTTGGTGGGTTTTTTTTGTTGTTGTTGTTTTGGTTTTAGTCTGGTCGCGGCTATTACGTATGAGGGGGTGGAGCCTTAGGTGTTCCTCAGGGCGGGGCATCCTAGTCGCTGGGTTGTGACGCTATAGGTGGGGGCGGGGTCTGAGAAGGAGCAATAGCGCCTGCTCCGCTCTCTCCTGGACTCCGGCCCTTTCCGCTGCTTCCCCTTCACCTGGATTATCTGCGCACGCACGCGCGCGTGCTGTTACGTAGTGAAGAGTAGAGCCTCTGGCGCTCCCCAGTGCGGGGCAGCCCAGTCGCTGGGTTGTGACGCTGTATGTGGGGGTGGGGCCTGAGAGGGAGCAATGGCGCCTGCTCCGCTCTCTCCTGGATTCAGTCCCCTCCGCCACTTCCCCTCCACCTGGACTGTCTGCGCGTTCGAATGTGGGACCACCTGGTCAGTCAGCCAGCCACCTTGTGCGGCCTCACTGGGTCTGCACAGTTGCCCCCCAGTGCCTGGGGTCCGCCAGCTGCTGCCTGTAGTCCCGGGGACCGCCAGCCGCTGCCTGTGCACCTGGGAACTGCCAGCCGCTGCTGCTTGCGTTCCTGGGTCTGCACCTCCACTTTCTCCTGCCGCGACTCCGCCCCTCTTACCGGTCTGGATGAATGGTTGTTGGACTTCCATACAGTTCAGTTTTCTATAAGTTCCGGTTGTTTTCTTGTTTCTAAATATTTGTTGTCCTTAATTTTGGTTGTGAGAGGAGGCACAGTGTGTCCGCCTATGCCTCCATCTTGGCCGGAAGTCCGGTCTTTTGGTTTTTCATACAAAGTTTAGGATCATCTGTTCTGTTTTTGTAACAAAACAAAACAAAAACTGTTCTTGAGATTTTGATAAGGTTTGCAATGAATTAATAATTGGGGTAATATGAACAATTTAACAATATTAAATTTTCCAGTGCATGAGTATAGAATATCTTTCCATTTACTTGTGTCTTCATTATTTTTTTATTAATGGCTTATAGTTTTCAGTGTATGGATGTGTCTTTTACATCCTTGGTTCAATTTATTCCTAGGTATTTTATTTTTGATGCAATCTTAAATTGAATTCTTTTCTTATTTTTTCTTTCTGATTGTTATTAGTGTTTAGAAGTGCAACTGATTTTTGTATATTAATAATGTATTCTGTAAATTTACTGAACTTATTAATTTTAACCGCTTATTGGTGGAGTCTTTAGTTTTCAATATAATAATAATTCATCTGCAAAGAGTTATCTTTTTACTCTTCATTTATGATTAGGATGCTTTTTATTTCTTTAATATAAATCTTACATTATTCTGACAGGTGTTTTCTTTTCCACATCGTTTGGAAACCACTGCACTGTTTTATGTAACCTGAAGAACTTAAAGATTCCCTTATGTGCGTATTGGAATAAATACAGATCTGTGGATGAGACAAACATTGCCCTACATGTAGGGACTTCCTTGGCCCATTGCCAGATAAATATGGGAGAGCCACCTGCTTAGGTAAGATGTTTGTTTGGAAACTTAATTTTCATAGTTTCAGATTAACCCAAACCTTTGCTTAAGAGCTTTCAAAGAATGTGAGTCTGCCCTTAATTAACACCATGAAGGTCTTGTACTCTACATCTTTGTCAAAGACCATAACTTCCAAAGGCCCGATCTTCTACCAAAAAACAGGCTGCAAGAAGAAAAAAGTTTTAAGAGGATTGTAGAAAGCCAGCAAACTTTCATTTATTTATCTTCTTCCAATGTTACTTTTTATTTTAATTACAGTGAGCATGAACATAACATAAAATTAACCACTTTAAGTTTTTAATGCAGTGGCATCAAGCGCATTCATAACACTGTGCAGTGACCATATTTGTCTCATTTCCCCAAACCATTTCATCACTCCCCCCAAATCCCATACTCATTAAGCAGTTTTTTACCTTTCCTCCCATCCCTACCTACCACTAACTGGCAACACTACTCTGCTTCCTGTCTCTATGGATTTATTTATTTTGTACATTTTGCATAAATGGAATCATGCAATAGATGATCTTTTGTGTCTGCTTCTTTCACTTGCCATAATGTTATCAAGGATTATTCATATTGTAGCATGTGCTAGAACTTCATTAAGTTATTACTGAATGATATTCCATTGTATGGATACACCACATTTTGTTTATCCATTCATCTGTTGATGGACATTTGAGTTGTTTCTACCTTTTGCTTGTTGTGAATAGTGCTGTTATTAGCATTTATGGGTAAGTTTTTATTTGAATGCCCATTTTCAATTATTTGGGGCATATACCATGTACCATCAAGTGGAAATATATATTATATATAATAAATATATAATTATATTTATCTAGTAAATATATAATACACATTTTATACACAATACATATTTTATTATATATAAGACCCTTTCTCCTGACTCTTGGTAACCAGAGAAATATTGTAGGTCAGGTGTCCTCAACCTCCAGGCCATGGAGGAACAAGGCCGAAGAGCAGGAAGTAAGCATGAATTTCATGCACTTGAATCATCCCGAAACTATCCCCCTGATTCCCCCTGGTCCATGGGAAAATTATTTTCCATGAAACCGGTTCCTAGAACCAAAAATATTGGGGACTGCTGCTATAGGTAATAAATAATATTTCAACTGTAAGCAATTTTTGTCTTTCCTGTCAATTTGTCTCCTTTGTGCTTCTTTTTCTGTTTTAGAAGCAACCAGTTGCCCACTATCACTGTCTTATCTCCACACTCATCACCTCAGACCTTCAACTCTATTCAGGTATTCACACTCCCTATATTGAATCTCTTCCCTCAAACATCCTGTGCTTTCCATCCTTCCTCTCTCTAAAATCAATAAAATTGTTTTTTTAAAGATTTTATTTATTTATTTTTAGAGAGGGGAAGGGAGAGAGAAAGAGAGGGAAGGAAACGTCAATGTATGGTTGTCTTTCAAGCATCCCCCGCTGGGGACCTGGCCAGCGACCCAAGCATGTGCCCTGACTGGGAATCAAACTGGCAATCTTTGATTTGCAGGCTGGCCCTCAGTCCTAAAAGCCACACCAGTCAGGCTTGTGGAGGGGAGGCTCCACCCACAGAGCCCCATCCTTCCATCACGGATGAAAATAAAACTACCAAGACATGATCTGCTTGGGGAGGAGAGGTGGTCAATCTCTCAAAGGAGAAGGACCAAGAGCCCTTTCCTCAATGGGCTTTTATTGGGTTCACAACACACAGGAACACAGGTAAAGCTCATCAATCAATGTCAGGCAGCAAGGATCGAACAATGGATAACATTTCAAAGAAATCTGAGGGCTTAATCTGAGTCAGTGTCTGTCAGGAAAGGGGGTTGCAAAAACTTTGGGAGACATACTCATTTCCTCCTCGGACTCTTATAATTTAAATGAGAGCACTCTTAGCAAAGCAGGTTTCACAGGACTTTAGAAATTCTTTCTTATGCCCGATCATCAGGGGAACCGCTCTGGCCAGCACAGGGCTGCACCGCTTGCCGTCATAGTTTCAGGCATAAGTGGATTAGAGCCAGGAAGCAAGGGATAAGGGAGATATCTCCCAGACAGAAATGGGGTCTCGGGCTATGTCAGAATAGCCGGGGGGCGAGGGTCCATCACCCCCTCTTTGCTGCAGCCCCCCGAGTCCTTCATGAGGGCCTTCCAAGTGGTTGTGTCTGGCTTGGGTTGCCCCTCCCTTGAAGGGTCTTACCCGTCATTGACTAACCCACCAAGCATTGGGGCCAGAGATGGATGAAGCAAAAGTGGAGTTCCTGCCAGGGAGATAAGCTTTGTCTCCTTAGTGGCTCAGATCCTCTTGACAGAACAGACCCAGATGAAACAGGTCTCCTGGGCTCTTATGCAGCCTAGCAATGGGGTGGGGGTTACAGCTCCTGAAACCAGGCTGAACGGTTCCCAACAAGGGCTAAAACTGTTTTTTGAAATCAAGATTAAGTGGGAAATATTAGACACCATGGCAGGGACAGTGACAAGGATATTATAAGGAAAGATTAGCTGTATCCGTCCCAACACATCTCAAAGAAAGTCAATACACAGGCTTCCTTCTTCTCCTTCTTCATGAAAAGTTAGACCTACTTGGGATATTTGTATGGAATAAAGCAAAGAATCTACAATTTGTACAACTTTTTCACAGCATCTGTGGAATTTGAGGGTGTCCCAGAAATCCATTTAGGAACTTTAGAATTTAGGAATTTTATTTCAAAGCAATACAGTTGAAACTACATAAAGTTTATAGTTAATACTTCTCAAATCCGTTGTTAGTGCAAAGGGCTTTAAAACTACACAACATCTTAATTAGCATTATCATTGCTGGGAAATCAGCACAACTTGTATTTTATTATTCATAAGGATAATCAAAATCAAGAAGGCTACAGATGACTACTCATGAAGATTACTATTGCCATGCACAAATGCGTAGCTGCGTCACAAAGTGGAACTTGAGTTTCTAATCTATACTTTCCCCACTTCTTCCTTCCACTATCTGTACTGGTGCAGAACCTGCTAGCCCACATCCTTCCTTTGTGTAAAGGAGATCGCCACTCCATCCTCTTTTGGGTGTGCAGAAATCTCCTTCAGCTACTCTGAGCCTTGGTACTAGCGCCCGTGCTTACCAGAGCAGAATAGGGAAACTCCTTCTGCCAGCTGACATTTTCATAAGCTAAAGCGGGAGGGTTATACTGCGATGCCAAGAGTACAACACAATTACTTTGTGTCTAGTGGCCCCACCAAATCACTGAAATTGATTATACTGGATTATCAGTGGATTCAAGATTATAGTCTTAGAAACCTTAAGGTGATCATTAAAATCAGATTCAAGTTCCTCGGGTTTTAAAAATTCTTTTCCTATCAACCGAGCTCAGAATAACCTCTCCTTTTTCTGAACTTAATGCACTTTTACTATGCATCAGACCTTGGCAAGTATGCCTTTGTGTTCTTTGTGTTTTATTTCTCCCAATTATCAGAGAGTACTTTGTCTTCTAGCTTCAATTTCCCTCACTTCAGTCAACGTACCTGATGTACTGTTATTAAATACAAACTCAATAACAATGTACTGATTGGTTGATTGTACATGTGTATATATGTGTGACAGTAAATATTCGATATGTCAGTAAATATTAGGATGTGTTACTACATGACACTACATTTCCAGCAATCTTAAAAAACCTGATGTATAATCTAATTCTGAATGTAAAGTTCTAATTAATCACAAATTGTATAATATGCCAATAGTTTATATATTATGTTTTTGGGCTTTCCATGTATTTCAAATGTATAACACAGAAATGGCATTTTAAAAAATTATTTTCTTGTTCAATTACAGTTGTCTGTGGAGAAATGGCATTTTTAAAAACTATTTTATTAATTTATTTTTACAGAGGGGAAGGGAGGGAGAAAGAGAGGGAGAGAAACATAGGTGTATGGTTGCCTCTCGTGTGCTCCCCTACTGGGAACCTGGCCAGCAACCCAGGCATGTGCCCTGACTGGGAATCAAACCCGCAGCCCTTTGGTTCGCAGGCCAGCACTACATCCACTGAACCACACCAGCCAGGGCAAAAAATGGCATTTTTATGCAACTCAAAAGCCATACCTTTGTACAGTCTGTGAATGACAAACCATATATTTTTGTATCAATGCTGTGTTCCAGTAGGTGCCTTCTATTCCAGTACAATTTAAAGTTGCCTTCCAGGGTAAGGAGTCTGGCCCTTTAAAATGAGAATTAGGTATGAGTATACGACTTGAATTCTGTGTATATAAGCAAAGGATACTATATGTCAAAGTTCAAGCCTTCAAAGGTTTGAATTGATTAGGAATGAACCACAGGCAAGAAATGTTCTCCAGGTAGAAGAGGGACATCCTTCTCCATGGATGGGCAGCAGACATGATCTTCATAACCACAGAATCACCTTGTTTTGAAAATAAGGCGTACTTAGAGACAAGCTTTTCTGATTCCTTCATTGTACAGAGAACTGCACCATGTAGCCCTAAGCACCTGCTACCCACCTTTGCCCATCCCCAGCCCAGCAAGAGGGTACTAAGCAATGTGTATCAGACTGGGGTCCTTCAGCTTCCCTGAAGCCCCACAGCTTCTCTTGCACTCTCCTTTTACCGTACCCCACTTCACCATCCCTAAGAGGATACCTCGGGAGTCCAATTGGCATTCATGCCTATTTTCAATTTGTGTGGCGTGTCTGCCATAGCAGTTGATTTGAAAACATGCATGTCTGACTCTAAGTTGTCATTTGACCATAAAACCAAGCCCTGACTATGGTCCTCTCTAGTCCTAGACTTACACTGTCACATGTGGCAGCCACCAGCCACAAGTGGCTATTGAGCCCTTGAAATGTGGCTGGTCTAAACTGACAAGTGGTCAAGTGTAAAATACTTTAAGACTTGGTCTGAAAAGCAAATATCTCAGTAGTTTTTATATTGATTCCAACTTTATTGTTCTTCAAGCACAGTTGTCTCCATTTTCACTACACCATGCCCCCACCTGCCCTACCCACCCCCACCTCCCACCCTCCAACCTACCCCCTTTGGCTTTGTCCATGTGTCCTTTATTCATATTCTTTGATGGCCCTTCCCTTATTTAATAATATTTTAATGTATTAGGTAATCACATATTATTCAAATTAATTTTACCTTTCTTTTTTTTACTTTTTAAAGGTGACTAGTACAAAATTTTATGACTCATTAGTGACCTATGCTATCTTTTTATTGAAAAACATTGTTCTAGGTTATGCTTTTTGCTAGTTTAGACAGCCAGGCCCTATCCCAGACTTACTGAAACTTGCTTTGAGGGATGAGGCCCTGAAATCTGCATTTTAACTGGCTCCTGCAATGATTCTTCTGCCTGACAAAGTCCAGGGTCAGTTGTTTAAGAACAAGCCTCAGATACTATTTCACTTCCTCTCCACTTGTCACAAAGGAAGCAGAATGACGAGTCCAGAAATGGAACATTAAAAGGCAAAATAGCCTTTATCTCTTTAAGCCTACTCATCTAGTGATGGGATACATGAAAAGACCTATGAGGAGTTTGATGCTAAGTTGTATCAATAATGTCCCCAAACAACAGAACTAAATTGGTTTGTGTTGAAATACTTCCCACTCTAAGCATGGAAGCGACGCGTGTAGGCAGGTGACAGGCAGGAGGGGTGAGTGGCTATGTAAGCAGCCTTCTGAGTCAGGCGGACCTGGATTGCAGTTTCTGCGCCTCCACTCACAAGCTGTTTATCCTGGGAATGACACCTTTACTTTTAAGGGTCCATGTTCTCATTAGCAAAGCAGAGTAAATATTGCCTACCTTGTAGCCTGAAAAACATTGTGAGATTTAAATTAAATAATGTAAACAAGATGCCAGACACATACATAGTAAACATTCAATAAATGGTAACAGGTTTTGTTATCACTGCTGTAGCTTTCAGGATGAATTTCTTCATTTAGTCTTTAAAATAAAAGTATGTTTACATATGATTAAAATAAATAACATTATTTAACTAATGATATTCATGACGAAGATTCAGATAATACATAGATATTCACATTTTTTAAATATTGCTCTAAATTGTGCATTGTTTTGTTTAAAGTTAGCAATTAGAAATGGGATATTTTCTGTGCTTTACTGTTTGAATAAAATTCCTTCATTGAAAGGAATAATAGATTCCTGTATCACATTCCATTTTATTTATCTACAACTATGTGAAGTCTCACAATTCAAGCCATGGAGACATTTCCAGCTCTTGCTTCATCTGGAGTTGATTACCAGAATTTTAGGCAAGTCCTTGGGAAAAATAGCATCTGAACATTTAACCTTGAAAATTAAAACAACAACAAATATTATAGTATATTTAAAGGAACACAAATCTGCTTGTGCGTGAAAAATCGTACTCGAAATCCAAATTGAATCTCAAGTCCTCTGGATCTCAATTGAAGTATAATAGCCTCTTTAGTCTAAATCAGCATGATGATGGAAGTATCCGATTATCAAAGTCGCAAGAGTCATGAGACTGTTAAAAATAGACGTAAGGCTAAGAAAAAGCAGAAGCTCACTGACGGTAATGAATGAAGAATGAGATCTAGAAAAAAAAGAAACACAAAACAGGACATGGAAGGGTGACCAGGGTGGTGACATTGTGGTGGGAAGGTGGCGATGAGTAGAGCTGGGCTGACAGCTTTGAGCCCAAAATGTTGAATTTATTTTTGTCTTTTGAAAATAATGTGAATTTTTAATCATATGATAAAAAATTGTTTGATTGATGGCATGGGCCTTATGTACCTTTCTTTTCCCTATCTTTAAGCTCATTGTCTGTTAACCATATTACCCACAGCAAAGCCCCCTTTCACTCATCCACTCACTCATTTATTAAATAAATATTTGTTTTGTTTATCTCTACTATTTTTCAGGCGATCTCATTGATGCTAGGGACTTTATTAATTCAAATTAATAAAACATGAAGGAGGTAGTCATTTAAATACATAGAGCAGTGGTAGACACAAGAGCTCATTGAAACACAGTGGAGGAAGTCTCCAACTCTCTGAAAGGAGTTCACGAGAAAGACAAAATGGGAGAACTTACTGTAGACATGTGATATAGCAAGGAGACAGGAAAGGTCAAGTACATTCAGAGAATGACAAATGGCTGTATGATATCCAGGATGCACAAGAGTGAATGGAAACAGGAAAGTTGGGGAAGGTAGACACAGATTTCTTCATAAGAGGCCTTGCATATCATGCTAAGGAAAAGAGCTTTATTCTATACCACTGAAAGAGTAGAAACCAAAGATAAATATCATGGAACTTGCATTCTACAAGAATCACATTGGTCACAGTGATTATGAATTAGAGAGATATAAAAGCTGGAGAAAGAAAGAGAGGCTAGATTTTGTCAGAACAATTCTGGAAAGAGTAGCTAGTCCCCTAAACTGTACTGTCAGGAGGACTCAGGAAGAGGAGAAATTTCTGAGAGATATTTAGGAGGTGGTTTCGGCACAGAGTCAATTACAACCATCGCCATCTATATCCCCCCTAAAATACACAACAATGGAGGGATAGTTAAAAGAACTGGTCCTTCCATATACAGAATACTATGCAATAGTCAAAACAGGGAGGCTGAGGTGCAGGCTTTGAAGAAAAAAAGATAATAAAACTAAGTCAAAACAGAAGATCTAGTTTTGTTTTATAAAATGCAGGGTGATGATGGGAAGGGCCTGCAGGAAGCCTCCGTGTTAACCGCATACCCTCACCTTGCGGGTGCAGTCATTGCTTGCCTCGCATCATTGACTTTGGTCAATGATACACCTCATGCACAATGGTGGCCCCATAAGATTACAATGGAGCTGAAATGTTCCTATTGCTAGTGACATGGTAGCCTGGGTAAGGTCACATAGCACAATGCATTACTCATGTGTTTGTGGTGATGCTGGTGTAAACAAACCTACTGCTCTGCCTGTTGTATAAAAGTATAACATGTACAGTTATGTATCATACCTAACACTGGTTAATGATAATAATGACTATTACTGGTTTATGGATTTACTACACTATCATTTTATCATTATTTCAGACTTTACGCTTGCTGCTTATACAAAAGTTTGCTGTAAAACTGTATGCTGTGTTACACTGGCAGCAGCCTCCTACACCTTGTGGTTACTGCATCTCTTGATTCTATCATTTACTCTCAGTGTGATTTGATGTTGTGTTGTCTTGTACAGTAGTATGCTCTCCAGGTTTGTAGTCCGGGAGCAGTAGGCTACATCGTGTGGCCTAGGTGTGTAGTAGGCTGTGTCATCTAGGTTTGTATGAGTCAAGTCTTATGAAGTTCACACAATGACAAAATTGCCTAACATCACACATTTCTCAAAACATTTTCCTGTTATTAAGCAGCGCATGACTGTAAAGGGTGGATGGCTGATTCCAAGGTGGGGGAGAAGAAGGACTCTTTATGAGCTGTGTATTGATTAAATGTTTATGAGGTAGCATATTTTAAGAGATAATAAAATATGTGTTGAATATTTTAAGAGATAATAAAAAGAAAATTGCTGTAAGTTCAAGTTATTTCTAAGAACAAAATGACTTACTTCCATCACAAAAAAACCAACTTAGTTATTTCAAAATAAGGCATATAAATTTATTAAATCTTGAGGATATTTAACTGTTCCTTAAAATCAGAGAAATAAATTTTTAATATATTTTTTAATCAGTATTTTTTAATTGTTGATATTGTACAGTTTTCTGTCTTTTACCCCGCCCCAGCCCACCACCCCAGCCCTCCCCACCTTCCTCCCATTTCCACCCCCCCCATAGTTTTTGTCCATGAGTCCTTTATACTTGTTGCTCTAAACCGTTCCCCTTTTCCCCTGAAATTCCCTCCCCTCCCACTCTGGACACTGTCAGACTGTTCTCAAATTCAGTGTCTTTGTTTATATTATGCTTGTTTGTTTGTTTTGTTGATTAGCTTCCTGTTAAAGGTGAGATCATATGGTATTTGTCTTTCACTGCCTGGCTTATTTCGCTTAGCATGATACTCTCCAATTCCTTCCATGCTGTTGCAAAGGGTAGGAGCTCCTTCTTTCTTTCTGCTGCATAGAATTCCATTGTGTAAATGTAAAATTTTTAATATATTAATTCTGGAAATTTAGACAGGTTTCAAAGGATTTAAAAATATTGATTTGTTATCAATCAGATTTCAACTATACTTTTAATATGTAATCTTTATTAACAAACAGAAATTGGGCTGCTTTGTATTTGAGATTATTTTGCACATGAACTATTGCCATAATAAATTAGCAGCAGCAGCACAGGAAATTGTGGATGGATGAAAGGCTTGGAATAACTCTTTCCAAATGCAGCAAAAGCCCCACATTTCCCATTTAATGGAATGCTGCTCCTTCTAAAATCTTTTGGAACAAGGTGCCATTAGATTTCCTGTTTCTCTTCCTCAAGGAAGAGAACTTGGGAGGATGGCGGTGCGTACATGCTATCTGTGCCTTCCTCCTGACACTGCAGTACATCTCAGAAGCTAAAATATACCCCGGGTTATGACTACAGGACTCTGGGTGTCTATGCAAGTGACAGTGGCACAGATAGGTCAGTTTACTTCCACTCTGTTCTCTCTCTTGTCAGGTCTGCATGTGGTTGGCCACAGTTAGACCAGTAGACATGAGCTTAAATTTTCAGAACTTGTTATCATTGAGTTCAAACATAGATGATCTGTTTCTATAATGAATGAAATAATGGCCAAGGCTAGGAGTCTTTTCCAAAAAAGATATAAGTACATGGTTAGACAAGACAGGTGAGAAAAATTCAGGAGTCAAAGATAACTTACAGAAGCCAGGCTTGGCTAACTGGGTGGGTGATGGAGCCTGCCAATTGCTGAGGGTCAGCCAGGGCAGGAGCAGGGCTGGAAGGGAATTGAGTTTAGGTGTTTGCAGAACCTAAAGAGCAGAATCCCCAGTTGGATTCAGAGCTGGAGGGTGAGAAAAATCTGGGAAGAATATGTAATTTGATTCATCATTAAATAATAGTTGAAGAAAATAATGTGAATTAAAGTCATTAAAATTTCTATCGAAAAGGAGGAAGGAAGAAAAATATGTATCCACTTTTTTCTTCTTCAGTCCTCAGAAGTAGAACCTCCATTCTAGGCAGATGCTGTTAAATGACAATCAAGAATAAACTTTTTTTCTTATCTAACTTTTTAACATGAAGACTTTGAAAGAATCCTCTAAAAACAATGGATTGTGTAATTTTTATAACTTTTGGATGATAAATTTTTAGGAAGTGAATATTTTCGAGAAATCATGCTTGGCAAAGCATAGTTATTGTAGAAAATATGAATAAGTAAATGAAATCTTTAATTTTAGAATACTTATTCTAGCAGACTAGTAACAATAGCATACTACCAGGGGCAAAGATATTCATAAGTATCTTTTAGTGCTAATGACCTGCTATAATCTCAGAAAATTAAACCCAATCAGGCCGACCACATAGAGATAAGGTATAGTTTGAGCTGCAAGAAGCCCACGATCCGGATGTCTTTAAATATCTTCATGCAAAACAACCAAAGAAACATCTCCTCCAATGCAGTCACTATTTTTCAGAGGAAGCTGGGATGGAGTAAAAGACAGAGAACTATACAAGAACAACAATTTATATATATATATATATATATATATATATAGTATGTTCGAAAAAATGTATTAAAATATAAAAGTTTAAAAATTCTTATAATCTCCTAAAACAGGATTTCTAGAGATTATGAGAAATAAGAGTGTTGTTAGGTATTTGTGCGATACTTTATGATATATCTTCTGGAAAAGACGAACAGGAGTGAAGGCTAAGATAGTACTATTGCAGACTTCCCTACCACAAAGGAATCAAGATCCATCTCTGATCCCGTCCTCAGGGGAAGATGACATTGTGGCAAAGAGCAAGTAGAACAGTTTCCAAAGGCTTTCTTTTATTCTCACCTGACGTATCACGGACATACGAGGACATACTGAATCAGTGGCTGGCTTTTAGGAAAGATCTGATGTCTTGGTCTAATAAAAGTCCAAAAAGGAGCTAATATTAGAGTGTAAAAAAATCACACTATAAATATCCTTTGAGACTTTTCTTTTTTTGGCAGCTTGCAGTTACTACAAAATACTTGGTATGGCACAACACATTTTTGCAAATAACAGTAAACAGACATATTTTATTAGCTAATAACAGACTCTAATATGTTTAAGCAGCCAAATACTGTCTTCCATTTTCTTCATATCAAAAGTAAAAAAACAAACTTTTCTATGAGGTATGTGATTTTTCATAGATAAAAAATTATAATAATCTTTGCAATGGTTGAAAACTAGGTCCTTGGAAAGCCCCAGATACAAAAACAAAATACAAACAGGAGAGTAATATAATGAGAGACTCCATGTACGTGTGTAAGTGTGCGTGTGCATGTGTGTCCAAGCGTATCTGCGTATTCTTGCTTTTGCTCTGGGCATGCAGTGAGAAGGACAGAGTTAAAGGAAGAAAAAAAGTGTAGGGGACAGCGGAGGCATGGATCACTCTCTCCGATGGGCCTGTTGGAGAAGGCAGCATGGGTCCTTGGATCTGGAGACAGACGGCTGTACTTGCATTTAGTAGGTATCTCAGTGCTCAAAGCAACACAGTGAATGATGGCAGGAGCCTGGCCTTGGTGATAAAAATCTGTCTTCTAGTCCCATGTCGTCTGAGTTTCAGTAACCTGATCTGTAAGTCACGGGCACAAACAATACCTCATATGATTGATTTTAGTCATGTAAATGTTTAAAAAAGTTCAATCAAGAGTTATTATCTTCTCTTCTTGGACAGGAATTATAACTGAGTTTTGGGGGTCGGGGTCATACTCACACTCACACAGGGCTTGTACAACACTGGGTTGCGCAGGGGTGCAAATGCTTGGACCTTAAAATAAGTACAAGGATGAGGGATTTTACATGCAGTGTGCATTTAACTCCTCACCCTTGAAAAACAAGGGGGGAGAGAAAAAAAGACAAAGAGAACAGAGTGTATCATTTCTGATAAATCATAATGCTTCAACCAGCGTACATCCCATCATCTGCCACAAAAAGGCCCAGTCACTGGACCATGCAACACTGCGGTGTGGCTCCTACACAGAATACATCAGATGGCCGTATTTCACACCACATAGTCCCCAAGTAAAATACTGAACTGCAGTCGCAAGGGACACACAACTCTATTTGACTGTAAAAGTCATTTAACCTAGGTTGGGGCCATGGGAGGACTAGACGGAACCTGTTACTTCCTAAAAATTGGTAAGTCATGGTCGAAACTTGGACCAGGGTCAGGACTTTATTTTAAGATGTGACTTTTCTTCTTGGTTTTTTCTTCAAAAATTTTTTACTTTTTAAAAAAGTAGCCATCATTTGTGATGGTCACAGTGACAGGAAATCTTCCCCAAATAGATTTTGAATTAAAAAAAAATCAACACCAGAAAAAATAAACAACCACCCCCCCCAAAAAAAAAAACCAGGGTGGGCTCCAGGACAGCATGGCCTAGGGCTCAACTTTGTTACCAGGTCCCAGTTCCCCTCCACGCTGATGACTTCATTTTCAGCAAGCTCTCCCTCAAAGTTCACACAGCACCTTTATATTTTATTTTCTTCCATTCAAATCCAATGAAAAGAGCAAGAGTAACATTCACAGAACTAGCTAAAACCTCCTTGCTTCTTCCCCCTTGGACCTAAGTGAGGCACTTGCTCACCTCTGACCCAATCACTAATTGCCTTTAGGCAACTTGATGGTAGGGACCCCAGACCCAAGGTCCAGAGAAGTTAGGGGAAGCCTCCAGTTAATGGAGTGCAGACAAACACGATGCTCTGCAAATCTGGAAGACTCGAAACATCAGTAAAACCGTAGCCTTTTCCTTTATTCTTCTCACGAACTTTGAGACTCATTCTGTTATCACCGAGGCACAATATTTTTTATATTATCATACTGGAATTTTTACATATGGCTCAGAGCTAAAAAGGACATTATTATAAAGAGCCTTGCAAAATGAATGTAAACATTTCATTTATTTGCCTACAAACATAGATCTCAGGCTTGTTTTTTGTTTGGCTTAACATCTGGACCCTCAAAAAATCTTCCCATTAAATCAACAGCAAAAGTCAACAAAATTATTAAATCTTCATCTGTTTATTGAAACAAATTTCAAAATCTGATCTCACATTTCAAACTAAGTCTCTAGTGGTGTATAGTGGGTACTTGTTGTAAACATTGATTAAAGACACACTCTGGAGGGAAGGAAGGAATAAATTGGCTAAGGTACACACATTTGACAGTCAGAATGTAGAAAACATTTCCAAAGCAAGTATTTACAATGCTTATTTCTTTAAATATTTACACAATTGGTAATTGGTGGGTTATTTTATGCACTACCTTATGCCAAATACTATTTCTGGGGTAGACAATTGCTGCTTTTAATTAAAGATTACTATATTTTACCTGTCTAGTTGAGTAATTATTTTCTAAATGAATTATATAATATGACCCATTTTAACTAATAGATTAAAAAATAGGATCGATATTTCAGTTTGTACAGATTTCTAACCTTAGCTTTTTTCGCACTCTTCAAACTCTTCCAAGTCAGAGTCTCCATTAGGGATTCACAAATCTGCATTTCTGTATAATTTCAACTTTATTCTATTTCTATTTAAACTCTAGCCTCCTCCACCTGTGTACATCTTATTTGAACCTCAAACTCAAAGTACACGTACAAGCTTACTCTTCATATTTTATGCAAGGCAAGCTCTTTCTTTCTCCTGATGTGATTTTATTGGAACTTCATTTTTCCAGACAACTGGGCTCCATTTATCCCGAACTTTCCATTCACTTCCTGACAATCAAACAGGTGGCCAAGTCCAAAGAAAATGCTCTGACATACCTTTCAAATATTTTATCTGACAATCTTGAGAGAGATAAAATGTGGGATGCAACATGTTATTTTTATGATATGAGATTTACAAATGTTTGACCATAGTACATAGGTTGGGAATATGTAATTATTTTTGCTATATGAGATGTTTCACTCTAAATGATAGTTTTACAGGAATATAACTCCAAATTTAGTAATGTGACTACCTGAATCTATTAAACAGGCTAGAAAAGTGAAACAATCTAGGCCATACATATCCTTATCAGAAATGTTTATGTGACTTTATTTTAAAATCATACTTGTGTCTACTGGACACATTTTATAATAGAAATATCTGTTGATTTTATATCCCTATGAGGTTCCAACTGACAGGATCTTATTAAATATCATTCTTATTACAAAGAAGATAAGTATTTGTTACAATGCCTTCCTTGAAATTCAGTGTTAAAATTTGTGAGAAATTACCACAAAAATGCCTTTGAGGTTTGATTATTTTTAAACAATTATTTTAAAATATCAAGAATTCTATTTAAACATTAATATTTTACTAATATTCTGAGGGCAAATTTCTTTGGTCTCAAGTAATATACTATAATCGTAATTCCCTTGTAATTTAACTTGATTAGATTCTAAGTTATATCATGATGGCAACATTGGTATGTTTTTCTTGTGATCTGAGAAAGCTATGAGGCGCATAGAATCAAATCGGTGGGAGACAGAAGGTCCTCTGGCTGGATGGACTGAAGCTCCTGTCAGCTCTGGTGTCTCCCATTTGTTTCAGTTACTAAGACCTCATTCAGCATCCAACACCCACCAGGAAATGGGCTCACTATGGCAAAAGTCAGGTAAGTGAGGAGGCTGCATTTCCTTTCACACAGCTCCAACTTGTCACTTCCCTTTCTAAATCACTCGCTATTCCTCCATACTGTGAGGCAGGAGAGGAAGCAGGGCCGTGGGGATGAAGCTGGAAACCGAAGAAGGATCACAAGGGCTTGGAGCTACTTAGAGGAAATTATAAAATGTAATTATACAAAGATGATCATTTTTTGACTTCTGTCTCTAATAAGTGGTTTATTTTTATTTTATATACTCTTTTTATTTATATTTATTTATATATAAAGTTTCTAAAAGCTCCTTAAAGTTGTGAATAGGTTTTTAAGAGCAGCATTTCTGAAATGCTCCACATATTCTCCCTTACCCCCACTTAGTTATAAATCAAAGTCAGAGACATATTTCATACAATGATGAATATATAGTATACTTAGAATATTTTCAACATTAGTTTCATATTATACTTCTATAAGGTTTGTGAGTAGTGCAGTGGCTAGAGAGACAGCCAACCTGGGTCAAGTACATGGTCCCTTGACCATCACTGCTTCAGCACGGTGGATGACAGGTGATTTCAACATGCTGCCATGACATCGTCCACAGTGCTTAGCAGTGAGCCCCTGAAGGGTTAAATTTTCATCTGTCCCCCAGTCTTACCACCCCCTGTGACTACTTGGCCCATAGAAGGCATTCAGGACTAAAAAAGTAGCATAACCAGGATGCCATGTTGATAATCACTGGGCATCACCACTTATATAGAAACCCATTAATAAATTTCTTTCATAACTAGTATTTTTGACATTATGTTCAAAGCTAGTTATTTAATTTAAATAACTGCTGGAAAAGAATGCAAATTTAAGTAAACTGTGTTAAAAAATGGAAACTCATCTAATATTTAATATTATTATAAATTTAAAAACCTTTACATAAAATAAAGTTATTCTCAATGAAAAAAATTCAAAGTGCTTTTATCTTGCTTCTTTTATTACACAGTAAACCATCTTTGGTGTTAAATTAATGGTTAGGTATATAAAAACATATATATTATATATTTATAAATATATCACTTATATATTTATATATGTCATGTACTTTATATAATATACTTAATACTCATTAATAATGTGTTGTTAAGCTATTGAAATGTATATATTTTACATTTTAATCATATACATTTGCATTATATATCATAATATAATATATATTTAAGTTTAAGATATACAATTTAAACATAGAGAGCTTAATAATACATATAATAATACTAATACTATTTAATATTGAATAATAGTTTAATATATAACACTTAAAATATATAATTAAGGATATTTAAACATGTACAGAACAAAATTGCTAGCACCAGGTGTTAACTGGCACTAGGAATTTATACTCCAACTATACTTTATATGTCACTACAAGAAATAACTTGACATCAAATGAAAGTTTCCCATACACTGATATATCAGTTACCCCAAAGTTTCAAAATTTCAAAAAAGAATAATCTTGGCCTTTATTTCTTTCCTCAAGTGACACACCTACCTGGGTGGAGAAAGGGAGATTCCTCCCTGCTTGATTATTGGTGGTTTTTCATTCTGCAGAGCACACAGTACACAAGTGGGGAAGAAGATTTTTTTTTCCATCCATGGAATTTGCCAGTGCAGGATGGGAGTGGAATCACAGTGTCATCTCTTCCCATCAAAGATTCATACATTGATTCATTTGCCAGATAGCTATGGAGGGAAAAAATCAATTCAAATGGCACTTAGAGTGAAAGAGTAAAAATAATTGATTATATAATTTCTGTTGGTACATACTTTGGATTTTCAATTTTTGTCATGAAAGTATGTGTCTTAATTCGGTCACCATTTGCATATGTCATTCAAAGCATGTCTTAAAGATTACATCTCTATATATTTAATTCATCATGCCTTACAATTAAAATCACTAGGAATAAAATGAAATTAGTTTTGGCCTTTCTTGAGTTCATGTTTCTTTATTACCAATGGCACAGTTTTGAAGTTTCATGGTCTTAATGCTCACATTTTGACAAATGCAGGAGCTGGTAAAGAGAATGGAAGGAAATCAGAAATTCTGTTATTTCTATCCATTTTTAGTAGCAAGACCCTTCCAAAATATACCTTAAAAGGGGCAAAGTACGCATAATAAATAAATGCTAGCTTTCCATGTCTACATGAATCCAAAAATAATTAGTGAAATTGATGTATTCAAGCATAACAGTTGTGAATATCTAAAAGTATAAAGGTATGAATTATTTTGGTTATATGTTTTTGCATATCCCTCAGAGAAGAGACTGATCAAACTCCCTATTTGTAGTTATAAAAACAAAAACAAAACCTACTCAATTAAAATTTTACTCTTAGCCTGCTTGTGATAGTTTTATGTAAAAGAGCCCTGCTCGCACATTTTGAAAAGTGGGGGGGAATGCAAAATCACCAAGTAAGCCTTCCCGCCTTCAAAATTTGTCCCCATAATGACAAAGAGCTGTGTTTATAAAATCCATCTGTACACTATTGTTGATGATTCACCTGGGGACAGAGAACAGGACTGGGTCACAAGTATTAATGGTACAGGGGCCTTTAAAGCACATTACTTGTGTGGCCATATTTTATTTTAGAATTGGATTCCTTATATTAGGCCCATGAAATTACTCTCTTTGCCAATAAAAATATGTTTTCCCTCCATTGGCAGTAGCTATGTGAGTACTAGTCATGTTCTAGGTGATTTCTAAACACAAAAAGCCATTTACTGAATTAAATACAGTTTGAATTTTACATGATGTCAAATAACACTCTTGACTTAAACTGTTATCTGTTCCACCTGTTCAGAGGCACTTAGAAGCAGTCCAAATGTGTCTATTAAGAATACTCTCTACCAGAATACATTACATTAGAAAGTTTGAAGCAGGTGTTACTGGGTTTATTAATAATTCAACAGCCTTGCATACCCATAATACTTTGTGTCAAAGACAGTGGAGCCAGTCTAAAGGGGCTGATCCATACTTTAAAGGCAATTACTCTCTGCTCATGAACACCAATTGTATAGCACTAGCCAGAATAAAAAAAAAAAAAAAGATGTACCAAATGAACACAAAATAACAGAAGTCTACAAAAGTGTTATCACTCAGAAGGGCTGAGGGAAAATCCAAAAGCATGTAAATGGTGAGTGGAAATGGAGGGAGGTTTAGGGCTGACAGGAGAGTATGGGCAGATGCACAGAGGTGTTGCATCACATGTTGTGATGGCCAGAGGGTCCTGGCGTGGCGCGTCTTGTGGGTGAAGAGCCTGGGGAGGTAGGAGTCAAGCTTTGAGCAACGAAGTATATGTTTAGTAGTAAAGACTTCTCTGCAAACAGTGGGGGGAGACTTAGTAAGTTAAAGGTCAGGAAAATTGCCTGGTCTATCTTTTATATAAGCACGTGATTCAAGCAGCAATATAACTAATGGGATGCCTGTGAGAAGTTAAATAGCTTTAGGAAATCTCTCCATAGTCCCAGTGAAAGATACAAAGAAACAAAATCAATATTAATTCTTAAAAGCATGTGAACGCAACAATGCGTGTATGTCATTCGTTCACTGGGCACCCATTGTGCAATAGTAAGTTCGTGCCAGGAACAGTGCTTGGTGCTTTAACCCATGAGGGTCCAGCCGCTGAATGGCGGCAGGACAGTTTGCTCAGGCTACCTTCCCAGTACTAGACACCACCACCCATAAAACATGGTCCCTGGCTGAAAATGTTAAACAAAACACAATAATATGTGTTTATAAATGTTATTTATACTATTTTCAGGGAAAGAATGTGTGCCCTGAGAGAATGTAATATCAGGTCTCTACTCCCAGCAGTTGGGAAGGAGAGGCTTTTCTGAAAAGTGCTGTTCCATTGGGCACAAAGGGAGAAGGGACAGTGAGCCACAGGCTAAGGAGCCCACAGGACAGGGTGTGAGGCAGACAGGCCAGCCAATGTTAGGAATGCTGCAGGGACTAAGTGCGGATTTTACTAAGAAGACACCGCCGAATTAGAAAGTAAGAAGTTAATTTTCATACTACGCAGAAGTCATGCTCACGGGTATTGCTCAAAGGAATTGAAAATTTTTGTCCACACAAAAGCCTGCACATGGATGTTTATAGCAGCTTTATTCATAATTGTCAAAACTTGGTAGCAAACAACATGTCCTTCAGTAAGTGGAGAAATGTGGTCATCCAGACAAAGGGGCATTGTTCAGTATTGAAAAGAAATGAGCTATCACGCCATGAAAAGATTTGGAAGAATCCTAAATGCTTAACACTAAGTGAAAGAAGCCATCTGAAGAGGCCACATGCTGTACGGTTGCAATGATGTAACATTCTGGAGAAGGCAATACTGTAGAGACAGTAAGAAAGATCAGTAGTTGTCAGGGGCTGGGGAGGAGAGATGAATATGTGGACCACAGAGGATTTTTAGCACAGTGAAACTATCTGCGTGCATTTGCTCAAACCCATGGAAGGTACACCACCAAATGTGAACCTCAAGGTAAACTCCAGACTCTGGGTGATCATGATGGGCCGGGTAGCTTTATCAGTCGTTAACAAATGCACCACTTCAAGGGCTGTGGTTGATACTGAGGGAGGCACTGCATGTGTGAGGGCAGGAAGTATTATGAGAAATCTCTACTTTTCTCTCAATTTTTCTGTGAACATAGAACTGCTCTAAAAACTGAGAGTCTTACCAAAAGGTCATTTCTGGAGTATGGGGGAGAAAAAAGATACAGAGAGAAAATGAACATTTATGGAAGGCTTATTTTATTTCAAGAACTTAGGAGCTCTAAGTCTATGAGGTTAACAGAGGTGAAAGACATGTGAGAGCAATAGCTAGGCTCATCTTCAAAACACTTGAGAGATGTCATGGAAGAAAAGGGTGGGATGGCAGAAGTTTAGTCTAGATGGAACTTTTATAGGAGACGAGAGCATGGTAATTAAGGCAAGGGAGAGAGCAAATGGGAGAACAAAATATAAGAGAAAATATTTAGTAACTATGCAAAGGCTCAGAAGTATTACTGACCATTAACATTTGCGAAGCGTTTATTGTACCATTTTAATATGAGAAAACTGTAGTTAAACAGCTCAATTCTTTGAAAAATTTCTTATTCTTATAAACAAACAAACCCAGAACAAACCATGATCTCTCCATTGCTTCGGCCCTAGGTAGAGCACAGAGGTGACGAGTGCCTTACCCCGTTAGACTTCTGAGAGCATCCCTAGGCCAGAGATACGTGTTCACAACGCCCAGGAAGCCACTTATACCTGAAGGCCCCTGGAATATCTCCCATGGGTTGTAAGAAAGTGTCCAATGTGTCCCTAATTGCCAAAGAGCTACAGCACACAGCCGAATGGAAGCACACGCATTGGCTTCGAAAGCAGGGGACCTTGAGGAACGTACTGTGTGTCTCCTGTACCTGGACTGCAATGCCTCCTCCAGGATGTTCTGTCTCAGAAAGCATTTCGTATTTCCTTTTGCTGCATACACAGCCACAATTGACTCATTTACATATTGAAATTGGAGGTCACAACTTTCCTGCTCAGCACCTTCTTCAACCCGTATGAAAATTAAATGTATTTCTTGGGAACAGAGAAGCATTTAAAATATATGAAGTTGTTGTGGAAATACCTGCTATAGTGCTGTGAGTGTGCAGTTAATTGAGAGTGTCAGACAAAACTGTATAAGGGAGGAGGAGAGAGAAAATAACCTTGGGACATTTTTTTCCTCTCTGTAATATGTTTTCTCTCTGTAGCATCCATAACAACTCTCTCTAGAAAATGGAGGAAAAAAACCTACCCTTAGTGTGCTCCATCCCCTTCCAACAATCCTGCACCTAAACCTGCCTCCTGTTCACCAGAACGAAGAACGGGTCTGCCAAGGTCTTTCATCGTCTTCCTACCCATTTATGCTCAACACCATTTTGCGCTATTCCAAAAAGAGCTGGAACCGGTGTCCCTAAAATATTGCAAAGGTCATGGGTGAGAATACCTAGAAGACATATAGCCTACCCCCAGCCAGTTCCAGAAAACTCCTCAAACAGTGCAAACTGTGGATAAATTAACCTGGGAGAAAAAGATTATTCCCTCTTGCTTCCTCTGCAGTCTGCAGAGACTGACTTACAGGGACTTGGGCTCATGGTTAGTAGCAGGGTTTTAAATAAGAAAAAATTTTTTGTTTTTTTATAGCTGTAAAATTATATTCAGTGGTATCTGCTATTGTAGTTAACTGTGCTCTTCACATCATTCAATTAATATCTAATCCTCTAAGTGAAACATCGTGGAGCAATAGAGGAGGTAATTCAACAAATACAATGGAAAATAACTTGAGAAACAGCAGGTCAAGTACTCAACATAAAATGCATATTGAACATAAGATTTTGCAAAGGGTAAATTAATTTGCATGCTCTGAAAATTCCATTTTGCAATGGGGCATTCATTTATTTTTTTTACCTCAGGAGAAAGGTTTCTCAGAAAATGAAATTTAAAAATACTGCTCATTGTATCTCTCTTTTTTTCTCTTTTTCCCCCCTTTTCTCTTGTTACTCCTCAATAAAACAAGAAGAATAATCAGTATAGGCTTCTGGCAGCACAGTGAGAGAAATGTGAGATTGGCCCTTAAGGGAATTTTTATTCTCAAGTGGATGTAAATGTATTCATCAATTCAAAGAAATGCATAGTGTGTTATATACACAATACATTAATAAATAGCCATGCATTAAAAAATAATGAGGTTTTCCACAAAACAACATCCTGTGGTGTGTAGGGTCATAAAAAAGATACTAAAAGAGGGAGAAAAGATTATGTGTAAAATCTGATTAAAATACAGAAACACCATCATATATGTAAGATGTAATAAATATTTTATTAGTTAACTATAAACAAAAGAACAAATGCAGTAAAATGTAATTAAAAATGTAAAAGTGAAGGGTGTGATTTATTTCGCTACAATAATATTAATATTACAAATGGTATGTAAATGTGTTTCAGGATTATATTGTAGAAAGAGTGGAAAGCAACCATTCATTTCTTATAATGAGATTTCATCTTTTTTTTGATTTACATTTGTTTAAATATTTCAAATACTGAATGAATAATGTTGCTCTTAAACCTTACACAGCTTAGCACATTCTCAAATTTCCATCAGCTCTTGGACAAGATTTGCATGTTGGCAGGCAGTTTCCAGGCAGAACCACTAATTGTGAAAATAGAAGAAAATTGACTGGCAGAGACCAAGAATATTTTTAGTGCTGTTGGCTGAATGAGTTTGGCTTTGACTAGTAACCCCTACCAGTGAAATTGCTGGAACCAAAAATAGCATTTTACAGAAGGTTCCCCAATTAAAATAGGTGAAAAGACCAAAATGTAACATTCATCAACGACTATTGACTTGCAGATTTTAGGGGTTTAAAAAGATTATTTGACCTGAGCTTTCCTGTCATGGCCTCTGAAACAGAGCACAAAGCTGAAGGTTTTTATCAGACACCATTGAAATCAAAGCACACGCAAGACCCTGTAACTGGAGGTACACCCTCATACTAGAAACTGACCCTTCCACTGGCTGAGCCTCACGCAAACAAAATACACCTTAAAGAGGTCTCTTCTGCATGTATGCGGAACGTGTAGCATGAAATTGCCCTTAGGTTGGACTCCAGTTTGGTAACCAACAAATGTCATTTGTTTACTACATTCCAACATTCCGTATTTGAGCAATCATGTCATCTCTCTCTTAAAGTATATGCCTCACAAAATATACTAAAACCTCTCTTATTATTATCAGATTGGGAGGGAATGGATCTTCAGAAAAGATACAATTTAGCCAGCTTGTTCCTCTAGTCTATAGCAGAGATGAGGTTTGAATTCATCTATGGCATCCCACATGCCCTGATCTCTACATAACGTGAGACTGTCCTACATTTTCTACCATCTCCATGGGCTTCGGTGGGTTTCCTCTTTCGTCCCTATAACACCACTGTTCCTGACCTTCCTGCTACATTACCTTTACCTAATTCCCATGTTTTCCTGTCCCACTATGAACTGGGCCTTCATTCTGCCAGCTCTCAAAGCCCATACAGTGGCCAGTGTCACTGTCCTCGTTTCTGGCCACCCCACACTCCCTCAACTGGCGTAGCCCAGAAATGAGTTTCCTTTGCATTGCTTCTCTGACTCCACCTCCATGCAGCATCCAAAGCTACACCATATTATGTGAGTTTCTGTTTCTTCTGACTCAAATATCCCAAGTGCCTTTTCCTGTTATAAAAATAATCATGAAATCCCCCTTCTCAATGAAGCTTCTTGGAATAAAAGAACAATTCTTGCTTCTCTAGTCTGTTGGAGTATAAGTCAGAAATGTTTTTTAGCAAAGCAGGTAGGAGGACATCCAGCCACAATGGCTCACACCAATATAAATTTATGAATTTACTTTCTTATATAGCAAGATGTCCGTAGCAGACAGATCTTGGTTTTGCTTCTCCAATTTAAAGATATAAGCACCAGTGCCACCATTTTCTCTTATCTATGCTTCACGGTCATAAGAAGGCTGCTGCAGCCCAGCCATCACCTCTACACTCAAGGCAAGGACCAGGAGAAAAGCACAATTTCAGTGGCTATCTGAGAAAACAAATTCTTTTCCCAGAACTGCACAGCAGACTCCCCTTCTCTTTCATTCTTTCATTAGCTACAACCACATCAGGTCTCCAACACTAACTGGAAGTTGGCTAGAAAGAAGTTGGAACGGATGACTCGGTTAGCCACCCGAGAGTGTCTGCCACAGTCATTGAACCAAAGTAATTATGTTTCCTCACCACGCAGACATTGAACCAGATGTTTATTCTCTCACTCAGTTAAGAAACAAAGCCTAATTGAGGGTCTTTTATGTGCATGACATTATGTTCATTTTATGGAAGGTACAGAAATAAAGCAAGCACAGATACTAACTTCAGAGGGTGAGGCCTAATACACAATATAATATTACATTTATTTATATATTAAGTATTACTTTGTTGTATTAAATATTATATATCATATGGAATATATAACATAAATAAGGTAGTGTTTCACTGCCTTCAAGCCTAGATAAGTTTGTATGACACAGCAGAGTGGGAAAAAATGAGAAATGCTTTAAAAGTTAGCAAACAAATAAAGCAGACTATTGCAACCATGTACAGTTCCAAGAAAGTATACAATGTAGGTAAGTGGAAAATGCAAAACTAGAACAGGACAGAGTCAGCCATAGAATGTTTCTTATGAGAAACAATGAGGAAGTCATGTTTTAAAGGTGAGGAATGGACATAAATGGGTACAGAACAATGGTTTCCCGAATATTCTTGGTCTGATAACCCTATTAATAAAAGTATTTGAACATTCTCCTTCAGTATATGCACAGATAAGCTATTTATTTAATAAGCACTCATCATTGTACTAATGTGGTATTGTATAGAATAAACCACACACAAATTAGAAGTATGAGAGCCCAAAGTATCTCCTGCCAAGATACTTATAAATTACAAAGTATAGAATAGTTTTAGTGGCGAAAACTGGCAGATACATCTTAAATAAAGGATCAAAGTTGTCATTGTCACCAGTGAAATGTATCAATATCATGTGCCTTCTGATAAGATGTATTAAGAAGGGGACAATTGCTTCTCTGGTATTCCTGGTAAAAATGTATACCCTGATTTTAATCAGGAGAAAATGTCACAAACTCAAATTAAGAAACATTCTGCAAAGTATCTCACTGGTAACAATTTTAAACAGTCAAGGTCCTAAAGTCATAAAGGATGAAGACCACGATCTTTCCCAGATTGGAAACCAATAAGGAGAAATAGAGACTAACGTGCTGTGGGACCCTGGATTGGACCCTGGACCACAAAAAGGACATTAGTGGGATGATTTGAAGTATTTGAATAAGATCTTTAGGTGAGTTAATAGTGCTTATTCATGTTAATTTTCTGGTTTGGATAACTGTACTTAAGTTTACGAAGTACATTCACATTTAGGGAATCCGATTAAAGCATATACAAGAATTCTTAATACCATTTTGCAACTTTTTCTAAATAAAAAAAATACTAAAAAGGATGAGTCCTTTAAAGTGTGGAATGGAAGTCGTGGCAATGTAAAGAAAGCCAGTCAGGGTTTGAAAAATCCGAAGGTGTTAGGGGAAAGGGGGAAGGGTTTGCAAGAACAAGTATAAAGGACACATGGACAATAGCAAGGGCGGGTAGAAATGGGAGGGAGGTGGGGAGGGCTGGAGGGGAGGGCTGGGGGGATGGGCTGGGATGGAAGTAAAAGGCTGAAAACTGTACTTGAACAGCAATTAAAATTTAAAAAATGAAAAAATAAAAATACAGAAAAAAATTTAAAAAAGAAAAATGCAAAGGTGATTGTGTCAGACACTCTCTTAAACTGATTTAACTTTCTAGGACAGCAATTTTATACATGTTTTTTAAAATGATATTTAACTGTTTGATTTAAAAATCTCACATCTATGTATATTCAAATGTCATCATCTGAAATGGAGAACCAGGGTATACAAAGATTTCACTGAGATATTCTCTTTAAGACTGAATAATTGGAACCAATTTAAATATCCAAGAGTAGTAGAGATAGTTACATTTTTAGTAAATTCGTACAATGGAATGTGTTGTCGCCACTAGAATCTTATGTTCCAAATTATTTAGTAGTATAGCAGAACAACATCTTAAGTGGAACAAACAATATAAAGTTATACAGGCAGTTTATGCCAATTATGAGTGCAGATTGTGTATAATATATAAATGTTGTCTTTATAATGTAAAAGTCAACTGAGCAGTTTTAAATTTAAAAAGTAGAAATGTATAGTCATTTGTATTTGGGTTTTAAGAAATATTCTGGGTGGTTGTCATCTAGTCAAAGGGTATCTGGGGATATAATTAGCTTCCTCTAGGCAAAGTAAATGTGAGATATGCATATATCAGTGAGATACTTTGCAGAAGATTCCTTAATATGTGTGTGTGTGTGTGTGTGTGTGTGTATGAATGAACTTTATATTCCTAAAGTTCACAAATGTCCATATATACAATTATAGTTGATATACAATATTATAATAGTATCAGGTTACAACATAACAATTAGACATTTACATAACTTACAAAGTCATCATCCTGATTAATAGAATCTCTCTGAATCTCTTTGAAATGAGGCATATTTTAAAGAGAACAGAAAACTGCACTCAGAAGGAGGAGGTCCTGTGAGCTTTTGCCCTTGGAAACGAAGGCAGATGAGAGTATTTGAATATAAGCCAATGCAACAGTAGGGTAAGACCAGTACATAAACATTTGCTGGGGGTTGGTAACTTTTGTATCATTCTTGTGGTTTTTATTTTTGTTTTGCTTTGTAAATTCTCCATTCTTGTGGTTTTTATTTTTGTTTTGCTTTGTAAATTCTCCATTGTGATTGACAACAGAAACCTAAAAAACACAAATGGGTGGGTGCCTGTCTTCAGTATCAGGAAGGAAACAGTGAGCTGAAGCGACCCTATACTTTCAAACACCAGGATGGAGAAGTCCAAATGTCCAAGTGGGCGAGGCAGCTTGAGAGCGAAGGCAAAGGACAACGGAGTCCATAGGTTAGGGCTCTAATAAGGAGGAAATTAGAGCACTGGGAGCCTCCCTAAGCTTAAGCAAGAATCCCAGGACTTTAGCAAAACCACGGGAGGTCAAGGATAATAAGTAGCGCAGATGTGAGAGAGAAAAATGCGCATGCGCCAGTGAATTCACCCCAGCTGGTCTCCAGGCCATTTATAGATATTTACAGACCTGTGTTGAATGCCTACCATTATTCTTCCTTGAATTTGACTGCACCTATTGGGCACCTACTGTGGGTACAGCTTTAGGAATCATCCTCAAATGGATCAAGATGGCCTTTCATAGGAATCTCCTCATAACCTTGCTCACCAGCACCTGTACCTTGTTTGCGCTTAGGTCCCAGCAACCTTCATGGAGACACCTGCCATCTCTGACCAACCCCTGTCTGCTTCCCTTTCCTGCATGATGCTTTCGGCATCTCTTTATACCTGGTCTTTGCTCTTTGATCCATTTCCCATGCCCATCAGCTCTCACCAAACCCAGGATGGACTTCACAGATCTGACCACCCAAAATGTCATTCTAGGAATGGAGGAAGAAAAGGGGAAAAGGGAAGATGAAGAGGATAGTCATGATCTCCCTTTCCACCATGAAGTTCCCAAGCCTAAATCCTGGGGAAGGGAGAGAGAGGAAGCTCTATGTGTCTCCACCGTACTGCAGGAACTGGTTAATCCCATCACTGTGCCATTGCTTTCCCATTTGTGCATTTTTCATAATTTATTTCATTGTGTGTATTGCGCTAATCCCCCTGACTTTTATATTCTTGTATTCAGTCATCTACTGGATATTTCTACCTGCAAGTCTCAAATGCATCTCAAGTTGTGGGGTTCCCCAAACCTTCTCCCCCTTCTTTATCTGCCTTGGCTATGGTCTTCACCATTCACCAGAGCCACGAAGTCATCCCAGACTCAGCTTTTCTCTCAGCTTCCAACCCAAATGGTTATCGATGATCAATTGTCCCATCAATTTTAACCTCATTGCCATTGAGCTTAACCTCATTGATGTCCGTTCGCTCCTCTACTGCCTCATTGCCATTGCTCAGTCTTCCCTCTCTCTCACTCCAGTGACTGCAATCAGCTTGATGCTGTTCTCCTTGCCCCCTGTACCCCATTATCTATTTTATCACTTCATGCTTGTCCCAACAAGCATACGCGCACACACACACACCATCAAATCTGTCCTTTCTGCCACAGAAGCTAGAATTATATTCCTTAAGTTCACTTCATACCACTTCATATGTTCATTCCATACCTCTGCTTGAATCCCTTCAGTGGTTTCTTGCCTGATTAATCAAAGCCCAAACAAGTTAGCCCAGCATCCAGCTTGGCCCCTGCCTTCCTGTCCAGCCCCTTCTTACTGCTCCAAGAGAGTACTCAGCAGCTATGTACCATCCCAGAACACGATGTACCCTTCTTGTTCCTTAGATTAGAATATTCAAAGCACTTCCACCCTCTTAACCCCAACCCAATTCACCTGGCAAACTCTCATTTATTTCTCATGATTTGAAACAAATGTTTTCACTCTCTTCATGTGATGACACATCTCACTTTTTATATCAGTTGTATTGAGGTATAATTGGCATAAAATAAACTGCACACACTTAAAGCGGACAATTTGATGTTTGGACATATGTATATATCTGTGAACAATCACCCAAAGCAGGACGATGAGCATCTCTCTCTTCATCCCCTCCCCCACCTGCCCCCTTTCCTTCCTCCATCCTCCTGCAGCTGCTGCTCTGATTCTCCCTCTATACATGTGTTTGTATTTATTAGAAATTTATACAAATGGGTTGTACAATACACAGTCTTTTTTGTCTGGCTGCTTTTACTTGTTATGATTATTTTGATGTCAATAGTCCATTCCTTTTTGTGGCTGAATAATATTCCATTGTGTGAATAAACTGCAATTTGTTAATTCGTTCACCTATTGATAGATATTTGGGTTATTTCCAGCACATGGCTCATTGAATACAACTGCTATTAACTTTCTCATGCAAGTCTTTGAGTGGACATATTCTTTTGTTTCTCTTGGGCAAATAGTACGGTATGGAACAACCCAATCATATAGTAAGTGTAAGCTTAGCTTTGTAAAAAAGTGCCAAATGTTTTGCCAAGAGGCTGCATCCTTTTGCATTCCCATCAGCAGTGTGTGAGAGTTCTAGATCCTCATAGCTTCAACAACACTTGTTATTTTATTTTTTATTATAGTCATCTTAGTGAGTGCGGAATAGTATCTCATTATCACTTTAACTTGCATTTACCTAATGACTAATAAGGTTCATTTATGTGTTTATTTGCTATCTGGATGTCTTCATTAGTGAAGTGCACAAATATTTTGCCCAGTTTTTGATAGTGCTTTTTGCTTTCTTACTGAAGTTAGAGTTCTTCATATATTCTGGATACAAGTTCTTTATCAGATATACATTACATACATAGTAATTTATATTTACTCCCAATGACTAATATTTCTTTCTTTTCACATTTTTTAAGAACAAGCATTTTTCTGTTTGATAAGGTCCAATTTATCAATTTATTGATATTTTCCTTTGTGTTTTGATGTCATATTTAAAAAACATTTTCCTAATCCAAGCCCCCAGTGTTTTCCTTTATTTTCTTTATGTTTCATAGTTTTAGGTTTTGCATATATGTATTAATGCATTTTGAATTATATTTGTATGTGGTATAAAATTATTTTTATATATGAATATGTAATTGTCTCAGCACTGTTTGTTGAAAGACTATCCTATCTCCTTTGAATTGATTTTGCATAAATCTTACCTAATTCCCCAGGTTTTGTCACTTACAGCAAAGTATTATAATATTTTGAACTTATAAATCTAATAAAAAGCAGTTATCGAATGTGAAGGACCATGCACATCCTATTCAGTTTTTATAGGATGTGGAAGGAAGGAAGGAAAGAAGGAAGGAAGGAAGGAAGGAAGGAAGGAAGGAAGGAAGGAAGGAAGGAAGGAAGGAAGGAAGGAAAGGGAGAAGAGGAGAAGAAAAGGAGAAGGAAAGGAAAAGGAAATTGAAAAAAAAAGAAAAGGAAAGCTAGTTGGACACTATTAACCAGTCAGCATGACTGAAGAACCTAACAAAACATTTCAGGCTTTGTTCCTACCCCTATCCTTCCGAATAGTTTCCTATTTATTATCTCTGTCTGTTTCTCTGAGACGATTAGCTGATTAGCCGACAACCCTCACGGCGAGCAGCCTGTTTGGGGATCCAGCAAGGAAGAAGAGAAGGGAGACTTTGTGCCTGTTGCAGGCAGAAAGAGCACAGCAGGGTCAGTGTATGGGGACCAACCTTAAGAGGACAGTGACAGAATCCTCAGCACTGCACCAGGAGAGAAAGGACTTGAGCTAGAAAGGTCCTTTATTTCCAACAAGCACTCTGCGCCGTGCACCAGTTCTGGCGGAGCACGCCCAAGGCAGACACCCACGATTCCCTATCAGACAGGCTTTGATAGGTACTGAAGAGTTTGGAGAAGGGGACGATGAATTCTGTCTGAAGGATCTCATAAAACTTCTTCGAAGAAGGGCCATCTGAGCTGGAGAATAAGGAAGAATTTCAACAGGTGCATTTGGAGAAGGGCCTCTTCTGGGCGTTGCGAGCAGACTGTGAACCTAGAGAACGCCTCTTGCTGTGTACCTCTCTGGTGATATCCGTGTCTGTGTTCATTTATTGATAATTTAAAGTCTTTATTCTGTGACCGAGATAGATGTATTTGAATACATCTCCAGGTAGATGAATGCAGGATTAGAATCTGTATAGTTAATGTTTTGCAATGCAACTCTTAGGCAAGTTATTTGTTTATTAGATGTTGATGATAGGAATGAGATAAAAATGATGATTTCAATGGCACTATCAACTAAATCTCACATGAAGAAGAAAGGGTTTGATTGCTCCTTGCTTTGGCGTTTGTGATGTTTTAAGAAATGCCTGAATAAGAGTGGAAAGGCACATTTGCAATGACCCATGAGAGATCAACACCTGCCATTCTCAATAAAAGGTCTCTTGTCTGTTGTCATGATATTCTCTAAAAGAGCTGAGGGTGGAAAATTTAACAGTTAACAATTCAGGGTTGGCCTCCAGGGCTGAGATGCCTCAGGCATGCTGGCATTTCCTAGGAGAGCAGGTAAAAAAGGAGCTTATTATCTCATCATTGAACTGAACTCTTAAATGAGTCAGTTATATAAATACATACATTTTACTGTAAATGTCAGAGTAATCAAAACAGTAACAAATTCAGGTGACAAAAACTTCAGGAGAGCAGAAGACAATTGGATATCAAAGGTAGAAAAAGAAAATAAAAAAGTCACAGCTAATTTTTGAACTGAAGTAAACTAAGCAAAATAACTATTTCCATATTTTAATATGTGACAAAACTTATCTGCCTTCCACATTAAGTCCATAACCACTAAGAAAATAATTGTTTTAATTCTCTGTGAAAGCAAATAATCAAATCATTTCAGAGAAAGTCCTCAACATTCTGTAGGGGTGGTGGGGGGAGGTAAGTTTTCTAATTTATAATTCAGTGGCTTATTTGAAGATTCTGACAGGTGAGTGACACTTCGTAGAAATTGTGAGGGGATGTACCTGCAGCAATGAAGAAGATAAGTCGCATTTCAGAGCATCATTTATTGGCCATGTACTTTACTTTTCAATTTTACCTTATTGAGTCCTCATGAATGCCTATTGCCATGTTATTATACTATTATTTTCCTATTATTATTATGACTACTCTTTTGCTATTTTTATTACTACTACTACTAATATATTGGAGCACATGTCACTTTTAGGTTCTTTGTCAGTGCATAAGGAGGGAATTAAGCCAAAATTGACCCCAACAAAGTCACTTAATTCACACTTTAATGTCTAGGAATAGACGCTTAAGAACTCCGACCAGTCATTTATTTACTTCCTCCCTGTCTCTCTGCTTTTCCTCTAAGGGTTCCTTTCCCAGCTGCAGGTCTTTCCCTTCCCCTCCCTCCTTCTTTCCATCCACCCCTTACTCTCTTCCTGCTCTCTCCACAGTTGCTTTTCAATAAGTTAAATGTGCACATAAATCAAGTACATTACCATTTACTGAGCTTCCATGTGTCAGGAACTGTGCTAAGTTCTTTGGATGTGTATTGTTTCTAATGCATAAAAAGTTTGAAAAGTTTAAAGAAGTGGAAACATTCGTCCAAGATCACAACCCTGACAAAGTTCCCACCCAAGTTTTCTAAGGAATCAGTACTATCCGGTGTCCTCTATGCTGGCCACCTCCTGGTCAGATTGGTTGGTTGGTGTTCCTGACAAGGATTGAGTCAAATTTTCTTCATATCTTTCAGATAGTAGGTTTCAGCTAAAACTTCAAATATTAAATGTCTTCAATCCTCAAATAAACAACACCTGAAATTTGGGCACACTGTCAGCAGGTGGCAAAAGGTCTTTAATGGTTACTTTGTGATCTAAAGGGTGAAAACCATACATGTGCTGGAGTGTTTCCGTCACTCACGAATGACACATCTTTTAAGTGTGCTGGCCACTTCAGACTGTAACTCCCCTCCTTGAAAATGGAATAGTCTCAGTACTGTCTTCATAAAATGTGTTGAGGGTTAAATGAGTTAAGGGGACAAAACAGACAATGTTGTCAATATTAACCTGGAACGACCTTCTCCTGTAATCTAATAGCTACTACAGCATTCCAGGCCGTTCTTTAACAACTAGGAGTACACGTTAGCCCTTTCTGTTCCTCTGATATTCTACATGTTTTTTCCAACCCATAAAATCTAGCTCCTCCCAGCCAATTCTCCTATTCTGCCACCCACATTCCAATTTTAAAATCTCACATATATGATGTATTTAGATATATGTATTATTATAATATCTAAATAGCATCAGATTTATAAAAAATAACATTTTAAAGAAACTTCTAAGGAAATACTCAAGATTGCCAATATACATGGGATGTTGACTGGGTACCTGGTATTGTACCAAACACTCTAGAAGCATAATTTTATTTAATCTTGTTAATGAGCCTATGAAATTGGTTCATAATAAAAATATTGTTCCCAATAACATTTCCATTTTACACATGAGAAAATGGGATAACAAACTTGGACCAAGATGTACAATTAGTAAGAAATCGGCTTAGATGCAAATGAGCAAACCAGCTGCATAGCCCAAGATTTTACACCACACATCCGTGGTTATTCACCTTGACTTTATAGCACAGTAACTTGGGGAACGTTTCACGAAAGCCCTGTACCCATTCCACGCTCACAGAATTAGAATCTGAGTATCTTCATCGTCATAGGCAATTGGTTTACACAGAGCTGAGACCAACGGTGTTGCACTTTCCTGCCTCACACTAATAATAACTAACTTGGGGCACGATTCTGTACCTTTCTCACTAATCCTTAAAATATCTTTTCCCTTAGGATGAATTCTAAATACTCAGGGAGTTCATACTCAAACTCTTTTGCTGCTTATCTGACAGAAACGTGCCTCGCCCCCTCTCTCACTGTCAAAAGGAGAATAACTGCCAGAGAGCAAGATAAAGAAACAGTTTCTCTTCTGTGGTTTCCTGTCCCTAATTCCGCTGTGTCTTTTTCTGCTCCTCTGTCCTTTTGCCACTTGAAAGAAGTGAAAAGAGGAAAAAATGATAGAGTAGCATAATCCCACTGAGACCAGAGAGTGCCCAGAGGCTGCGCATTTAGAAAACAATAAAATGAGTCTATGGTTTTACCTTATAGAAATATCAGGTTGCCTTTTGCCGTTTAAATCTCTAACCGGAAGTGCCTTACTTAAAGTAATTTAAAGATAATAATGATTAAAATTAGACAATGATTCAACCAGTGTGCTTTAGTGATGTTCAGTAGACTGTCCCTTTGCTGCCTCAGGTGGGGCATTATTAAACAATATTTCTGCTCCCCGAAAATCTACAGACGGAGGAGCAGGGCTTCTGCGGCCTCTGCTCTGGGGCAGCAGCCATGCTCTGAGGGGCTGGGAGAGGAGACTACTCCCACATTCCTGAGCGTCAGTGAGCCTGGGTGGGATACGTGGAATGACTCTTTCACGTGTCTGGCACCATCTAAGGATGACCCAATGCCCACATACCCCTCTTTGGCTGTGCTGAACTTGTCAGTGAGGTGGCATTTCTCCTCAATGTGTGTGGCCAGGGCTTTGGCTAGCTGTGCTTCATGTCTACTAAATCAGCAAACAATAAGTGCTGGTGAGGATGTGGAGAAAGGGAACCCATGTGCACTGTTGGTGGGAATGCAGACTGGTGCAGCCACTGTGGATTTTCCTCAAAATATTAAAAATGGAACTGCCTTTTGACCCTGTGATCTCTCTTCCAGGAATATATCTTAACAATTCTGAAACACCTGTCAGAAAGAATATGTGCACCCCGTGTCTACTGCAACATTACTTACAATGGCCAAGACCAGGAAGCACCCCAAGTGCCCATCAGTAGATGAGTGAATAAAAAAGATGTGGTGCACTCACACAATGGAATAATACCTCATGGCTATAAAAAAGAAGGAAATCTTACCTTTTGTGACAGTGTGGATGGACCTGGAAGTTATTATGCCAAGTGAAATAAGCCAGTCAGGGAAAGGCAAATACCATACGATCTCACTTACATGTGAGCAAAAGTTCTTTCTAATGAACAAAAGAAGCTGATGAACAAAATAGAACCAGATGTGTGGATATATGCAACAGAGTGACAGCTGCCAGAAGGAAGGGTAGTTGAGGGGACTGGAAAAGAGTAGCCAAAGAACATAAATATGCACAGCCCATGGACACAGAAACAGTGTACTGGAAGCCAGGGGAAGCGGGGTAGGAGCTGGGTGAAGGTGGGAAAAGGGCAGGGAAAAGGGGATATATTTTTTTAATTGTTGAAACTGAATAATGTCAACAATAAAAAAAGTCAAATCTGAACAAACTGAACAAGTCTGACTACAAATGCAAGACCCACCAAGAAGCCAGTGACAGGAGGACACTGCAATGTCTCCCACCAGAGGATGTGACAGTGAGGCATAGGCTCATGCCACCAGCTGCAGCTCGGCTGCCACCTCTTCCAGCTGCCTAAGGATGGGCCCAAAATCCAGCTCCACAGAAGACCTCAGCCCCTCCTCAGACCATCTGCACAGGGACTGCCTGGTCACCAAGGAGCCTCAGGCCACAGCAGACCTGGTGACACACCAACAGTCCACCTGGAACCCCGCCAGCAAGGGCAACCCTGGCTGGTGATCACTGGCATTGTTGGGGTTGGAGATTTGTAAGTAAACTGTCCTCGTCTCCATGACCACCGAATGATCATTCTCCTGCATCTGTGCCCGATTTTGTATCAGTTTACATTAAAGTACAATGAAAATGGCAAAACAACAAAAAAAGAAAAGAAAAGTAAGGACCTACAACTAAGATTACTCTACCTATTAAAACTACTGTTAAAATTGAAGGATCAATAAAGGGCTTCCCAGGCAAGAAAAAGCTCAAGGAGTTTATTACCACTAACCAGTATTACAAGAAATATTAAAGGCACTTCTAGAAGAAGAAGGAGGAGGACAAGGAGAAGAAAAGTTCAAAAGTATGAATAATGAAATGGCAATAACTATGTATTTGTCAACAATTTCTTTAAATATAAATGTATTAACTGCTTCAATGAAAAAACATGTGGTGACAGAATGGATAAGAAAACAAGACCTTTCCATGTGCTGTCTACAAAAGATACTTCAGATCAAAAAGACACACAGATGGAAAGTAAAATGATGGTAAAAGATATTTCATGAAAATGGAAATAAATTTTAAAAAGCTATGGTAACAATAGTTATACAAGACAAAATAGACTTTAAAACAAAGCCTCTGACAAGAGATGAAGAAGAAACCAGCAATTCCACTTCTGGGTATTTATTCAACGAAACTCAAAACACTAAATCAAAGAGACATATACATCTGTATGTTTATCGCAGCATTTACAATAGCCTATGTATGGAAGCAACCTAAGTGAACATTATTAGATGAATGTATAAAAAAGTAATTCATATACACAATGGAATGTGACTCAGCCATAACAAAAGGAATGAAATCTTGCCCTGGCCAGGTGACTCAGCTGGTTGAGGTGGCATCCCATACACCAAAATCTGGGGCACATATGGGACGCATCTGATGGATTCTGTTTCTCTCTCACATTGATGTTTCTCTCTCTAGCTCTCTTTCTCTCCCTTTCTCCCTCTAAAAAATCATCACTAAACATATCCTCAGGTGAGGATGATTTTTTAAAACAATGAGATCTTGCCATCTGCATCAACATGGATAGACCTAGAGGATATTGTGCTGAATGAAATAAGTTAGACAGAGAAAGACAAATATCAGATGATTTTGCTTATATGTGGAATCTAGAAAACAATGAGCAAGTAGAACAGAAACAGACTCATAGACACGGAGGACATTTTGACAGTTACCAGATGGGAGGGTGTTTAGGAAAAGGTGATAAAGGTGATAAAGGTGATAAAGGTGATAAAGGTGATAAAGGTGAAAGGATTAGGAAATACGATTGGTAGTTACAAGATAGTCATGGCTTGTAAAGTACAGCGCAGGAAATAGAGTCAATACTATAACAACTATGTACAGTGTAAGAAGGGTACTAGATTTATGCGGGCAATCATTTCATAAGGTATATAAATGTCTAACCACTATGTTGTATACCTGAACCCTATATAATATTGTATGTCAACTCTAACTATAAAATAAAAAACTGTTACAAAATTTAAAAGTAAAAACAAAAATTATCAAGGGGCTAGCTATTGCTGAGCACACACTGCTACATGTTCTTTGGTCAATGTGCTTATTTTCTCGGGAATTTTAAATTTCTCTTCTGTAATGATGCCGACACTGGCTTGCAGTGTCCACGTCATTATGGATGAAATAAAACATACACACGGACTACCGAGTCCGGTGGAGGAAAAAGGACAACAGCATGGCTTTTCTCTCAGGGGGAGCAAAAGCCATGGCCTCCACCATGACAGGCCTTTATTCTATATCTCCTCACTTTACAAGATGGTCCTCACTCACTATGCCCCTGTTACAACAAAAGGAGCAATGCTCCTAATCACATCACAGAAGAAGGATATTAGCAAATGAAAAGGCAAAAGTGGTTGAGGGGTTACACTGGTCCCTGCAAGGTTTAGCATGGATTTTAGGAAGTCACAGTAAGCATTTGCAGGGTGAGGGAGTTTTTAGCAAAAAGCAGCTTAGGTATATTGCAAATCTGACTACCCATGAGAGAACCTATCTGTGGGCGTGGGTCCTGTGCATGTCCAAGTGGGAGCTGGGCCCACACCACGCAGAAGGGTCTGCCACACTGTAAACTTTAAGGATCATACTAGGTGACTTCTAAAGTCATCTCATAACCTTGTAAAAGTATTAACAATGTACTTAATGTAATTATTTTCTCTCCAGGGACTGGCACTGGTACAGAAGGAAGAGGTACTGATTTGTCAGGCTTTCTTGATGGAAAATGCCTTGTTTTAGATTATCATGAGCTCAATTAGTAAGTGCTGAAAAGGACACGGTATTCTAGGCTACACTATGAGAAACATGTTTACAGGTTAAAGGAGGTGAAAGAAGCATTGCACTCTCCATTATTCAGATGACATTTGGATACATAAGTTTAGTTCTGGATGATGCAATTTAGGAATGACATCAGCAAGCTACAGCATCCACAGAAAGAGAACAAAGATAAGAATCTCAATCATTACATATGAGAAACAGTTAAGGAAGCTTGGAATGACTGATGTGGAAGCTCAGCATGAGAAACTCAATGTATTCAATGATGTTTCAGAAAGCAGAATCAAATGTAAGTGTTGTAAATTACAATAAAGAAATTTCAAGTTTGATTTTAGAAAACATTCTAACGATAAGTTACTCAAAATAAAACGGATTTCCTTGGGAAGGTAAATGATTCCATCTCACTGATCATACATAAGGCGAGACTGTATAGACAATGATCACAGATTTTTTGTTGTGTGTGTTTCTCCATTTGGACCAAACTTGGTTAATGGGTGTCTATGGCCCCTGACAAATCTAGACTCTCTGATACTGAGAGTGTATTCCCCCCGCTACTGCCCTGCAGCCAAAAGAGAATTAGGTCAACTCTTTTGCTGATTGAAGAGAGCAGATGATATGTAGAAAAACATCTTTTACTCTTTGTTTTGGAAAAGTTTATAATTAATATTCATCCAGAAATAGGTAAAACAAGACCATTCATTTATATTCAGTCTTTAATTTTGCAAAACCATGTACATGAAAGGAAGAACAGGGTGTATCTCTTCGATCAGTGAGCTGCTTCTTTTCCATGATTACCCCTGATATGGTCTTGACTCTTATAGTTTTTAAATTTTTCATCAGAATTAACAATACAGAAGTGATTTTGCATTTTTATAATAAAATTAGGATGTTTTAAAGCAAGAATTACCATGCCAAAAAGCTACCCTATAAACCAGATCTTTTGATATTAGATTTTAAGGACAATCCATGAAACCATGAAGAAATAAAATCAATGAGAATATTTACATAAAATTAGGCAGGAGGTTAGAACAAATGGGCATCTGCTAAAGAGACAGATGATCCCTAAGCACTTGCCCTGGCTCTTAAAGCACTGAATGTGATTTGGCTTCTAGTTAGCTGAAGAATTCCAGATCATATCAAAATCTCTTACATGCAGTTTAAAAATATTTTGCTTGCTCTCGAGATGTTACGCGCACTTCTTCTTTTACATCCAACCAAGAGCCAGCCCAATGGCAATATCCCCCTGCAGCTAATGGTCTCGGCCTTGTTTGTGAGTCATGGTTTCTACCTGACAAAGGCAAAAACTGACATGCTTTCAGAACATAAATTAAAAATATAAATGCTCTTTTCAACAGTTAATAAGACTAAGAGAGAAAAATGTGTCTCCCTAGTAAAGTAGAATGAATTAAAATGATGAATGAAAGAACACATTACATTTTCCTGGTTTTGAATACCTCTGGGTTAGTAGTTGACTAGTAGAGACTAGGCCTTTAAGGAAAAAAGAAAATCTCTCCTGGGTGCTATTAATACTGATGAGCACTTTAGGTAATTGGGGCAGGAAGTTCATCGCAGGCGGAAACACAAAACAAGGGGGAGAAAATTAAATTCTGTTTGTTTTAAATAGTATTGTCATGTTCATAAAGGAAAGTCATTTGCATTAACTCTAGGAGTTCTAACAATATAACTTTTCCGTATGTGTCCCCCCACACTGTGAGCATAAAGTGTGATTCAAGGTCCCCAACTTCTCTGTTTCCAGTGTCTTCAGCCACAATCACCTTTCCTGTCCTTGGAAGCCTCTTTGCGGCCCAGGACCTGGTAAATGAGTTACACCCAAGTCACCGTAATGCTTAAGGTGTTGGGTGTTAATTCTCCCAGGGTTACTTGCATTGTAACCGGGTTATGACCTTAGTTCTCAGTCTCTTTTGTAGAATTTTTGACTCATCCTGAGGAAGGTGGATAGTCACTTGTAGAAAAGGGTCTTCTAAAAGTTCTAAAATCAAAACCATATGCAGAAATATGAATGCCTACTTTCAAAATAACAACTATGGTTCTTTCCCTGATGGGAGTTTTACTATGCCCGCTCTGAAACACGCATGATTAAAAATACTTTATTGACATTTACCATCATGGGAGCTCTCTTTGAAGAGTTATTATGGAACTCCCCCACCATATTTGAGTGTGTGAGATGCTAGGGCTTCTGGAGCCTAACCAATCACGTGTCTAATTAACATAACCATCCATTCATTCATGCGTCCATTGAGTACCTACCAAATTTCAGATGCCACGCTGGGAGGGAACCAGGCCTGGTCCTTTCCCTCAAAAACCTGACAGTCTAAAGTCCAACTGAAGAATTTTCCCCTGTAGTTATATTGTGATCAAATGTAAAAGTATAATTCACATAAGAATTTGAACTAAACTATGCTTTATTCCTCAAGTCTGTGTATTCCAGAACTTACAGGGTTTGCTAATTTTGTTACATAATATAATGCAATATAATACCAATACAGTCTATGGATAACCATTTTGGAACTAAAGTTCATGCCTCCATCTAGGGTTCAACCTTGGTCTTTGAAGAGCTTCTCACAAATGGAAAAGAAATCCAAAATTCTCTGGGATAAGTAAGCTTCATTTTCTTGAGTTCTGAATGAGAAATCTGGTGCACTCTGTTCATAAAACTCATTTAAAATTATAAAAACAAATCTAAATTAATCAAATCCATATACTATGGACCCTAAAAGACACAGTTGTTATTGATTTTCCTTTCCCAATGTGTATAAGTTTATTAAAAATGATAATGCAATTTCTGACATTGTGGGTGGACCTTGAAATAAGTGGGAGAGGGAAAGACAAATACCATGTGATTTCACTTACATGTGGAATCTAGAAAAAGAAAAAAAGATAAAACAAAAAATGAGCTTATAGATACAGAGAACAAATTGGTGATTGCAAGAAGCAGGGGTGGGGATTATGTGTGAGTGGAGACAAAATTAGCAAAGGTCAGAAGGCACAAACTTCCTCATTGATTAAAGAAAGACATCCTGGAGGCATAATGTACAGCATGATGACTACAGTTAATATTATTGTATTGCATATTTGAAAATGTCTGAGAGTAGATCTCATAAGTATTCACCACAATAAAAAAAATAGTAACTATTTATGGTTAACAAGACTTACCTTGGTGATCATTTTGCAACATATTCAACTATTGTATCACTATGTGGTATATCTGAAATAAATATAATGTTATATGTCAATTATAAAACAATAAAAATCATACATACGATTCTTCTCTTCCCACTCTTCCTTTTTCTTCTTCTTATCCTCTTCCTCATCTTTATCCCCCTCTTCCTCCTCCATCTGCACCTCCTCCTCCTCCTTCTTCTTTTTCTGTTGTAAACTTAACAGTGCTGTGGCAAAAACCCACTGAGCAGGGGTGGAGTTGCAGAATCCCAGGGCCACAATTCTACTTGCAAATATTAGGTGCAGACTGAAATATTTCAACATAAGACCTATCAAATTAGAGAGCTAGTAAAAAGGTTTTCATTTTATTACTTGGTATTTCTCAGTAAACGTAAAGCAATATTGAGATATTACTTTCCTAATTATATTATTAATTTAGTAACAATATCTTAATTGTCATACGCATTGAAATAAGTCACTGCTGTCCAATTGTTACCTCTTACAATGATTTTTTTTAAACTCAATTCAGTTTAATTCAATAGTAACTTTGAGTGCCTGAAAGTCTCAGCTTAGGGTTCTGTGCTAGAAAGAACCACTGGGCAATTTTTTATTTGTAGTCACAGAAAAAAAAATCAATATAGTGTTTTTTGAATGACCTACTTATCAGTTCACATGTACTTAGAAGTAAGTTTTATTATTTACAAAATAAAGGTTCACAGGTTGATATTTCAAAAGCAAGGTAAGTATTGAAATATGATTTCTGTTCAGCTGGATGGGGTTCATCTGCAGAACAATTTGACCAGACCTTTACTGAAAACCACCCACTTTCTGTAACAGAGACAGGTCAACACCTTGGGTGGTCACTGCACTTTTGATTCTTACTATGTCCCACAATTTTTTTTGATTCCCCCCACCCCATTTCAGAATTCTCAAGTTCAACCCCTAAGTGGCACCACGTGAAGTTACTTTACTAAGATTATAAAAATAAAAGGTAAAAATGTGCACTATTTTCATTCTCATCACAATCATTGTCACATGAATAGATTCTTGATCTGACATTTCCTATTCTTACAGCAGGCAATCTTTGTCACAAGAATAAGTTTTTTCTTAAAAAAAAAAAAAAGTTTCAGCCATGCTGTGAAAGCCAGCAGCCAAGTCTACTGCCTTGACCTTTTTAATGTTCTCTCATTTGATCCAGCAGCCATTTCTCCTCTTTTCTGTTAACACCTTTGGTAGCTTAGGAGAAAGAGGTAGAATAACTAGTCAATCAAAATGAGAGTACAAAGGTTAAAGCAGAATAGTTTACTGCCTTTCATAGATAACACTAGCCATTGAGATTCTCGTGTCTTCTTGTGACAAAAAATGGCAAAGAAATAGAAAATGGCTAGAAAACATGAATCCGTTCTCATAACAACAATTGTAACAAGAATGAGAACTAGTACGACCTATTCCTCTTTTGGTCTTAAACTTGGAAACTTGTTGCTCTACATGACTATAGTTAGAGTTATTTTTAGTCAAGTCAGACAATTTCTTCTTCAAATAATAAATTCATTTAAATAAATTCAATGTTTGAAAAATACCAACCTCAGAGGAATCACAATCGTCTTATTTCTATGCCTCTATAATTTTACACATTTCTCTCAGTTGAGATTATGTTCTTGTAATGTACTAAATTCACCAAACAATAAATGCTTGATATTTTTTCGAAAACAGACAAAAAAACATTTGACAGTAAAAAATATCACTAATGTTGAATCAATCTGGAAAAAGTTATGGACTAATTGGTCTGATTTTCTGGCTTCCTTGTGTAGATTAGGGGAGGAGTGAGTTGGCTAACTCAGTGTGGACAGCCAATGCTGGTCACCCCTCCAGATGGTCAATTCAGGCTCTTGGGAGTAGGAGGGGGGATTTCATGAGGCCTAGACAGTCTGCATTGGCTTTCTGACTAATCAAATTTATTGGCAACTCTTACCTTTATTTTTAATATACAGACATCTGAAACCATCTAAATCATCTATAGAGATGCTATAAAATGAATAATGATTATTGATGATAAGACAAATCATCTAAAGAGACATGAGGAGACATTTTTAAGGAGAGATAGTTTTATTTTGTGTTGAGGAAGATGGCAGAGTTATCCTCTGAGACTACTTCTGTCTTTGTCAGCAATTTATTTAGCACAAGTTCCTTGTGGGAATTATAATAATTTCACAAGCCAATAACATACAGACTAATATCTCTTAATAAACCAAATAAAGAAACAATATAATCCACACAAATGACAGATTAATCACACTCTTATTCTAAGCAAGGGGAGGTGAAAGGAATGAAGTCCAAATTTAGTGGTGTTTCTTTTATATGAGTTTGGTTTCTGGGGAGATGGCTTAACCAGCTATGAGTTGACATCCACCTGTCAGTGCAAAACAAAAAAGCCTCCTGTTGCTAGAGCATGTTGCTAGGGAACGAAGAGGCTAGTGTTGGCAGACAAACCAGGCTGCTCAGAGACATTGCACCGTTTAGCACCAGTGCCCACCAGAGCCGCCTTGGCCAAGGTAGGAGGAAGTGTCTCAAGATCTTCAGAGATGCTTAAGTCAGCACAGAGTACCTTGCTAAGACCCAAATTCTCAGAGTCCTCACAATCTCTCAGTATTTATAGACCAAATTTCCCCTTGCCCTCGCTGCTTCCCCACATGTTCTTCCTGATACGTTCCCAGCACCGTGCATCAGCTCCTAGGCCACTTCAGTGCTGGTCACTGTGGACAACAGAGGTGGGACAATAGTGCCCTGACACCTTACTTCATGCTTGTATCAAAACAACTTGACTTCTAAAAACAACTTTCTTGGTCTTTACAATAAACAAGTGGATTAAAACAACTTCACTGAAATCTTAAACTAGTATAGTTGAAATCATATTAAACTTATACACCACAGACACAAAGCCCTCAAAATACTTTCATTTCAAAAGAAATGCTTTTATCTCTCTATATATTTTAAGTTGGAGTGAAACTGAAGCTTTGACCAAAGTTATTGAATCTATTGCTTACTCAGCATCATGTAGATAATTGCCTTAGTTTCATATACTTAATATGTGTTAGATTTTTTTTTGTTGAATAAGGCAATAAATGAATGAGAGCTCAAACTTCTGTCTTATGTAGCCACCCATGAGTGGAATGCCTGTGTGCCTGTGTGCTGTCAAGTTTTTAGGGATTTTTTATATGTACATATTTTTTTTTTCTTCAGCAGAGCTATTGGAGACAGTGAGAAGACTCAGGAAAGATGACCAGTAATGAGGGAAATCCTGACAGCTCTTCTAGTGTGTGGGCTTATTCCTAGGAGATTGAGGCAAATTCTACACCCTGAGCATTTAAATCCAAGTGATTGCTGGCTGAATCTAGTACACAGAGCTCTCCAGAACAAAATGACATTTGTTCTGGTAAGTTTAGGGTACAGACAAGATTTGGCCCTTTCATGGTCTTTTGAACAGAATGCCAAATTTGTGCTTCCCTGTGGTGGACACTGAAAGAGGGGGTTGTTAAGTCAAAGAAATGTTAACAAAAGGACAGCTAGACATACATAAAAATGTCCTAGTGAAAACCTTGGTTTAAGGACAGCCTAGGAATTTAACCCCAGTAGGGACGTTTAACGTGTGTAGTTGCTTCAAAAACACTACGAGATGGGAACGTCAAGATAGAGTTAGTAGTAATCTCTGGAAGGGTGACATCAAAGAAGGTCAAAGCGCTAACCGTACCACACAGCTGCAAAATGAGAGAAATCTTCTGTGCGACAGAAAACTTGTGTCAAATTTTTACATCTGAATAATTGCCTGGGGTGACAGTTTCTTTTCAAAGGCTCTAATAAATAAAATTAGTCTTTTATTGTAGGTGACTGGAGTCAGAGTTAATATCCTTCAGACATTATAGAATCTGTGTTCTGAGAGCTGTTTTAGTTTATTATTTGCCTTGTTCTTCTAGTATCACATATTCTCTTTTGAAGCATTCTGCTCTTTCCTCTGCTATATTTTGAAAATCCTATGTGAGAATTTTAGTATCTGGAACACTTTTTACAGCTTTTCTTCACTAAATGGAAAAAGTAAACTAGCTTTCAGTACTTTGCTTTTCTGAATTTGAATTTGTTTTTAAAAAGCAGAAACGGTAATATAAAACTTCATTAAAAAACAAAAATGATTATAGTGTGTACAAACACAAACCCCTTTTGAAGGTTTCCTTTAAGTTAAAAGGAATCAAACCAAAGCAGAAAGAAAGCAAGGGTAGAAATTACATAATCCCAGCAAGAGCAGAAGCATTCTAGAACCCATGCTATGTGATGCTCCTCTGTGCAAGTGAAGGCTCCTTGTCCTTTCAGGCAAGACACCCTGAGAGACACCCACAGAGAGCAAAGCCACAGCCCCCTCGAATCAAACTCAGGAACAAGGCCCTGTGTGTCAAGACCCAGCCCTCTTCACAAGCCTTCCTTCCTCCATTGCCCATTCAAATTTGCATCCATGCTCTGTGTACCTTTCATCTGTGGCTCAGTTTCACTTTTATTTCTGTGACTCTCTTCCTCTTTCTTTTTGCCTACCTAATTTTTTCGGAGTATTCAGAATTCAGCCTAAATGTAATTCTATTGGTGAAAACTTTCAAGATTCTCCACAGGTTCAAGCTAGATACACTTCCTAGGGATTCCATATCACCTAGTGCTTCCCCAAGACCACCCATTAGGATTATAATCGCTTATCTTATCTTGTATTCCTAGAGGGTCCCAATGTCCGAGACAGTAGGGATTCACCTCTTTGTGCCAGGCACCTAGCTCTGTGCTCATACAGAGAAGGTACCCAGCAGTCTTTTTTGTGGAGGTACAAATGAACTGATGAGAGAAAAATCTTCCAATGCTTGCAGCCTAATGTGGGTTACAAAGTCTAAGAATTATGTGACCTGGAAAACACTAGCCCTGTGAAGAAGATGGCCAGTCAGCACAGATCTGACCACAGAGAACACCCAGAAGAGGATGCAGGCCAGATGAGCAATGAAATTAGCATGAAAACTAATTCTCCAGTTACAGCAGAACTTTTTCTCTTAACCTGCAAAGTATAGTTTGAGAATAGTTAGTTGAGTGCTCTTGTAATTGAGAGTAAGCTCAGGCATCTTCCAACAAATCTTTTTGTCATTTCCAAAAGGCCTGACTGAGCACTTTCTAGATATTAAGATAAACTGTCTTATAACAAGAAAGACCCCACATAATTATATAAGACTCCTAGAGGTGGAAACATCATGAAAGGATCCCCCTTAAAGAAATGATATGAGTGCCCCGGCCATGACAGCGATTCGGCATTTAAAACCACCCTGAGGAGTTTCTGAGTGGTGATGGCACAGTTCTGTATTACAAGTAGGTGGCAGATACACAAATCCATGTAGATGATAAAACTTCATGGCACTATTCACCAAAAAATGCACTAGTTTTGTAACTATGTGTGCATTAAATAACCATTTTGCATTACTTTATAGTAACTATTTGCATTAAGTGAGGTCATTTGTGAACTATTGTAAAACTGCTGCAAAAAAATGTTTTTAAAATGCACCTGTGTACTACCAATCTTTCTACTGTGTACAAATAAGATAACTAGCAAAGTTAGCTAATTGCCCCAAGGTCACTCAACTTGTATATTGAAGAACTCAGACTGGAATCTGTTTGCTGTCTCCAAAGAGGTGAACACATCTCTTTACCAATACCAGTAACACACACACACACAGACACACAACCTTATTCCTATCTCCCCCTTCACTGCCATCACTTTATGCAAGCACTAGCTATTAATCATTTGAAAGGAGAGACCTAGAACTACAGCAAATCAAATGGTGGCAACGACAAGAAATCTTTGGTGTGATTATGATTGAACAACCACACTCTGAGATACCTGAGTGGTGAGATTTACATATTTGGAACTGAAATTCATATAACACTGGGGGAAAAATACTGAGACTGTAGAAGAATTATTTTAGCAGTATGTAATTCAGAAATGTGTTCTTTCATATGTTCTTTAGGTTAGGCCAAATTGGTTTTACTTTTAAGTGTAAAAATAATTCTATTTTTTCCCACCTCAAAATCTTAGGTAATTATTCTTTATAAAATTATATAATTTCCAAATTTTCTATGGAAAAGTCAGACACCAAGTTTCCCCCCAACGAAGGACACACTTGTTTAGACAAAGCAGTTGCTGGGCCTGATACAGCCCAGGAGACAAAGGCAATCTCGAATGCACTCAGCGGTAATTATGAGGAGCCTCTAATCTCTGTTCTACCCCAGATGGCTTTGACAGCAGAGCAAGGACAAGATGCTGCTCCATGGTTTTTCTTTTGATGCTTCCGGCTGCTAACTCCCACTTAAGGTTAGAGAAGAATGTTCTGATGACACTAGAAAGTATTGAAAATACTCTTATAATTTTACAGTCTTTTCTTCTTTTCCTTCAAGGTCTTTCGTGTGGTACTTTGTTCTTTTATGTGATTTGTCTAGAGAGATATGAAGCCCATACATTCCAGGCATGAGAAGTGAGAAAAATAAACAGTCAGTCAATCAGGCCCAGCATGGTTAGAGTCAGTAATAATATATGTGAGCGTTGGGTAAACTAGTGTTGTTGAATCTGACAATAAAACCATTGCATGGTATTTGTTCTCCTCTTTTTCTACCCTAAGATATTATGATATGACTAAAAAGGGAGCATGCTAAAAGTTTACCCCCTTGATATCTGTTATGACTGAATTATATCCCCCCCAAAATTAATTTATAGAATCCCTCACCCCCATTGTAACTGTATTTGGAAATAGGGCCCTTGGGAAGGTAATTAAGCTTAATGACATCATAGGCTGAAGCTCTAACCAAATATGACTGGTATCTTTATAACAAGAGGAAGCGACACCATGCCTGCATGCACACAGAGAAAAAGTATGTGAAGACACACAGAGAGGCAATCTGCAAGCCAAGGAGAGAGGCCTCAGGAGAAGCCAACCCTGATGCCTTACCTCCAGAACCGGGTGGAAATCAACTGCTACTGTTTCAGCCACCCATGATATTTTGTTATGGTTGCCCAAGAAAACTAACACAATACACATGATTCTGCATGAAACTAATATACATTTGAATCAATTAATTTCAACAAGTATTTGTCGTACCCTCAAAAATAGACTTGTACTTTCAATGAATAATATTAGGAACTGTATACGTAAGTGAGAAGAAGGATAAAATGGCTGTTTAAGATCTCACTCTTGTCTCCATGGAGCTTTGAAGTCTGGTACAAAAGACAAAAGAATACATGACAAATATTTTGGTACAGAAATTCAGAGACAGAAGAGCTCAAACAAGTTTTTATAATGGTGCAACATAGAAGTGAGCAACTCATCCTGCAAAGGGCCAGTTAGAAAATAGTTGAGGCTCCGTAGAGAACATAGTCAATAATTTTGCAATAACTATAGATGGTGACAGATGTGTACTAGAGTTATCAGGGTGATCATTCCATAAGTTATATAAATGTCTAACGTTGTACACATGTTGTACATCTGAAACTAAAATAACATTGTATGTCAACTATAATTAAAACATAACAATTACTTTTAAAAACAAAAAGAAAGAAAAGGAAATATTTCAGGCTCTTTGGGCCATGGAGTCTCTGTTCCAACTCTTCCAGGCTGCCACTACAAGTAGTCACAGATAACACTCAACCAATGAGCGTGGTATATTTCAATACTGCTCTATCCATGGATGTGGACATTTAAATTCATATAATTTTATGTGTCTTAAAATAATCTACTTTTTCTAATCATTAAAAATATATAAGCCATTCTCATACCCAATTAGGTGAAGAGCCAGATTTGGTCCACAGATAATGGTTTGCTGATCTCTGGTACAGTATATAGGGTTCAAAATTGTTTTAGCCACAAATCTCTTTGTTTTAATAAATGTTGGGAATGAAATTCAATGATTGCTTTAGCATGAGGAGGAAGAATGAAGCACCAAGTTTATCCTTTACGGTGATTCCATGGAGTCCCTGGAGACATAAATACAGCAGTTCAGGGGCCAGAAAACTGGGTTTCTGGTCCAGTTTTCTTATAATTTATAAAAACTTGGTCAATATTTAAATACAATATACTTCAGTTTTCTCAATTCAAAAGGAAAGGCTTTGACAGTATATGCATTTTGTGCGAAACTTCTATTTTTATGATTATCATCGATGATCGACTCATAAGGTAGATCATGACCGAGCTTTGGAGGATGACAGGGATAACTAGCCAAAGTGGAGTACACGTCCACATCTTTGTTCATGTTATTCTCCTCTCCCTCGTAAAGGCCTCAGCTCCGAGGAAGAGTCAGAGAAGGGACAGGCCCTTCAGTGGCAGCCCATGAATGCACGATTTCTGGGGCCAAGCCAGAGTGGGGATTGTTTGTCAAGATACAGGAACAAGAAAGTACCACTGCAAGAGAAAGCAAGTTCATTGCAACTTGAGAAAGAAACTGAATTTTGGTAACTGAGAAAATAAAGCAAGAAGTATACTGTACTATGTATGCTGGACTGCAGTAATAAGTAGAGCTGGCTGTAAGGAGTAGGGCTGGATTATGGAGAGTGAAGAAAATGAGACTGATGAGTTTGTACTTATGTCACAAGCAAGCTGAAGGACTTTTAATCTGTAGCATAGCATGATCCATTAGCCAAGCAGCAATAGGAGAGACAATAAAACAAACATGTGAGAGCTCAGACTCTGATGCTAGACCGCCTGATTTGAGTCCCAGCTTTTTCATTTGTTATATTTGAGTTCAGACAAGTCACGCAACTTCTCAGTGCCTGTTTCCTCATCTGAAAAACACAAATAACAATTGTTTATTGTTTTTGTTCTTGTGAGAATTAAATGAGTTAATAAATATAAAATATGTAGTAGAGTTCCTGACATATAGTATGTGCTCAGTAAATGTAGACTATTATTATTATACAGGAAGTGTTAGACACACACACAGGTGTGCGCACACACCAACACAAATCCCACAATCTTCCTTTACTCAGGAAGATTAGCCACAAAAAAAAAGTTTTTATAGTGATTTAGCATCCAGTATATCAGATATTTGGATAATTTTAGGATAAGAAAGAATGAACTAAAAGAAATTTCAAAAGAAGAGTCTATTAGATTAAATATACAATAGATTGAAGAGAACAACCCAATAAAACATGACTCTAAGACAGTGATTTTCTTTTTCTTTTCTTTTTCTTTCTTTCTCTTTCTTTCTTTCTTTCTTTCTTTCTTTCTTTCTTTCTTTCTTTCTTTCTTTCTTTCTTTATTTCTTTCTTCTTTCTCCCCTTCCTTCCTTCCTTTCTTCCTTCCTTCCTTCCTTCCTTCTTTTCTTCCCTCCTTCCTTTCTTCCTTTGGACAGTGATTTTCAGCTACTGTGCCTCAACAGGCACATTGGTGTTCCACAAGAATTTTATTTTTATTATTATTTTTCAGCTATTTTACTTTGTATTCATTTTCATACTTTATTTTTACTGTATTTTTTCATTACCATTTATCCCCTTTATACCCTTTTCCAGCACCTCCACCCTCGCAATTACCAGCTGCAATAACTGTCTGCTTAGTCCAGGGCACGGAGCTCTTTTCCCTTAGATAGTCAAATAAAAAAAAATGATAACAACCAACACAACAATAGCTGTCTGGTGTGAATAAATCAATGTATACCTTTTTTGACAGATCAGCAAAAAATATAATGTATATTTTTTGGTGTGCCACAGAATTTTAATAGTTAGTTTACATGTACCCTGAGATGAAAAAAAATTTGAAAATTACTGCTCTAGGAGACTAGGGAAAATATATGATTACCAAATGGAGAAGTTGTAAAAGAAAATTATTTATAAAGAAAGAGCACTATGATTTTACGTATCATGTTTTAAATGTTGGAAATTGTTTATAGGTATTTCAAAGATGTGAGATTGGAGTTTGGGCCAAAGTTTGGGTCATTGAAAAATATAATTGAACTAACTATAAGACATATCTAATCATTAAGTCAAGAAATGAAGCTAGAAGTGAATGGAAGTCTAAAACTTTATAGAATGGCAAGCATTAGTAGATGAAGGCATATACAAAATCCATGAAAGGAAACCAAATAAAACAAAAAAGTGTCTACAGAGAAGGAGTGGATACACAGGAAAGGGTCATATGACAGGGGCCATGCAAGAACACCTTGTATAAGGAAGTAAATTTGATCAGTGCAATAGTTTCCATTGCAATAAAGTTAAAAAGAATGACAACAAAAAAGATAACACCAGATTTTGTAATAAGTGATTAGGTATCTGTAGGTAAATATATTAAATAAATTTGTTGGGATAAAAATCATTTTGCAGAGGGTTTGAAAGAATAATGTAAGAAAGAAAACTTGTAAAGGAAAATGGACAATTCAATCCACTTTAAATAAATAAGAAATTGTAAGTAATTAGACGTTGCTACCATCAATGTTTTTCTATTTGATATGCATGGTCAATAGGAAAGATGTTGAAAGCCTCACATGATCACCAGCATATGTCAGTTCCATTTTTGACAGAGGCTGCATGTCATCTCCTAATACCCATCTTTCCCTTTCTTAATTTCAAAACTCTGTCTTTCCATTGAGTATACAGTCAGCCATATAGATGTGGTACTACATTTCCTAGCTTCCCTTGCATCAAATGTAGCCTCTGGACCACATTCTGGCCAATGAAATATAATCAGTGTGATACTGTATTTTCAGAATGTCTTCTTAATAGGGAAAAGAAATCCCAACCGTGCCCTTTCCTTATTCTTCCAACCTGAGAGAGAGATACTGCATTGAAATCATCTTAGATTTACTCAGGTAGGTGTGGTGAGAGGAAACGGCCTGACTTCCTGATGCCTTCCGGAGCGTCCCACCACTGCCCTGGGCATCTGCATTTCAACTTCCTTAATATGAGAGACAAGTTTATGTCTTGTTTTAGCAAAATAATTGGGGTGCTTGCTGTTATACGCCAAACCAATCTTCTCATTTAATCAGTCATAAGCAGGAGGTTCTAGGGGCAAGATGGAGGAAATGGGTAAAATAAATATATTCACATAGCAATCTGAGCATACTCCAGGACCCGCTGTGTTTATAAAAGTTAGAAACAATATGCTCTCTGAAAACAAAACAAAACAAAACAAAACAAAACAGAGGAGATGGAAGGAATAGGTACCAGTAGGGCTCCGGGACTAGGTGAGATAGTACACTCTAAATGTAATGAAGGTATTGTTTATCCAGACATGCAAAACTAAGGGAAGACTACAGAGTTGGTGAAACACTCTAGAACTAACAGTAGTGGGAAGTCATGGCCACTCCTAGGTCTGAAATCAGAAGTGGGAGCAGTTACTGAACCTGGATTTGACTGTAATGACAGAAGCTCTGGCCTTCAGAAGGAAAATGCAGTGACAGTGGCCTGTTGGGGAGGAAGCCAAAGGAACGAGCACCCCAGGATCACCTTATGCCCTCTGATCTCCTAATGGGGCATCCTGGTAGAATCCACTGATGACAATTTATTATGTTCAGCCTACCAAGAAAAAGAAGTGAAACTAGAGGGAAAAATGGAAACACTAGAGATTATTCAAAGTGTGAAAGTGGTGTGGAGATAGTCATGGTGCAAAAATCTCTGTACGATATACAGTGAGCAAGTGCATTACCTGGAGCAGGGTCAGTGGGGAATGAGTAAAAGCTGGGACCCAAAATATTTAGGAGAATAAGGAGGAAATACTTTCATTTCTCAGGATCAAGAACACAGTCATACAGTCAACTGTGCTAGGTGTATCTAGATTATTCCACTTCCATTCCTAGATCCATAAGGACAAGTTTTGACATTTAAGGTACAAAAAATATTTATCCTTGTAATAATGCCGGGCAGTCCTTCTAAATAATTCAGTGTGACTCTACGTTCTAAAGCCATTATGTGTTCATAATACGCAAGCTTGGTGGTAGCTGTTTTTTCCACACTAAATTTATTCAACAGTGTAAACAAGTATTCAACAAAGACAGACTACGAAATAGTTCTGACTCAAAAATATCAACTAATTAGAACACCTTCTTAGCAACCATTAGATTCCAAAATTTTATCTTCTCCCTTTCAATTAATAATATTATGGAAATTCTTTTTAACTTGAATGTTCCAATTTAAACCAGTCCTCTTTGCTTTTTCCTTTATGTATCCAAAGGAAATTAGATATAAATATAAACATGGATACAGGGACATATTGAGATATATTTATGTTTAAGGAGAGATATCACCTTCTCATCACCAACAATGACTTTGAAAGAGAAGAGGGGAAAATGATCAGACTCCATCTACTTCCATTTGTCTGGATATAAATGGCATACAATTTAAAAATTTCCAAAACCACTTACTGATTACCCACTGTGTGTTTGGCACTGCTCCATATTAAATTATTATTATACTTGGCAGAATAGGGGATAAGAGATTAATATATACTTATATTTTTAAAGATTATCTGAGAATAGACTCAATAACCCTGAAGTCAGGGGAGATTATAGTAACGAGAGCCAAGTATGCTAGTTTTATATTTATACACACACACACACACACACACACACACACACACACACACACATATGTATGTATGTATCTGGGGGAACCCTATCTGTACAGACAATTTTGATTTTAAAAATTTGTTGCAAATTCCACGGGCCCATGTGAGGTGCAGTGAACTATAAACGAGGAATTTCAAATCTCCCTCTACAATAAGCAGCAGCAATGCCAACGCTCTAACCAGGCTCGTGTTGAAGCAATATTGATTTCCTCGCCTTAGCGGTTCCTTACCACCATTTACTTTGTGCTGGTTGCATCACTGCTCATGAGCTGCATTATCCATGGTACTGGGAACACTGGTTTACAATGACAGTCTCAAAGGTTGTTTCAGTGCTTCCTTGACAGTGACCATAGTGCCAGTCATCCAGAGCCTGCAGAAAAATATAATTGCTATATCATTTTCCGCTCCTGTTAAATTTATCTTTCTAAATTTTAAAGCATTAACTTAGAACAATGCATCTTCCAACCACGTCTTCTTTCGAATGCTTCAGGCCATACTCACTGCATCCTGTAATGGGATCTCCTTCAGGGTTTACCCAAAATGCAGGAGCAATGTGGGTGGAGTGAGAAGAGCAGTGGGTTGGTCCTGCACAGCTGAAGATCAACTGAGGAGCGCACAGCATCACCACATCCATCGGAGGCAGGAAAGGAAACTGAAGGGCCCATTGGAGTTGTGTCAGTTAGGCCCTCAAAAGAGATAGGTGGCCATCCTGAGAGGGTGCTGCAGAGCCTGGGAGAGAAGGGGACTGCCCTGCGTGTCCTCTGCACCTTCCCCAGATCCATCAGATGCTACAGTCAACCCACTGGCCAGAGGTGGCTTAAGACCAAGGAAGACCCCTAAAATCCTTCCTGTGCCTGTCTATATGAGAATCACTTAAAATCAGCATATGGCCTTGATTTTTTCTGATGGGCCTAACTCATATGACTGCAGAGCTGAGAAGATCTCTAGACCATACACCTGGAACCAGAGCCAGGCCAAGTCATCAAGGTTGAGCCCATAAGAGCAAAGCCGATGGGTGGTGTGGAAAGTCAAAGAACCCTTAGAAAGTCATATGAGGCCTGTGGGCCATGTTCAGATTCCACACAACCTGCAGAGCTGTCACCATGGGACATGGCCCATTTCAGGCAGGGATCAGGGATAGGAAGATGACATAGACATTGGAGAAAGGTGACCCACTTTTGGGTTTGGGGCGGGGCCCTGCTTGCTTGGGTCTAACATTGGGCTGGTCTTAAACTAGCAAAGAACAACCATAAAAATAAATTCCCAATAAACTCTTCCAGAAACAGAAGGAAGGACTCCTAAGTGCCTAAGAATTTTCCTAAAGTTCTATTCATCCGTGTGTCCTAAGGAATCTTTGAGGAACTCAGATATACTGGCTTGGGTGGCCCAGCAAACTCAAATCACATTCTCACATTGAAGCTTCAGTACAATGACTACGGCCATGTGGGAAAATGCATTCAATTCCCACATTTAGGAATTCCTTCTGGGTCTTTCTAATAACCACTTCTAATGATGTTTCTCCTACATAACCCTGTGCTTTCCAGAAACATAAACACGGTAACCTGGACAGCGTGCTGCACTCATTTGAGAGAAAGGAAAAAGAAAGGGTCCAAGCTGTAAGAAGCTGTTACTTCAGCTGTGGAGTCCTCCTTGATGAGCCCATATGATAACATCGAGCTATAGTATCAACTGTCATTGAATAGAAATCCTTAGCAAAAGTTTTTAGGCTAATCATATTTATTTAACTCTCAGTAAACCAAAGGTATTGTGAGAATCCTATCTCAAGTGTAAGGCATGATACACACACACACACAGCGTAGGCCCACGACAATTATCAGTACAAATAGAAGGGCAGAAAGTGCTCTAGGAAGCACAAGCGGGGACTGACTGTGTTGCTGAAATGCACCAAATGATTGCTCAGTTCTCCAGTGTGTTGTGATGATGCAGGGTTAAGTTGGTTACGGGTAGGAACTAAGGAAATAGCTTTACCGATCTAGCCTCTGCAGAAATCCTACAGGCAGACATGAAAAAATTACACCTACTCGGAGGAGCATTACAATAGGGAACACTAGCAGTTGTCCCCAAATAGACGATGAGCACGTGCTGTGTCCCTGTCAGAAAGGAAGACCCTTGCGATGGAGTCGAAGGGCTCTCATGGTAGACTCTAGATGGAGTCCGCAAGCAACTGCACTGCAGACATTTTCACACTTTAATCAAGATCTCTTTACATTACCAGCTTCTCGTAGAAGGTCTGATGGGAAAATAGTGGAATGCAAGCCCAGAATATTTCATCAGCTGTTTTGTGCCAGACTAAATTTCTTCAGTTTATATTTAGAATACTTAGGCTGGCAAGAAGCACTGAAAAACAGCACTAAAGTCGTTTTTGTGCAGATTACAGTACATCAGTGTCACGCAAATCACCAAAACTAAGAAATTCTAAGAATTTTATTTATAACATACTTTTTTAAAAAATAAAAAATAAAAACACTGAGAATGCAGGAGAATTTTCTTGGTTGACTAGTCTCTGCTCTTGAAGTTGACAAGAGATTTAAAAAAAGATGTTTCCATTTTTCTTACTAATTAGAGGAAAATAAGTTGGGTCCATCTGTTTTTTTCTAAATGAATTGATGGCATCTCTTTCAGGATTTCTATCTAAACTGGAAAAAAATCCAACCCTTTGTTTTCTAAGTAGGAAGGTAGCCTTTTTAAACACAGTTTTTTCATCACACTTCATGAAAAAGAGTACCATAGGCTTCCTCATTTATTGGCAAATATTCTTTTATATCATTTATGCTTTCAAGGACTTCACTGGCAATTGAAGACAAACTGTAAAATTTGCCACCTCCTCCCAAGAGCAGCTTATGAAATCTGTCAGCAATCTGTGTAATATACAAGAACCTTCATTATGAATCAATGTTACATTATGAATAGAGGTGTTTGTCATTAATGCCTCCAGTGCTCAGTAAGCAATAGCCCTGTCACCGAAAACATTTTCCTGTCCCCAGCGCTTATGCCAGGATGACCACTTCTGTTGTTAGGTGAGCACAGAGTTTTTACTTGGTCTGGTGGCCAAATTATAGGGAAATGATGCATGATCTAGGGAAGTTTTACATTGCAAAGAAGCAAGGATGTTCTTACTGGAAAAATGAAAATCTCCTGAGACTGTTGGTGACTGACACTATATTTTATCTGCACACTGAAACAACACACTTATCAAATGAAAGAGAAAAAGAAAAATTACAAGAGATTTGATCTCTTTTATAGCTCTAATAGTAAAATACACTATATGATTAATGAACCTGTCAGTTGTAATGGGAAGAATATGTAACAAGTAACTGTGCATTACTCGTTTGTGATTATATCTTTTATAAATTCAGCCATGTGTAGTGTGATAAGACTAACTCTTTACAATTTTAAGGTAATGCTATAAAGTAAGTTAAAAACCAAGTTTGTTCTATTTTTGCTTCTCTGCCAATTGTTAATGTGACTTTCAAGAACACATTTCCTGCAATCGATAATTACTCAATTAGCAGCTTATTAAGTTTATATGTCAATAAATTTCATCACCAGGTGTCTGAGGCAGGAAAAAATGCTCTGGCACTTGGTGCATGCAATATTTCTTTGAAAAAATTTATTTTTAAATGTGTTCTTTGCTGGATTTATTAGCCTATATAATATTCATAGAATTCAAGCCTAGACATGTAACTACCATTATTCAGAAATATATGCAAGGCTTAAGCTAGGAAGCATAGCTATTGAGAATATCATTTTAGTACAGATGTTTTGAAAGAAAGAGAGAAAGAAAAAAGGAAGAATGAAAGAAAAAAGAAAAGAAGGGAGGGAGAAAGAGTAAAAGGGAGGGAGAGAGGGAAGGGGAGAGGAAGAGGAAAAGTAAAGGTGAAAAGGAAGGAAGGAGAGGAAGAGAAGAGGGGGAAAAAGGAAGGGGGAAGGGAAGGAGGAGAGGGAAAGAGTTTAAGCCCAAAGCTAATGGCAGCAGAAAGTTCAAAGGAAAGGAGTGAAGAGCTAGTAAAAGACAGTGTTATCAATGAAAGAGCTTCCATATCTGCCTCTTTCTTCAAACTTCCTGATAACAGAGCAAAGTGAGCTCAATTATATTATTTATGGCAAATAGAAAATGAAGTTCCTACTTGTTCACATGTTTGACATAGGAATTCCATAATTCACTGACCAAATGGTCCTGGAAATGTTTTCTATGGTCTCCATATTAACTTGTAGGAAATGTAAGTCATAAGTTACACATGAGGATCTCAGGCTTTAAGTACCAAGTGCATGATATTGGTAGTCAGACCTGCATGGTGTGATGGGTGCCAAAAACTAAAAAGAACCACAAGGTGTACCTATTGTTGATCTACTGTGGCATTGCCTGCCCCCTTCCCCAAACTGGCCTAAATTACCAATGCTTATTTACTTTGATAGATGAAAAAAATTGGTTGCAAAGAAAGAAAAGTCAAATTTCAAATGCTAAAATAAAGGAAGGGGGAGAAGGTGGAGGAAGAATGAGGAGAAGAAGATGGAAGGGAAGATGAAATATTTATTGAGCTTACTTGTGTTCAAGTTTTGCATTAATATCTTTACATGTATTGTTTTATTTAATATAATTTCCATAAAACAATGTGTCATTTTATTCACATCTTCTCATGAGAAATATGGCTTGGAATGGATGTGTCACTTGCTCAAGGTCACAGGACTAATAAGCAGCAGTAAAAAAGCTTAAACCTGAATGACTTACACTAGCCCTTAGCCACCACCAGCAGAATGAAATTCAAGAGACGGTTTCCACGGGAGAGGAAACACGTGTGCAGGGGTAGCCGGAAGGTCCCCTTGCAGAGATAGCCAGAGGGAAGCTGCAATGGAAAGCCTGGGGGCAATGACTGGGAGTGGTGCTGTAGTGCTGGAAGCAAGTCTCAGCTACGTCACCTTCCCCAGGCCTCCCGCTCATCACTGCCACACAAATTCACTCTTCATGTGCTGCCTCTTCCACAAAGGGGGATCTGTTGCTCGTTTCTCCACAGGGCAAGACACTCAAACACACTTTGAGCACGAAGAGAAGACCTGAGTTCTGTGCTGGTGGGGCTCCCATGTACAGCTGTGTGGGTTGTGCCCTGCACAACTCCAGGCTAGAGACATTCTGCAAAACCACACGTGGCAGTGCCTCATCCTGGCGTGGTTCAAAAGGATCTCTGCCACCTGGTGAATTCATGTCACTTCTCTGATGCAAAAAGGGGATGAAAATTTCTACCTCATGGAAGTCTTATGAAAATTAGGGGGTACTACATCTGGAGCAGAATTGGCTATTGAATAAATGTTATCAATATGACTCTATTGAGAGAGTTTAGTGTCTGGGATTCAATTCAGCTGTTATTTTTTAAGATCTTTAAAATAAGGAAGTATTAAGTTTAAAAATGTGACATTCCCACAGGCATTGATTATATTCAAAATATAATTATATATATGTATATATAAATGCAATATTTATGCAACTGACTAATCAAAAGTATTCCCATAATCTTAGAAGAATTATTTCAAATTACATTTTGGCCAAGTATTGGGAGAATGGGGTCTGTCTATGGGGTCAGGAAAATTTCTGGAATGAGATGACAGAACTACTGGAATGTTGCCAATCTAATCAGGGTGAGGAGGAGAAGGTTGAAGAGAGTGTGAACGAATAGGCTGTCAAGGCTAAAATCAGGCAAAACGTAATAAATTCATTCAGCAAACACCTAAAGGGAGTAAGGAACACCCCAAGACAACAGCAAGACAAAACATCAGTCCTTAGGGAGCTTTTCATAGCCCTGGTTGAGATGTTTTATGCAAATATACACGTGGATAAATCAATACATTGACTCTAATTTTTGCAGATTGTCTATTTTTATAAATTATGTGTTTCCTATTTATTAGTTATCTTAAACCTACCCACTGAGGTACCCAAAAACTTATGAAGTTTGCCTATCAAAGGAAAATTCCTTAAGTCAAAACCATACATAATAATACTGTGGGAAAATTGTAATTTAACTCTAGATTAATTTCAGCTGTCTAGTTACTACACTCTCTGTGATTTTAGTACCAGGATTTTCCACATTTAAGTAATCTGTAGATTACAATTTATCTGAGGTTATTATGTATAACATATAACATGCAATTGACTTCAAACTCAACATGTAACTTATAACCTTGTCATTTCCTACAAGTGTATATGGAGACCACAGAAACCATTGTCAGGACCAGCTGGTCGACAAAGTGTAGACCTCCCATGCCAAACATAGGTGAACGTGTAAGGGCTTCATATCTGCAGATAATAGGTCTGCCTGGCATTCATTACTGGGCCCTTTATAACACCTGGGGACACAGGTGAGTTGGGGACTGTATATTTAAAAACCATAATATACACTTACTGAAAATCTTGGTGCAACAAAATAATTGTGTTTGGAATCTTTTTTGTAGACCACTGAGTAACATATGGAATACATGCAGTATCTTTTTACTCTCCAATTAACCAAGTATAACTGAAACCATAGTTACATAAAGACCATCCTTTTATTAAAACCTTGTAAATTATATAATTGTCTAACCACTATGTCATACACTTACAACTAATATAAAATAATATTGAATATCAAATGTAAGAGAAAAATGAAAAAAAATTTAAAACCCAGTGTTTTCAATTTGAAGTTGAACCCACCTTTAGGACAATACTAAAATCACTTTTTTTTTTTTTTTTTTTACTGTATCTTCTTTATTTCCTTCTTTCTTCCCTTACCCTATAGCCAAAGATTCTGTTTTATGGGCTTTACTTGCCTCAGGTTTGTACATAAAGGAAGGTAAAAAGTATGCATTTTAACCTGCAGTAGTGGTTCAGTGATAGTTTCCTTTATTTTCAACTATTATTACTTGATAACAAAAGTTTCATTGAATAAAACTATCAGTATTTAATATCTCATGATTTCTTGGTAGTATACTTTTTTGATTTGCTACTTTTAAACTTTTAACTTAGGCTAATTGCCCTTTGGTTTCCACCACTGGCCCTTCCCCATTTGAAAAGGCTTGTGTTTTTTCCTGAATAAAAACTCTATTCAGGTTTATAAATAATAGAAGTAGTTTTGCAGTAAGTTGTCAATTTCCAAATGACTAAGAGGTAGAGTGTTTGTATCTCCTAGCAATGTTAATTTCTCAATAGTTTTGACTAATTATTTTCTATTAGCTATAAATTTGATTTCATTTCTATTCACAGTTAACCATCAATTTTGTACATTAATTGCCCTTGGACCAAAAATATCAGAATCCTAGAATTTTAATACTATAGATTAATAAATATATTTTGCCTCTATTTAAGAAATAGTATTTTCCATAACAGAAATAACAAAAACTATGTTATATGTTTCTCTGAATGTATTGCATTAAAAAAATTTTGTGAAAATTATACAAAGTTTCCTTCTACAGAAACCAAGCTCTTTACACTGGGTTTAACAGTTCATAAACTCTCCACGTTGAGATGGGATTGATATGCCCAAGTATAGAAATGAGGATGCTACAGAAATGGCAATCAGTCCTGGCTTCCTTCACAACATTTCCAGAGCCATGGGCAACGAAATGCAAGGCCTGTTATGTCCTCTTAACATGTAGCATCTGTGGGAGAAGACAGTTTGGACCGATCCTCCTTTTAGGACACTAGTATGGTCAAGTTTCATCATACTATATTAATACAAAACTACTTTTCAGTTAGAACTCAAAACTTAATAATTATGGAATGTTTAGGTTTTTTTTAACTTCTCTGTATTTTCTAAATTGTTTACAGTAAATATACATCTTTTTAAAATATCTTTTTTGAAAAGATTTTATTATTTATTTATTTTTTTTTTAGAGAAAGGGAAGGAGAAAGACAGGAAGAGGAACATCTATGTGAGGTTGCCTCTCAAGTGCCCCCTGCTGGGGACCTGGCCTGAAACCCAGGCATGTGTCCTGACTGGGAATTGAACCCTCAACCCTTTGGTTCACAGGCTGGCATTCAATCCACTGAGCCTCACCAGCCATGGCTAAAATATCTTTTTAAAAGTTTCATTTTGTGCCCTGGCTGGTGTAGCTCAGTGGACTGAGCGCGGGCCTGCGAACCGAAGGATCGCGGTTCGATTCCCAATCAGGGCACATGCCTGGGTTGCCAGGCCAGTTCCCGGCAGGGGACATACAAGAGGCAACCGCACATTGATGTTTCTCTCCCTCTCTCCTTCCCTTCCCCTCTGAAGATAAATAAATAAAATCTAAAAGAAAAAAAAATTTTTTTAAAATAAAAAAAAAGTTTCATTTTGTACCTTAAAGAAGCCAACAAGAGCTCTATAATTGTTTCTAAGTATATTTAACAGAAAAAGGGTCTCTCCCTGACACATTTTACCAAATGTATTCTACCAAACTAATCCTTCCCAAGAACATGCAATAGCCTGAATTAAGGGGTTACACTGATAAATCTTAATTTCCAGACAATCAAGTATATAGCCAATGAAAAAATTGCTACCATTTTCATTAATATTTTTTAACCAGCATTGAAATGCCACTTTTACTCAAAGCGGCTCATGGAACTTCTCACAGAGAACGGCTACAGCACCATCATTCTGCCAGGGTTATCACTATCACAGCAGGATATGAAATGTACCTTGGCAGCTGGGAGTGTTCAAAGCACGCCAGACATGGACATGGCCTGGTACCTAAAAGCAATCTGATAAAAATAAGAGTGAGGAGGGAAAATAAGGGCTGAGGAGATAGGGAACTGCAACAAGCAGTATCCGTTTCAAGGGAATTCTGCTGCTGTCAAGAGAGATAAATCAGACACACAATCAACCTGAGACCCATTAATGGCAGACATTTCCAAACTAAACTTCTCTTCCCTTTCTTCCACGTTGCCCAGTCCCACCATCCACAACCCAGACAGGTCTGACAGCTATCCCAGCATCCCCCACTCCCTCGATCACAGCAGTTAAATTAAAGTTTCAATAAAATAGTTACTGACCTAAAATAATGTTCATAGTATATTACTAGGCAGATTCCAAACTTTATGTACATTATAATATGTATCTATAAAATTATATGAATAAACACACACACTGAGAAAAATGTGAAAATACATTTATACATACACAGGTGTAGACATATATACATAAAACATGTGTGTGTTATATTGTTTACATGTATGTATTTATATTTGTGTATTTCTGTTAGGTGGTTAAATCTATCCGATGGTGTTATGCTGATGTTGGTTTACACTGTCCTCTTTTTACTTTTCTATAGTGAACTCGATAGACATATTTCACTTGTAAAACAAGGACATATGTCCATTGTAATTATCTCTCCATTACCTAGAAACAAAGTTCCAAACTTTTTAGCTCTCACAAGTATTCTTCAGGTTCTGTCCCTGACAACATTACATATATTTTTTCCGTATCATGTACCTTGTGTTCTACTAATTATTTTCCTCCATGTAATATGTTCTTCCCTGCTTCAATGCTTTTGCATATTTTTTTTGCCTGGAGTGCTATATTTTTAGATTTTATTTCTTTGTTTTTTAATTGTTGTTCAAGTACAGTTGTCTCCATTTTCCCACCACCACTCTCCCCCACCCCACCCTCAATTCTGCCCACTTTGGCTTTGTCCATGGGTCCTTTATGCATGTTCCTTGACAACCCTTTCCCTTCTTTCCCTCATTATCCCCCTCCCTGCTTCCCTCTGGTTACCATCAATTTGTTCTTTATGTCAATGTCTTTGGTTATATTTTGCTTGCTTGTTGGTTTTGTTGATATGAAAGGATGCTCAGCATCACCAGCCATCAGAGAATGCAAATTAAAATCACAACGAGATATCACTTCACACCAGTCAGAATGGTCATCATAAACAAAGCAACAAACAATAAGTGCTGGTGAGGATGTGGACCCTAGTGCACTGTTGGTGGGAATGCAGACTGGTGCAGCCACTGTGGAAAATAGTATGGAATTTCCTCAGAAAAATAAAAATGGAACTGTCTTTTGACCTAGCAATTCCACTGCTGGGATTGTACTCTAAGAATCCTAAAACAAGAATTCAAAAGAACCTAGGCACCCCAATGTTCATAGCAGCATGATTTACAATAGCCAAGTGCTGGAAGCAACCTAAGTGCCCATCAGTAAATGAGTGGATCAAAACACTGTGGTACATTCACACAATGGAATACTAAGCAGCAGAAAGAAAGAAGGAGCTCCTACCCTTCATGACAGCATAGATGGAACTGGAAAGCATTATGCTAAGTGAAATAAGCTGGACAGCGAAGGACAAATACCATATGATCTCACCTGTAAGTGAAGTGCCATTTCTTATCTTGTCCACCTGGGAAACTCATGTACTCCATTCAAAACCCAGAATTCACCAGACATTATTTCCCCTTTTGCTCCCATACTGAGTTTTGCAACCTTCCATCATCATGCTAATCTACCATCACGTTGTGAGCTGCTTGAAGTAAGAGCTGCGTTTCAGTCACTTTTCTTCACAATTGCTGAGTGGTAGGCACTTAAAAGTGTTGAGTAAATGAATGAGTGGGTGAATGAATAAATTAATAAACTTCAGAGGGTTATGTTGAAGGTTGGTGTGATGAAGTTTGTGAAGTATTTAGCGGAATGCCTGAACATAGGGAGTATTCATGAGATGAGTAGCTTCCATTGTCATCACTACTGTGTGATATATTTTCATCTTTTCTGCTTTGAGTGTTGGGTCTCTGCATTATTCGACAACCAGATTAAAAGACAACATAACAGTACATTCCACTGAATCAGTAATTCTACATCCCCCCTGCACCCCATACATTGGATCTTATTTTTCTGTGGGTTCAAGATAACCAGAGCAAGACAGATGGAGGAGAGGGAAGATCTAAAAAGCTAATTTTTAAAAAAAAAATCAAGTGATTGAGGGCCTGGGGCTTTCATAAATAAGCCATCAAGAGGCAGAAAAAATAAGAAGCAATTATTTTTTTAAATAAAGCCTTCATCCTAATACTTCTATATCCTTTTTTTCAGGAAGCATATTGCCCTCCTTATTACTTTTCCCATTTTTTTAATCCCTTCATTGTTCACTACGCATGATGTGTGCGTGTGTTCATGTTGCAATATAATCTACCTCAGTACCTACTACCCCTATCTCAACCTAAGGCTGAGTCTGTCTACAGTACCTCGAAATACCTAACAAATACCAACAACAGTTATCTGCTGACTTAAAAGGAATTTTATAAGAACAATAAAGCGTAAACATGTTAGGACTAAAGTGTGCAATGAGCTCTTACTTGAGTAGAGTGGAAAGCTGACTAATGTAAGGCCTAAAAGGCTTCCCTCTGTGATTAAAAAGCCATGGGTGAGACGGTCTTCTTCACTTAAGATCCAGAGAAATGATACCATCAATATCATTTTGAAACAAGTACTCTCCAACCCATGAGTATTTTTACAAATACTTTCCCAAGGTTATTTCTGTTTGTTGCAAGTCGCAAACTTATTTTTCCATATATTTGCCTTTGGTCTTCCTATTTGCCATCAACTTTGGTAGCAGATTATTTGAGTTCAGTCCTGATACAATGCAATTCTTTCAGGTTACTTATTTTATCATTTTAAGGTTTAGGAAAATTTTCTACTTGTGAAAAAACTTAGACTTTCTACACTGACTTCCTTAAATGTTTCACCTATTTTACCCATTTCAAATGTTTCTCCATTTCTATTCATTTTCTTGCTATCCATTTTTCTGTTTTCTTTTCTGGAGCAGTGTGCATTCTGAAATATCTACAATATAAAAGAAATATCTTATGTGGTATATCATTTCACAGTATAGAGTCTGAAAAGCAAACATATCTATAGCATATCTTCTATTATTTTTAACATACCAGGTTTATAAAAGATGACAGATTAATCTGGAAAGGTTGTCATTTCATTCTTCATATGCCGTGTACCAGACATTGTTGGTACTTGTGGGTGCTGATGATTATTTTACGCAATTTCTGATGTCTTGTAAAAATGCCCCATAATATCACTCTAATTGAGATTCTGTCAACATGTTCCTTTGGTTGTTGAAATGTTTATTGAACAATGTCAAGTGGTTGTTTTCAGCCTAAATTCCAAACATGAAAAAAATACCCAAGTCATACATGTCTTTGAAGTGAGATTCCAGTTCCAAAAACATGACTTTCTAGCTTCTATTCAAGGACATTAAATAAAAGTCATGTACATACAGAGAGTGTCATCATTTGGACTGATACATGAGTAGGTATGTAAATAGGCATAATTTGAGAAGCTTTGGGCAGACTCTCTCCTTGGAAATATCTGTATCTGGAATTTCATTATATGGAAATAAACTGACAGATGGCAGAGCAACACCCTTTAGAAGTGAAATGAATATAGGTACCTGTTTGAGGAGATCACCAGGTAGAAGGTAAGAATCCTGAAAAAGGAGCTAAGAAGACACCAAAGCCGGCAGTGACTAACACTGAAAATGGCTTAATCTGAGTAGGCACCCACCAAATGTTTTGAGCAGTCTGCTGTGTTGTCAGTAGAAATTTTCATTTAGAAATTGTGACCTAATCTGTGAACACATACAGGTCTTTAGTTTTAGAATTTTTACATATGTTGAAAAATAACAACAATGTAAATCAAAATTTATGCAAATACATTCAAATGTATTAAAACCAAAAAATGTTGGCTTTTTTCTTCCCTAAAAGGAGTACTCAACAGATTCCCGAGACTATGACTGCAGAGAACAACTTGGAAACATGCTGAATTAAAAGTAATTAAGTATGCAACATATTTTTATTAAGTAAATGGATAGCAGCTGGTAGGGGCCAGGTTTCTTACTGTAGGAAAGGAAATTTACAGATAAGCAAGGAGAGAAGGCTATAGTGATCGATGTGGCAATGGATTAAAGTGGAAGACATCAGCATGAATTCATGTTTAGCTTAATACAGATACAGATGGTCACGTATACATATGAATGTATTTATAGATACATGTCTATACACAGGTTAGAGTTCACACATATTTCCTTTCTCTGTTAGCTGAGGGAGCCCAAAGCAATGACACCCCAGCAGCAAGGACCATAGCCGGAGCCCAGGGCATGGTTTATAATACCCACTCAAATGAAACAAATCCCCAAAGCAATAGCCGAATCTAGGATTGGGGCAGGAAACATACAAGAAGAACCTGGAATATCTCACAGTGCCAGGAAGTAATGAGGTTATAAAAAATAAAACATGGTGCAGCCACTCTGGAAAACAGCATGGAATTTTCTCAGAAAACTAAAGATGGGACTGCCTTTTGACCCAGTAATTCCACTGCTGGGACTGTATACTAAGAACCCTGAAACACCAATCCAAAAGAACCTATGCACCCCAATGTTCATAGCAGCACAATTTATAATAGCCAAGTGCTGGAAGCAACCTAGGTGCCCATCAGTAATTGAATGGATCAAAAAACTGTGGTACATTTACACAATGGAATGCGATATTTTTCAGACTATAAGATGCACATTTTTACCATATTTTTTGCTTCAAAATACTTTTCCCTATTTTCCTCCTGTAAAACCTAGGTGTGTCTTATGGTGAGGACCCCCTATGGACCTAGGTTTTAGAGGAGAAAAATAGGGGAAATTTTTTTGAAGCAAAAAATGTGGCAAAAAAGTGTGTCTTATAGTCTTAAAAATATAGTACTGCACAGCAGAAAGAAGAAAGGACCTCCTACCCTTTTCAAGAGAGTGGATGGATCTGGAGAGCATTATGCTAAGTGAAATAAGCCAGGTGGTGAGGGAAAAATACCATATGATCTCACCTTTAACTGGAACCTAATTAATAAAACAAATAAGCAAGCAAAATATAACCAGAGACATTGAAATTAAGAACAATCTGATAGTAACTAGAGGGGAGGTGGGAGGAGATAATGGGGGGAAGGGGAGAAGGGTTTTCAGGAACAACTATAAAGGACACATGGACAAAACCAAGGGGAAGGTGGAAGAAAGGGAGGGAGGTGGGGATAGCTGGGGTAGTGGGTGAGTGGTGGTGGGTAAATGCAGACAACTGTAATTGAACAACAATAAAATAATTAAAAACGAAAGAAGAAAACAAGCCCTGGCTGGTGTAGCTCAGTGGATTGAGCACAGGCCTATGAATCAAAGGGTCCTGGTTCAATTCCCAGTCAGGGCACATGTCTGGGTTGTGGGCCAGGTCCCAAGTTGGGGGCATGTGGGAAGCAACCACACATTGATACTTCTCTCCCTCTCTCTTTCCCTTCCCCACTCTCTAAAAATAAATAAACAAAATTAAAAAAACAAAACAGAAACAACGATAAGACAAACAATAGTAAAGGAATGCAAAAGAACATAGAATCTACTGAAAGTGTTCCCGATGGTCAAATCGGAACAATTTGAGCAACAAAGTAAATAAAATAATATTGGATTATAATAACAGAACTATAAACAAATAGTGGTACATGTGTATTAATGTAAATAAATATTTTCATAAATAAATGGGGGATAAAAAACAAAATTTGAAAATAATTTATGTAGATACTCCAACCCACTGCTTAAGTGAAAGCTGTACCCAGACTTTCTTCTAATGTGTATGGTGTTTGAAAGGGAGGGAAATGGAGTAAACTTACCGTGGAAAAACCTGACGACACTACTGTGCTGGGCAATCAAGGTCAACATCAACAGTGATCAGTCATGTTGATAATAGATACCTTTGACATGAGGTATGATGTGGTCTTCCTTCCCAAAACACATAACCTCAGTGTAATCAGAGAGAAACATCAGACAAATCCCAAGAAAAACACCAGACAAATTCCAGTTAAAAATCACTGTAAAATACCTGACCAATACTACTTGAAACTGTAAGAGTCACCCAAAACAAGGAAGTCTGAGAAAGCGTCACAGCCAAGATGGCCTAAGGAGACATGATGACTAAATGTAACATAGTATCTGGGTGGGTTCTGGAGGAGAAAAAGACATTAGATAAAAATTAAGACCATCTAAATAAATATGGACTTTGTAGTAATAAAATACTTAGAAATAAACTTAACTAAGAAGGTGAGAAAAGATTTGTATACTAAAAACTACAAAACATTGATGAAAGAGATCAAAGAAGACCCCAAATGCCAATTATACCTCAATAAAACTGAAAAAAAAAAAGGACACACAAAAATAAAAGATGTCCCACGTTCATGGATTATAAGACAATATTGTTAAGGTGTCCATATTACCCAAAACAATCTACAGATTCAGTGCGACCCCTATTGAAATCCCAATGGACTTTGATTGCAATTGACCTGTAGAGGTGTTACATGTACAGTCATGTGTAGGGACAACCACAGTGATGGCCTGTTCTCCACAGATCAGTAATTACTGGTATTAATAATCAATATTCAACTTCTTCCCGGGCTGAGTAACTTAGTTGATTAGAGCATTGCCCCAATATGTTAAAGTTGCACGTATGATCCCCAATCAGGGCATATACAAGAAGCAACCAATGGATGCATAAATGTGTGTAACAACAAATCGATGATTCTCTCTCACTCTCTTCCTCTCCTTTTCTCCCTTCCCCTATCTCTCTCTAAAATCAATAAATAAGAAAAAATTTTAAAATACTCAACTTCTGTGGTACAGTGTCTAATGTGTGTAGCCCATGCACATATTTTTAAAAATGTATAACCTTTGCAAGCATGCAGATCTGGGTGCAAATTTTCAAATCTCTGCCTTACAACTTAATAGTGCAAGCTATTCAAAATCCAAACATCATTTCCCCTTCTATAAAGGGGAATGATAACATAGCTTATCTTAGTAAGACTTTGTTAACATAGCTAACATAGTCTTAATGAAAATCTGACCACACACATGCACAGACCGCATAGAACCTAGAGAGATAGAGAAGGAAGACTAGATAGCTAGATACATACATAAATAGATAGGTACGCAGACAGATAATGATAGATAGGATAAAAGTAGGACATTATAAATACTCAAGAAACAGATTTTGATACTATTACTATCCAAGAGATTCTCTGGAGGCTCTACGAATTACCCACTGACATGCTTTAGCTCTAATTCCTCCCATGTTCTACCACAAAAAACAAGCCTTGTGAGTGTTTGAAAGCTAGGTTTTGATAAGCATTGTATACTTCCTGCCTCCTATGAGGTAGAAGATCTTACAACTTCTGTGGCAATTTGATGAACCAGCCTTTGCAATCAGCCACCAGTGCAGGGCTCCCTGCACTCTGAGCCACAGAACCACTGGCCAACACTGAGCACCTGAGTTCCTTGGTAGGAAATCTCTGTTCACAGTAAAATGGTGACTGCCTGGAAGGGATGCCAGGCCTTACTATCAGGAGAACTCTGGGTATATTTGCAGCCTAAAAAACTAAAAAAGTGATGGGCTTGATGTTGTTGAGTATTAGAATAATACAAATTTCAGAATAGCTCTGTCTATAATATATCTTGTAGTTTTAGAGGCCACAATTCAAGAAAGGTAAAATGTAAAATAAAAATAAAGGAATTTAAATTATCAAGAAAAATGAGGATTTATGGCTGGAATTCATCAGTCAAAGTAATTTTGTTTTTTAAGCATTCATCTCTGAGTCCCAGAAAATAGATTCCAGGGACCATCATTATAGCAAGATACCATTAGAGGTTCAAATAATAGACTAAAAACACATTTATTAATGGCAGATATGTTATGCTTTATCTATCAGGTTATTTCCAGACATACAAACAAAAAAAAGACTTTATGGCTTTTTTAGTTCCATGCTTCTTAATTCCAATTTAACTGTGTGGTCACATTGAAGCCACTTAATTACTGTTTCCATTCAACACATCTCTATTCCCTAATCCCACAGTGGTATATTAATAGACTCTTATAAACAGAATTTCTACTGACTTCCATTAATGTTGAATATTTATTCTCACTGTAACTAAACACTGTAAAATGTTAAAGGGAGCACTGTGTAAGAAATGCAAAGACATTTGTTTCTTTGCAGATACAAGCATACATGATGAGTCGTACATAAATAGCTTTGTCTCCAGAGAGTTACCTTCCCCGCCTTGCCCTTATGGTATGTATGGCGTACAAGCTGTGTACTTCAGGAGATTTTATTTTTCCACATTATTTCACTCCTGCACCTCCTACACAAGGCAAAGAAATGCCTGCTTTCAGAGTACATGATGTCAGCATCACAAATATGGGTACGATATCATTTGAGATGTTTTTTGAAGAGCTTGTGAAGCAATTTTTAAAGTTCTATTCTCCAAGGTTGATTCTCTAAAGTAGGGTTTTCAAATTAAATTTATTGAGGTGATATTGGTTAATAAAATTTATAGGGTTCAAGTGTACAATCCTACGATGCATCATCTGTACACTGTATTATGTTCCTAAGGTAAGTTTTAAAGACCAAACACTTGAAGCATCCAGCTTTGCTGATGCTTATTCCACAGTGAGAGGTAAGAAGTAGAGCACACAGCTTTCCGGAAAAAGCTAAGTGTTGAGAAATTACTCTTTCCTCCTTGAACTTCATTGCTTAGACTATTTTAGATCTTTGACATGGCTAGTTATCATTAGGACATATCCTACTAGAAATAAGTTGCAGAACTAACAACTTACAGATGTCTACCAGCTAAGCAGAGTACAGGGAAGAAGGCCAGGGGTGGGAAGAAAGGACTTTTCTATCTTTAAATATTTAGTCACTCATTCAGCGTTCCTTGAGTGCCTGCTTTGCTAGGTACCTTGCTGGACACTGAAAACACACTATAATTTTTATCAGATTAATTTCCCTCACACTAACTATAATAAAATAATATAAAAATCCTGCTTTGTAATGTTTAATTTTTAATTACCAGATTATCCCAAATGATCTCTGATAATATTATCATTATGTTCTTATACTATCACTACTTTTTTTTTAACATTTTGTTTATTTATTTTTAGAGAGAGGGGAAGGGAGAGAGAAGGAGAGGAAGAGAACATCAATGTGTGGTTGCCTCCCACATGGCCCCCACGGGGGACCTAGCTCAAAACCCAGGCATGTGCCCTGACTAGAAATTGAACTGGTGATCCTTTGGTTCACCGCCTGTGCTCAATCCACCGAGCTACAGAGGCCAGGGCTATCACTATTTTTATATTTCTGTCATATTGTTGTCATGTTTTTTTATTATTATTATTATTGTAATTCAGCAGCAGAATAGCAGAGCCAAGAGGATAGGTCCTGGACTCATATTGTCCAAATTTTAATCTCAGCTCTGTCACTAATTCACTTAAGTATTCTGTGTCTCAGTTTCCTTACCATATATAGAGGCAAAATTAGGACTGCTCTAATTATAGAAAGATTAATCTAATTATAATTGTTTAAAAAAAAAAGAACAACAAGTTGAAAGAGTGGTATATGATAAACACTACTTGGATTTTAATAAATCACAACTATAATTGGTTAGAGATGAGGAAACTTAAGTTCATTTGGGTGGAGAAACTTGGAAGAGCTCCCCAGAACTGACATTCACTCCCTGAGCCCGCAGTCTGCACCCACTTTGAAGTCTCCTTAAGTACAGAAATAGAAACGCTGAAACAAAGGAGGTGGCAATATGTGTTTACATAGCACCTTTCATCCTGTTAGTGCTTTTCTATGAGATTTGCATTTCTATTAAAATACTTTTAAAAACAAAGCTCAAACTGTGGAAATATCAAGGCACTCGGGGATATACAATTTATGAAAAATTACCAAAAAAGACAATAGATGAATTTCACCTAGTTCTCCATTCCTCTGCCTCTATTCTTATCACTACAGCGCTTGTCTTCTCAAAAAAAGCCCAAAAGTTTTCCCGTGGCCTGCAGAATCAAGTCTGAAATCCTTAGAATGATGCCCGAGGTCTTTCACAGGCTGGCACCATCCTACCCACATCTCTGGACAGCTGCTCTGATTATGTCAAATGATTCACATTTCTCCAAACTTCTCACATTGCCCCATGCCTCTGCCCTTCCATGTGCCTCAGCCCACAGTCCGGGTTCCTTCCCACCCCCACAAATGCTTAGCAGAACCCCCGTACTCCCTTAAATGTGGTTGAAATGTTGGCTTACTGAGAACTTTTCCTCAAACTCTCATTTAAATTCAAGGGCGTCTTCTTTGCATTTTCATGTGCTTTGCTTACACAAAAACAGTAACACTCATTTCACTTGCCATCCCTTGTAGATGATTTGTATTCTGCTCTTCTCTGATGGTCACAGCAGAAGCATTTGCCCTGTGATTATTAGCCCTCTAAAACCCCTGGAACAATGGCTAGAGGGTGTTACATCTAAGAGGGAGGCCGTAATTTACTGTATCATTTCATTGACACTGAACACTTGGTGTTTTCGCTGTTATAATCAATGTGGCAATAACAATATAATAAACTGTCTCTTTGTGACTTTTGCAAATCTCTTGACTTTTTTAAAGAGATTTTATTTATTATGTTTATAGGGGAGGAAAGAAAGGAGAAAGAGAGGAAGAGGAACTTCCATGTATGAGAGAAACATCGATTGGTTGACTCACTCGCATCTGGGGACCAAAACAGCAACCCAGTCATGTGCCCTGATGGGGAGTCGAACTGGTGACCTTTCACTTTGCAGGACAATGCCCATCAGCTGAGCCACACTGACCAGGATTCGTGGAAACTTTTTGAAAATTAATTTGTGTAAGCTCTTTGTTGTATATGCACTGAGTCCTTATCCCTGTTTGTCTCTCACTTTTCCAGGTGGTCATTTGTTTGATGGACTTGTTGTCCCACAGAATAATCTTCCATAAAACATCTGCTCCATCGCTGCCTCAGTCTATCGCTTTTCTCTCTCTCACACATACCCCCGTATGTAATTGTTGCTTTGTTTTCCTTTTTTATTTCATAGTGCTATTGCACAATCTAATAAAATAATTGTGATATACTTTGAAATGACATAAAGCATTATCTCTCCCAAAGATAATGTTCATCACTAGAAGTAACAAAATATTTAAATTTCTTTTTTTCATTTTTTTCAGTTTATTCCATTTTAGTTATAGGGAAAGAACCATATGTCTTCCAGTTTTTCTCATTGGTTTCTTAAACAAAATTTTTCTTGTAAAATAGGTCAAATAAATAGGAGAAAAAGTTTCCCTCTGTATTTGAGAAAATCATGCCATACTTTTTAAACACTCAAATTTCCAAGTTATCTTTCTTAATATTTACTCAGCAATATTTCACTACTCCCACTTAATTGTAGCTTCAAAGTATATAATGCAAAATGGAAAATATCTGTTTATGAGTCAATTATTTATTTATAGTTTTGTTGCTTTTAATAAAGCATTTGAATCTAGGCCACCCAATAGTTTTGTAGACTAATCACTTTATATTTCTTGAGAAAAATGCTTTGTTAAAATCTATTCAGATGTGTTTTCAGAAACTAAATACTAGAAAAGTAAAAAGTTTCTTTTCTAAAAATATAATCTGTGCCAGAGACCAAGTTGCAAAGCATCCAGAAAGTTTTAGACTATTAGTAAATATTCCAGTGACATTTAGATTAATCAAGTTACCAGAAAGATAAAGATAACAATGATGCAATTTTTAGGTAGGGAAAAAAGAATTAGAAGGTAGCTTCTAAGAAACATATAATAAGAAAAAATATTTAAAAGGTTGAGGAGAGCCTGAAAACAGAAAGTTACAAAACTCAAAGGCAAAAAGGGTTTTCCTCTTAATGCTTACACATAGAAAGCTCTCAGTTTTCCCTTGTTAGAAGAATCAAGCAAAAATATTTTTTTAATTCCTTAACAGAAAAAAATAACCTGAATAAATAGTTCATTACCTGGATATGCTAATGGGAGGGTCTGAAGCTTCACCTAAGGCAAGGAAGATATACAGCAGTTAAGTTTATTTAATCCTTGTGGGAAAACAAATCTAGGCTAACCACTGTTTACAAGATAGAACCATTACTGAAATGGGTATCTTACTGTACCTGAGTTCTTTTATTTCTTTACATCAAACTGCAGTTGAGGTTTTATCTTTTTTAAAAATACACAAAATGAGTAATTTTAGCAAAGACAATGTTGCTATTTTAACAAAGTACTATTATATAAATAGTCAACAACAATTAAAAATGCAAGCTATAATTTTGACTCAGGTAATTTGCATGCTTAAAGAAGCCTGTCTGTTAGACTTTAATACTTAATCTGGCAACACCATCCACATAATGTTAGTTTGCTCTATTGCTGGCTTGTAGGAAATGCATACGAAATTATTGGCCATTGCCCATCTGAATGAATGAAGAAATGGCAAATATTAAAAATTCAATAAGTTACTTGCTTCAGTGGGCCTTGTGATCTATCTTCTCAAGAAAAAAATCAGCTTCTTAAAGAAAGTATTTGTGCATACATCTGCTAAAAGATTCATCTTAGTCAGAGGGCAATATAACCATATCCAAATTTCCAACCAGGATTTAAGAAATCAAGTACACACCACCAAGTGGCAATTTGGTAACCACACACGTCGTATCTCTAGTGTCCACATTCTCTTAGGCATATGTCATATGACACTGACTTGGCATTGCAGATGCTATTATGCTTATTTATTTGCTATGAAATGGGCTGATTCTACTGGACCACATCTCTTCATACATACAGAATTCCCATCGAAGTGAAGAACCCTTCTGTTTACCATTGAAGTTTATCATCATTCTGTTTATCATAATGAAGTCAATGGGAGCTCTGTGCACACAAGGAATGAAGCAGCCAGCAAAATCAAGCTCTAAATACTAGAAACCTGGAGAGAGGCCAATGATGAACTGGCATGGAAATGGAATAACCATCTTGCCTTTACAGCTGGTCTCTTGAAACGGAACGGGAGAATACGAGAGGACGCACAGCAGAAATGATGCCTCTGCACGGCACTCAGGCTCTGGGCAAACAGACACTGGAGCCGGGCGGCGTCAATCTGCTGCGGGATCCACGGGACCACTTCCATCAACCCTTTATGAAATTAATTAATCAAAGTGAAAACTAAAGTGGTACAAAGGTATCATTGTAAAAACAAGTACATCTTGCAAAGAAATGGTAAGTTCAATAATTCAAAAAGAAACAGTGGCTGAAGAGATGATCTTAGCCACATTACATCACGACGTCCCTTCCAATTCACCCACACCCACCACAAACACTCATTTTCTGAAGGGCAAGATTGTCTCAAGGTCTTATCGACACTAACTGCATTACCCAAGCACAGAGAATACAATCAGATCTCTCCCCTTCATAATGTAGATGTTGTCTTTTTAAAGCAAGTTTGATTATATTCTGAATAGGTCAGTCTGTGTGCCTGACATTTCTCCTCAGTTTCCTGTGACCTTTTAATAAGAATGACTTGGTTTTGCACTGCAGAAAATGGAACTGTCCCTTTTCAATCAGTGAATATGAGAAGCACAGTGTGAACAGATCACATTTTCTGTCCGGCATGATTACTCCTACGACAACAAAGTGAATGAAACCCAATCATTCTATAAAAACATGTGTCCTATTTGGCTTTAATTTTACCTTTTTCTGCTGCTCATTCGCACACACTTGTAAATATTTAAGCAAATGTGCAGTCACATTTGCTCAGGGAAAGTAACAAATTAATAAAATCTCTGTTGAACAAATCTGACTTTCATAATGTATGCTTAACCAGATGTCATCTTTGAATAGCATTGCAAAGAATTATTAACATGGACCTTCCATGGTTATAGAGAGACAATTATCAGCAGTGATCCAATTTCTAAATTTCAGAAATGTTCCTCTTTATTAGGTTCCAGCAACAGACAATTCAACCAGACAGACCATCAGTACCTGGACGAACAGGAGAACGGTCTCTGCCCAACTCGAGAGGCTGGAACTGCCGCACCACAGGGGCCAGCCTCCCGATTTCCCACAGGACCCTGGTCAGTCTGGGAACTGTCTAGTCCTAGGAACGCAGGGTCAGATTCTCTGCTGAATAAATGTGTATTGGAAGGACACAGGTATGTTTTATTCTCACAACCAGACTGGATTTCCTGATGCAGTGATGTAGTTACACATGACTACCTACAGGAAAGTAAAGACAGAAATGAAAGCTAACCTAGTGTGATATTAGCAGGGAGCACCAGCCACCAAAAAATATCTGCGAAGCTGAACTGGAAAGTGAGTCAGATGTATGTATGTAGCACTCACGTAGCAAGATGTGTGGTCCCCTGGACTCTGTTCAAGGATTCTACAAGAATGGCCCCTGTCTTCTTGGACACAGAAGGAGAAGCAGATGATCAGGAAGCAAGTAAAGATACTAGTAACAATATAATTGCAAACTGGGGTACATGAGGGGAAGACTATAACTAGAATGGGCTAGTGGAGAAAAATAATCTAAATCAGAGTTAAAAACTTCTTCTGCAAAGGGAAAGATAGCAAATATTTTGGGCTTTGTAGGCCACATTTGATCTCTACCAAATATTTTTATAACCCATTAAAAACATAAAGATTATTCTTCCTTACTTCAAGAGCCTTATCAAAGCAAGACAAAGGCCAAGGCCAGCCTGTGGGCCATAGTTTGCCAACTTCTAATGGCAAAAGAGAAAGGTAGGAACTCCAGAATAACTATGCGTAAAGGTTCAAGGTGGAAGATCAAGGCCCTTGTAGGTGAAGCAACAGAGACATATGAGACCGGGGAGGTGCACTGGGCTCAGCAGTCTCAGCGAGAAGTTTAAACATTACTCTAAAGTCAGTAGGAAGCCACCAAAGAGCTGCCAATTAAAGGTGATATCATTATCAATTTATTTAAAAGGCCTATTTATCCCAGTGTGGAAAATTTGCATCAGTTTTTTGCTGGACAGGCGCCAGAGCTCAGTGAGAAGAAAAAGAGCAGGGAAGGGAGGGAGGAGGCAGGGTGTGGCCGCTGGGGTTCCTTCTCCTAGCTCTTGAGGACCTGGAGAGCCCTTTGCATGGACGTGAAAGACGTCTCCCATCTGGCTGCTTCTAAAGATTTTCTGGTTGGTCTGTGGCCCCAGAATATCACTTCTTATTCTTTTAACTTTCAAGAACCCACTTTTGAATTTAAAAATATTCACTTATTCTAATACGGTTGTTCAACCAACAATATATTTAAAAGTGTGAATGTGCCCATCTAGGAGTGAATCTGCATGGATATGCAGCATCAAATGAGTTAGAGGGAAAAATTTAGGAGATTGTGGGTGTCCTCCTTTTTGCCATCCCCCCCTTCTCCTGTAAAGAGAATTAACCTGATTAGACATGCCTGGAGAGAGAGGAAGCAGCAATCAATTGTTTATTGTCTCCAGGATGTGACTCACCATTTCCACCCTTACATTCCCTGCTTTGCTTGAGGATTTCTTAGCATGTTTTTGCCAAAGTCTCCCCTGCTATAAAATTGAGCCCAGGCTCACCTTTTCCATGAAGCCTTTCTAGAAGACAAAAACACTAGCCAGCTTTCATCAATTATTCCAGATACACACTTGTGTTTGGAAGCACAGTCGTGGATTTAGCCTCTCTTCTTGGGTATGTGTTCTGGTTTTTACTTTCCTGTCCCCTCTCTTATCCATGGGCATTAAATTTTCCCCTGAAAGGGTGGCCCAATTTGATACTAAGGAAAGTATCAGAAATAGTGGCAGCCTCATAAAAAAGAATGAAATCTTTCCATTTTAACAGTATGGATGGACCTAGAGGATGTTATGCTACATGGAATAAGTTAGTCACAGAAAGACAAATACCATTTAATTTTACTTACATGTGTAATCTAAAGAATAAAACAGCCCTGGCTGGTGTAGTTCAGTGGATTGAGTGTGGGCTGCCAACTAAAGGGTTGCCAGTTCAATTCCCCGTCAGGGCACATGCCTGGGTTGTGGGCCAGGTCCCCAGTGGTGGCCACATGAGAGGCAACCACACACTGATGTTTCTCTACATCTCTTTCTTTCTCCCCTTCCTTCTCTCTAAAAATAAATAAATATAAAATCTTTTTAAAAAAGAACAAAACAAAAACAGCCTTTTAATTACAGAGAATAAACTGACGTTTGCTGGAAGGGAGGAGGCTTGAGGGACTAGGTAAAAAAAAGTAAAGGGATTAAGAATTACAAATTGGTAGTTACAGAATAGTCATGAGGATGTCAGATACAGCATAGGAAGTATATTTAATAATATCGCAATGACTATGTACATGGCACCACGTGGGCACTGGAAATATTGGGGGGGACACTTTTTAAAGTGTATGAGTGTCTGACCACTATGCTGTACACCTGAAACTAATACAAAATAATATTGAATGTAAACTGTAATTCAAAAATAATATTTTAAAAATAGAATTTAAAAATATATAATTAAACAAAGAAATAGGGGCACCCTCAAGAACAGATATCATTAATTTGATATCAACCCAAATATTCCAAGGGAGAATCTTCCTAAAATATGTTCCCTAGTAATCCGACAAAGGCTTAGGCAATTCCCACCTCTTTTTTGGTTAAATCAAAAACATTCAAAACATCTTACATATGATGCTATTATCTTTAAATGCCCTATGAAAAGAAACAGCTAAATTTGGTCAGATAAAGCTAAGGCATCCTGTACATGAACTTTCTCCCTTGGAAACTATAAAGCAGATAACACATTAAAGACCCTGACCCTGTTCAACTTAATTTGCCTGATTGCTTCCAGAACCTTTTGACCACGAGATCCACTTTTCTTCAAAAATGTACTAGTTCCTCAAAATACTTTGAGAAATGCAAAGTTCAGGTATTGCCCCCAGCAGGCCCAGGGAGGTGTGGGGAGTGCGGGGAGTAGGAGGAGGGAAGCAGCCGCTGTCTGAATGATATGACCCATTGACTTTTTATTCCTTGTCAAACTAACTCCTTGAACTAAGAAAATAACTTCGAATCGGTCAAGTGGTGGGGGGAGGAAAACAGTGCTTTCAGCCTTGGGCTATTTCCCTGGAAGGTCCAGCAGGGCTGCACGGTGATGTGTGCACTTGTGAATGGACAGGTGGATGTGGTCCACCTTGGGATTGGACAGGTCAACAGATGGACGTCTGGTCATTCAAAAGTAAGCACATGGCCATGCCTAATGAGCTCCAATCACTAACTGCTAAGAAGTTTTGGGAAGAGTGAGTGGGTTGCCATCAAGATGAGAAAAGCACTGTGGGGTTGGTGTTTTAGAGAGAGCATGGGCCCTTCGCAGCAGGCAGAACTGAGTTAAAACCTAGACCTTCCCTGTCCTGTCAGCCCTGTATTTTGTGAAATGGAATTAGTAGCACTAATATAGAACTGTTAGAAGTATAACATGAGCAAATTTTCTCAAAATAATTCATATACTGCCTAACAAATAGGAGAAACTCTAGAACATCTGAAAGAACTTTAATAAGTATCTTCATGGATCAACCCTGAAATTTAGCTGAAACTATCACTTTTTATCTCAGATTCAATTTTGTCCTAATGCAAATTTAAATCAAGTATTAATTCCCCTCATTGTGCCCTAATCTCAACATACTTTTATCCTATCCATCTTATTTTTTTTAAAGTAGAAAAATATTCAACCATATGTAATTCTTCAGAAATAGATGACAATTTCTGATTGGATTTAAACTGATGATATTTTGGCTCATTTATACATGGGTAGGTATTGGTTTAAGTTAATTTCAAAATTATATATGCATTTTATAAATATAAGGATTTTTATTAGACACCTCTCCTGGTTTTGTTTTATTTTTGGTATTTGTTTCATCATCAGAAACAGGTGATATTTTTTATATAATGTTAGGCTTAAGATAGAAAGTGACTCAGTTTGGACAATGAAGAGATGAAATGCCTGGTGGATAGTCATCAGAATTCTGCAGCTGCCCAAAATAGTCCTAAAAACCAGCTGTGCTTATAGCGTCTAATTCTGACAGTGGAATGTTTTTGGCCCAGATAACAGTGTTTGACACACAAAAGCAAATCAAAACACATCTCCTATGTCAACACTGTTAAGGAAAGCAAATTATACAGAGGTGTATCATTCATGTGTTGGACTACAGGCCACTCAAATTTAAAAAAAATCTTGTAATCCTAGGCCTGCCATATGCACACATGCATGTAAGTAGAAGGATAACAAACTCAATACATGATCTCAGCTGGCAGAATTGTGAACCCTAATCTAAGCTCTTTAATTGAGGTATTACCTGTTAACTTTAATACTTATGACACATACTCCAATCACAGACCCTCAAGCCAGGAAATAATCAGGCCACTTAGGTATTTTTATGTTCACAATTTATTAAAAATTAAATAGAGAAATCTCAAAATAAAGCTACAGAAGTTGTAGTATAATTTAAATGTTTACATTTATTAACATTTTAACATAAAAATACAATATAATATGTAAATGCACTTTACACAAGATTTTAAAAATCTACTAAAAATATAACTTACAAACAGTACAGTCTGGTAAGTGAGACAGGAGAACAAAGCTCTACGATTATTAATCTTTTAAAATTTCTCTCAGAATTTCTCTATAATAATATGTAGAACATCATTTGGAAATAACGTCAAATATCTAAGTTTAAGAAGCTGATGTGCATGAGGGCCAGGCCTTCAACAAAACTCTTCTGTGTACTTACAATGGCCTAAAGAAGAAACATAATATATATGTCAAATTTTACAGTTGGAATTAATATTGGATATAACCCAATTTAATATTGTTTAATGACAAGTGGGAAAAATAAGGCTCAAAAAGATGAAATAACTTATACATAAACACAGAGATTATGAGAGCTTGGTAAGACTAAAAACCATGTCCCTTGAGCCTATTTCCAAAATATTTTTATTATACTTAATTTTAAAACACAAATGAAGAACCTGGATCTGTTTCAGCATCATGAAGAAAATTAGAAAACTAACTATTTGATATATAATAAATTCCCCCCAAATTAACAAATAAGTGATATTGAATATTAAATAAGCTACACACCAATATTTAATCACAAAACAAAAGTGTCTATGCTCTTCTCCAAGTAACAAGGTGAAAAAGTATAGTGAAATAAAAAGATCTACCCAAACTTACTAGTAAATGTGAAATGTTGTGCAAATAAAATAATAATACTTAACTTTGGGAGAGGGCCTAGTCACATATTAAAATAATGAAAAATAAATTTTACTTTTTATTTTATTATTTTCTGTCCTATTAGTTTTTATAAACATGTGTTTATCCTAATTTTTATTTTATCAAAAAATAGCCAAGTTGTATATATTTATTGCAAACTTACCCTCCAAATAGATAAGATGTCTTTTTGTAAATATTCATTTAAAATTCACCCCCAAAATAATAATATATTAGGTAGGTCAAAAAGAAGTCTCAGTAAATATTAGAATCAGAACTTACTGGGCTATATTTTCTTATCCCAATGAAGTAAATCTAATAAATATTCTATTTAACAGCAAACAAAACCACGTGTCTAACACAGACAACAGTATGGTGATTACCAGAGGGAAAGGGGGTAGGGGGGTTGAAGAGCACAAAGGGGGGATAAATGGTGATGGAAGGAGACTTGACTTGGGGTGGTATATACATCATACAATATACAGATGATATATTATAGAATTGTACACCTTAAAACCTACGTAATTTTATTAACCAATATCTCCTCAATAAAGTCCATGAAGTTTTAAAACAATGAAAAAGATGTTTACAACCAAGATGTAGTAACAGGCACCAGATATGTAGCCCCAACTGAAACAACCAAGAGCCTGGACAAAGTACATGAAACAAAACTTTTTAAGACACAGAGCACCAGGCAATAAAGAACAGTGACCCCTGAGGAATGGGAAATAAGCAAGGTGAATCCACATGATTGCCAATAGCTTACCTTTGTGAGAGTGTCTAAGCAACAGCACAGGAAGGTATAACCCAGGTGAAATTCAGTAGATTTCCTGAGTTGAGAAGAGATCAAGCAGTTAGACTTGTCTGGACAGAGTATGGGAGAGGAGAGATACTGCAGACAGAAAACTCCAGAGATACCATTAGTTAGTGATTAGAGGTCCCCACTGATTACTAATTAGTGCATGCATATGACAAAGTTACCTAAGACTTGGGAAATAATCACCTGAAAAAAAAATAGAGGAAACGGCACCCACCATCACTCACATAGCACAGAGAATAGTGCCTGTCCTCACCAACCAACTACAAAAATTCCTAATTCCTGGGGCATTAAGTAAAGTACACAGGAAGTTCTTGCCTCAATAGTAGCAAACAACTAGCTCTAGTCTAAGCACTACACTGGACCCACCTAACCTTAAAGACAGCCCTGAAAAACCCATTTCCAAGTAACTTAACATTGACAGTAAATTACATGAGTATTTATAAATCCAAAATGTTTAATACTCAAAAAAGTAAAATTCACAATGTCTGGCATCCAGTGAAAAATTACAAAGCATGCAAACAAGCAGAAAAATATGATCCATAATGAGGAGAATATCAAAAGCAACCAAAAAGTTACATAAATGTTAGAATTAGCAAATAAGTATATTAAAATAGTTAATGTAACTGATCTAAAAATGTTCAGAGCATTAAGGAGAGAAATGAAATATCTAAAAATAACTAAATTAAATGTTTAGAAAGAAAATCTTCAATGTGTTAGGTAAAAACTACACTTTATAAAGATAAAGGGCAAAACAGATATTGCATAAGAAAAGATTATTAATTTTTATTATTTAGCTATATAAACAATTCAAAGTGAAATACAGAGAGAAAAAAAGAATTTAATGAGTTGTGGGATGATGTCAAGTGGCCTAATATATATGCAGTTTGTCTTAATAAAGAAGAGAGTGGAGTACAGAACACTTGCTTGAAAAATAATAGAAATCTTCTACAATTTATGACATTTACAAACCCGTAGATCCAAGATGATGAATGAACCAAGCACAAGAAACTTGAAGAAAGTGACACTAAGTCACCTTATAATCAAATTGCTCAACCAGTGATAAGGAGAAAAATCTTAAAGTCAGCAACAATGAAAAACAGGTTATATAACAAGAAAAAAATAAGAATAACAGATTTCTTATCAGAAACCATAAAAGAAAGAAGGTAGTGGAGATACATCTATAAAGTAGTGAAAGAAAAAAAAACCTCTCAATCTATACACTATACCTAGCAAAAGTATCTTTCCAAAGCAAAGGCAGAAAAAACACTTTAAGAAATGCACTACCAGAAATATTCAAAACAAAGGCAAATTACATGAAAATAAAATATGAATCTACCAAAAAGAATGAAAAAAAACACAAATGAAAACTTTGGATAAACATTTAAAATTTTTAAAATATATCAATGTTCTAAATAAGCGGCTGCTTAAACAAAATAATGACAATGTGGTCTGAGGGTTAAACATACAGGGAAGACCATCAGAGCACAAAGGTCTGGAGAGAAGAGATGGAATGTGCTATCATAAGACTCTTACACTATATGTGATGTGTGTGTTGAATAATATTTGAAAATAAAATGTGTTAAATTAAATATATGAATTATAAATATTACAGTAGTTACTAAAATATAATATAATGGCATAACTACTGAACCAACAAAAATAAAATGGAAACTGTAAAAATACACAATACTTTAATCCTTAATAAAGAAAACTAAAGGAAAAGTGAGAAAAACTACATGGAACAAATAGAAAATAAATAGCATACTATGAGACTTGAACCTACCCATATGAATAATCACACTAATTAAAATGATCAAAACAAGCCAATTCAAAGGCAAGTGATAGATTGGATTTTTTTAAAGCAATACTGAACTATATAAAGCACACTGAGTATAAAGGTACAGATAGGTTAAAAATTAAATAAAGAAAAGGATGAAAAGGGACGGCCGACTGGACATGCAAGTTGTGTTCAAAGAAGCAGCCCCAGCTGAAGATATGAGTGGACATTTAGAGCCAGGACACTAGCTGAGTCCGCACAGCGGGAGGAGAGGGCTCCCAGCTGTTCTGATGTTTAAAGGTGGGAAAGATGAGAAATAAATAAATAAATGTTAAGACTACTGCGAAGAAGTACCTAGAAAAATGGGAGGAGACCAGAGAATGGCGCCCTGTTATCCAAATACAATGTTTCAAGAAGGAAGGAAGTCAACAAATGTGTCAGAGGATGGTCACTGGATTTAGAACCCAGCAGTTTTAGCCCTGAATGCCAACAGCCCAGGGTGCGAACAGGACAGGAAGGAGCTCCTGAGAGAAGGAGGTGAATGGATTAACAGAGAACAGAAAACTTTCTTTTGAGGACGTTTCTGTAAAGGGAAATAGAGAGAGAGGTCAGTAGCTGGAGAAAGCACAGGGAATAAGTAATTAAAAATAAAGCAGTCTGACTTTGAGTGATGTAATTAAAGGAAAACTTTTTCTCATTTGTATTTTTTTATATTTTCCAAATTCCTATGATGAATAAATAAGTATATGTTGTTTTTATAACAAGAAAATGAATGATTAGAAAAAGAAGATATGTTAGTAATTCTCCTCCCTCATATATCACTTCCCCCACTCTGTATAGACAATATCTGTTACAAGATAGAAGATTACTGGAAAAGAAGGTTTTTGGGTTTTGTTTGTTTTGTTTTGTTTTGTTTTTAATATCCCAGGTCGCAGCAAAAGTAACAAGCTATATAACCTGCAGGATATGCATCGAAATTCGGGTGCCTTGGCTCAGCCTCCTGTGCCCGAGGCTCTAACCTGAGGTGTGGCTGCCACCCAAGAAGCACTTTTGAAGTCTGGCAAGCCTTTTATTTTAGTATCCATCTGTTGTGATGATTCAAGTTCTTTGTAATTATTTTGGAATGGAAAGTGGCTTTAATACTGAGTAATTTTCTTTTTATCCTATGCATTAAGAAGCTGTGAAAATAAAGGGAATAATCTCATTCATTTACAATTGCATCAAAAGGAATAAAATAGCTAGGAATAAATTTAATAAAGTGGGTGAAAGGCCAGTTTATTGAAAACCAAGACATTAGTGAATAAAAGTGAAGAAGACAAAGCCCTGACTGGTGTGGCTCAGTGTGTTGGGCATCTTCCCGCAATCCAAAAGTTCTCCAGTCTGATTCCTGATCAAAGGTACATACTCACCCTCGTTAATCATCAGGGAAATGCAAATCAAAATCACAAATATATATCACCTCATACCTGTTATAATATCTATTATTAAAAAGACAAGAAATAGCAAGTGTTGGTGAAGGTGTGGAGAAAAGGGAACCCATACGCACTGTTGGTGGGAATAAGGTTGGTGCAACTGTTATGGAAAACAGTATGGAGAAACCTCAAAAAATAAAAAAAAATAGAACTAAGACATGATCCAGCAATTCCGCTTGGGTATTTATGTAAATAAAATGAAAACACTAACTGGGAAATATACCTGTACCCTTATGTTCATTGCAACATTATTTCTAATAGCCAAGAAATGGAAGCAAATTGTCTACCAATGGATGGATGAATGGATAAAGAAATTGGGATATATTATACACATATATCATAATTCCATTTTATATATACTATATACACATACTGGAATATGTTCAGCCATAAAAAATGAAATCTTACCATTTTCAACAACACGAATGGACCTCAAAGGCATTATGGTAAGTGCAACAAGTCAAACAGAGAAGACAATTACTATATATTACTTATATGTGGGAACTTAAAAAAAAGAGCTAATAGATAGAGAACAGATTGGAGGTTGCCAGAGGTGGAGGGGGACTGGAGGGAAAAATGGATGATGGGAGTATACATTTATTAAAAAGTAAAGACACTCGCTAATAAGTACAAAGCAATTCAATAATTATTATGGGTGTACAGGTGGTTTTTGTAGCAGTGCCACTTCTGTTTCATGAGCAGAAAAGAGTAGGTGGGATGTGGAGAGTTTATAGCTGGACCTGAGAAAAAAAGAACTATTTCAGTAGGTTGGTGATGGGCCAGGTTGAGAGGAATAGGAACTTGGATTTTTATCTTGGAAGTACAAGGAAAGCCACTGAGATTTTAAAGTGGGCAAATAGTAATAGAGTTTCCAGGTTTGTATTCAATAAGAGAACTCTGATGTCAATTACAAAAGTTGGCTTAAAGGTAGAGAAATTTGGAAGCAAAAAAGCCACTATATTTTGAGTCATTTCATAAATGCGGGGGAGATGAAGAAATTGAATTGATGTTAAAAGCCACATTGCCATGGATATCCTTATTCCTGATTCTACACCATGGAATATTATATAGTAGTTAAAATGAATGAATTATATGACACAGATTAATTTTATACATAACATATAGAATCAAAGTAAAACTGATTGGAAAAGACTACCAACAATACAGTAGCATTTTTAAACTGGAAAATAAACAAACTAAATAACAAGTTCAGAGTATGTATACATGTAATAAATCCACATTTTAAAAATACAAGATAATTATAAACACACCATTCAAAGCAGAAATTAACTTTAGGGCAGAGGCTGAGAGAACTACTTCACTTATAAACCTGCTTAGTTTTTACTAAAGGTCCAAACTCAAATAAATCAAGTGTCTGAGCAGGCACAAATGAAAGTATACACCCTGTCTAAATGATGAACACTATACAGAGCACAAACCCTTCCAAACTAAGTAGTAACCACTGAATACAGATCCGTGGGAATGCTGACCCTGTATTGTCATACTTTCTAATGAACGAACAAATAACATTTATGGGGATAAAAAAGACTTGTAAAAGCTGACTCAGTATTTCTTTTTAAAAACAGAGTGAAAATCAAATGAAACATGGTATAATTATACCCCTAGTTTTCTGGTCTATACTTGGAAGTCCTTGTTTTTAAAGCCCCCCTCACCATGTGGAAGGTACAGCTGTGTAAAACAGTGACATCAGAACAATTAGTGTCCAGTAGGTGCTGAAGCTGATTGTAGTGTGTGGCTTGGCCTTTTAGAGCACCTCTGCTCTTTCTGGTGCAGGGTTGGCTGTGGTCACTTTGGAAGTACCATTTGATGCCTGTTTGAAGTCCTTTTGACCTGTCCGCTCCTGCGCCATCACAGCCGAGGCCTGGCTGGTTCTTCCGCCGCTCCTCCATGTGCTCAGCAATGTTTAGACAGCAGAACCAAAATATCCTCAGGTCCGCCAATGCCTTCCTTTCACTCCACTCTTATATCAGCTCCCTGTTGATTTGTTGGTCTGACCTCTCTCCTAACAGTTCAACTCCCAGTTTACAGTGGGTCTTCTCAAAATACAGGCTGCTATGTGTGGGTTGGCCTCAAGATTATCACACAAACTTCACCACACTCCAAAATAATCCTGGAACAGACTGGTTGCACCTGTAATCTGCTATTGTATTGGTTGCCCCCTGAATCCATCCCTCTTATTCAACAACTATTGGTTTCCATTTACAGAAACACATTTCTCAAAAGTTGCCTTTACCCACAGGATTTAGCATGTGGGTTAAGCAAATGCAATCAGCAATACCCACACCTCTAGCTGTAGATATTGTTCAGGGGTGGATATATAACAAATCGGTCAAATAAGAATATTATTTCAACAAGAATTCTAAGACAGATGTCTCTTGCTGTACAGGAACATGTATAAGTAGTTGACCCTAGGAGATTCGGGTATTTATCTGGAAACCAGGAGTGATGTCAGCCTTGATAAGTTAACGATACATGAGAAAGAGCACAAAACAAAAGAAAATGAGTTTCCTGGTGACATGATTAAGCCTCTTAACCTAGCAATAACTGATACCTGCTGAACTTTTAGAATTTTCACATCAGTCAATAACATCCTTTTATAGCTCAAGCCATTTTGCATTAAATTTTCTGTTATTTGATCTGAAAGAATCATAAAGAGTTCTTCATCTATTACTCAACTATAATCCAGAATTCTTTTTAAAAACAGAGTGGGCCAAATTTTTTAAGTACTTTATAAAGATTCAAAGAATTCTCTAATGTATATCATAACTCCTAAAATCTTTATCAGAGTCTGAGAATTATTTCTGATTCAAGAGGGAAAATAAAGGAATTTGGGCTCAGAGCAGGAAAGACAACATCAGAAAAATGATACAGAAAAGATTAGCATGACAACAGAGACAGAACCTTGTATTATCCATTCAACGATCTGTCCCCACATTTTAAAAATGAGACAAAATTATATGAAAAATCTCACTAAAGTGCTATTCACACCTTCCCTTGGGACAAAACAAATTTACCTTAAATATTTATAATATATAGAAAGATCCACCAAGAGAACTAAGTAAAGATCATTGAAAAGAAAAAATATACTTATTTTGTTAAATCATTCAGTAGAGTAGGAAGAGCAAATTCTTCTCTTCGGTATATTCTGATAGATTTATGGTGTTACAGAAGAAAAGTCACTGACAATATAAACACTTTTTTCTAAGCAAATACTGGGGCTTGAATTTTTAAGGTGACACATTTAAAAGGTGAGAAAATAGGGTGGTCAATCCCCATCCCCTCAACAATGTTCCTAAGTATTTATTGAATAATAGAAGTCTGAACATGGATGTGAGAAGACAAATTTTCTGAGCCTAATGCAAGTGTATTTCTGTGAATGGGAGTAAGTAGCTAGGGCTTGGCAAACTCAGAAATGACAAGACCCTTGTCCTATTACATTGGAGCTCCAGGTTTCAGGAGAACAGTCGGTGCAAAATGATGATCCACACAATAAAAAATAGTTTCTTGTCCTTATCTGCCTACTTTCCATGTGAATGATCTTCTTACTTGGTATTTTTAATACTGCTATGGCACAGATACTGTTGATATGCTGGGAATACGACAACAAGCAAGACCAACAAGATCCCTGCTCGCATGTTTACACTGTGCTAAGGAAGAGACTGAAAAGGAAGGGGGAAGGACTTTTCCTCTGAGGCTTTTAAGTCACAGAAGGAAACATACAATTTGATTCTCTGTGCAATGAGCAGCCACTGGCTAATTTTAAGCAGGGAAATGACCTAATCTTATTTACATTTTAGAAAACCACTCCGGCCACTGAGAATAGAATGTTGACAGGCAAGAGTAGGAACAAGGAGACCAGGAAGGAGAATAGGTGGGTTTCTGTGGCACGGGAGATGAGAGCATAGGCTCTGAAACTGTTTGAATCATAGCTTTTCTGATTAGCTCTGTGTCCTGTGGCAAGTAGCTTAACCTCTCTGGGTCTCTTTGTTTCACTGTAAGATGGAGGCAATGACAATGCTCACTTATAGAGTCCCGGGAGGATCCTTAGGGCCTTAGCATGTTGTGAGTGCTCATATGTGTTTGGTTTTGCAGCATTGCAAGCTCAAGTTACAGAAGTACCAGTGAAGACAGAGAAAAGCGGGGGAGGGGGGGCACTGGATGGGCTTTAGAGGTAATGCCATTGGACTTGCTAACATTCTAATCCTGAAAGTATCAAAATTGACAGATCAAATGTACTTGCTTAATATACCTGTACAGTTTGTTATAATTCTTTTGGATAAGAGGTGAGTCATTAAAAAATGATTATTCTGCCACATCTTCAGAGAATTTTAAATCTGGAAAAGAACTCAGAGCAAATTCAGTTCAACGTTATCCAAAAAATACTGCACAAAGCCTAAGGGTCCTTAAAGGCTTCTCAGCAATGGAAGTTACAACAGAAAGCGCCTTCCCCATGACACGCCTATTGGGGGATACTGCAATCCCTTGCTCCTAGTAGGCATTTTTGGTCCCAAAATAGCAATGGGGATGTAAAGTACAACATAGGAAATATAGTCAATATTATTGTAATAACTATGTATGGTGCCAAGTGGATACTTGAAATATTGGGGGGTGGGGTATGCAAGGGTGTCCAACCTCTTGGCATCTCTAGCCATGCTGGAAGAAGAAGAGTTGTCTTGGGCCACACATTAAATACACAAACACTAACAAAAACAAAAAAAATCTCATAATGTTTTAAGTAAATTTACGATTTTGTGTTGGGCGACATTCATAGCCATCCTGGGCTATGTGAGGCCTGTGGGCTGCCTGTCTAACCACTATGCTGTACACCTGAAACTAATACCAAATAATACTGTAATTGAAGGCAAACTGTAATTGAAAAATAAAATCTAAAAAAATATGAATGGAAAGAGAAAGCATGAAAAAGAAAGCAGGCACCTGTAATGCTCATTTACAGATCTTCTGAAAAGTGCTTACAATAAGTAATTAAATGCTCTTCCAAGTAAGGAGTTGAATTCCTTCAAATTTTATTTTCTATATTTTGTACTGTATAGTAACCAACTTAAATTTCAATATGAGACATCTCTGTTCTTAAAATCCAATTTTCCATTCCTTATTAAGGAATTCATTGAACCACTCCTTTGAGTTAACGACCAGTCGCTGGCTGTGCTTCTGAATCCTCTTTCACCTCCTCTGAAACTTACTCATCCTCGCTGCTCATTTCTTTTTTTATTTTTTTTTAAATATTTTATTTCTTTATTTTTAGAGAGAGGGAAGGGAAGGAGAAAGAGAGGGAGAGAAACATCAGTGTGTGGTTGCCTCTCACATAGCCTCCACTGGGGACTTGGCCTGCAACCCAGGCATGTGCCCCGACTGGGAATCAAACCTGCGACCCTTTGGTTCGCAGCCCGCGCTCAATCCACTGAGCTACACCAGCCAGGGCTCGCTGCTCATTTCTTATGAAAAGAGTGTGGCTTTTTGTCTCTCCTAGCCCATACTTCAGGCTCTCAGGTTTATTTTTCCACATTTAAAATTGCTCATTAAGAATTGTGTAAATAAAACCACAGAAATGGAGATCATATGGAGGGTTAGCAACAGGGGCGTGCGGGGGGGGAGGTACAGAGAATGAGTAGCATAGATAGTGGGTAGAAAATAGACAGGGGCAGGGTAAGAATAGTATGGGAAATGTAGAAGCTAAAGAACTTATGACACAAGGACATGAACTAAAGGGGGGAATGTGGGTGGGAGAGGGTGTGCAGGGTGGGGGGAATGATGGGGGAGAAATGGGACGACTGTAATAGCATAATCAATAAAATATATTAAAAAAATAAATAAATAAATAATAAAAAATATTTTAAGTAAAAAAAAAAAAAAAAGAATTGTGTAAATAAAGACATCCTCTTTGAAGAAAAATTTTAGTTGTTCACATTAAAGAAATATCTAACATTTTGTATATATAGGCATGGATGGGAACAAAGCTAACCAGATTCTAGGGCTAACTAGCAAAGCCGAGATGACAATTAAAGTTGGCATCCATCATAGTGTGACCACCTTGGGTGTTCTTCAGGTTGACATTTTCACTCTGCAGATTCACTCTACTGGGTCACATTTGCAGGCAGAAGTTAGACTCTTAGTGTCACCCACCAAGTACATGCCTTGTTCTGGGTGATTCAACTAGCTTGGAGCAAGACACTAACCAGTAGCATGGTGCTATGTAAAGCAGATTTGATCCCTGGGCAGAGAGCGTTGACCAGGACAAAGACAAACAGAAGTGGATTGCTTGCTGCTCTTACAAACCTCTAGGAATCAGAAAGCCCTCAGGTAACTGGCACAGGAGGCCCATCCACTGTGATCTGCAATACAAGTGATGGTCAGAGGGAGAGTCAACAGGACCAAGGAGGCAGGGGCCTTGCACTCTGCACAGAATTACCAGATTTATGGCAGCAAAATTTCTAATTTGAGGCCCTGGGAAAAGATCCCAAGACTGCCTTCTTTGGAAATAACTGCCCTTAAGTATGAGTTGAGTTAGCCCTGAGGTTGAGGACATCAGCTTCTGTGGTGAGCCACACTGCGGAAGGCCAAAACGGACAGATTGGAAGAGTTTGTATTCACACAAAAAAGCAGGGCAGCTTTGGAATAGATTTTAAAAGCTCTAATTGGTGATGCGAAATGCCCAGGTTCTTTGTGTCCATGAGGAATCTCTTATTCCCTAAAATGAATTTATTGTGATTTTTAAATAGCTTAGGTTCTAAATGCTAATAAATAAGTTATTAATTGAGGATTATATGTGTTGACTATTTATATCCTTGTTGATTGGTTGCATTCATGTGCAACATATTTGTGGAGATGACCTAGGAAATTTTCAACGATGACAGAAGTTATCTTCACATTTTCTATTATGACAAGTCATTCTTGTGACTGAGTGTGTATGCTGGTATATGTAGGGAATCCATGCATGCAAAGCAAATGTGGGTTGCACATCTTTACTTCAGAATGTGGTAATCAGAGACAGAAGGATACACATGTTGATCTCAGTCCACATACTGTATAACCCAAGGCACCTGTGCTCTGCTTTGACACGGCCAGATCTAGCCTTCGGACACAGTCCATCTCAAAGACAAAGCTAAAGGAAGGTGAGCAGAGTGAGAGTAGCCAGGTGTGCAGTGAGGTTCGATGGCTGGCCCATAACCTGCCTTCAACATAACACACTATAAACATATCATTCAATTTCTGCCTTCAACTTAGCACATTATAAACATATCATTTGAAAAGGAAACTTTTTATAATTACAGTATTCTTATAAATATTATCATCCAAAATTAGATGAGAAAAGAAAAGAAAGAAAAGCAATGCATGCTGCTGTTCATTTATAGCTCTTGTAATAATAATTGTAATAGGTAGATTAAAATATCTAATTCTTAAATTGTTGAATTACTCCCAATTTTATTTTTTATATATATTTTTTATTTTTGCTCCCATCCAGCACAGATTATTGAAAGCTGTAAGCTTTTCTGTTGTTTGACCAATAATAAATAGTGAAACCAGCAAAGATGATCTACATTTCTTCCTTTCATTTGACCTAAAAACTCTATACCCTGCCTATTATGTTAAGCCATCTAATAGCGTTGATAATGATTGATTGTCACGATTATCATTGCCAACAGTATTTAAGAATCTGTGAATTCACACTGACCAATGTACAGCAGCACACAGGGCCTGTTTCTGATCATGCCATTCCTTCTACAATGGCTCCGAGTCATGTTCACAGCTTCTCCACGTCTCAGCTTCCACGGGAGTTGCCACCACCACTAGTTATTTGTGACATTCCAAAAGAATTATCTAATCAAGTAACATAAACTGTTATTATTAATGAAAATATTTTCCTCATAGACTTGCACATTGTCTAAAATTCCTACCGTTAATGCCTTTTATAAGGTCTAACATTTGACACACATTATCTCAGTGGGTTTATGTACTTAAGTTACTCATTATTAATTAGCAGATACTAAGAAAAAATAGGATTCATGTAAAGGATTAATAAATTGTGGTGGAGATACGAAACCCTGAATGCAGCTCACATCTTGACCACTGATAGATTGGGTTCTCAGGCAATGGGAATAATGTGAAAAAAAAAAAAGAAAGAAATTCCTGGTTTCTGACTTCATGAGACTGCTGAAAATAATTGGAAGTTTACTGGGGGAAGGTTCAGAAAAATAAAGCCAACTTTTTTATTTTCTAAGCAATTTTATGAAAACTTCTTATCAACTCTTCCAGAACCTTAGCAATCTTTGACATGTTAAAGACTACAGTGAAAATTTCCAGCTAAACTAATTGCCTAATAATGATATTGAGCCTCCTAATAAGTAGAAAAAATTGTCTTCACCACTAAAATATTATTTTTATTAATGTAATACTTGTAGTAATACAATATGTACTAAGGCATCCTGTCCTGAGAACACAATCTCGATCGTGTCTCTCCCATAGAGGAAAAGTGGCATTCCATTGATTGTGCCTGGAAAGAATCAAGTACTTCATGTTCTAAATGGTTTTGAACTTATGTAGACATTTACAGGAAACTAATGTTGTGTATTCAGGTTAGATTGGGAGCTAATTCTGTAACACTGAAGAGTCTTTTAAGATATCAGTGAGGTTGACTCATTTTTAGATAAACCACAAGTCAAAGCAGCCTGTACAGCAAATGTTTCTTAAAAGGAAATGTATTCCCAGCATCACATTAAAGCTGCTGCTGATGAGACCAATTTAGGAAATTTTTAAAGGCAGGTGCTACTTTCCAGTTCTTTAGCTCACTTCTCTTGGTTTTAAACCCTAAGTACTCAGAGAAAAGAGCCCAGCAGCTGGAGAAGGTGGAGTCAGGAGCTGGAGAGCTGTTTTGGAGACTGCTCTCATGTTCTTGCCTTTTCATCATTTGCTTTGTTATAGCTGATCAAAAACTGCAACCGACTGAGATCACAGAGTGTTCATTTGTGAACACTCTGCCTTTGTGCTGAGAATCCTAATTTCTAGTCACCTCCCTTGTTTATCTGAAGTCATTCTGATCATAAAGTGGTGGGGCGGGGAGAATCAAGGAGAAAGAAAAAATAAATATAGTAAACAAGGCAACAAACAAAAACACTATAGCCCCACCAAAAATTTTAAAAAACAAAGGAAATTAAATTAAGGATTCCCTTCATATTTCTCAATCATGTAACTAAAAAAGAGAAATAGGATGTGTTATTAAAAATATTTTCAAATAATCTGTCAAAACCTTCAAGTAAATACAATTTGAAATTTGCTTTTATTAGCATGAAAAATACCAAATGGTTTGTCTTAGTTTCCTTCTTACAACGGAATATTTCCTTAATATAATTAATGTCAGACAGGTTTTCCATTACCTATAGGACTCCCAGCCATCTCTAATGACTCTGATCTTATTTATCTTCTTGTGTAGTCCTCCCTTAGACTTGACTCCTGACCGCTTTAGCACTGTCTCTATAACAAGCATTTGACACATAGACTGCACTGGTAGTTGTTCTATGTGCGTATGTGAATTTGTCTCCCTAACTATGCTAACATTTCTCTAAGGACAGAGTACCTATCTTTTTCTGTATCATCCATGATCTGAGCCACAGTTCCTTTCATGATCATTATAATCATTATAGTAATTTAAAAAAGCCAAGTGTTTCCATGAATATCAACTCAACCTTGAAACAGCCCTGCAGAGAAACTGATAGAGAAGTTATGCAACCTGCCCAAGGTTCAATATTAGTGAATAACAATCACCTACTCATGTATTTAAATGTTAACCACAAAGTAGTAATTCCTAATCTTTATACTTCATAGCAAACATAGGAAATGATATGTTTGGATGACACACTAAGGAAAGTGGCCTGCTGGTGACAGAGTAACTGGCCCAGGCTAATGGAAATCCATTTCTTGACATACCTGGGACCCATTTGTGGAACATCAGCATAGCATGGCATCTGGGGAGTTCTGTGAAAGAACTATGTGCTGTAAAACAGTGACTTACACATGAAGGTGGATACAAGAATCTATGAGCCTTGATCTTAGCCATTAGGAGTAAGGACTGAGAGTTGTTGAGTAAAATAAGTACATGAATAATTATCAACCAAGGCCAGGAAGTGATCAATGGCCAAATGAGAATAGAGAAGTCTTAACACAGAAGGTGAGATTACATTTATAAAATTTCCCAGAATCATTGAGTACCTAATGGTCCTGTGTTAGGCACTGAGGATGCAGTTGAGTGTCTAAGGAATTGACATGTAAACCAGTGATTTTCAACTGGTGTGCTGCAAAAAATTTTTAAAAGTGCAATACTGAACTATTTAGTCCAGGTTACTGACTTCTTTTCCCTTAGACTGTTAAATTAAAAAAAAAAAAAAAAAGACAATAGCCAATACAACAATAGCCGTTAGGTGTGAATGAATCAAAATTATACCTACTTTTTGTCAGATCAGCAAAAATATAATATTTTTTGGTATGCCACAGAATTTCAATTAGCTTATGTGTGCCATGAGATGAAAAGGTTAAAAACCACTATTGTAAACTCAGGGAGATCACACTTATCAACACATTGTTATAAAACAGAAAAGTGTTTGCGATGATGGAGGTCTACATGGGGTCATCTGGGAGCACAACTGAGTTGAGCATTAAAGCAGATGTTGATTCTTAATAATCAGAAATCCAGAGTGTGAGAAAGTAGGCTGATCTACATGAAAGGTCTAGCCAAAATAAATGGAGTGATGAATCATCATAGTTAGCTATTGCCTGGAAAAATATTATATGAAAAGAAATGTTGGTGGAAAACAAACTCTAAGGTCAGTGTATTCCTGAGCATTAAGGAAAGTTGAGCCCTAAGCACATCTACAGACAGACTGTAGAGATGAAAGAAAGAAGGTGATACAACATCAAGCATAACAACATCCGTATCATAGGGATACAAAGGAAAGAGAATGAGCAAGGTATAGAAAAATTGTTTGAAGAAATAATGGTAGAAAACTAACCTGGTGAAGGGAAAAGTCATACAAGTTCTGGAAGCTCAGAAAATTCCATCACGATCCACACCAAGATGCAACATAATTAAAAAGGCAAAGTTAAAGACAAAGAGAGACTCTTAAAGTCAGAAAGAGAGAAAAAGTTAGTTACCTACAAGTGAGTACCCATACGGATGTCAGCTGATTGCTCAACAGAAAGACTTCAGGACAGAAGGGATTGGCATGAAATATTCAAAGCGATAAAAAGCAAGGGCCTACAACCAAACTATTCATGGCAAGGCTATCAATTAATATTGAGGGCAAAATAGTGAGCTTCGAAGAGAGAAGAAAGAAGGAAAGGAAGGAAGGAAGGAAGGCAGGCAAAGACCACCAAACTACTATTGTAAGAAATGTTAAAGGGACTACTACTATTACTACTACTACTAATAATAATAACAGAGAGAAGAAAGATAGGTATAAAGGGGGAAAAAGCAAAAAATATGCACCTAATAATAATAACCTACATGAAGATGAATTAAATTTTTCAATCATAAGACATTAGGGTAGCTGAATGGTTAAGAAAACATGATACAGATTTATGCTATATACAAGAGACCCATATCAAAAAAAAAAAAAAATGATCCATACAGACTGAAAGTGAAGGAATGGAAAAAAGTAACACTGTCATTATTTGTGGATGACATAATATTCTACATAGAACACTTTAAAAATTCCCCTAAAACACTTTGGCAAAGTAGCAATATACAAAATTTATATCCAGAATCAGGGGCATTTTTATACACCAATAGTGAACTGTTAGAAAGAGAAACTGAGAAAATAAACCCATTTATTATTGCAACAAAAAATAAGGAACCTAGGAATAAATTTAACCTAGGAAGGAAGAGACCAGTACTCCAAAAACAATAGGATATTGAAGAAAGAAATTGAGGAAGATGCAAATAAATGGAAGCATATACATGTTCATGGATTGAAAGAATTAATATCATTAAAATATCCATACTTCTTAAAGCAATCTATAGATTCAATGAAATTTCTATTAAAATACCAATGATATATTTTACAGATCTAGAACAAATATTCCAAAAATTTATATGGAACCAAAGAAGATGTTGAATAGCCTTTGCAATTCTAAGAAGAACAAAGTTGGAGGTATCACAATACCTGATATCAAACTGTATTACAAGGCCACTGTAACCAAAACAGTCTGCTCCTGGCATAAAAACAGATACATAGATCAATGGAACAGATCAGATAGCCCAGAAATCAAACCACGACTTCATAGTTAATTAAGGAGAAAGCAACAGGATACAATGGAGTAAAGATAGTCTCTTTAATAAAAGGTCTTGCGAAAATTAGACAGGTACATACAAAAAAATGTACCTAGACTACCAATGTATACCATATACAAGAATAAACTCAAAATTGATAAAATACTTAATGTAAGTCACAAAAATCCTAGAAGAATATACAGACAGTAAAATCTCAGACATCTCTCATGGCAATATTTTAGTAGATACATCTCCTAGGGCAAGGGAAACAAAGGAAAAAATAAACAAATGGGGCTACATCCAACTAAAAGGCTTTTGTATGGCAAAGGAAACCATCAACAAAATGAAAAGGAAACCCACTGTATGGGAGAATATATTTGCCAAAAAATATCTCGTAAGAGGTTATTCTCCAAAACATATAAAAAATCTTCTACAACTCAATACCAGGAACACAAATAACCCAATTTAAAAATAGGCAAAGGACTTGAATAGGCACTTCACCAAAAAGAACATACAGATAGCCAATAGATATGAAAAATGCTCAACATCACTAATCATCAGAGCAATGAACATTAAAACCACAATGGGATATCACTTCATATCTGCCAAATGGTTATCATCAATAAATTAACAAACAACACAAATGCTGGTGGAGATGTGGAGAAAAGGGAACCCTTGTACACTGCTGGTGGAAATGCAGACTGGTATAGCTATTGTGGAAAACAATATGGAGATGCCTCAAAAAATTAAAAACGGCACTGCCTTATGACCCAGTGTTCCTGCTTTGGGAATATCTGAAGAAACCCAAAATACTAATTCGAAAAAATATTTGCACCATTATGTTCATTGCAGCATTATTTACAATAATCAAGATTTAGAAACAGCCCTACAGCCCATCAGCAGGTAAGTGGATAAAAAAGCCATGGTACATTTATACAATGGAATACTATGCAGCTGTAAAAAGAAGAAGGAAATCTTACCTTTTGCAACAGCATGAATGGACCTGGAGGTTATAATGCTATGTGAAATAAGTCAGTCAGGGAAAGACAAATAACACGTAATCTCAGTTATACATGCAGTCTAATGAACAAAAGAAACTGATTAACGAAATGGTAAAATAAGCATTGATACATGGAACAGACTGAGAGCTGTAAGAGAGGAGAGGGGACTGGATGAAAGATGGTGAAGGGATTAGCCAAAGAACATGAATGCATGACACACAGACACAGACAACAGCATAGTGATGGCCAGGGGGAATAGGGGGCAGGGGCTGGGAGGAGGTAGGCTAAGTGGGGGGAAATGGAAACATCTGTAACAGTGTCAACAATAAAAATAAAATTTAAAAACAAAAACTGGAATCTGGAATTAATTGAGGTTAAATTAATTAATCCAATAGAAGGCAGGGATAAGAGGAAGTCAAAGTGGTAAAGCACTCAAATTAAAAAAGTCCAGGTTGGAAAGAGAGGAAATTAAAACCAAGAAAGTGACAATGGATGTGGAAAATGCAAGGAACTAAATCAGGATTAGACAACACAATGGATATAAACATTGACTTCGCTAAAATGGAAGGAGAATTATACAAGTCAGAAAGATGAAGAGATCAGTGGCATGGCCTATGTTGGCTAAAGTGGATGGTCTGGATAGAAAAGTTTTGGGAAATAAGATGTGAAATCAAAGTTTTAAAAGGTCGTCAAGGTAGATGATGAAGTTGCTCTAGATGATTGTTGGAAATGAGATAGAAAAGAAGCCTTGAAGTCACTGAGATTTAGCATTGTTTTTTAAAGTGCTTATTTATGTATGGAAAGTAAATCATAGATTCTAATGAATAAATGATTAGATTCACACATTTTGTGTGAAAATATTCTCTGAAATATCTCTGAGGATATGACAGTTAGCTCAGTCTGCATAGCAACAACCAAAATTTGCCCTTCTATTTACAGCTTCCCCATTCTGTTATGATGCAAATATATTTGTTTCCTATTGAAGAAAAGCAGCATTTTCTTTCCAATGATAAAGCATCTTACTTTATGGCAATCTTTGAAATGCATTAGGTGAAATGAGGTGTTTTTTTTTTTGCTTTTTCTCACTTTTATGAAAAAATTCAATAGCTTCACATTACATGTAACATTTTCTCACAACTTTCCTATTTAGAAGCTATTATAAAATAGTCAAATGGGAAGTAAATGTTCTTTTTATTTCACGAACCACTTACAGGAAGGCAAAAATATACAGATAACAGACTTGAGAAAGTGTAACAAGAAATTCAGGGGATGCCAAGAACAGAAGAATCATCAGAGAGTAATAGTCTCATCAAGATTTATACAACAACATTTAATTTCATTTTAAATGTGGTTTCTAAATTCATCTGTTTTTAGAAGATTATCTAGGGGGCTCATCTTAGTTCTTGCATCTGTTTTCATCAGCATAGAAAAATATTGCCAGTATTAGACCCCTAATAGAAAGACCCCATGAATACAAGGTTTTTGGAGAGGAAGGTGTGGGAAGTTAATGGGGAGGTAGTCATGATGAAACCCAGCCTGAAATGGAATGTACCATTAAGGAAACTGACATTGTCAAAGGCATGGTGCATATTTTACTACCATTTGTTCTTGACTGCTTCATTCCGTGGCCCCCCTGCCTGATAAAATTTTACTGAAACTGAGTTCACTTGTTATGTAACTAGGCGCAATTCAAAATGCCAATATCCATCCTGTGATTTGCATAAAAATTATATATAATTGTAGTCCTAAATGCCCAATGATATGGAATTGTTACACTGTCACACCTCCGTACAACACAAAAAGACTAATTAAAAAACATCATATTCCTGAAGAATATTCGATAATGTAAAAATGTTCACATTATTTTGATAAGAAAATGTTAGAAACCATAATAATTGGTTTGGTTCCTGTTGATAAATAAAATATGCGTGTGCATATAAGAGACAAAAAATTGGATAGCAAGAAAATTCATAAAAATGCTAGTTGTCTCAGCTTGTGGAACTAAGATGATTCTTATTACATGTTTCGTGTTTCTCATTGCTTTCCAAATGTTGCAGTAAATGCTTAATAATCAAACCAATATGGTAAAATGTTTAGTCTTAGATTTTAAAAACATTTGCTGAGCTGCAGCCTGGAGCTCAAATAAGAGATGGGAAGCTGACAGCTAGGAGAGTAGTAGTTGAAGCCACAGACAGACGAGATTGATGACCAAGGGAACACACATTTCTAAAAATCCACAATTAAATTACAGCATGCAATTATCCTGGGTAAATCCCCATTAAAAATTGAGTAAGAACAGCAGAGAAATGAATAATACAGTAAATGTACAACAATTAGATATATATCAAACTCTGTACACCCCTGAAAGAAATTATATCTCCTTGAAAGACACTAATTCAGTAAAAAGGACGCTGAGCTTTGGCGTCACAAACACCCAGTTCTGAGTTCAGCAGTACCACATACATATTGAAGATGTAATCTGGGCAAATCACTTCACTTTAAATCTATTTTCCACTGGAAAAACAAAGTGTAGATAATAATTCTTACCTCACTAGGTTGTTATGAGAATTAAATGAGATAAATATTGAAAGCATTTTTATATGGAAGGTACTTAAAATTATTAGCTTACTGTTCCTCCATCATTTCAAACACCAAGTGTTCACAGATAATACACAAACATTGACACTGTTCTATCCTAAGAAAGAAATACAGATATAAAACACAAAAAGTTGCTTGGATTGTGTCTCAAGATGCAACACAATAAAATCAAATACTTAACGTCATAAAATACAAAAACTCATAAAGATACACTTCCCACAACAGCATTATTCAAAGAAAAATGAAAGATTGCTTTTATCAAATATTTAGAAATTAATACAAATAAAAACACTTCAAATATAATGACACAAGTGGAAGAAGTTTAAAATATGTATTTCTACATGGTGTGAGTTCAGTAATTTTTTTAGAAAAAAAATGAAAAAAGCATCATAGCTATGCCATCTGTCCTGTTCTTTGTAGGTATATATTTGGCCAGAGTGAGGGTCTTTAAAATTTAAAAATGTGTGTTGATGACTAAAGGATCATTACATTTCCCAATGATCTATAGTGGGTGGGCACCATTATTTCTTGAAACAGTGATGTTTATGTGAAGATAAAACAATTTAGTAGAAAAATAATGATGAATAACAAATCTGAAAGCTCCTTTTGCTGCTAAACCAATAATATAAAATTTAAAATTCCTGTAAAATCTAGTAATGGAAAAAGACAAACCAAAATTAAAATGAGAGTGCGGAAGGAAATCAGTTTTTTTTTGTTTGTTTGTTTGTTTTTTTTAGTATTATGATATGATATACTAATTGTACTTAATTTTAATTAAGCAAGTAGCTGAAATGCTATAAATATTATAAAATATAAAAGTTGACACAAGTTAAAATATTTCCAGCTCAATAAATATAGAAGAAATTATAGAACATTTATTAAAAAGTGTCTTCTAAAACTTTTCTTATATTGATAGATTTGTCAATTATTTAAAATATTACAGAATAAATTATTTCCATGTTAGATACTTTATTTCAGAGCACAGAAAAATAGAGGGAAGCCACACAATTTACTCAGTGAGGAAAACATGACACAACCTTAAACTTCATAAAAATGTCATACAGAGGTCATGTATGTAATATTTACTAAAACTAACAAAGATATCAAACAAATGTAGACACAAACATTTTAAGTTTTAAAAAGTCAAATGCAGCGAACCAGAGGATCGCGGTTCGATTCCCAGTCAGGGCACATGCCTGGGTTGCAGGCCAGTTCCCAGCAGGGGACTCACGAGAGACAACCCTACATTGATATTTCTCTCCCTCTCCCTTTCTCCTACCCTTCCCCTCTAAAGATAAATAAATAAAAATCTTAAAAAAAAAAAAGTCAAATGCAATTTGTTCAAAATCTATTTGGATACAACAATTGTTTAAAAATGAGTATTTTCCATGGTTGTTGGTGTTGGTAACCTTGATATACTGCAGGAATTTTTGCAAATTACTTTGAGTCTTTATTTTCCCCCCGTAAATGTTGGGATGTTTTAATTTTGTTTCTTGGGTTTTTTTTCAGTCCAAAATGTATTTCATGCTTAACAAAATTTTTTCAAGTTATTTTTCTTTGTGCTATTTATAGTAATTGAAGTTAGAAACAAAACAAGTGTCCAATAAAAAGACAATGACTAAATGATGGTACAATGGAACACAATGTAAATTAGTGAATTGCATGTAATCATTAATAATGATCCTGGAGAAATTTTTTCATTGCAACGGAGAGCTATTCGTGAAAACAGATTATATTGTGTATATGATATTCATTTCATCTTTGTAAAAAATGTTAAAAATGTGATTATATGTGTTTGGAAAGAAAAATATCTGGAAAAATATGCCAGAATATGTTACTAATAATAGATTCTTAGTGGGTTTTATAAGGGGTGTACTTTTCTGCCCTCTTTTGATAATCTCTTTTTCTGCATTGGGAAAAAAACTAAAATCTATGAAAAAGGAACATTTAAAATACTATATTATTCCAAGCTTTAAATTTTAAAGAATTTTTAAATTTAGTTAATTTTAATGAATTATGTGTCTACCCCTTTAGAAATGTTTCCAGTAACTTGTCGATAATTTATTTTTATTTATTTTTCTTTTTTGCATTGTTATTTGGCATGTATATTGTGATGTCAACACCATCAAATAAAGAACCATATGATTTTATTATATGTGAGATATAAACTGAAAGCAACATATGAACTGAACTACAAGAAAAACAAACAAAAACTCACTGACACAGACAATAGTGTGGTGGTTACCAGAGGAAAGCGGGGGTGGAGGGACGGTAAATGGTAAAGGGGGTCAAATATATGGTGACAGAAGATTTGACTTTGGGTGGTGGGTACATAATAAGTTATATTTAAAATCATTTTCAACTGAACATAAACTAAATATTTTATATACTTCATATAAAACCAGTGCCATTTAAAGAAAATAGTTGACTGACTGATTCAGATAACCACTGATAAAGGATAAATACTGCTTACAATAATAGTGAGTAAGAATATTTATTTTAGGGCCAATATTGTTGTTATGAAATTTCCATTATGATCAATGTGTTTCTCATCAAAATGCTTTCAACCAAACCCTCTTCCAAATGATGACCAAGAAAGTTAGATCCCTGGAATGTAAGGATGGTGTAATATTAAAAGAGCTATTAGAATAAGTATCATAGGCATAAGATAAACCAGAAAATTAACATTCCAATACTTTAATGATAACTTCAATACATATTCTAAATTTAAAAAATTTTAATGACAGTAACCAGCGGAAAGAGGGGAGGGGATTATAGGGGGAAAGGGTGAAGGGTTTGTAGGAACAAGTATAAAGGACACATGGACAAGAAGGGGAGGGGTGGAAACGGGGGAAGGAGGTGGGGAGGGCTGGGGTGGTGGGGAGGGGTGGGGGGAAAGGCAGAAAACTATACTGAACAACAATAAAAAAAAAGAAAACCAGAAGTTTAACATTTACAACTCTGAAGACATTTTTACCAAATTCAAAATTAAGAACCAAAATGGTGACTTCACAATGCTGTATATTATGAAAAAACTAAAATTCTAAATTTTAGAAGAAAAGAAACTATTAGATCCTAGCAGATAACAGTAAGGTATACCAACAAGAGTTATAAAAATCTGTTTAAAAAACAAAACACTAGACCAGAATGCGGACTCCTGTGGGTTGTCCCAGTGAGTGGGGTTATAACACAGGCACAATACAACTATGCTCCAGATAAGCACACGAAGTCACACACTCTCCAATTTCTACATACTTGGCTGAAATACATATTAGAAACCAAAGGAACCAACTCATGGTGATAGAAAATATTTTCAAAAATTTAGGAATAATTTTCAGAAGTATATATGTGCTACTGTAAAGCAAACCATAATATGTTTATGATATACTATTTCTACCAAATGGGAAATAATAGTATTTGATGACTGTTTTTAAAGCAAAAAAAAATAAAATTTTTTAAAAGTTAATTAAACTTTCCACAAAATTCCAGGAGTCTTCTTTTTTTAAGATTTTATTTATTTATTTTTAGAGAGAGAGAAAGAGAGGAGGAGAAACATCAATAGGTTGCCACTAGTACACACCCTGAGAGACCAAACCTGCAACCCAGGCATGTGCCCTGACCTAGAATCGAACTAGAAAACTTTTGCTTTGCAGAATAATGCCCAACTAACTGAGCCACACCAGTCAAGACAGGATTCTTATTTAAAAAAAGAACATTTCTAAAGTTCATAAGGAAGAGTACAGAGGAAATCATATTTTAAAAAGGATGAAAGAAAATCAGGTCATGTATCAAAAACATTTCAAAATGACAATTAAAGTAAATTTTTAATAAATTAGAATACACAGAAATTTTGATTTATAGCTAGTTTCATAAGTCTGTCATTAACTCGGTAAATTGTATCAATTTATATCCCAAGGAGTATAGTGTTAAATGCTATCTCTAGTTTGAAAAAGGTGAGAAAGTGTTAAGGACCCCATCATACTACTTGGGAACATTTCTTAATGGATAATGCTGAATATTTTTCAAATATTCAAAACTAATAACCTTCTAAGCTATGAAGCTACAGATGATATCACATAGGAAAACATCTTGAAAATTTTATACATAGGAAAGACATTTATTAGTAAATCATTTTTTAAAAATCATTGGAATGGCCAGATGGTGGGCTGGTCCAAAATATAAATTTCAGATATTATTCTGAATTGTCTTCCTATTTATACATTCATAGCTGGTTGTGCTTATGCAAAGAGAGAGAAACAGAGAAAGGTCAATGAAAGGCCAACAAAGAGAAATCTAGATACTACAGTCCCATCAAAAGAAAGAAGACCAAATGAAAATGGTATCATGAGAGTTGAGAGAAAACAAAGAAGCATAAATTGTTAGATATTGCATGAAGAATGAATGAGAGCAGGAATGGAGATATTACTTTGGTAAACTTGGCACTTGAGTTCTTCAAAGACCCAATTCAAATCTTAACTTCACTTGAAACTGAAGAGGTTGAAATAATCAGGTTGGGACTATAATCACTTTGCTTCTGGATTCATTATTCAAGCTTATTTTAAATGATTTAATGATTTAGAGAATAAGCATTCTTTAAATAAACATTCTCTAGATACTCAAATTCTTCCTTTATTTATCAATCCATTTGGGAGTTTACAAATATATATAGTTATCAAAATATAGTTAGACAAAATATATCGTTTATCTAGTCAAACTTTTAAATATTACAGATTAGAATGCAAACCCTCACAGAGGCGTCAAACTCATTTTCACCAGGAGCCACATAAGCTTCACAGTTGCCTTCAAAGGGCCAGATGTAGTGTTAGGACTGTATAAATCTAACTAGTTAACTAGGGGCAAGGAGCTCGGCGCTGCTGCTGGGTAGAAACAAAGTGCCGGCCAGATACAACAAGGTGGAGGGCCGGCTTTGGCCTGAAGACCTTGTGTTTGCCACCTGCACTCTACCATTATTTAGATGAAAGACCTATTTCAATCACATCAATACATTATGGTTTTATTTGCAGGCTTATAAGCAATATTTTTGAACTCTTTTTTTAAAGATTTATGAAAATTACCTGGAGGTGATTGCTAGTTTAATGAGCTTCAGATTATTCTTAACAGTATTCCAACAAACCCACAAAGTATCAAGCAGCCCTGAAGTACTAAAATATGTTGGGAAAGTAAAAAACATCCCTCCCGAAGTGAAGTCACCTTTCCTTTTTTTTTAGATCCAAAGCCACATAATATTTCACCAAAATTATTTGGTGCCGCTTTCTTGATGATGTAGAAAAATATTGTTGGACTTTGATTTTCTCTTTTATTTACTTTGTATTCCATTAATTTATCCTCTTATAATTATTATTCCCTTCCTTCTACTTACCATTGCTAAAATTGGGTCTTTTTCTACACATTTACAAAGAAGTCTATATAACATATTGTAGACTACCTTCTTTTCTGATACAAGCCTTTGAAGCTATAGATTTCCCATTAAATACTACGTGAGCAGCAATCTACAAATGAGATTATTTTGTGGCTTAATTTTTACTTAGTCAAAATACTATCTGAACTTTCCTCTAATTTTTTCTTTGACCCATGGGTTATTTAGAACACTATTGTTCAATTTGAAAATAGGGGTTTTGCACATATATGTTATTAATTTACAATTTAATTCCATGTGTAGTCACAGAACTTATCTTTATTTTTTAACATTTCAAAATTTATTTAGATTACATTCCTGGTCCAGACTATGGTTTATCTGTGAAAATTTCATTTGTACATTTTCTGTTATTGTTGAGAATGTTCTATAAATAGCAACTAGGTCAAGTTCTTTCACAGTGTTGTTCAAGCGTTCTACATCCTTACTGATAGTCTATCTGTTCTATCAGTTGCTGAGAGAGGTGGGTAAAAACATCATCTATCTTTGTAGACTCAACTATGTCTTTTTAACAAGTGTCAGTTTTTGCTTCAGGTATTTTGAAGCTCTATATTTAGATATATGTACATTTAAGACTATGATGTTTTATGGATATGGGTTAACTGCTTTCTCACTATGAAACATCCTTTTATCTCTAGTAACATTCTTTGTTGTGAAGTACATTTTATCTGATATATTACAGATTCTCCAGATTTCTTAGAAGTTTGTCATGATACAGCTTATTCCAATAACTTTAAACCTGCTCTTTCTTTATATTTAAGATGAATGTTGTCTAGACAGAATATCTATCTATCCTGACAATCTCTTTTAATTAGAATTTAATTTACTGTAACTATTAACATATTTGGATTAAGTTTACCCTCTTGCCATTTGTCTCCTATTTGTCACATCTGGTTTTTTTTTTCTGTCTTTTTTGGAGGGGATTATTTATTTTTATTCCATTTTATCTCCATTATTGGCTTATTATCTATAACTTTGTTATTTTTTCTATAGTGGCTCCAATATATTTTAGTTTGCCATAAAATTATATTTAACATATGACATAAGAACCTTAAAACTGTACTTCTATTTCCTCCCCAATTTTTTTGTACTTTTTTATCACATATTTTACTTCTATATTCTATATATTATATAAAGCTACCAATGCATTGCTATTTTTGTTTTCAATGATCATTACATTTTTTAGAAAACTAAAAACTGAGGGGGAAAAAGTATTTCATGGTCACCAACATAACTTCTGAAACTGATTCCTTTGTGTAGACACATATTTTCCTCAGATAACTTCTGCCTGATGATTTTCATTTAACAGTTCTTGTTGCTCGGGTCTGAACGGGATGAATTCTCTCACTTTTGTTTACCTGGGAAAAAAAGTATTTTGTCTTCATATTTGAAAGCAAATATTAATGGCATATAAAATTCTAGATTGACAAGTTGGCTTTTATTGTTAAAGTATTGTTAAGATACTGTTTGCATATCAGGCTTGCACAATCTCTGACAAGAGGTCTGTTGTTATTCTTTGCATATAATGTTTTATTTTATGTGGCTATATTTAAGTCTTTGTCTTTACCACTTGCATACAATAATTAGCTATGATGTGCTTGGTGAAGAAATTTAAAAACTGTTTCCTCTCATTTCTTCAAATTTTTTTCTTTGAACTCTCCTTTTGGGATATAAATATTACATATGGTAGACAACTTGATGTCATCCCATAGTTTAGAAAAACATCTATTTTATTGTTTTATTTTTTTCTATGCTTTAAGTCATTCTTATCACTATGTTTTCAAGTTTATCTCTTTCTTTTGGAGTGCCTAATCTGCTGTAATCTCACTCAATATATTTTTATTTCAGATATTATATTTCTCATCTCTAGTCTATATGGTTCTTATAAAAATATCTTCCCTTTCTTACCTAATTATGTTCATGTCTTCCTTTAAGCCCCTGCTCACATAAAGAGTGTAATTACTCTTTTAAAGCCCTTTTCTGACAATTCTACCATCACTGTCATTTTGGGGCCTGTTTATCTTAGCTGATATCTCTCTCAATTATAGGTTGCATTTTTTGTTTCTTATCATGTCTAATAACTTCTGATTGGATGCTCAGCATTGTGTTGTTACATAGTTGATTTCTGAATTTTATTTTCCTCCTTTGAAGGTGTTAAGCCTTGTTCTGGCAGGCTTGATCACTTGTGGTAAGTTTGATCCCCCTAAGGCAATTTTAAAGCTTTCTTAGGATGGATATAGAGTAACCTTTACCCTAATTATTGTTTAATAATAAAGTGGGAACACTCTAAGGTCTCTGTTGAATTCTCCAGATGATTATAAAGAACTCTTCACTCAAGCCAACCAAAGCTTGAATCTCTCTCTACCTTGCATAAGCTTTGGAAATTATTTGGATACAATAACATGGTACTTATTCACCTAGCTTCCTATACTTTCACTCCATATGCACATATCTTAGAATTAAATAGGGACTCTCATAGAATTTTCCAAAGATTCTTCTTTTTTTTTGGTAATATCTATCCCTTGGAATTCTGCTCTAATACCTCCAGACTCTTTAGCTTTCCTAAACTCCCATCTCTCTCTGTTCTACCTGGGATCCTCTACCTGCACCATGAACTGAAATGTGCCTCTGAAAAAAAGCTAGAGCAATTCTAAAGCCCATTTCACTTGTTTCCTTCTTCTCAAAGAGTTCTACACTGTGTACTCTCTAATGTACAAAATGTGTGGTTACATAGCTTTTCTCCAGTTTTCTAGTAGTTCACAGTAGCAGGGAAAATCTGCCCCTTGTCAAATCAAAGTGAAAACTCTAAATTATAATCCAACAACTGACCTACTGTTCGTAGGATATATCAATGCACAGATTTATCAATGTTCATTAATACTATTATATATTAACAATTTTAATTTAACTTTGTATGTATATTTTATAATACATAAAACATTTGATGATCAATATCACTATTCAATATTTGAAATATGTTTATTTCTACTTTGCAGAAGTTGGGCTTAATTTGACATTTTTTCATTATAATGATTTTAATAATATTTACATTATAATTAACTGGAGTTCACATTTCATTTTTTTAGTACACTGATATTTTATGAAATAGAATAGGATGTTAGTTAAAATCTAATGTTGGTAACTTGTTTCCAGTTAAAAACATACATAATAATGTGTGTGTGTACGTGTGTGTGTGTGTGTACATTATTTAATGGGTTCTGAGCAATAGATTTGCCTCATATGTTTTCTTTACACTTTTTCATATGCTAATTTTTCTGTGCATTCTAGCAGGTGACTATACTGATCAATAAAATGAAAGGAAAAATAAAAATATTATTTCTGAAAACATTAATGATATAGTATTATTTTAAAAGGCCATTATATGTAATATAGTAATATTTTAAATTAGTAAAACTGCTGCTGATGATATTCTTACAATGGTATTATATGTTTTGTCTTACATGATTTATACAGGCATACCTTAGCGATATTGTGGGTTCAGTTCCAGACTACCACAACAAAGCAAATATCCCAACAAGCAAATATTGCAATAAAGCAAATCACAGAATTTTTTTTGTAGTCTATTAAGTGTGAATAGCATTATGTCTAAATTAATGTACATACCTTATTTTAAAATACTTTATTGCTTAAACATGCTAACTGTCATCTGAACATTCAGTGAGTTATGATCTTTTGGCTGCCAGAGGCTCTTGCCTCGATGTGGATGGCTGCCGATTGGTCAGGGTGGTGGTTACGAAAGGCTAGGGTGCCTGCGGCAATGTTTGAAAAGGAGACAAGAATGAAGTTTGCCACACCGATTGACAATTTCTCTGTAGCAGGCAATGTTTTTAATAGCAGTTTACCCACAGTAGAACTTCTTTCAAAATTGATGTAAATCCTTTCAAATCCTCCTGCTGTTTTAACAACTAAGTTTGTGTAATATTCAAAATCCCTTGTTGTCATTTCAAAAACCTTCACAGAATTTTTACCAGGAGTAGATTAGTGGAGCAGTCAGGGCACGCACATTTATCAGTTAATTTTGCTATCTTGCATGGGCATGCTTCATGGTGCCCCAAAAGCATTATAATAGTAACATCAGAGATCACTAATTAAAGATCACCAAAACAAACATAATAATAATAATGAAAACATTTAAAATACTGCACAAATTACTAAAATGGTACACAGAGACACAGAGTGAGCAAATGAGTTTAGAGAAGTGGGGCCTGGAGATTTACGCTACACAGGGTTGCCACAAACCTTCAATTTGTAAAAAAAAAAAAAAAAAAAAAAAGTAATATCTGCAAAGAGCAATAAAGTGAAGCTCAATAAAATGAGGTATTCCTCTGCAGTATTTGTCACAATTTTTTAAAATCACTAATGAATTTGGTGTTTATTCCCTACATCAGGAATAGAGCTTCTGATTTAATAAGATTCTAATGGAAAACATGTAATCTTTTTATAACAATTTAGTTTATGATAAGGTCTTTTTGAAGTACACGCTGAAAGATAGGAAATGTTATTATATTTTAATGGTTTACCTTTTTTTAATTGAACAGAAGTTGAAAATTTATTACATTTAGGAAAAAATCACGACATTTTTCAGTTCTTCCTAATACAGATTTGACCCTGTGATGAAATATTTCAATTAGGAGAAACAATGCAAAGCCTATGGGTAACAAAGTACCACTGTTAAAGAAGGAAAACGTGTGTTTGCTCTTGCTGAAAGCAGGGTTGAAGATGAAATGCAGACGACAGATAAAAAAGAAACAGTCACACTTCCTCCCTTTCTACCTAAGATGTTAAGCTTACAAAAAGAGAGGCATCCATCTGGGTAACCCTGGTCATTTTGCAGAAAAGTTTGACTTCAGAAAAGGAAAAAAAAAGGAGGGAAGATTTCCATTCTCACAATGGTTTGGTATAAAAAAACTAGGAAATTCTTCAAGAGGCTATAGTTAAACAGAAAAGGTATAAAATTATTAATTATTATTATTAATGATCAATTAATGATTTTTTGGGCACATTATCTACTCGGCACATTTCTTCCTGAGAAGTAGTATGCCCTATTTTATTTTGTATTCAGAGTTAGACATGTAGTAGAGCTTCAAATACCAGTTTAATTCATTCCTCAGCCTGCTTTTCTTTTCACGAAAATTATTTACTAGGTGTCCATCAGTAAATGAATGGATCAAAAAACTATGGTACATTTACACAATGGAATTCTATGCAGCAGAAAGAAAGAAGGAGCTCCTATCCTTTGTGACAGCATGGATGGAACTGGAGAGCATTATATAAGCGAAACAAGCCAGGTGTTGAGAGACAAATACCATATGATCTCACCTTTAACAGGAACCTAATCAACAAAACAAACAAACAAGCATAATATAACCAAAGACACTGAAATTGAGAACAGGCTGACAGTCACCAGAGGCGAGAGGGGAGGGAATTTCAGGGGAAAAGGGGAAGGGTTTAGAGCAACAAGTATAAAGGACACATGGACAAAAATTAGGGGGGGTGGAAATGGGAGGGAGGTGGGGAGAGCTGGGGCGGTGGGCTGGGTTGGGAGTAAAAGACAGAAAACTGTACAACAACAATTAAAATAAAATTAAAAAAATAAAAAATGCAAAAAAAATATTTACTCTTGAATTTTGATCTTCTAAAGGCCCTTGTCTTTTTCTCATCTATTACCTAATGAGGAAAATGACTAAGAATTCGAACAGGCCTTATGACACAGACCCTGAAGAGGAAACTTAGTGGAAAAGTTGGAACTTGGAGCTCTAGCCGATAGAGATGTGGCTGTTGCTTTTCAGCTTTCATCAGCTGCATATGGGAGAGGTAATGATAACAACTAGATTGCTTGCCCTGACAACAGTGAATCAGGACTCACCCAAGTGGTGTTGTTCAGAGTAATAGCTGGACCTTTATAATCCAGCCTTTTGAATGACCTTTAAGAGCAAGGATAGAGCTGACTACATTTTCTGAGAAGATTAAAAATGAAATCTATTATCAGTAAGAGCAGTCAATGCCACATAGGTTCCCTGTTTCATCGATGGTTAACAGCTGAGATTTATTAGAGATAGAATTAAAACCACCTGCTTCTCTACTTGCTACCATTTCACTATTACTAATAATAACAATGAATTTGGAAGTGGAAAATTTTAAAAGCTCTCTTTGGTTGAGAATGAACAGTTTCTGTAACATAAATCTTTAAAATCTAACTCTTAAAAGTATTTTCTTCTAAATCCTGCCCAATTAATATCAGCCTTCTCTGAAAACACTTTTTTTTGGTATTCCTTGAGACCTATAATCAATTGACACTTTTCAATACAATCTCTCCAATGTATTTAAGTCTGTTCAACAAAAGTGAATGGAATATACATTCATTTATTCATATAAATATATTCATCAAGCCTCTGTTGTGTATCAGACACTTTTCAGGGTGCTGGGGAGAGAGCATTGATTAAAAACAGATAAGATGCTTCTCATGGAGTTTTCATGAATAAATTACTAAACAAATAAAAAATGTATCATTCATATTATAATAAGTACCATGAAAATAATAAAAGATGACAACATTATAGAAAGTAACTAGGAAGCCACTTTAGATCAAACAAGCAGAAAATAAATCTTGTAATAAAGATCTTAATGAGATGCAGAATTCACCGTGAGCAGCTTTCAGGAAAAAGTGCAATTATGCATAAATGCCCCAAATTGAAAATGGACTTGGCTGAAGCCAGGAACAGAACTAAACCTCATTTATACAGGGTGACACAGACGACCATGTAAAAATTAAAGGCAGTGACAGAGCTGCCTACATTTTCTGTGAAGTAGGTCTTGGTAAAGGTTTGGACTGAAGTAGTAACAGTAGAGATAGAGAAAGGACATACAATTGGACATATTTTAAAGGTCAAGATGAAGTACTTGAAAATATATTAGATATTGGGCGTGTGAGTAAAAGTGCAGAACAGAAGACGACTCCCAAGGTTTGGCTTAAGTGCCTAAGTGAATGGGGTACCATTTAATTGAATACAAACTTGGGATGGAAAGTTTGGGTAGGGAATATTGACTTAGTAGATGGATACATATATGCAGAAATTTAAAATATCCACATAGGATTTTAGCATCTATGTTGATCGAGGATATTGACCTATTATTTTCTTTTCTTTTTTCTTTTTTGTAGTGTCTTTATCTGGTTTTGGAATTACAATAATACCAGCCTTTTAAAATGAGCTTGGGAGGCTTCCTTCCTTTTGAATTTTTTCAAATAGTTTCAGAAAGAGAGGTGTTAGTCCTTCCTGGAACATTTGGTAAAATTTATCTGTGAAGCCACTCAGCCCAGGGCTTTTGTTTGTTGGCAGTTTTTTGATAATTGCTTCAATTTCACTAGATATAATCTGTCTATTCACATTCTCTAATTCTTCCTAATTTCATTTTGGAAGATTCTGTGTTTCTAGGAATCTATCCATTTCATCCAGGTTGTCTAGTTTGCTGGCATATAGTTGTTCATAATATTTTCTTACAATCCCTAGTATTTCTTTGGTGTCGGTTGTTATTTCTCCTCTTTCATTTCTGATTTTATTTATTTGAGTCCTCTTTTTTTTCTTGATGAGTCTGGTTAAAGTTTTCTCAATCTCGTTTATCTTATCTAAAACCAGCTCTTGGATTCATTGATCTTTTGTATCATTTGTAGGCTCTATTTCATTTATTTCCGCTCTGATTTTTATTATTTCCTTCCTTCTACTCACATTGGGCTTTGTTTATTGTTCCTTTTCAAATTCCTTTAAATGTAAAGTTAGATTATTGCCCTGGCTGGTATAGCTCAGTGGACTGAGCGAGGGCCTGCGAACCAAAGGCTCATGGTTTGATTCCCAGTCAGGGCACATGCCTGGGTTGCAGGCCATTTCCCATCAGGGGACTCACAAGAGGCAACCACACATTGATATTTCTCTCCCTCTCCCTCTCTCCTTCCCTTCACCTCTAAAGATAAATAAATAAAATCTTTAAAAAATAAATAAAAAATAAATGTAAAGTTAGATTATTTATTTGAGCTTTTTCTTGTTTTTTGAGATAGGCCTATAATGCTATGAATTTCCCTCTTATGGTTGCTTTCCCTGTGTCACACTGATTTTGAATCATTGTGTTCTCTTTTTTCACTTTACCAAGGTATCTTTTGATTCCTTTTTTGATCTCATTGTTGACCCCTTCACCATTTAATAACATGTTTTTTAGCTTCCATGTTATTATATGATTATCAGTGTTCTTGTGATTGATTTCTAGTTTCATAGCACTGTGGTCAGGGAAGATGTTTGATATTTGGAAACTGAAAACAGCAATGCATCAAAAAGGTCTTATGCCATGATCAAGTAGGGTTTATTCCAGGAATGCAAGATTGGTACAACATTAACAAATCAATAAATGAGATTCACCACATAAACAAAATGAAGGATGAAAACCACGTGATTATATCAATAGATGCAGAAAAAGCATTCGATAAAATCCAGCACCCATGTATGATTAAAAAATCTCAGAAAAGTGGGAATAAAAGCAACATACCTAAATACAATAAAGGCCATATATGACAAACCCAGTGCCAGTATCATACTCAATAGACAAAAACTACAAGCATTCCCCTTAAGATCACAAATAAGACATAGATATCTGCTTTCACCTCTCTTATTCAACATAATACTGGAAAATCTAGCTACAGTAATTGGACAAGAAAAAGAAATAAAAGACATCCAAATTGGAAAGGAAGAAGTAAAACTATCTTTATATGCAAATGGCATGATACTGTACATAGAGAACCCCAAAGATTCCACCAAGAAACTAATAGAACTGATAAATGAATTCAGCAATGTAGCAAGATACAAAATTAATATCTAGAAATCAGTTGCATTTTTATATGCCAATAACAAACAAACAGAAAAGGAAATTAAGAAAACAATCCCATTCACAATTGCTTCAAAAAGAATAAAATACCTAGGGATAAGCCTAACTGAGGATGTAAGAGACCTGCACTTTGTAAATTATAAGACACTAAAGAAAAAAAATTGAAGAAGATACAAATAAGTGGAAGCACATACTGTGTTCATGGATAGGAAGAATTAACATATTAAAAAGTCCATACTAACCAAAGCAATCTATAGATTTAGCACAATTTCTATCAAGATTCCAATGATGTAGTTCACAGAACTAAGACAAATATTTCAAAAATTTATATGGAACCACAGAAGGCCCTGCATAGCAACAGCAATCCTGAGAAAGAAGAAAGTCTGAGGAATGCTATTTAATATCAACCTATACTATAAGGCAATAGTAATCAAAACAGCATGGTAATGGCATAAAAACAGACACATAGATCAATGCAACAGAATAGAGAGACCAGAAATAAACCCACATATTTATAGTCAATTAATATTCCACAGAAGAAGGAAGCACATATGATGGGCTAAAGATAGTTTATTCAATAAATGGTGTTGGGAAAATTGGACAGATAAATGCAGAAAAATGAAACTAGCCTTCCTTCTTATGCCACACACAAGAATAAATTCAAAATGTTATTTTGAAATTGAAAATAACATTTATTAATTCAAAATGTTAGACCTAAAACCATAAAAATCACAGAAGAAAACATAGGCAGCAAAATCTTAGACTTAGCTTTTAGCAATATTTTATCAGAAATATCTTCCCAAGCAAGGGGAAGAAAAGGAAAAATAGACAAATGGGACTACATCAAACTAAAAGTTTTTGCAGGAAAATATTAACAAAATAAAACACAACCCACAGAGTGGGAGAACATATTCACCAATACATCTGATAAAGGATTAATATACACAATTTATAAAGAACTTAACAAAACTCATCACCAAAAAAACAAACAACCCAATTTAAAAATGGACAAAGGTCCTGGTTGTTGTGGCTCAGTGAGTTGAGTGCTGGCCTGTGAACCAAAGGGTTGCCAGTTTGATTCCCAATCAGAGCACATGCCTGGGTTGTGGCCGAGGTCCCCAGTGGGGGGTGTATGAGATGCAAACACACGTTGATCCTTCTCCCTCTCTTTCCCCTTCCCTTCCCCTCTGTCTAAAAATAAATAAATAAAAAATGTTTAAAAATGGGCAAGGGACTTAACTAGACACTTTTCCAAAAAGAACATACAGATGGCCCAATAGAGTTATGAAAATATGCTCAATATCACTAATCATCAGAGAAATACAAAATAAAACCAAAATGAGATATCATCTCACACCTGTCAGAATGGCTATCATCAATAAATCAACAAACAAGTGCTAGCGAGGATGTGGAGAAAGGGGAACACTTTTGCGCTGTTATAACAGTGGAAATGCAGACTGGTACAGCCACTGTGAAAAGCAGTATGGAGACAGCTCTAAAAATGGACCTGCCTTTTGACCCAGTGATCTTATTTCTGGGAATATATCCAAAGGAACCCAAAACACTAATTCAAAGAACATAGCACCCATATGTGCATTGCAGCATTATACACAATTACCAAGATATGGAAGCAGCCTGAGTGTCCATCGGTAGATGGAACAACTATGGGACATTTACACAATGGAATAGTACTCGGCCATAATAAAGAAGAAAATTTTGCCATTGCGACAGTATGGATGAACCTGGAGAACATTATGCTAAGTGAAACAAACTAGTCAAAGAAAGACAAATTCCAGATGCTCTCACTCACATGTGAAATCTAATGAACAAACTGAACTAACAAGAAAAATAAAGGCAGATTCATTGATGGGGAGCAGGATGACAGTTAGGGGGTGTGGAGAGTTTAGGGGGTGGAGGGCTTGAGCAAAAAGGAAAACGAACACATAGACAATAGTGTGATAACTGCGGGAGTGAGGAGGATATAAGGGGACTAAATGGTAATGGGGAAAAAAAACTTTCAGAAAAAAAGATATCCATATAGGTCTATAATTAATCCTTTGAAGATGGACTTCATGTAGTAATTTTATTATTAAGAGAAATACATGATAAAAGCTAAGAGAAAATCTGATAATAGACTTCAAAATTTTGTCATTAGCACCTTTGACATAAAATACCTATTTCCCTAAGTCTGTAAAGTGGAGGAAAATTCCATGTCACAGGACAGTAACTGTGTATTTTTATATTTTGATTCCAAGTCTCTGGCACAGTTCTAAAAACAAATTTTCATTACATATTCATTGGACAGATGATATGATTCAGCATTACACTACCCGGAGATATCCCCACAATCCTCCTTTCTTGCCTTCACAGCCTGCTTCTCCCAACTCTTCTAAACAGGAACTTGGGCTCCTTTTCCTAGATCTTGGAGAGAAAACAGCTCCAGTGACCCAACCACCACTCAACCAGCCTGCCCAACTTAAATCTGTGATCCCTGACTCCTTCCACCTTCAGAGAGCATTTAGAGGAGATCAATGTTGCTCCTATGATCCTAAGAATTGGGCAACTTCACTGGTACATTCATATTCTACTCAGGAGGCTCCTTAAGCCATCATGTAACCAACAGATCAACAGAACGCAGAGAAGCCTGGGTAAGCAGGAATTAAGCTCTTTGGCCTGTTCAGGGAAATCTCCTTCACAAATATCAGGTAGTTGTAAATGCAACCTAAAATGAGCTAGTATTTACCTTTAACCAAATGTCATCCACAGTTCAGAGACTAAGAAAAAACTCTTTAAAAATTATATCTTGTCAATCTCTGCAGGAGATACCAAGTCTGCCACATACTTCTAATGTTCAATATAAACAACATACTCTGAGCTGGATTTCACACTGCATCAGTCCCAAAGCCAGGTAATTAAAATATTTTTAACAAATGAACATTAGACTAGTCATGGTTTTATTACGGAAATTACAAATACAGTTATAAGGCAAATAAGTAATTACAGAAATTACCTGTTTGCTTTTTTTCTGTAATTATATTCAAGGTACAACAAACGATTTATAATTTAAACAAAAGCAAGAAAATGTCATGTATTTGAAAGTAATTACTAGTAGCTGTTGGATTTATGTTGGGTTCTGGAATATTTCTAAAAATAGTAAACACAAAATAAGTAACTAAAACTTCAAATGCAATAGAAGATTCTTGAAAAAAAAAAAAGGCAGGAGATTGAAGCTGTCTGGGAGGAGAACGAGAAGTTGGCATGTGCTCTCTTAGAGACCCAAGACCACCTCCTTATAGAGTCATGCCTGGGTTGTAGAAATGGCCATGGGCAGAAACAAACTTCAATGATATTTGTGGTATTTTGTACATAAAGGCAAGTCTCCTTGTTTATGTCCAAGCAGTCTTGCTTGTTCACAAAATCCCCTTAGGAATAGTCAAACTGGATTAAAACAGTTACCGGGGAGGCAGGGTAAAGGAAGGAATCATCACCAGGAAGCAAGAGCAACGAAAGGAGTTTTGAGGCAATGTTGACACTTTTTCATTTAGATATTTGGAAGACCTCACTAAAGACATCCCCAAACCAAATGGAGGATGAAAAATAGTAGCTGAGAGGAAAAGTATGAAAGCACTTTGGATAAACTATCTAGGATTTGCCAGAAATAGTTAACAATGTTTAAGATGTGGGAGGGAGAAACTAAAAGGTACAATAGACCCAGCCAGAAAATCCTAAATAAGTTGCAGTTATATGGTGAGGTAAGAATCTGTCAAAATAGTATCCTTAGGAGTTTGCAGAGGGTTGCTTTCAACTAAGTGATTGAAGGTTTTAAACCTGGATCAGAAATTTAACCCCATCCTCAATACAAGAAAATACTGAATTCTTAAGTAACTGATAAGCAATTGTTTGCATTAATAATGATGAAATTATCAGCAATCTAGAGTTTGCCATAGTATTTTTAATAATAATATCTGTTCCAGAGTGCTCACTGTGTACACAAAATTTGAAGCAAAAACAATCAGGAAACTCTCCTAAATCATTTTCATTCAACTGTGATAATATCTTGAGAGAAAATGTAGGGAGTAAGGGAAAGTGTTACAAAGTAACCATTTATCTGTGAGACTTTGAAACGGGAGAGAGGAGTATTCAATAGAAAATAACCAACTCACAAAAATCTCAACTACATGAGGAGATGGACAAGAGGTGAGTCTCAGAATCAACCAGGAGTTTTTTCAAATGATACTACTCCCCACTCTTCTCTCAGAAAGAGTCTAATATAGACTCTGATATGCTCCAATCCAAACATCCCAGTTATGCAGGTACAAATTACTATCCTTGACAGATCCATGTCTAAATGTTATTATGAACTTCTGGATAGATTTGAGTAACTTTAATATAATAATCCTTTGACCAAGAACATTAAAAAAAAAAAAAAAAAAACACCTGGACTTCCAGCCACAATGGAGGCATAGGTAGACACACTGTGCCTCCTCGCACAACCAAAAGAAGGACAACAACACATTTAAAAAAAAACAAAACAGAACTGACAGAAAAATCAAACGTTATGGAAGTCCGGCAACCAAGGAGTTAAAGAAGATACATTCCTCCAGACCAGTAGGAGGGGTGGAGATGGGCGGGCAGAGAGGACTGGAGGCAAGGCAGACCCAGTGAGGCAGCAGATAGTGAAGCAGAGACTGCAAGGCTTCAGTTGGCAGGCAAGGCAGCCGCAGGTGGACCCAGCCAGGCAGTGTATTGCAGACAGGGTGGTCCCACATTCACGTCCAGATAAACCGGGAGAAACAACTAGGGAGCGAAACAGACCACGCAACCCAGGGCTCCTGCACAGGGAAATAAAGCCGCAAACCACTCATTGAAAACACCTGTGAGGGTTGAGGCGGCAGTGGGAGAAACTCCCAGCCTCACAGAAGAGTTCCTTGGAGAAATCCACAGGGTCCTAGAATGTACACAAGCCCACCCACCCAGGAATCAGCACCAGAAGACCTCAATTTGCTTGTGGGAAGCAGAGGAAGTGACTAAAATCCTTCAGAGAGTAGAGCAAGTGCCATTGTTCCCTCTCAGACCCCTTCTCCATGTACAACATCATGACATAGTGACATGGATTACCCTGCCAGGGTAAATACCTAAGGCTCTGCCCCTCACTACATACCAGGCACGTCAAGACAAAAAAAAAAAAAAAAAAAAAAAAAAAAAAAAAAAAAAAAAAAAAAGCCCAAATAAAAGAACAGACCAAAGCTCCAGAAAAATACAACTAAGTGATGAAGAGGTAGCCAACCTATCAGATGCACAGTTCAAAACACTGGTAATCAGCATGCTTACAGAATTGGTTGAATTTGGTCACAAATTGGGTGAAAAAAATGAAGGCTATGCTTAGTGAAATAAAAGGAAATGTACAGGGAACCAATAGTGATGGGAAGGAAACTGGGACTCAGGTCAATGGAGTGGACCAGAAGGAAGAAAGAAACATCCAGTCAGAAAAGAATGAAGAAACAAGAATTCAGAACAATGAGGAGAGGCTTAAGAACCTCCAGGACATCTTTAAATGTTCCAACATCCGAATTATAGGGATAACAGAAGTAGAAGAGGAAGAGCAACAAGTGGAAAACTTATTTGAACAAATAATAAAGGAGAACTTCCCCAATCTGGCAATGAAAATAGACTGCCAGGAAGTCCAGGAAGCTCAGAGAGTCCCAAAGAAGTTGGACCCAAGAAGGAACATGCCAAGGCACATCAGAATTACATTAGCCAAGATTCAGATGAAGGAGAGAATTCTAGAAGCAGCAAGAGAAAAGGAGACAGTTACCTACAAAGGAGTTCCCATCAGACTGTCAGCTGATTTCTCAAAAGAGACCTTACAGGCAAGAAGGGGCTGGAAAGAAGTATTCCAAGTCATGAAAGGCAAGGACTTACATCCAAGGTTGCTCTATCCAGCAAAGCTATAATTTAGAATGGAAGGGCAGATAAAGTGCTTCTCAGATAAGTTCAAGTCAAAGGAGTTCATCATCACCAAGCCCTTATTATATGAAATGTTAACAGAACTTATCTAAGAACAAGAAGATGATCAAAACTATGAACAGTAAAATGACAGCAAACTCACAGTTATTAACAACCACACTGAAAACAAAAACAGAAGCAAACTAAGCAAACAACTAGAGCAGGAACAGAACCACAGAAATGGAGATCACATGGAGGGTTAGCAACAGGGGAGTGGGAGGAGGAGAGAGGGGAAAAAGGTACAGAGAATAAGTAGCATAGATGGTAAGTAGAAAATAGACAGGGGGAGGGCAAGAATAGTGTGGGAAATGTAGAAGCCAAAGAACTTGTATGTATGACCCATGGACATGAACTAAAGGGGGGAATGTGGGTGGGAGGGGGTGTGCAGGGCTGAGGGTAGTGAAGGGGGGAAATGGCACAACTGTAATAGCATAATCAATAAAATATATTTTTAAAAAACTGAGTATGTTATAAAATAATGTGTTTAAATGTGTCAGAGACCTGACCAAGCAAAGAGGATTAGTGAAATCAAGAACCAGAGAGGTGAATGGACGGCCTGCAGTTTCTTTTTCTCTGAAGGCCTTTGCTGATTCTGTGTGCAGGGGAGAAGGCTGATGATTCGGGCTTTGTCCCAGCAGTAGACCAACTCTAGGGAAAAAAGAAATATCTGTGCTTTTGGCAGTCTCATAAGGCCAGAGAGAGAAACTGGAGATTTGAGAGATATCAAGTATATAACCATTTTTTCCTTCAAGATATTTTCAAAATTGTGAAGTGCAAGTAGGAGATAAAAAAGCTATGCAAACTGATTGATAGAATTCAAGACTGACAGGGAGATGGACTTTTAGACTATAGCACTTAGCACTTGAAAACCCTGAAAAGTGCTGGCCCTGAAAAGATAGGCCCTAGACTCATAGGATGAACCAGAAGTGGTTAAACCCATCCCTGCCAAAACTTCAATCCTGGCTTGACTCACACAACCCTGATGGGATAATCATTTGAGCAAAGAAAGATATGCTCTATATTATCTGGAGCCTTTACAATTTTATGTGCCAGAGGACAGGGCAAAATTGATCAATATAAATAAAAAATGGCAATAGAAATACTATTAAAAATGATCGAGACACTAAAGTTAACAGTTAGGAATATTTAAATAACCATGCCTGATCTTGATATAGTAAATAAAATGTAGAAAACTGTGAATAAAAATAGAGATATAATTTCACAAAAAATTAGGAATGAAAGAGAAGCAAATGGTGATTAAAAAATTTAAATGTTCAGTATCTAAAATGGCTTTTATAGTAGTTTGAAGAAATAATGGCAAAGAATGTTTTTTCCAAATTGTTGAAGGATATGAACTCTAGATTCAAGAATCTCTGTAAATCTGAGCAAGACAAACACAAAAATATTCTGCTTGACATATCATGATATGATTGCTGATAGATTGTGGGGGAGGAGGAAGACAGAGACATAGACATAAGGACATGAAGACAGACAGAAAAGAAGAGATAAAGCAGCAAGAGAAAAATGTAAATTAGTTTCAAAGAGGAACAATTAGAGAGGGAGCTAAGTTTTTAATAGAAATATGGAAATAAAGATGTTTTAAAATAAATAAGATATAAGATTCTGCTAAGAAAAAGCAAAACTATACTAAAAGAAGGAAAATGATTCCTACTTTTAAACTTTAAATTAAGATACATTAAATTAAAATAAAAACAAATGCTACTTAGAACAATCTTAAATATAAAAAAACAACATATTTAAAAGTAAAGAGATAGAAAATAGTAATATATACAGTGACAACACTAACCAAAAGAAATCTATTTTTATATTAATTTCACAGCATATTTTAACACAGAAAGCATTTCTGGTGAGAAAAAGAAGTATTTCATAATGATAAGATCATCAATCCACCAGAAAGTTATATAATTTAAAATCAATATGTGCCCAATAACATGAAAATACAAGGTCTGTCCAGAAAATATCTGGTCATATAAAACAAAAAATAGAGACATTTATTGAAGACAAAAAGATGCAAGAAACATTGTACATAGGACAATGACATCTTAGTCCCCTCTAAAGTAGGCACCTTGGGACCTCAGACAGTTCCCCCAGTCTCTATCAGCTACCCCATCGTATTTTCCTGAATCTCACTGACAGTCAGAAATCTCTTCCCTTTGAAAAGTGATTTTAGTTTTGGGAAGAAAAGCCAGAAGTTGCAGGTGCCAAATTTGGGCTGTAGGGGGTCGAGTCACCTGGGTGATTTGATGTCTCATCAAAAAACTCTGCGCAAGATGTGATGCATGAGCAGGTGCATTATTATGATGAAGCTGCCAATCACCAGTTGCCCAAAGCTGCGGCCATCTGAATCATCCAAACAGTTTCTGTGGAGGAAAGCAAAACTTGATGCAGATTGATTGCTCAACTCATTCTGTCATTTGGAATGCAACTGCCATTTAGTACACGTGCTCACTGTACAGATTCTACCGCTCCCAATGACTAGTAGAGTGGAGTCATCATTGTTCACGCATGTGCATTCCAGTCCACTGCCTTGGCTGCCAGGTTACATCAATGTCATGCAAACTGTTCTCCGTATGTTAACAATGGCTGGACTTTTCCTGAACAGACTTATTTGCAACAAAATTGATAAATTAAAAAAGAGTAGATAAATCCACACTCACAGTGAGAGATAAAACATTCCCAATATCTGATAGAACAGAAAGATAAAAAGATATAAATCTATAGAAAAATTAATTAATAAATTTGAGTTAATTGAAATATGTATAACATTGCTTTCACCAACCACAAAATACATAATTTATCCATACATGAAATATTTACCAAGTTAACCATATACTGCATTATAGAAGAAGCCTTAAAAATTTCAAAGGATTGACTTCACTCAAGGTAGGTATAATGCCAGTAGAGAGATTAAACTGGCAATTAATGACAGAAAACTAGAAAATCACCGCTGTTAGCAATTAAGCAGCCATTTTCTAAGTAACACACAAATCAAAAACAATCACAGGAAAATTTAAAAAATACTTTTAAAGATTTTCATTTGTTTATTTTTAATGAGAGGGAAAGGTTGGAGAAGAGAGAGAGAGAAACATCAATGCGTGGTTACTTCTCACACGCCCCCTACTGGGGACCTGGCCTGCAACCCAGGCATGTGCCCTGACTAGGAATTGAACCGGCAACCGGTTGGTTTGCAGGCCAGCACTCAACCCCTTGTGCCATACCAGCCAGGGCAAAATCAGAAAATATTTTTAACTAAATGATAAGAATATCATATTTCAACACTTGTAGAATGCAGCTAGAATTTTTAGACTAAAATTATAGCCTTTGAAAAGTATATTTAGAAAAGTGTTGAAAATCAATAATCTGTGATTTCACATCAATAAAAGAAAAGCAATAGAAAGTAGAAGAAAATAATAAAAATAATAGGAAAAAATCAGTGTAATAGAAGTACTAAAATACAATATGAAAAATGAACAAAAGTTGGTGTTTGAAGAATTAATAAAGTTAGTAAGTATTATTATATCTTCACTTAAACACACATAGTATCAGGCCTGTAACAATCTGGTTAACAAAGAAAGAAATTAATAAAAATTTAGGACAGTTTGGCATGATAAAATCTAAAAGATATTTATGTGTGGCATTGTAAAACAAAGTATTTTATCAGCTACTTTTGCACTCAAAATGCTTTGAGGTAAAATGTATATGTCATACCACTATGTAAAGCAGTAAAAAACTCTTTGCCAGTTCTTGTTCCTGAGCAGCCAAAAACTAGTAAGAAAATTATCAATTATATTGATTTAATTTATTTTAAATCATACAATTTCAATTCACTTGCACCCATATTATTGCTTAGAAATCCTGTCATTCATACTGAATAACTCCCAAGAGTACTGAGCTCAGCAGTTTCACATCCATCCATACACATTCATGAAATGTCCTTGAATTCTAATTGCCTTATAAGATTGATATCATCTAACCATGATATTCTGAAGTTAAATTATTTTTTTTTAATTTTTGGTCTTTGTTGCTCACATATAAATTTGTGATCAAAAACAGATTATTGTCTCTTTCAGGGCCACTTCCCCAGCATCTGAAACAGTGTTAGGAACAAAATAAACACCTAAATATTTACTAAGAGATATACTGCGGGTTAGTGTTTTATTACCATGGACCAGGTTGTCAAGCCACATATCCCTCTGGAAACTAAAGCACAGTGTAAAGTGTTAAAAGTATCTTCCCAAAAGCAAGAAAATTTTCGTAAAAGAGTAAAGTGCTACTGAGCTAAGTAAAAGGAGATTAAGAGACACAAAGAGACATGCAGATAAGAAAAACACTGAAGCCACTTTTCTGAAGAATTCGCAGATCCCCAAAAACTGAAGCTTCCATTTGGCTACCTCATCAGGTGAGACAGATAGAAGAAAAAGCTCAGTGGGCATGCAAAATAAGAAGCTTATAGGAAATCTCTTTTTGCTATGCACGGTTTTCAAAGTGCTAAATGCTTGAGGTAAAAGGATAAACAGAAGTATACACATAACTACACTCGCATGATGGATTAAAGGAAAGATTATCTTGGCACCAAAGTTGGGTGAAATTACTCCAGCTCCAATTTTTAAAACTATCCTTTCCCACTAAAATGACTATGCTTCTTTAACAAAGACCAATTGGCTATATTAATGTGGGTCAATTTCTCGGCTCTGTATTCTTTTCCATTGATCTGTATGTTTATTGCTTTGCCTGTATAACCTCGTCTTGACCATTGTAACTTAATAGTATTAAAATTGGGTAATGTCCTCCAGTTTTTTACTCTTCAGTATCATGTTGGCTATTCTTGGTCTTCTGCATTTCCACATGTATTTTAAAGTCAGTTTTTCAATAATTACAAAATAACTTCTTAGGATTTTGATTGAGAGTGCATTGAATCTATAGAAGAATTTGGAAAGAACTGACATTTTAACAACATTGAATTTTCTTATTATAAACATGAAATATTTTTTATCTAACATACTATGAACTGCAGTTTGACAAAGAGAAGAGAGAGAGAGAGACAAACAGACAAACAGAGAATGAAAGAAGGAAGAGGATGAGAAGAAGAAGAAAGAAAAAGGGGGAGAAGGGAGAGGGGAGAAAAGGAGGGGAAGCTGTTAAGGTTATATTTTGAGAGGTATGGGATGAGAATTTTTCATAACTAATGAAAAACACCAATCCAGTCCTGACTGGTGTGGCTCAGTGTGTTGAGCATCATCATCCTGCAAACTGAAAGGTCATCAGTTCAATTCCTGGTCAGGGCATATTCCTGGGTTGTGGGCCAGGTCCCCAGCTGGGTAAGAGTGAGAGGCAACAGATTGATGTTTCTCTCACACATTGATGTTTCTCTCTTTCTCCCCCCGCACCCTTCTCTCTAAAAATAAATTAATTAAATCTTTTTTTAAAAAGAAAATAAAAACACCAATCCATAGATTAAAAAATAGCAGGATTTTAAAAATATATAATCTTAGATGCATTACAGTAAAACCACCAAACACCAAAGGCCACGCAAATATTTTCAAATGACCAGATAATTCTTTTTAATAGCATTGAACATAGTGATAACTAAACTGAAAGATGATACTTCAAAGAGCTTCAGTAATAACTGCAAGGGAGTAAAACTGAATCTGCAGAAGAATCGAAGACTTCTTGACCCCCAGTTAAATATTTTTAAAGAATATATGTGAAATTAATGCTTTTCCTGATAAACTGAGATTGTCACTTGAAGATTTCACTAAGGAAAATTCTAAAGAATATATTTTAGACAGAGGAAAATGATACCATAGAGAAAAATTGAAATTCAAGAAAAACTAAAGCCACAAAATTAGTGAATATGTGAGTAATTTTTTAAAAAAACGTAGTTTCCCTCATTTTTATATTAGTTTCAATAAACTAGTAAGTACCAAATAAATCTCATAGAGATCTCTGCAAGATATACAGAGAAAAAAATACAATACCTTCTTGGGAATCATTAAGGAAAATCTATGCATTTGGAGAGATGCTCCATGTTTATGATTAGAAAACTCAATATTTTAAAAATATCAGTTTTTCCCAAATTAATTATGAATGTCTTAAAACTTTATCAGATTCCAAAAGGCATTTTATGAAACATAAATTTGCTTCAAATATGTATATTAAAATGAAGAAAATCAAAAATTACCAAGAAATAAGAAACAAATTAAATTAGACTTTTACCTCATTGTAATTACAAGAGAATTCTACATGCATTAAAAGATGTAAACCTTAAAATATCTGTAAGATTATAAAAATAAATGTAAAACAATACATGAAATCAGTGTACGGGCATAAACTGTAATGGAAAAAAATTAATAAACTCTAAAATATTAAACCGAAAAAAATTTGTTTACCAAAATCACCAAATAGAAAAAACAAGATACATGGGGAGAAGCTATTTACAATAAAAATGGCAAAAGGGGTGGATCTGGAATATAGAGGCTTACAAATAAATAAATGGACAAAAGACTAGAAGAGGCATTTCACAAAAGATGATATTCAAGGCCATTACATGATAATGTGTTCAGTTTTATTAGTAATTAAGTCAATACAAATTGAAAGCAAAGCCTGAAAATTCTCAGACACTCAGCATAACCACCACAGAAGAAAATTCGGCATTATCCAGCAAAATTAAGATTCACATTCCATAGGTCTTACCGCTTTTGCTTCTTAATGATATTTTAAAAATATTGTATTTATTCCTATTACTTTCATACATAGGAAGAGAACCTAAATGAACAGACACACAGGTGCCCAGGGACAAGTACAAGAATTTCCATGGCATAAGCTTATAATATCAAATTCTACCAAAGACTCAAATAGCCACTGACATAAGAATTGGATAAGGGGGAAAGAAGGGGAAGGTTCGGCAAGGAACATGTACAAAGGACCCATGGACAAAGACAACGGGGGAGGGGAGCACTGAATGTGGGAGGTGGGGGTGGGTAAGACAGGGGAAGAGTAATGGGGGGGAATGGGGACAACTGTAATTGAACAACAATAAAAAATAAATTATAAATAAATTGCGCTATACTCAACAAAGAAATATTGTGCATCAATGCAAATTAATGAGCTACAACTGCATTCAACAAAATAAATAAATCCCACAGGCATAATGATGAAGAAAGAAAGAAAAAACATGAATATATATATTTGGCTCCAATGTTATTTAGTTCAAAATCTCTCAAAACTAAAGCATATTGTTTAAGAATGTTCAAATAGCTGCAAGTGGTATTTTAAAAGGCAAGAAAATGGGGTTCCAGTCTAGACGGCAGCATCGGTAAATGTGGCACTCGAACCCTCCCACAATCACATCAAAATTACAACTGAACTACAGAATAACCATTATTCAGAACCACCTAAAATCTAGCTGAATGGAAGTCCTACAACTAAGGATATAAAGAAGCCACATTGACACTGGCAGGAGGGGCAAAGATATGTAACAAGCTAGTCCCACACCCACGTGTGGCAGGTAAAAATCTGGAGGGACACCTTGAATACAGAGGTTCCCCCTGAGGCGCCAGGGATTCCGGCCCCACACCAGGCCCTCCAGCCCAGGGCCCAATGCTGGGAAGTGAAGTTCCCGTAATGTCTCATAGTAAAATACAGTACAGAATTGAGGCTGAGGAAAATGGAAGGCCCTGGAGTCCAAGGCAGGCATGTTGGACTTATTCCCTCTGAGCTCCAGCGCTGGGGCAGCAGCTCAAAAGGCAACCAGGGACATATAGGGAGGAAGTGAATTTTGTGGCGAGGGGGTCAGGTAGAGCTGGAGGGACAGCTTACTCCCAGACACAAGTGCTGGCAGAGGCCCTTGTTCCTTCCCCACAGAGCAGCAGGTAGGCTCCATAGCCGAGTCCCACCAACCTGACTAACAGTTTACTCAGCCCTGGTGATCCCCCGAGACCCACCCCACCCAAATTTCCAGCCCAACCCAGGTCCTCTCCAGTGGCTTTTCCATACTAACTGCCTATTTTAGCTAATGCTTCAGACTTTCCTAAAATTTCTCAAACAAGCAGCATCTGGCCTTAGTGTGCTTTGTACCTCTCACTAAGTGGCCTCAGGCCAGGCACTGGCAGCAGCCAGCCTTGGTTCACAGCTGGACATCTCCTGGATACCTCCAAGCCCAGCACAAGTAGCAGCCATCTGCAGATCACTTTGTAGCTCATGCCAGGTGGCCCCTAGCAAGGCACAAGCAGAACAGAAACATACTCAAAGATACAGTGAACATTTTGACAGTTGCCAGAAGGGTGTCAGGGATAGGAGACTGTGTGACAAAGATGAAGGGATGAAGAAGTACAAATTGGTAGTTACAGAATAGTCACAGGGATGACCATAGGAACTACGGTCAATAATATTGTAGTGACTTCATGGTGTCAGATGGGTACTGGAATTAGTGTGATCACTTTGTAAGTTATATAATGTCCAATAACTGGGTTGTACACCTGAACCCGATACAATATTGTATTTCAACTGTAACTAAAAAATAAAAAGTTATTTAAAGAAAGAAATATATTATTCTAAGCAAAATAAGCCAGACACAAAAGGGCAAATATTATATGATTCTACTTACATGAGATATCTAGAATAGGCAACTTCATAGAGACAGAAAGAACAATAGTCATTTCTAGGGGCTGAGGGGAGTGGGGGTAAGGAGCCATTATTTAATAAGCCCAGAATTGTTGTTCAAATGACAAAAACATCTGGGAACGGATAGTGGTGTTGGCTGCACAACCTTGTGGATGTACTAAGTGTCACTGGATTGTACATTTAAAACATAGTTAAGATGGTAAATTTTATACATATTTTACTACAAAAAAAAAGCAAAAAGATAGTAGTACTTAACTACCTACTTAGGACAAGGCCTAGCAGATAATAATCAATAAGGATAACCCTTATTGTTTTACCATTATTTAGAATGGAAAAGTAACTTGAATTTGTCATGTGAAATTAGATTATTAATATCTGTGCTAGGGCATGAAGAAATGTTATGAATTTTTACTTTGCATTCATAATTTATTTTCTTTAAATAATTAAATGTTCAAATTAAACATTTCTTTTCATAACAAAAATAAATAAATACACATGTAAAAACTAAATAAAAACAAAACAAAAGGCAAGAAAATAATAATGACAAGAAAAACTGGAAACCTCTGGTTTCCTCTGGAGGAAGAGAGGGACTTATAACTGGAAAAGAGAGCAGGAGGGCTCCTAGCGTAGCTGTCAAAGATCTATCTTGAACTAAATGGACCATTCATTAAACTATTCATATATATTTTATTTGTTTTTGTATTTTGTATAAATTTTACAATTAAAGAGAAAAATTACAATGGATGGACTGTTTTGCACTTTTAAATTAAAATATTTTTCTTCTTTTCTGTACATTTTGCAATTTAAAAAAAAAAGGACTTGAGGCAGGTAGGAGTTGATTCTACTTGTGTACTGGACTTTTCAATAAAAACTTGCAGAATGAATAATTAACTTTCTCTCTTCATACCTTACGTAAAAGGTTTTTCTCCTTCTCACACTCCCTTCTCTCAAATAAACCTTGCTTGGTTTAACTTTCCTTTCTTGGCTCATTTCCTTATATACTCTCATTCGTTAGGGACTTCTCATAACACCTTTATTTATTTCCTTTTTCTGATAATCTTTAAAATATAATCCACACTGTCCACTTGCATTTCTTTACTTTTTGGTCACTTGTTGGGACTCCACACTCTGGTTTCTGCCACTACCATTCACCTGAAAGTTCGCAACTCCTCTGACAGCCCTATTCAATGACTTTATTTATTACCCTACACTCCGAGAGTGCTGCAGCATTGTTTGTGTTACTGTACTTGAAAAGCAAAAAACAAACCTTGAAATGCAAACATGGACTGATACCATGATAAAGGATATGGGAAATGGAAGCAAACATACTGTCGCAGTGGACAGAAGAATAATAGTATGTATGGATTGGATGAAAATAAGGTTTAAAGTGAGACCAAAATATGAAAGAGAGAGAAAAACACTTAGGGAAATAAGAGGCTGGAGGAAAGAATTGAGGGAAACGCAGAGGAAAACTTGATATTAAGGAGCATATGCCGAGGTCAGGGTTCTGGACGTGGCCCTTCATATATTTTACTTCATATAATTCTCACAATAAAGTTTTCATTTTATATAAAATGAAACTGAGGCTCAGAGAGGTTAAATATTTTGCCAAAATGAAAGCAGAAAAGCGTACAGATCCCCGAGTCCATAATCTTAGTGTCAGGTTTCTCTAACACAGATATATGAACAAATGTCAGCATCATTAGTCATCAGAGATGCAAACTAAATCACAATGAGATACCGCCTCACACCTGCCAAAATAACTGTCATTAATACATCAACAAAAAACAAGTGCGGTCAAGGATGGGGAAAAATGGGAACCCTCATGCACTCTTGGTGGGAATTCGTATTGGTGCGACCATTGTAGAAAACAGCATGGAGTTTCTCCAAAAGTTAAAGACTGAATTGCCTTTTGACCCAGGAATTCCATAGCTGGGAACATATCCTAAAAATCCTGAAACACCAATTCAAAAGAATATGTGCACCCCTATGTTCATAGCAGCATTATTTACACAAACCAAGATTTGGAAACAGCCTATGTACCCATCAGTAGATGAGTGGGTAAAAACACTATAGTACATTTACCTGATGGAATACTACACAGCAGTAAAAAAAAAAGAAATTCTTACTCTGGGGAACAGGATGGATGGAACTGGAGACTATTATGCTAAGTGACATAAGATAGTCAATGAAAGGCAAATACTGTATGATCTCATTTATAACTGGAATCTAATGAACAAAATAAACTAATGAGCAAAATAAAATCAGAGGCACAGAAACATGGAATAGACTGACAGCTGTAGAAGAGGAGGGGGGAGGGGGAGACTGGTTGAAAGAAGATGAAAGGAAAATAAAACATATGCATGAAAAATGGATATGAACAATGGTGTGGGAATGACTGTGGGAATGGGTGGGGAGAAGGCGGGGGCAAAGGGTAGAAAATAGGGATGACTGTATAACAGCATAAAAAATGAAAAAATGTTTAACTTTCAAAAAAAAGAGAAAAGGTGAGGAAGGACAGACAAATCAGGAAAAAAGACAAAGAAAGCACAAGCAGCTATACTGTTTCAAATGTTTTCACCTTTGCTTCACTTAATGCACCTATCACAGTGTTTTTCACAAAGTAAGAATCAATATCAGGCCAGCTTCATACCTGCTATGCAAAAACAATTACTTTGCATATCAACAGCAGCTAGCTAGGGAGATGGGTGTGATTTAAACCCATGCTGTAACTGGGAGGCAGCTCCCCCTGGTTACAGCGCCTTCGTGAGAGCTTGGAGATGGTTGGCTATTATGGGGCCACACCCACCTGGACTAACTATGGCAACCAAGAAAGGCTGAAACTAGTGCTAGCAGGAGTAGTGGATTGTGGGAAGAGTCAGAAATGGGTTATCGAAGGAAGATTCGTGCCAGGATTTAAACCCAGGTGTGGCAGCCATGTTGGGGCTTAACTGCAGGGTTTGGGGAGCGAAGAGGGGGCCCCCTTGACTCTACGTTGTAGGAAGCAGAGCAGCAGGATGCAGCAGCCATGCAGAGCTCGCTCGCGCCCGCCCTCCCTCCCTCTCTCTCAGCAGTTTGACAAAATACAGGAATACAGGAGACTATAAGGGGACAATGCAGGACAATGGGGAAGGACAATGCAAGACCAAGAGGGAAAATAAGGCGTGAAAGGATTCTTGCTGGTGGGCCATGAGAAGGTGAGTGTTTTCATTAAGAACTGGAGATCACAGCGGCAACACAGCTGGTGGTGCTGGGGACCGTGGGGGGCTGCCCAGTCAAGCATGGATTACTGGGAGGAGCCAGAAGTCTAGCTGAGCTAGGGACTTCTATTTCTTTTTCCTGAGATGGGTACCCCTGACTGGCCTGATTGGGCAAAGGGGGAAAGGAAAGACTGTATGTGGGGCTTGTGGGTGTTTTAAAGGAACTTTGGGATTTTTAACAGTGACAGTACACCATTACTCTGAACCCGTATAACTTTTGAATAAATAGTTCCTTTCCTTTTTACCAAAAATAAAGAATCCAATAATCTATGAATAAAATTTGCCCAAGGTCACATGAATCAATAATATATTATTCATCATTTATTCAATTAGTTATTACTTAGTAAACACTTATTAAATGCCCATTATGTGCTGAATAGTTGGCTATGTAAATGATTTTATTTCATAAGGAATGTGACTGTTAGAAAAATACTACAACCTGTGAAAGGAGAAAATGATAACATTACTCAGAAATGGATTTTTGCTAAATATAAGAAGTGCCACCCACTAGAAATACTTCTGACCATGTGATGAAAAGTTAAAATACTGTTCATTTTTCTATTTTATCTTATGATTTTAGGTAACCTTGATTTGTATAACATTAAGCTCCTCTTCTCTATGCCTTAAACTAGCTTACAGCACAGTGTGTGAAGTACTGCCATTAAATCCATAATAAAGACAACAGGACATAATGCCCAAGGTAAACAGAGTACCTGGTCATTCTCACTCTTAGAAGGAGCTTGTGATGATTCAGCTGTTTCAGAGATCCAGGGACCCAAATGCCCACACACCACTGTGGGTTCTTGGCTTGAGCAGGAAAGAATTCAAATATGAGCTAGCATAGAGTTTGAGGTGACAGAGAGCTTATTTGTGAAGCAGTGAGACAGAGAGTGGGCTACTTCACAGACAGAGCAGCCCCTCTCTAGTGGGATTTACTTCTTTACTGAGATTCATTTCATCAAGGGTTAGAGTAGTCAATAAAGGAAAGGAATATTCAAGATTTTTCTGGGAAAGGGGTGCAGACTTCTCAGAAGAGCCCCAGTGGCCATGGTGTATCCTTATATGTGTTTTCTGTTTGCAATCTTGGCTGCACAGGGTGAGTCATTTAATATGCTAATATACTACCATGAGTATATGAGGCTAGGGGTTACCACAAAATGAAATCAGTTGCCATACTGAGTTAAGCTGGTCTTTTGCCAGTTCTAAGGCATAAATCCATTGGGGGTTGGTTTTACTATCTCCTTGATAGTCCTTGTAGCCCTTTTCAGTTACAGCTGTTTTGCCACATACCCTATCTCAGCAGTACATGCAGAGGTTCGCTCTCAAGGAAGAGAAGCCATCCTCTTACACACATAGAAGACTTAAGTGAAAAACTATGAACAATAAAGTTCTCCTGAAGAACCTGCTTGTACACAGCAAAGATTTGTGATGGCTTTGAGGAGAAATCAGAGGTAAATGAGAATAGCAAAAGGCGATTATTCATGAAGAAAAAATCAGCCAAATTCCAGTCAAAGGCATGCTACAAAACGTAATTGGTATGCCTCAAAACTGTCAAGGTTATCAAAATAAGGAAAGTCTAAGAAACTCTTAGCCAAGAAGAGTTCAAGGAACTACGATGACTAAATGGAATGTGGAATCCTGGATGGGATACAGGAGAACAAGAACTAAGGAAATCTGAATACACAATAGACTTTAGGTAATAATAATGCCTCAATATGGATTCACAGATGGTAACGAATGTGCCGTAACAATACATTAATAACAAGGGAAGCTGGGTGCCAGGGATGGCGAAACCCTCTGATTTCTCTGAAATTTTTCTGTAAATCTAAACTTATTCTAAACTTTAAAGTCATCATTTTTTCCTTTTAAAAAAGATTATTTGCACTGAACTTACCTTAGGTGAGATTAAGAGCATGGAGACCCTTTATAAATCTAAAAGTTAAGATTAATGGTTAAGATGAACTTGTTTAAGGATATTAAAAATAGGAAGGAAAAAATATACCTAACGGAGGTAACAGAGAAAGGTGATTTAGTTTACTAGAAATCCTGAAGATGAAAATTTGATTGAGAGTGTTTTTTACAAATCATGACTCATTAAAAAGTAAAATAATTTTGAGAAGCAATAGAGTTCCTTACTGTTTAGTGTTATATTTGCACCAGCATACTATTCTGTTTACAGGAAAATCAGGGGTGTTAAAAACAGAGCCCTTTTCCACCCAGTCAATTGCTTTCTAAATTATATGAGTTATTATGTAAAATGGACTAATCTTTTATCATCCATTTAAGATATTACCATTCATTGGAGACCACAGGAGTTATTACATATCTAAAGTGACATTTTTATCTTCAGTAAATTCCAATTCAGTTCCTATATCACTGCAGAAACAATTTTAGTATGCTTAATCAAAATTCTTTATGGATTTTTTAGTTCACACCAGTTATAGTATAGTCTTTGACAAAAACAATAATTAAAATATTCATTTGAATAACCATAATGACACTTTTCTCTTCAGTCCCTTTAAGGGAATCTGTCAAACAAACCAAGCTTGTTTGTCAATCTGTACTCCCCAAAGATGTCATCATAAGTTGATAGTTAATTATTTTCTTAGTTTTCCATTTACTTAGAATTTCTCTATAGGTGTCATTTGGCAATTTGAATTTAAATAACACATAAATAACTTAGATTTATTGTCACTCCTATAAAACATAAATTTTTGTGGCCCAACATTCATTCAGTTTTAACGTAACTGACAGACGTGTAAGTGATTACAATTAGTCTGTTATTTTATACCACACACTTTTGAAAAGGAGAAGGTACACCCTTCCACGTTTCCACAGTTATAATGCCATTTGCAAAATGGCAAACTGTGAATTTTTGTGAAGTAAAATGCCATATTTGGTTTATTTATATAGGCCTTTATGTTCAGTGTTAGTACATAAAATTTATCTCCATCTTATGTCATATTTTTGGTTTAAATTCAGATTTTTTTATAGTTTCATTTACCCCTTTTGTAATAAATTCCTCATTTAGGATTTATATCCTCCCAACATCATTGACTGTGTGTTTAATGAGTTTACGTTACTATGTATATTTTTAAATCTGTCTCACTTTTTAATCTCTTCACCCCTATGACCATATGAACACTAACTACCAAGCTCCTTTGATCAAAGATTTATTTGAAGGCAAAATTTTAGCTATAGTTCTGTGCCTATAATACTCTTTAAATCCTACATACACAGATACACACAGTTTATCTAAATCTCTTCAAAAGTTTTTTTTTTACTATTTCTACATTTTTTCTTGAAAACAATTTTTACTCTGTAAGTGGAAACCACATATGTGACTCACGTTCTCAGCCCATTGGAGTAGTTGACATTCTCTCTCCTTCAACAATCCATATCCTTTAAGTCAACTTCAAGCCATTTATTAACCAGAATAAATTATTGTAGTTATTAAACTTGGGGGGAAAATCCTTAATTTCTCTCATATCTTTTTTGTTTTTTATAAACAAAATAATTTTCATGTTAGTACACAAACACACTACCAGATTTTTTTAAAACATAAAAATAGCATACAATAATTTTCAACTCTTTTCTCTTGACTATTAATATAATTTAGGGATACAAATGAAACTTCGAAAGGAACAAGCCTTAAATAATTTAGTCACAGTTTAAGACAATCCTTTCTAGAGTTTTCACAGAGGACTTTGAGTTTCACAGCTGCCGTATTTACTTTTAAAACATGTTTTGAATGCCCCTGTCCAGAGCCATCAGCTTGATTTGGGAAAATACTAGTTCTTAAGTAATTTCAGTGTTCGTGTCTAGCTACTTTACTTCAAATTTTTAATACTGTTAGGATGCCTAGGCCCAATAATCTTTTAAACTTTAAATATAGGTGTTAGCTATTCTCCATTATATTAATCACTCACTTGAAATAATTTAACACAAAAGGAAATAAATCAGCATGAAGTGGGATAAGTTAAAATCTTGCTACAGAGTTTATAGAAACCTGGATGCAATTTGGGAAAAATCTGCACAGACTTAAATTTGTTAATTATGGGGGACATTGGAACATGAAAAAAACCATCGGTAAAAGAGAGGAAAAAATATGAAAGCAAAGTATTTGTTAATCATTTTTATTGTTATTATATTACAGTTGTCCCAATTTTCCCCCTTTTCCCTCCTCTGCCCAGCCCAACCCCCACTCCCACAGTCAATTCCCCACACCGTTGTCCGTGTCCCTGGGTCACGCATAGGTGTTCTTTAAGCAAAGTATTGCTTATTTTTTCTTATAATATTTTTTGAAACTAATTGGCCTAAAATGTGATATTTTAATACAGAAAATACTATACTCCATCGAAGTTGCACAGAAAAGTTATTAAGAATAGTGTGTATTTACCTCCATGTAGTTAGAATGCAAGCCATTGACTCATTATGAGCTTGACCACAATCACTGAGAGTACTCTTCCCCAAAGCAGCACATCCATTGTTCCAAGACCTTGAGAGGGACCCAAAAAAATGTTTCTAAAATAATTTAAATCTTAAAGAGTACAGTTTTTAGGATTAAGAACCTTTCTTTCCTTATGTAACAATGCTATCATAAATTCTATTTTTACATTATAAACTAAAGAGATTTGGAGATGGAATTCAGATTTTCGTATTAATGAGAAATCATAGTAGAATGTTAACTGAATTATCTCCAAATCTATATCTGATTTGAAGTGATGGTTTATAAGTGCAATATATTTTTCTGGGTCAATTACTTCTGTGCTCAGTAAAAATAAAATTCTAACCAATAACAGAGGTTGAAATTAAAGAATGAGAAAAAGCATGAAACTCTCTCTATGATTAGTTACCTACTTGGGGATTTCTGAAAGAACAAATTTATTGAGTTAATGTAATGAGCTAGTCTGAGATTTCTTCCAAGAACATCAGCATGTCTAATTAGGTTTTTGGACAATTTGCCAAACATAAATAAGTTACAGGAAAAGTTTCTAGTTTCTATGAGTAATGTATTTTTCCTATCATTCCATTTCATAAAATTTGGCCTTTTTCAAATCCCTCATTTATTCTTAAGTATTAGTAACTGGTGGTTACTCTTTTATTGATGATAGCAACATCCTCGTATTTCCAAGTAAATCACTGTAGACTGACACCTTCCAAGAAACTACTTCCTTTACAATAGTTCTGGGTTCAGCATTTATTTCCCTTTATGACTTTCCAGAATCTAATAGAATCTGATAGAATCTAATCATGTGGGTCATTTTAATGACTCAAATTTTCATAAACTCTAAGAACTGGTGTTTTCGTGAATGGTTAACAATAAAAAACATACCAGAAAATTAGTAAATATTATGAAAGGCACCTTATTTACCTCAGCTTATAGCATTCTCACAGTTTAATTATGTATATTTCCAATATGTTTCCCAAATGGCCAAGAAGCAATAAATATGTACTGAACTACAAGCCAAAATTTTTCACTTGATTTTGACATTAAGGGTATAAAATATAAGCTATGACACAAATGAGTATTTGTTTGTATTCATACTGAATAGCAATGGGGGAGATTTGGATTTTATGGCCCTACTTTTGTTGCATAGGGTCATTTTTGTTTCCATACATTTGAAAAGAAGGAAGTCTTTCGACTACCCTTAATTATAATTGATAGGTGGCATTCAGCTGGACCCTGCTCAGAAGTTCTCCTGGTCCTTTATTTTCAAATAATAAACAAAACCTTGTGAGGAAATCTTTTTCCATCTCTTGACCAAGGAAGCTTATGGTGATTAAATATAATTTAGCATCTGTTCTGACCAAATTCACTATACCTAATATATGACCTGAGGTCTTTTTTCCCTTTATTCATTATCCCCAGTTTTATTAATATTCAACAGAAAACACTGTATCATTTTAAGTGGTACAACATAATGATTTGATATATGCATATAAGGTGAAATAATTACTACAATTAGTTTAGTTAACATCTATCACCTCACATAATTACAAATTTTTTCTAGTGATGAGAAAATGTGAGTTCTACTCTCTAAGTAATTTTCAAATATATAATACACTATTGCTAACTATATTCACCATATGTACATTACAGCCCCAGTATTTATTCATCTCACAACTGAAAATTTGTACATTTTTGTGTGCTCCATGCCTCACATAGCTGGCAACTACCTAATCATTTTCTGTTTCTAAGAGTTCATTTTTTTAAATTCCTCATGTAACTGATATTATATAGTATTTGTCCTTTTCTGTCTGACTTACTTCACTTTTGACATAATGCCCTTGAGGTTCATTTACATTGTTGCAAATGGCAGGATTTCCTTCTTTTTCATGGCTGAATATGGATCCTTTACATATATACATATCATACATTTTATCTAATTTATCCATTGATGAACACTTAGGTTGTTTCTATGTCTTGGGTTTTGTAATAATGCTGTAATAAACATGAAGGTGCAGATATCTCTTTGAAATAATGATTTCATTTCCATCAAATATATGAAGTCTGTCCAGAAAAAGTCCAGCCATTGTTAATATAACAAGAATGGTTTGCAAGACATCAGTGTAACCAGGGAGAGTGGCAGCCAAGGAGAGTGGACTGGAATGTGCGTGTGTGAACAATGACAACTTCACTGTACTAGTCAGTGGGGGCAGTAGATACCGTTGAGTGAGCGTGTACTGTGTAGCTGTCGCATTCAAAATGACTCAGCGAGTAGAGAAAAGAATCAACATCAAATTTTGTGTTAAGCTTGAAGATTCCTCCACAGAAACTATTCTAATGATTCAGAAGGCCATAGCTATGGGTAACTGGTGATTGGCAGCTTCATCATGACAACGCGCCCACTCATGCATCACATCTCATGCAAAATTTTTTGACGGAACATCAAATCACCCAAGTGACTCAGCCCCTCTACAGCCCAGATTTTGTGCCCTGTGATTTAGGGCTTTTCCCAAAACGAAAATCACCTTTGAAAGGGAAGAGATTTCAGATCGTTGATGAGACTGAGAAAAATATGACAGGGGAGCTGATGGCGACTGGGAGAACTGCGTGAGGTCCCAAGGTGCCTACTTTGAAAGGGATTGAGACATCAGTGTCCTATGTACAATTCTTCTTGTACCTTGTATCTTCTTCCATAAATCTCTCTATTCCTCATATTACATGGCTGGATCGTATACCCAGAAATGGAATTGCTGGATCATTTGGCAGTTCTATTTTTAATTTTTAAGGATCTTTCATGCTGTTTTCCATAGTGGCTGCACTAATTATATTCCCACCAACAGTGCACAAGGTTTCCCTTTCTCCACACCCCTTTCTGAGGTAATTTTAATGTAACATCATGAAGTAATAAATACATGGTGTCGTAAATCTTTTTTAAGTAGCAGTTAAACCACACCACAGTCCTTTTTCACCTGCCATCCCACACAGCAGACATAGGTGAAAGAAAAGAAAAGAAGGAAAGAAAGTGGGCGATAGAAAAGAAAAGGCAGGCTTCTCAGACTGTTCTTGCTCATGAGGAAGGCCAGAGCACCAGCCTAGAGAAGGCTCCAGATATCCAGATGAACTCTTGTGGGCTCCAAAGAAAACTTGAAAATCCTAATTAATATTTGAATGTACTGTATTTAGAAATAAGCTTAATATCCAGGCTGTGCAGATGGAGCAGGTGAGTAGTACTCTAAAGACAGATTACAACGGTCTTTGCTTGGCCATTGGTCACCATTGTGTAGGAAAGGAAACTTCCAGTGCTGAAGCGTAGATGGTAACAAGGTCTTGATTTGTTTTGGCCTTTTTTTCAGTTTGCAGAAGACAGGGGTAAAGGGTGATTCATAGTTGTCTCTCTCACTTTTTCTCTGTCACCTATTTATCTGTTTTCTGTGAATTAGGCTTCTTATGATAAATATAGGTGGACAATGTGATTATTTATGGGAAGGAAAAAACAACAAAACAGGCTGATTTTCTCGAATCAAAAAGCCCTGTTTCCTGAGTATCTCCTCTGACAACCCCTTTCATGTAAGGCTCCATTGTCTTCTCTGTGTCGGTAAATGATACAAGTCAAAGCTGTTTGTCAATTTACCCACTCTCCCATCCTGGTCGCTCTCGCACTCTCTTGCCATATTAATAGTTCCCCTGAAATCCTATCACTTTGCTGGAGGATTGATGTAAGTCTCCAACAATTAACATAATTACAAGCCTGATTATCTTCTAATTGCATTATGAGTATTTGGTTATTCACTACACAAATTAGAGAAAATTAAAGAGGAGCAAGATCCTGCCGTGTGGGCGTCAAGCTTTCTAAAACAGTTATGAGCATCTGAATGCAAAGCAGTAACCCAAAGGCGAAGACTGTTTTATATTTCTGTTGGCTAACAGTGGATACATTTCATTTTGGAGAATGGTACAATCCTTTGTTTATTTATTTTGACTAATGGCACACAAAATTCTCTCTGAATGGTTTATAAATTTTACCCAAAATACCAGAAGCATAAATAAGCTGGTTCATGTAATAAGATCTGTAATCAAAAATAAATAAATAAATGACAGTTCAAAGTACTCTAAGTCAGCCATGGAAGCTGTAACTAAAAACATCAATAAGTTTTTTTTCTCATCATCATCACCATCATCATCCTAGGAACACCCTTCACAGTGAAGAAAATTATGTATTAAATTCTGAAGTAACTCTGAAGTATGTGGTCTTTATAGATCGTGCTGCTATATCAGACTCAGATTGAATTTCTCATTAAGTAGAGGGCAGAAGTATCTAAGATTGAATAACATTTGGTGGAACAGGTAGAATTGGCCCTCCCCTTACTAGGCTACTATGTGATATTCTCTCACTCAGTCCTTGTTGCCACCCTTATGCTTGACCCTCTGCGGAGAACACACTCCTTTTAATATTATGACCAGACCTGTTAACACACATCAAAACAAACAGAAGAAAACACTGTTAAGGTAATTAAACAAGGAGGCCACTACTCTGAAGTGGCTGTAATGCCTTGGTAGCCTAAGTAAACAAATTGAAACCTAAGCCAGAGTCAAGTCCTACAAATGCCTGCAGGTTAAGAAATCGAAAGCTAAGAACAGCCAATCGTCAACAACCAATAAGGTTTTCCCAAATAAGACAAGCAAGTTACAGCCAATCAAATAATTTTCTTGTTTTGCTTCTACATCGGCTTTACAAAAGCCTTTCCCAAACTCCTGTTGGCAGAGTACCCCGAACCACTTTCAGTATGGCACGAGCATACTCAAATTGACTCTTCAAAGATGTAATGTACCTCAGTTAATCTTTTAACAACACAAAACATACAGTTTTCCTTGGGGCTTCATGACACTTTTGGGATCAGCTGAATATTTCAAAGAGAACTTCACTAAATGGTAAGGGAGAAAAAATAAAAATAATTAGAGAAAAAAAAAACAACAAAAATAGCCAAGTTTTCAAACTATCTGTCCCTCCCTCAGTAAGAATTCCCCGAGCACCACTCAGGCTGTCTTCTGCCTCTGACTCCTTGTCGACATCCACAAGGTATGTGTTGCATTACTTCCCATCCCATCAATGCAATATTTTGGATGTTGTGATTTTTTTAAATCAAGAATTGCGCTCAGGTTTCCCACGCCCTCTCAAGCTTGGTCAGTGAGAAAAGATGAGCTATTTCCACGACTATTTGTCTGGGCTAAGTGATTCTAACAATGACCTCATTCAGTGCATCCAGGAAAACTGTGTTCCCTACCATAACAGATTGTATTGGGACGCAATGTAACCCTATGTAGTCAGGGTTAGGAACACCAAAATACTTGCCTCGATGTAGCTCTTTTTTCTAACCTTTCTAAACTTTTTCAAAAAAATACCCACCATTCGCCCTGGCTGGTGTAGCTCAGTGGATTGAGCGCGGGCCTGCGAACCGAAGGATCGCGGTTCGATTCCCAGTCAGGGCACATGCCTGGGTTGCCAGGCCAGTTCCCGGCAGGGGACATACAAGAAGCAACCGCACATTGATGTTTCTCTCCCTCTCTCCTTCCCTTCCCCTCTAAAGATAAATAAATAAAATCTAAAAGAAAAAAAAAAGTAAAAATGTATTAAAAAAAAAAAATACCCACCATTGGATAGGTGGTGGTAAGAGTGTGCTAGAAAAGACCCTGATAGCAGCATCCTTGCTGACAGCTGAAATCTCCTTGCCAACTCACAGTCATGGCCTGAGTGGGAAAAACCAAACATCAGTAATTCTAAATGTGCTTTCGAGAAAGCTGGAGACCAAGTAAAACGTTTTTTGTTTTTTGTTTTTTTCTGGTTAAATAGACATCTTAACTGTTGCATAAATCACTCTTTATTTGTAACATAGTAACAACTGTCTACTCTGAACTCCTGTAATACTTATCTGATCCAGTTACTTGACACTCATCCACTTACTGAGTCAGGACTTATTTAATGAGCACATATTACGTGTTTGACACAGGAGCAAGGTAGATGCAAGCCTGCCCTCCTGGAGCATGTAGTCAAGTAAGAGACACTCTCAGAACTGCATGTTTGAAAGTAGTGGAAGTACAGTGTGATCATATAAAGGGGCAATAAACGAAAAGAATTTAATTTTAGTAAGAGCAAGCCAGGCCAAGCTGAGTGTGGGGGCGGTAGTGAAAGGTCAGTGGAGGAAACACAAACGTGCCAATGTGAGAAAGATAAGGAAACAACATGTGCAAAGCCCACAAGGTAAGTGACTGTGGTGCCTTTAGGAAGCAGTATAACTTGTGATGGCTGGCTGGCACATGAAGTGTGAAGCAGGGAGTGTTTTTATAACTTATATAACATTTTGTTCATCAAAATTTCCATTGCTCATTTAGTGTCTGTCTTGAAGCATAATCTCCACAAATGCAAGCACAGTATCTGCCCGGTTCTTCACTGAGCTCTCTGCGCTAACACCACCTGGTGCAGACTAGGGGCTCAGGAAACACTGGCGTAGTGAGAATGACTGGAGATGAGGTTGGGAAATGACCAGGAAGCAGAGGATCAGGGGAATTACAAGCCATGTTAGGGGGTTTGAACATTACCCTGACCACAGTGGAAGGTTATCTAAGGGATTTAAACATGAGAAGAACATGATCCCATTTGAATTTTGGAAATGCAGTTTATTTATTCATTTAATAAATAGTGTTGAGTTTCAGGCAATGTGATAGTGTCTGGAAATATAATGGTAAGCAACACCAGATATGGCCTTGGCTTTTATAAGGCTTAGAGTCTATTGAGAGTATAAATGAGATAAATGCTGTGCAGAAAGAAACAGTGTCCGCTCAGATCAAGTAGCAATGGAACCTGAACTAGACTGCTAGGTTAAGAGAGTTTTTCCTGGGGACATGACAGTTGGGCTGAGCTGTGTAGCAGGAAATTAAAATAAAAGCAATATTTTTGAGGCTTGTTCACTTATGCCTTATATTAGAATTTATATTTCCAATTCCACTTTTAATGTAATAGTACAGAATAAAGGTGTTCACACCATCAATATACATAATATAAATTGAAAATGTTTATGCTATTAATATGTATAATAAAAATCATGAAATATGAACTCATTCAGAAAAAAGTAAAGTGCAGAATATCTAAAATATGATACAATGATTGGAAATAATTATTATAAATTAGTCAACTTTGAATCTAGTTGTCCTCTAAAGTGCGAAACATAAAAGCAAAAAATAAAGGACTTTTATTTTACTGTTATAGAAATTATAATGCACCCGACTGAGTACTGTATTTGTTCTACTTTGTGCAAAGACTTTGCAGCCTAACTTTCCCAGCTACTAGTAAAGAACAAGAAGACCCACCTAATAAACAATCTTCTGCAGTTTCCCCACAACCAGTAACCAACATTTACCATCCAAACTTCCTCCCAGACAGCCAGGCTGATCGACTAGGAGGGAGAGCGTGGATGGGCAATCCATGCTTTATAATCCACAGTGACGCCCATCAAAATCAGTGGGGTAATAAACAACTGTTGCCCTCAGAAGCTTTCTTATGCCCTTACCTCCAAGCTTATTCTTCATGAGCTCATCCGTCCACACCTCCCCGGGCTTTTTCCAAGGCAGAACTAACTAGACCCGAGTTATTCCTCCTCTTTTTCCTATTTGCTTCTTTGTAAGGTAGAGGTTTGTCACAGTGAACATTAACAAGGGGAAAGGTTCTCTTCTCCAGGGCCATCAACGTAAGGTATTCAAAGTTCAACCTTTAGAAAGACTTACTCTCCCCAGTCATTTTTAACAACTGTGTCCTTAACTCCCCTCATTCTTGCCTCAAAATACAGATTTACAAAAACTTTTCAACTGTGCCAGTTCTGTGCCTTTGCTCTGTCACTTGACAAGGTCTTGTAGACCATCAGAGCTTTCTCCAAAGATGCTATTAACACATTTTATCTCTAGAACCTAACTTTGATAACTTTTTCTACTTTCATAGAAAGTATCTCTGAATACCACCTCTGGCCCAGTAGTGATGACTCTTCAGATAACATTCAGATTACTCCAAAAACTAACATTCTAAAAATTAAAGTTATTTTATTAAGATAGTCAAAAGGTTATTTTCATTTTTAATTTCATTATTGTGCAAAGATATACATTTTAAAAATTAATTTCAAAATTTAAAATTTGTATAAACATTTGCAGTTAATAGAAATTTCTCAGGTGGGAGTGTGAGACCTTCCTTGTTGGAAGCTCTGTGTTGTGAAGAACAAATGAAAAATGTGTAAATGCTCAGAAAACAGTAAGCCGCCTCACAGAGAAAGCAGATTATTTTTGAAAAATTTTTACATTTCTTAGAACACTTGATATGGCACCTTGGGAAATCTTGATTCTAAATTAATTATGAAACAAAGTAATTATTTAATATATAGTTGGACTTATGCAGCCCCAAAGTACCATAGTTTCATACACCATTTTATTCATTTATTATAAAGTGAAACAATTTCTGGGAAAATAAAAGTAAAAAAAAAAATTTCCATTGTAGCTGAAATGATTAAGCCATGATACCAAAGATGGAAAGCCAAAGAAACCTCATTTATTATTTTTCCAGGGGAAGTGGTTTTATTTTATAATGCTCGGTGGAAGATTTACCATGAGGTTACCATTAGCCTAACTTTGTTTTTTAAAAAGACTCTATTTTTCAGAGAAGTTTTAGGTTTGCAGCAAGAGTGGAAGATACAGAGCTTCCCATGTGCCCCCTACCACCACACACACCCCCACCCCTCTAGCAACACCCCTGCCAGAGCGGCACATTAGTTACAACAGAGGACCCTGCGTTAACACGTCATTTCCATCCCAAGTCCACAGCGTACAATAGGTCCACTCTTGCTGCTGTTCATATGATGCGTTTTGACAAGTGTGTGAGGGCAGGTGTCCACCATCCTACTATCATATAGAGTAGTTCACGTCCCTGAAACTCCTCTCTGTGCTCTCTGCCTATTCATCTCTCCTGCCTCTCACCCAGGCACCCACTGCCATTTAGACAAACTTTTATAATAGTAACACAAGTTCTACAAGGTGTTTTAAAATGACATTTTATCCTTGATCTATTGGTAACAAAATCTTCTTTGTGGATGCCTCTCTCCTACCACCACCAACTCCTACCTTAAAAAAAAAAAAAAAAAAATCCCTTTGCTCTATCATTGAACACTGAATAAAAGCCCGTAAGCATTAGTGCAGAGGAATTCATCAAATATTTAAATTTAAATAACAGTGATGCAATCATTGAAAAAATATGAATTGAAAACTTCGGAGGTAAGCTCTGGGGAAAGAGCAATGAACACAAGAGGTACAAGTCCATAATCTTGTCTCACTTACATTCTGCCGATAACATCAGATGCACCATGGTTCCAGGTGTTGAGGTGGCTGGTACCGTTTTGCAGCTCAAGATCCTGCTTATTATGCTTACCTGTCCAGAAAGCAACAAGATAAGGTGGTAAACACAGGATTCTTAGGCCCCAAATTGTACCTCACAGTCATCTTCATCATGGCTCCTTACGAAAATTATTATTATTATAGGTTTGGTTTAGAAATGTCAGAATTAGAACAAAGGGGTTAGAGTTAATGTAATTTCGTTTTCCTTAAATCATTTATCTAAATATTTCAAGTAGAAATTTCTAAGCTCGGTGACTGTAAAAGCAGAGCCAGTCAGGGTTTCTGCTCATCGCAGTCTCCATGGCAATCCTAACAACAATAACTGTTATCATACTTGGGTTCTAAAATAAATGCTTCATACATGAGTATATGTGTGTATGTATGTATGTACATGAATAATTAATCTGATCATATCCCTATAAAATATTATTGCCCACATTTGCACCCCCAAAATACCATGCTGAATCAAAGCATATCTAGTTAGTATAAACATTAGCCAAAAGGGTGGTAAATTCTGAAATAAAATATTTTTTTAAATTATTAGCTGCTAATATTTTAAAAACTAACAGTAATCAAAACAACAGCAGTAGATACCATGAACACAAGTAGAAGTAAATTTAGTAGTCCCTCTTTCACTTCTTCATTCCATTCTTTTAGCAAAGAAATGTCAAACACATACTCTGCGCCAAGCTCAGTGCTAATTTTAGGAGATGCCATGGTTCATGAGACATACCCCCTGCCTTCCAAGATGGCGACAAAAGGAACAAGTACATAGGCAATTACAATAATGTTTATTATTAATCATTAAGGTATAGGTATGTATAGGGCGGTCAGAAAACCAACATGCATACTAAATAGATATTTTCTGTATACTCCTCTCCAATCTCCACAAAAATTGTTAAATTTCCCTATGTCCTTCTGAATATATTGGAAGTCATTATGAAAATCTCTGATAGAAATGTTTAATTTTTCTACTATTGCTAGCTGAATCTTGAGTAAACAGAAGTTATCCAAGCTTTTTTTCAGTAACTTCAAACAGTAATGTGACAGAAGACACCTAGAAGAACACAGGAGAAATAAAACCGTGGGACAGAATCAGATGGAACACAGGTTTCTGTTTTGCTGTAAGATTTTATTTATTTATTTTTAGAGGGAAGCGAATGGAGAAAGAGAGAGAGGGAAAGAAACATCGATGGGTTTCCTCTTGCATGCCCCCAACAAGGGTACCTGGCCTGCAACCCAGGAATGCGCCCTGACAGAGAATCGAACCAGTGACATTTCAGTTTGCGGGACAACACCCCAACCCACTGAGCCACACCAGTCAGGGCACACAGGCCTCTTTTAGTTAATGTGTATAGACACTTTGTGGCCACTGTGATCATTTTCAAGACAATACCTACCAATACCCTAGGCTGAAAAGGTAGATTTTCTGTAAGTTGTCATATCAACTAAAAAAATGATGTTCCATGAAAAAAAAATGGTTCATTCTGTCTGCAACCAGAAAAATCACAAACATGCTTTTCCCTGGAGACAACCTCAACATGTCAGTATGTGGCATACTTATACCGAGTGCCTTACTTATACCGTGCCTTACTTGTGCCTTACTTATACAGAGCCATTTCATCATACAAAATATATAAAAATGGTATGTACTCAGGAACTGAGATTTAATGAAAATAAGTATTTTTACTGCTTAAGCAAGGATATTCTTAAGTGAAACTATCTCTTTTCTTTTGCAACTGCACGGTGGTACAGAACATAATGACTTCTAGTACACTCGTGGTCACTAACTTGATTCATGCTAAAGTCCCAGCAGTTTTAGCCACATTGCTCTGCACCAACCATTGCTTTAGTACCATCAGTGCAAATGTTAATGAAGTGCAAAAGGCAAATGATGTCTTGCACGTCTCAGAAGTCATCAGCAGGCTTCGCTCTGGGGAATGCTGCATTTGAGCATTTCACCCTATTCTCCCCCGACTCATCCTTATTCCCTCATATCCTCCACTCTTTTCTAATGCCTTTTTATTTTTGAGTTCTTGGACCCATAAAACACAGTCAATATTCCTCCTATGTTCTCCTATAATATGTTGTACAATGTGAGAGAAATGAAAATAAAGTTTGAGATGCTACTCTTTTCAAATCTAACAATGATAAAGATATCAGAAGTCGATACCACAAAAACAAATTAAAAGTGAATTTACTAGTTTCTCTCTTTCTTCTTCATTCCATCTTCTTGAGCAAAAAAATCATTACATATTATGTTTCCAGTCCACTTCTAATTTAAATGTTATTTTAGTGGGATCTCATCAAGTAAATACTTTACTCTATGAAAGACCCTGTTAAGAAGATAAAAAGGACAAGGTAACCCTGGCTGAGTTACTCTGTTGGTTGGAGCATCATCCCATGAATCAAAATGCTGTGGCTTCAGTTCCCAGTCAGGGCACATACTTTGGCTGCAGGTTCCATCTCTGGCTGGGGCACATACAGAAGGCAACTGATCAATATTTCTCTCTCACATCAATGTTTTTCTCCCTTCCTCTCTCTCTAAAATCAATAAAACATATCCTCAGGTGAGAATTTTAATCAACATAAGTTAAAGAGTAAGAGAAAACATTTGCAAATCACATTTCTAACAAAAGACTAGAATCTAAAATATATATGAGGGGGGAACCACAAAAAAATGTAATTATCTTATGAAGGGTGGGGATCTTGTAATACAGGCTTCCCCGGCTAGGGAAGTGTTCTAGGAACCCAGCTGGCATTGTTGTGAGAGGCTGCTTTTGGCTTCAGTGAATTTTTTTTTTGAAGACTCTTTCAACTCCTTTACCCATTTCTTGATGAATGATTTATTAAGTGCACCTGCCCACACCGTGCTGGGTGTTGAGCAGTTTTTGATCAAAAACAGTGTGACCCCTGTGCCCCACCCTCCCTATTCACCCGATCCCTCGCCAAAAAGACTTTTTATTGTCTCCATGGATGAAAAAAGCCCTCAAAAGGAAACGTTTTGCCGATGCGTAAAAGGTGAAACAAAAAATGGCAGAAGCACTGAAAGGCTTCAAAATAGACAAGTTCAAAACAGTTTTGTGCAGTGGAAAAAATGTCTCAATAGGTATATTGCATCAAATGGAGAGTACTTTGAAGATGACTGATGTTTAAACATGTAAGAATAAATACACAAACTTTCACAAATAAATGTTGGTTTTTTTTGGGTCTCCCCTTGTAAATAACTTTCAAAATTCAATACTTGTTTTAAAAAAGGAATACAAATCGAAATAAACCACAAACATGAACAGACAGTTCTCCAAAGAGCACATTCAACTGGCAAATAAACTCATAAAAATATGTTTAACTTTATTAGCCTTGAGAATATGCAAATTAAAACCAAGGTATCCCTACATATTCACCATAATAAAATGCAATGGCAACACAAAATGACAGTGAGGATGCAAAGAAACTGAGTCATTCATACACTATTTATGGGAATGTAAAATGGTACAAATAATTCTGGACAAAGTTTGACAGTTTCTTATAAATCTAAATATGCAACTGTCCAAAACCTAGCAATTTCACTCATGGGCATTTATCCCAGAGAAACAAAATATTATGTTCACAGAACCTACACACAAATATTCGTAGAAGCTCTATTTATAATAGTCCCAAACTGGAAATGACTTAAATGCCTTCCAAAGGGTGAATGGCTTAATAAACTTTAATATATTCACATCAAGGAGTATTATTCAGCAATGACAAGAAATTATTAATATATACAAGAACTTGGATGAATCTCCAGGAAATTAGGCTGAGTGAAAAAAAGCCCATCCTAAGAGATTATAAGCATATAATTTCAAGCATTTAAGAGATTATAAGCATATTATTAAAGTAATGCAATATTCTTGAAATGAGAAAATTACTAATATAGATATCACATTAATGGTTGCCCAGGGTTAGAAAGAGAGGAGAGAATTCCTCTCCTCTAACCTGGAATAGAAAATTCCAGAATACACAACTCATAGTTTTATAGTGTGCCCTTTCTGAGCAACATGATGAAATCTCATTTCTGCCTGATCCATCTTGCCTGGGATATGAATCATCTCTTTGTACAGCAATATCCACGCTGTATATGCTTCCTGCTCATTGGTCACCTACTAACAGTCTCAAATATTAGGTCGACTTTCATAGTCTCTCAGTGCTTGTGTTCAGGTAACCCCTTAGCCTATGCTACACCACAATGCCTACATCACTCACTTCACTTCACTTCACCCCATCATGTGGACAGTGTATCATCTCACATTATCACCAACAGAAAGGTGAGAGTACGGCACAATAAGCTATTTTGAAAAAGACCACATTCACACTTTTTTATAGTATACTGTGATAATTGTTCTATTTTATATTAGTTATTGTTGTTAATCTCTTACTGTGCTTAATGTATAAATTAAACTTTATCACAGGTATGTAAATGTAGGAAAAAACAGTCTATATAGGGTCCAATACTATATGTAGTTTCCGGCACCCATTAGGGGAGTTGGGATGTTTCCTCTCTCAAATAAGGGGAGGACTACAGGAGTTAATAGTATTGTACTATATACTTACAACTTGCTAAGAAAGTAGATCTTAAATGTCCTCACCCCAAAAAGAAATGATAAGGATGTGATGTGATGAAGGTGTTAAGTAATGCTATGGTGGTAATAATATTGTGATAATAAATGAATCAAATCAACATCCTGTACACCTTAAACTTACACAACGTTATATGCCAATTATATGTCAAGCTGTAAAAAATTAAACATAAAATTATAATATTATCTTGCAATCTCACTTCCAAGTATACATACACAAAAAAATGAAAGATTCAAATAGATATTCGTACACCTGTGTTTATATGAGCATTATTCACAATCGCCAAAAGGTGGAAGCAACACAGTGTCATCGGCAGATGACTGAGTGATCGCACATATAACGGAATGTTACACGGCCTTGAAAAGAAAGTCTGAGACGTGTTGCAACATAAATGAGGCTTGACATTCATCCAACATGCTAAGTAAAGTCAGTCATAAATGAGAAAATATTTTATAATTTCACTCTCTGAGGTACCTAGATTAGCTAAATTCATAGAGACGAAGAGCATAGAATGGTGGTTGCCATAGTCTGGGAAGGAGGAGAAAACGAGGAGTTATTATTTAGTGGATGTGAAGTTTCAATTTCAGAGAGAAAGAACTTTTCAAGAATGGTGATATAGTTGCACAACAATAGGAATGTACTTAAGGCCACTAAATGGCACATTGGTTTAAATGGTAAATTTCGTAACATATATTTCATCACAATAAAAAATATTTTAATAACACATTAAAAATAACAATGAAAAAGCCACAGACAGGTATAACAATGTGAAAATAACAACAAATAAAAATGTATCTTTTTTAAATCATCTTTTTTTGAAAAAATTTTAAAATAAAATCTGCTAGTCTTGCATAGAATGTATAATAACGATGTGCTGTGGCTTTAACATATCTCTCAATATAATTTGATCATAAAGTCTTATAATTTGGTCCTAAAATATTGTGAAGACATAATATTTAAGTGGGAACTAAAAAAATAACTGTGGAGTGAATATATGGATTAAAACATAAAGCAATGACATGATGTTTATTATAAATCTAAAGTCGAAAGCCAACTTCCCTGGAGATGTGATTCTGCCACACTAAAGGAGAAAAACAAATAAAGTATTGCTCTGTTGCTTCCTCGCCTTATTAAAGAAGGTTGACTCTGTACTTAGGTGGCAGGAAAATAATTTATTTCTCTGTCACTGTTTATTCACCCCCAGCAAGGTAAATATAAGGTGTTACTTTTTATTTATTTAGCTTTTAGAAGATACCTACTCCATCACAGGATACATATTCTATTAGGAATGTAATTCTCTTCTTTTGGTAGAAAGTATATCAGAATTATTTATAATAAAAGCTTTCTACACATAAAGTGTTAACATTTCTAAGGAAATGCTTGAGAACTGTAAAGAAAACTAATCAGTGGTAATACTACATTGCTTCATTCGTGTGAATTATTACACTAAATCAAAAACAAAACTACTCTTGATATTGATAACATGAGTAAATATCCCAATTTCACATGGTTCTAAAAGAGGAATTGATTATGGTGAGTCCAATAGACTCTTACATGGATAAAAATGTATTCAATTTTGTAAAATCTTTGAAAGTGATAATTTTAAGAGCTAAGGTATATTTATAACTGAAATAAAATGAAATTTAGGGCAGAAAAAAATGAATATTCTGACAACTTATGTGGCCTTTATAAGCAGGGAGACCTGGTAGCTAATGGGACCTAATCTCAAAAACCCTGTGGAGGAATCTTTCAAATCTTAATTGATTTTTGGTATCATTGGAAGGCTTCAGAAGTGACCATTATAAGTGTGCCTCAATAGGAAGAAAAAATTTTAGTCCTATTTATTATAAGATCAGATCAAAGCAAAAGGGGTTCCAGAAATTGGAAATTATGGTTGCCACTCAGTGCCACTAAGGGAAAATGAAAATGTGACAATGAAAGACCCTTACAGAGCAAGGCACCTCCCACAAGCTTCTTTCTTGTTTCTCTCAGTCTCTTCAGTTTTATTGTAGTCAGCTACAGAAACTAAGAAGCAAGAATTTCAGATCGTGCATTTATTCCTAAAGAGACTGGATATTTCTTGTGTTAAAAGAACACTCTTTCATCAGTCAAACTCAAGTGGACTTGCTATGATTTTGTAGAGTGGAGGGAAAATTTTTCTTTGTGGTTTTTGCTCAATGGGCCTATGAATCTTTACTTGATGGTTGTTTTTAAAATATTTAAATTTATCCAAAAATATGTAAGACCCTAAAGAATTCTGGTGTGTAAAGAGAAAGAAAGAAAAGACCAAATCTAGGGTGATTAGTTCAGTTGTTAGATGGCTCTCCCCAAAATAGCCAGTAGCACAATCATTAAAGAAGCATGGCTGTAGTTAGGAGCATTTAGTTAAAAAGGGTATGATCTATAAGGGGTTCAAACCTGTTTATGATGACTGCAGTCCGAAGGATGATGATATCATTGTTTTGGGAGACCTTTCCAACTTTAGAATAGGGAGAGACAAAGATAGCCTTTACAGCTCAAAGAGAAAAACATGACCAAAGGAGGTGATCAGGGCCACAGCCAAGGCCAGGTCTAGATATGAACAGAAAAAAATATATATGTGTGTGTGTGTATACATTTATTTATATATATTTCAATAACTGGGGTGGAAATTAAGTTATAGACACAGAACACACAGGGGATTATTGATGATAAAGCTAAATTTCAAGAGATGCATAGTTTTCTGAACCCAGCAAAAGGTATAGATATAATAAATTCTATACAACCAGTAGGAATAGAGTTCTTAATCTATTTCCCAGGACAAAATATAGATGGGTGGGCTAAAATAATAGGAACTTAAACTACCCTTGAAGAAAACCTATGTAAAATGGATTATTCTTCCATTAGACTGTTTATGGATGATCTTCATTTAAACCACCTGTAGATGTGGAGTTAATAGCTAATTAATACATGTATTTTTCAAATCAGGAAATATAACAACTGTAAAAAATCATATGACTCTATGGTTAGTTTTATAAGCCTTTGACTAAATATGACACTGATTTTAACAAACTAGAAAGAGAATGTAACTCTAATCTCTCAAAGAATTATCTAAAACTAAACAAACCAAAAACTTACTGCTAACAATAAATTTAATGATGAAATGTTAAAAACTTCCTCCGAGATTGGAAAGAGGTCAATGGCCACCACTATAATTACTTCTACTCAGTGATTTACTGGATATCTTAGTCAATGTACCAAAACAAGAATAATATATAAAAAACATGATGAAACCATCATTTTTTAAGACAACAGGGTGTATATGTAAAAAAAATCACATGAATCTACACACAGGCTATTCAAATTAATGCAAAAATTTAGCTAAGTTTTGGACTGCAAAATCAATAGAAAAGTCAATTGGATTTCTATGCATCATGAAAATAAAATGAAAGTAGTTGTTAAAAGAAAAGAAAATAGAACAAATTTGTAATCCTGGAGTAATCAAAGATGACTTTAAAAGACACAAGAAGGCCAACAAGCATATGAAAAAATGTTCAATATTATTAATCATGAGAGAAGTATAAATTAAAACCACAGTGAGATATCAACTCACACAAGTTAGAATGGATACTGCCAAAAAAAAAAAAAAAAAAAAAAAAGCAAGTGTTGGAAGGAATTTGGAGAAGTTGAAATCCCTGTGCTCTGTTGCTAAGATTTTAAAATGGTGCATCTTAGGGAGGATCTGAAAAAAGTTGAAAATAGAATGATCATATGATTCAGCAATTCCACTCCTGGGTATGTGTCTGAAAAAATTGAAAGTAGGATCTCAAAAAGATACTTGCACACCCATGTTAATGGCAGTACTATCCATAATAACCAAGAGATAGAAACAACCCAAATAGCTAATGACAAATGAATAGATAAACAAAATGTGGTATATACACACAATGGAATATTATTCAACCTCAAAAAGGAATAAAATCTTGTCACATGTTACAACATGGATGAACCTTGAACATATTAAATAAAATAAATCTATCACAGACAAAGCAAATACTATATGATTTCACTTCAATGAGGTATCTAATATAGTCAAAGTTATAGAAACAGAAAGTGAAATGGTGATTGCAGAGGTTGGTAGAGAAGAGAGGAAAGACAATTTGTTGTTTAATGAATATAGAATTTCAGATTTACAGGACAAAAAGTTCCGGGAGGTGGTCAAAGATGACAGCATAGAAAGATCCAGATCCTAAACTCACATCCCTCTACAAACACAGAAACGTGACAGCTACATATGGTACAACTTGCTCTGAAAAGAACCTGAGAACAATTGAATAGCTACCTCACAATAGAGAATAAAAAGGCCATATCAAGACTAGTCAAAGAGGCAGAGACACAGTTTGGAAAAAAGAAAAAACTTTTCGTGCAGTAACCCCTATACAGGGGGACCTCAGAAAAAAAAATTCTACCTGAGGAGCAAAGGATTGGTATTCCACATCAGGCACCACAAACCTTGACCTTCTCTTAGAGACAAGCCCCCAAAACATTAGGCTTTGAAAACCAACAGGGCATATATCCAGTAGAGCCATTGGACTGTAGCAAATGGAGTTTCCACAATTAAAGGGCATCCTGAGACCCAGTGCACAAGCAACAGTTCAAAAAGAGCCTAGACCATACGTGAATGAGATTTGAATGCTCACCTTAAAGTATCTTCCAGAGGGGCACAAGCCTGCTAAAACACTTTCCAGGGACAAAAGTGCTATTTCACATTTTCTCCATCTTGCTAGTGCCAGTGTTGCAAGTGCCACTTTTGCACGCTTACTATAAACTGCTAGGGCAGCAAGTGGATGTCCGCCCCCAGCCCCAACAGTGCTCCTATGGCCTCTTCACGGTTGCCAGTGATGGATAGTCCATGTAGGGGAAACACTTCAGTGCCAGAATCTGGAGGCCAGGAGGGATTGCATTTCTAGGTCCCATTGGTCTGAAACAATCAAGAGAGACAGTTCAAGTAACGATGCAGCAGGAGAGCAAGGTTAAATGATAAGGTTCATTTTTACACAGGCCCTCCTGTGATCTTTATTTGTTTATCTAGCACCATGTGTGAAAACATGTATAGTATGTGTCTGGCACTCTCTTTGAATTGACGATATATGATGAAGAAAAATGGCACACCTGCTCTTTGATACTTTATCCACTATTAGAAGAGTAGGAAGGATAGCTGTTCCTTCTAATACATCGAAGCAAAAACAGAGAATTAGAAAAACAAGGTAAATTAGGAAACAAGGGAATATGTCACAAATAAAAAAAAGCAAGGTAAAATCCCAGAAAAAAAGCCTTAATAAAACAAAGATAAGCAATTTACCTAATAAAGCATTCAATGTAATGGTCATGAAGATGCTCATCAAGCCATGGCCAGTGTGGTTCAGTTGGTTGGAGCCTCATCCTGTACATCAAAAGACTGGGCATTTGATTCCCAGTCAGGGCACATACATAGGCTCTCAGTTTGATGCCTGGTCAGGGAGCATATTGGAGGCAACCAACCAATATTTCTCTCTCTCATCAATGTTTCTCTCTCTGTGTGCCTTTGTCTCTCTCTAAAATCAATATATATTTTTTTAATTTTAGAAGATGCTCATCAGGCTCAGGGGAAGAATGGATGAACTCAGAGAGAACTTCAACAAAGAAAATTTCTAACAAAGTACCGAACAGAAGTCACAAAGCTGAAGAATGCAATAACTGATCTGAAAAAACATACCACAGGAGTTCAACAACAGACTAGATGAAAGAAGGATCAGTGACCTGAAAGACAGGGTACTGGCACTCACTCAAACAGAGCAGCAAAGGGAAAACATTATTTTTAAGTGAGGATAGTTTATGGAACCTATGGGACAACTATAAGCAGAATAATATCCACACTCCTGAAGAGGAAAGAGAAAAAGGGGAGGAAAACTTATTTGAAGAAATAATTTTTGAAAACTTTCCTAACCTGAAGAAGGAGAAAGACATCCAGATCCAGGAAGCTGACACAGTTTCAACCAAGTTGAGCCCAAAGAGAGCTACCTGAAGACACATTGTAATTAAACTGTCAAACCTTAAAGAGAATCTTGAAGCAACAAGAGACAATTAACATGTTTATGAACAAGGGGGCCACCATAAGATAACTAGCAGATTTCTCAGCAGAAACTTTGCAGGCCAGAAGTGATTGACAAGATACATATACAAAGAGCTTAAAGAAAAAATTACTTCCAACCAAGAAAAGTAGTTATTATTCAGCAAAGTTATTATTCAGAATTTAGAGGGAGAAAATGGATTTTCCAAACAAAAGCTAAAGGAGTTCATCACCACTAAATCAGCCATAGAAGAAATGTTAAAGGGATTTTTTAAAGCTGAAAATAAGGACACTAATTAGTAATAATAAAGCATATGAAAATAAAAGTGTCACTGGTGAAGATAAATATATAGTAAAGGAAGTGGATTAATCACTTATAAAACTAGTGTGAAGGTTAAAACGCAAATAGTAAAAATAAATACAACTACAAATATTAGTTAAGGCATGCACAAAAAAAGATACAAAATATGATATTAAAAGCATAAACTACTGGGGAATGGAATAAAAATGCAGAGTTTTAGAACTCATTAAAACATAATGTGCTATCAACATAAAATAGACTATTATATAGAGAGGCTGTTCTATGTGAGCCTCATGGTAACCACAAACCAAAAAAACTCATAATAGATATATAAAAGGTAATAAGAAAGGACACTAAGCATAACATTACAGACAGTCACCAAACCATAAGGGATGAAAGCAAGAAAAGAAGAAAGGAACAGAACACAACTAAAAACAGCTAAAAAAATTAACAAAATGGCAGTAACTACATACCTATCAATAATTACTTAAATGTAAATGGACTACATTCTCCAGACAAAAGATATACACTAGATAAATGGATTAAAAAGACTCATCATATGTTGCATACCAGAGACTCACTTCAGATATAAGAGCATGAACAGACTGAAAGTGACGGATTGGGAAAGGGTTTTTGTTTTATGCAAATAAAAAAGCAAAGGAAATTTGAGTAGCAGTAGTTCTATCACAAAAAATGCAATAGATGTTAAAACAGAAACTCTAATAAAAGACAAAGATGGGCATTGCATAAAGATAAAGTAATCAATCTAACAACAAGATATAACATTTGTAAATATATGTGTACCAAACATATAAGCACCAAATATATAAATCAAATATAAACAGACATAAAGAGAAAAATTGATAGCAATACCATAATAGTGGAAAACTTTGATACCCCACTTATCAAAGAGTAGAACATTCAGACAGAAAATCAATGAGATCATTTTGCAACGCATACAATAATCTGATCATTAGGTTGCACACCTAAAACTAAGATAATGCTGCATGTCAATTAAAATTCAATAAAATAAAAGTTTTCAAGTGCTATTTCACAATATTATGAATATACTTCATACTATAAAGTGAAGATTTAAAATGGTTATGATGGTAACCAAAAATACATGAGAATCATTAAATTAGACCAAAATAAATATATTTTAAAATCAAGCTTCACCATTAACAGCCTAAAAAGGTAATTGATAAATGAAAGAATACATTCACAATGCATATATTAGTAAAGGAATTTCTATAAAGATTATATTTTTAAAATCTTAGAAATCAATAAGAAAAACGTGCAACTTAGTAAAAAAAATGGAAAAATTTAACAGACACTTGAAAAAAAAGGTAGTCAAGTGGCAAATAATCATATACACACTAAATTAAAACTTGAAATAACAAAGTAAAATATTAAATAGATCTACAATAATGTTTGGATGAAAAAGGCAAGAAGTACCAAGTATTAATGAAGATATGTGTTTACTGGGGAACTCTCCTACACTCCAAATGGAAGGGTAAATTGGAGCAAGTTCCTTGAAAAATCTTTGTCAGTATCTACTTAACTTAAATACATGAATACTCTAGGACCCAGAAATTCAATTCCAAGGTATATACCCAAAAGAAATGTCTGCATTTGTTCAACTAGAGACAATTACTAGAAATTCATAGCAGACATACTAGACAATTAGCAGTACTGTTTGAAATAATCAAATGACCAGCAGCAGTAGAATGATGGAAGCGTTGTGGTATATTCATACCACCTAAAAGACTGTTCAATATTGGAATCAGCTAATACAACTACTCCATAAAGACATTCCATTTATATTGATTCCATTCATATGGCTAATCTCTACTTTAGAAGTCAGTGGGTTAGAAGTTATGTGTTACTTACCTGGATGCTGGTTACATAAATAGCTTCAGTTTGTAAAAATCCTTCTTGATGAACAAATGCATGTTCCTTCTATGAGTAGATTATGAATTAATTTTAAAAGTTAAATACATACATACTTAACTCATCAGAAAGATGTTCAGAGTTTTCTTCTGTTCTTCCCTTTCCCATTCAGCTGGTCATAAAATTCCATCAATAATGCCTTGAAATATTTTCAAAATTTTCCCAACATTCCTGTCTTCAATGCCACTTTGTGATTTCTCTGCCTTCCAACCCACTGATCTCTATTTGTTTATCTAGTAATATGTGTGAAAACATACATAGTACATGTCTGGCACTCTCTTTGAACTGATGATACATGATGAAAAAATGTTATATGTGTTCTTTGATACTTCTATTCACTATTAGAAAAACTATCCTAAGGAAACTCAATATGTACAGATGATTATCGAAGCATTTTTATCATGGTGAAACTTTATGTATAAGTACATAAGACCTGAAAAATCCCCAAAAGTCCATCAATTCAGTAATTATTTTATTTTATATTATTGCTCTCTCTGTTTCCAGCCTTTTTGCATTTTTCCTTCTTTGTAACTCTTTCCCAGAATTCCTGCCACCATGCTCAATCCTGCCACTATGCTTGATTGGCTTATACTCATCCCTTAGCATTCAGCTGACACATTCATGTATCTAGAAAGTTCCTAATACCACAGCATTATGGAATGTGCTGCTTCTTTGGCTTCAATTATATTCAATAATGCTTATTTTATATTACCAATAAATATTATAAAGGATTAATTATGACCTGCCTGATTCAATTCCAAAAAAGTACAGCAGTTAAAAAATTACATGTATTCAAAAGTAATATTTTAAAAAACAACACTTTTTCCCCCAGACACCTTTAGGAAATGCATAATCTCCCAGCAACACATACAAATCTCCTTTCTTCCTAACCCTAGTGTATTGACCTATAAACTGTAGCTGTTTTCCTCAAAGTATTTTCCTCCAAAAATAACTCTTCTGGGTTTTGTCGCTATAACCCTGTTCTTGTCCTCCTCCCCTACCTCCTTTTCTCACATTGTTTTGTCTCAAAATCCCAAGAGTTCATTGGATAAGCAGGTTCCCCATAGAGACGAAAGAAAGAAACAAGTGGGCTGAGCCAGAACTGTCTTTATTATAAACAGATAAGGAAAGCCTGGGACTATTCTTTACTAACAATTGTTAGCCTGTCGCACATGTGTTCTAACAACTGTGACTGCACTGTACAATTGATATTTATTTGACTGGTTCTCACTAGAATGTAAGTTTCTTGAGCTCATGGGTTTTATCTTCACCATTCTTTAGAACACTTAGTGCACTTAAATAAATATGTGTTGAATGACTGATAGACTGAATTCTGTACACTGTGAATCTCATGTCATACATTTAAAAGATGTTATAAGTGCCATAGCATTTTCATTGGGATTTTTGAGACTGAATTACATGTAATTTGACCAAAATAATACTATTTTATACAATGTGTATGTGTAAAGAAAATTTCAATAAAGTTTTTTTAATTTATGGAAAGTATAATATATTGAACTATACTTATTTTCTTGAGCAGTCAAGAATGTTATAAGATTCACTTTTTATCAGGAAAGCATAGACTATGATTCAACAAACTGGATAGCTTACATAAAAGGAAATATACTGCTTTCATCATAGTACCCAACATGATGCACTTCGATCTTAACTGTGTTCCAAATTAATAATTCTGTACGAAAAAAGAAGATTCTCTATGTCAGCGAGTTTGGTAAGCACTGGACAGTTTCTCTAGGGCATAACAAAGAACCTGGATAAGGGTGCTCTCCTGAACAATCTTGAATCTTTGAGGTACATAGCAGCTCTCTTCAGAGATATCTCAATGTAGGGACATGAACTGAAAAATGTAAATATGAAATCATATTTCTTGGGCTGAAGCAATCTCTACTGAAACACTTGTGAATAGGTAATTTCTGAAAGTGCAGAATTTCAATGATTTGTTGTGTTTGTTCCCATCAGTTTGGGTTGATTTGATTTCTGGTAAAAATTTAAAGTTCAAATACTAATATAGCTATCTTGTCTTATCAGCTTTAACTGCTTTCCTAGAATTGTGCTTAATTAGCTTTTTGAGTTCATTTATTATGATATTAAACCATCATGGAGTTTAAGCCAAAAAAAAAATGTTGCTTAGTTTGATAGTGTTTGTACTGTGTCCACCTACTAGTTTGATTCTTAATAATACGTATTTTTTTAGAAAAACTATTCACTACTTTTTCGTCACACTATTCTTCCTCATAATTTTAGCATGCCCATTTTAAATTAGTATACAGTGTGGTAAAAAAAAAATCGTGAACAATTCTGAGTTTACACAAGCAGGTCAAGCCTGAAACTGAAGTCACCAAATACCTAACAAAATCATAGAACTGTATTGTTGGGAGGTATCTGGAGAACATACAATCCACTCACATTGCAGGTGAGGAAAAGAAGGTCTTGTTAGGTTAATTGCTTGATTACTTTACTTGGCTATTTGGAAATAAAATCAAGCCCAGGACTCCAGCCCCTATCTCAAGCAGAGTACAGATTCTCTAACCTACCCTGCCCAGATATTTTATCATCATTATTATCATATCAAACCAGTGGAGCAGATCCAAATAGTGGAGTTTATTTTATGTCACACAATGGCAATTGCCTTGTGTAACAATTTTTAATTTTACTCATTCAGGATTTTATTGAAATGAGAAGATGCCTCTCCTTCAAAGGCCAATGAAAAAAATTTCCTTAGAAAAATACTAAAATACAACAAATTCTAGTAATTTGTCATTCTGCCCTACTTAACAGTTAGCCCTAACATTGATATAAAAATATTAGACATTACATGGAGAGTTTAGCTTTATATATTTTTCCCCTGCAAGGTCAGCTAACATCTTTTGTCATTTTTGGATGTAACAACGGCAGTCAATTACTTGGGTCTGACTACATCAACACAGTCTTTCTAAAAGAATTTGGAGTCTAAGGGCAAGAATCCAACCACCAAGAGACAAAACAAATCATGACCAAAGCATAGCCAGCAACAAAATCACTGCTAGAGAGAGAAATCCAGAAACTCAATTCATTATTTGATTGTAGCTCAGTATCATGATGGCTTCCAGACTGAAGTACAGGACTGACTATAAGAAATGTTAACATTTCTATCAAAACATTTCTATCAAATATGTATACAGGCAATTTTAAAAAATGTGTTATACATCTGTCAGTGCTAGAGAAATACTAGGTAGTTAGTTTAACAATTAAATCATGAAATATAAAGATAATTTTATTAGTATCCTTGTTTATAATAGAACAAGGGAAATAATGATAACTGACAATACTACCAACTTCAAGGCACAATGCTAACCACTGCAAAAATATATATTATTTTATCATCACAAAAGGAATGATTATTATCTTTACTTAAATATAAAAGTTTAGAAAAGTTAATTTTTCCAGAGCTATAAAGTCAGTTGAAATTCAGCCCATACTTGAAGCTCAAACCACTATTTAGTGGTGGCTCAATCCAAGAAAAATAAAAATCATTTAACCAACAAATAAAAAAGACTCATTTAGCCAGTTTTGAGGGGGGGAAAAGCCATGATGGAAAGGCAGCTTAACCTGCAGCTGATGAATGAACAAAGCAGGTGCTAGGGCACTGAGTCCTGCACAGCCGAAAATTCACATACAGCTTCGATTCCCCAAAACTTAAATTGTCTGTCAGTATCCATAGGGGTTTGGTTCCAGGACCCCACTCTCTGCAAATATGCATTCCATGGATGCTCTAGCACCTTATACAAAATGGCCTAGAGCACTGCACACACGCCATCCTTTCCATCCATGGATTCCCAAGCATGGATGGGAAATTCTGTTTTCAGTCTACACTTGACCGGATCCATGGATGTAAAACACAGGGACTGGGAAAACAGACTGCATATTTATTGAAAAAAATCCATGTATAAGTGAACCAGTTCAGTTTAAACCCATGTTTTCCAAGGGTCAACTGTAATAGCTAGAAAGAATTAAGGGAACTGTGAGTGAATTCGCATTGATCTGGGTTTCCTTGTCATCACGTGGCAGAAGTTGGTGGTCTATGGCTTAGCTATCAATGACAAACCTGTCTTTTCCTTCAGTTCTTGGTGGCTCGGTTTTCTTGTGACTCTTTCTTAATACTCAGTGTTTTAAAATTTATTTTGTATGTCATTCCTCACATGGAACATGTGAAAAAAGGTGGCAAAAATAATATCACTTTATAGATTAGGATGGCAGGTGCAAAGAGCTTAGGTGATGGGGTTTACATTCCAGCAAATCGGAGAGTCCAGAATGAAACTTAATTGTTATTGAACTGTTTGTTCTTGATTTTTCTCTCAACCATAGTGTTCCCACTCAATAGAAGAAAATATTCTCACAAAAATAAGCCTCTAAAATGTAGAGGAGCTAAAAATACTAAGAAGGAGAAAGGAATATCTGATAGAAATAAGCGTCTCAAAGAAAACCTACCCACCAGTTTTGTGATATCAAAGGAAGTGGATTGAAACTTGAATAAAACAAAGTATATCAGGTCTGTCGAGAAAAAGGCCAGGCTTTGTCAACATAAGAACAGTTTGTACAACATCGATGTAACCTGGCAGCCAAGGATAGTGGGCTGGAATGTGCATGTGTGAACAATGATGACTTCATTGCACTAGTCGGTGGAGGCGGTGGATGCTCAACATGTGCACCATGTAGCCGTCGCATTCAAAATAACTGAGTGAGTAGAGCAATGAATCTGCATCAAATTTTGCATTAAGTTTGAACATTCCTCCATGGAAACTATTCGGATAATTCAGAAGGCCACAGCTATGGGCAACTGGTAATTGGCAGCTTCATCACAACACTCTCCACTCATGTATCACATCTCATGCAGAGTTTTTTGGTGAGACATCACCCAGGTGACTCAGACCCCTACAGGCCATATTTAGTGCCCTGAGACTTTTTGATTTTCCTAAAACTAAAATCACCTTCGAAAGGGAAGAGATTTCAGACCGTTGATAAGATTTAGAAAAATATGACAGGGAAGCTAATGGTGATTGGGAGAACTGTGTGAGGTCCCAAGGTGCCTACTTTGAAGGGGACTGAGGCATCATTGTCCTATGTACAATGTTTCTTGTACCTTGTATCTTCTTCAATAAATGTCTATTTTTCATATTACATGGCTGGATACCTTCTGGACAGACATCATATTTCTCAGGAAGAGTGCTTAACAAATAAGGCAACTATAAAATGTTACTGGAGATAATTCAACACGAAGAGCACAGTAGGGGAGCAGCCTGATCGTGAACCAGGCAACAAAACAGTGCCCTAGCTCTGGTGTCTACAACTTGGAGCATAACCGTGGATGAGGCACATGGTTTCTCAGTACCTCAGTACATTTGCATGTCCCCACAAGCAAAATGCAGATTCCAACAAATGAATCACAATGTTGTTTATAGGTATATCTTTTGTTTTGGATGATATAGGTTTAGAAGAGCCCACAGGGAAAAAGATTAAAGAATCAAATGTTGGCTTCCTGAACCTTTAAGCCTACCAAAAAAAAAAATTATAGAAACATTAGAAATTCAGAGGAAAATATACTATCCCACAGAGACTCTCCAAAAACATAGGTTTGAGGAAATCTGGAATCAGAGGGAAAATACACACACAGTATCATAGAAAGTGATTTGACATTACCTACTCAATAGATGAGAAAAAATGTAAAAGCTAAACAAATGAGACAAGGCTATTAATAGCCCATCTGAAACATTGCATTTATAATGAAGAATTGTATTATCTGCATCATTTACAATTCTCTAATATATATATATATTTTATATTTTTATATTTTTATTTATACATTTTATAAATTTTTTGTACACACACACACACTAAAATCTCTTTTGGAATAATCTTCAAGAAGACAGTCTTTTGTGAAATGCCTCCATGGCCAGGAATTGTGTTTTGGCAATTCACTGAATTTTGCAGTCTGTAAATATGACAGGTATTAAGTCTAAGTAGCCTAGTACATGAAATGAATTTTTATTACTTTGTTTTCATGCTGTCCACATTGTGTTCCCAGAAATAAAGATGTTTTGTACAAATTCAGCTGCCATTTAAAAGGTGCATATCACCCACCAACAATTTTAAGTAACTCGATCGTATGTTACTAAACAGTAAAATTGCAGTCAAACAAAAAAAAGGCTTTATTCTTTACATTTTTTTTCAGAATTTATTGACTTTAATGACATTCAGAAATGCAGACTGACTGCAGGATTGGGCCATTAATTCTTCTGAAACATGAATTTTCAAAATTAATGTTTGAGGAGGAAATAATATCACAGAGAAACCCTTATTTTGAGCTGTTGGATTGCTGAAGCAGACTTATTCTTAATGTATTATAAAGAGATGTAGGAAAATTACCACTAGAAGGATTCATGGCTAATTAAAATTTTCAAATTGTATAATCTGAAAATTAGTGTTTGCAAGAAAATCTGCCACTCAGCCTTAAACATGGCTCCCTGTGTGCGCAGCTCTAATGAGCTATTTTTCTGGGCTGTGCAGTCCTTGACATTTGTCATAATCCTCAGGCCACTCAAATATAGCAATGTGCTCTTCGGAAAAGACACCCACTGTACAAGTTTCTTTCCCTTCTTAAGGTTATATTTTTAAGAGCCATCAGTTATCTGTAGACTATGCTCATCATGCTAATAGCTTCTATAAATACTCTGACAGATCATTCTTCTCTTAATTGTCTAGCAATGAAAGAATAGGCATGTGTCCACAGAGGCTATGAAGAAGTCTATGAGATGAGTTTCCACCTCTAGGTGAGCATGATATGAAAGCCATTGAAGGTGCTTTCCACTAGAATATTCTGTGTGCAACAAAGCATAAGGAATCACAGGTAAAAATATAGAACATACATTTAAAATATAGGCCACAATAATTCTTCTAATTTTTTAAACAAATATTTCATATCATAATGTTTAAATGGTGGATTATACTTTATTTATTTTAAGATCTCTTCAAGAAATTTATAGCGACACAAGTTATGTTGTATCATCCCCCTGAATAAAGCCAACTCCTGAATAAGATAATCAATTTGCACTTTCATCATCAGACAGATTTCAACATCTACACTCTTTTTTACTTACAATAACATTAGGAGTTGCAATTACCAGCTAAAACCTGAGTATAGAGGTAGCACTGGTTTTAAGTTTTAAGTAATGATGATCTTTTCAACCATAAGCAATAAAAAAAGTGGCAAATGCCAGCTAACATTTGACAATGATTGGAGTGAATATAAAATTTTTCATACTAACTTCTGGAGTTAAAAGGAGTGGTATTAGTAATTACTATAATTACTAATACAGTTATAAGTACTAATTGATTCATTATAAATAATTATTCCAAGACAACAAGCACAAACCAGGATGGTCCCTCCTGATGACCAACTGGGCACTATGCTGAGTCTATGACGTACTTGGCCTTATTTCATTATTTCACACTGACACCATAGATGGATAGCAGTATCATTATCCCTGCTTGACAGATGAGAAAACTAAGTCTCAGAAAATTAAGTGATTTCGTAAAGCAAGTAACTGGAATTTGAACACAGCTACCCATCTGGCTCAAAGCCTAGGATTTTCCTGCCATGCAGCTGCTGACATGAATTGCAGAAATAATGTTGCTCTTCATCTTAAAAACTGATAAGAAAGAGTGTGCTCACTTCCATATTCTTCTCTCTCTCCCCCCATATGCATAAATATGCAAGTATAAGTATAGTTGTAGAAAACAAACATATTGATTTGAGGTCAAAGAGATTGAAGACAATTCTGTATCCAGGAAAGTGAATAAATTTAGAATTTCACAAATCCTTCTAAGCCACTTCTGGTTGATTCTTGGATCCCTGTGGATCATGACTCCCTTTGGAACCAGGACCTCAGGACAGCGGGGATAGAAAGCAAAACTTTTGCTTGTGGGCACCATGGTGTGTAGTGAGTGAAGCAACTCCCATTCCCATCCCTTGATTCCTGGAAATGTGAACCCTCACAATGGGAAGGAGAGTGCAATGTTTGTATTTGATGCTGATTTAAATAATACACTGCCTCCTGGGGGACACTGCCCTGCCCCAGTGCCTGGAGGGCATTGCCACCTAATGGATGCCATGATTGAGTATTCTTCAAAAGTTTCCTACACCATTTTATCAAGTAAGCTTCTTCAGGATGAGGGAGAAGGTAAGACCTATGAACTCCATGAGCAAGGGCCCATTGTTGCATTGCTTTTGTTGTGAATAAAGTCCTTTATGGGAAGAGATAATCTGTGAATTACTATGACAGTGAACAAGACATTCCTAAACTTTGCAAATGGTGTTTTTTGCAGAAGCATTGCAGGTCGGAAAAGCAAATCTATATCAAGAGTTAGATTCTATTCCATTAAGAATGAAGACACTGCCCATTCTATAATGGAAGTGGTACAGTGCTATCAAAATAGCTGGTTGACCACCCTAGAGAACAGTGTCATACTGGAGACTCTGTGTTGGTTTTGCTGTTGGCAGATTAGGCACTCAGCAGTGGCTGTAGCCAGGTCAGCCTTGGTGAGTGATCATTCATGTTGCTGTGCCTGTGTATACACTCCATCCCTGCTACCGTGGCCACTTTGCTCATGATCCCATTGGGCAATAACAGCAGTAGGTGGAGAAATGTGAGTTACATAAACAAAACAAGTCATCTTATCTACTTCTGCTGAAATCACCAATGGTGAGCACTTACAGCTATCTTCACATTCTGCTACCATTTGGAGAAATCTATCCATATACTTTTCCAAGATCTCCTTGTCACTGGTTTTTCAGCTGCATTTCTTCCAAATCTTTAGTTCTGAATTAGAGCAAGTGAGTCAGGTCCTTATACACCACCATTAATCAGTCACTGAAAGGAGAGATGTTCTCCAGCGAGGCAATCATCTTGAGCCAAGGTAACCTGGTTGAGGAGCTACAGCAGAGAGCCATCTCCCCATAGTACTCCCAGCAGGGAAAAGTTCTTGACTGATGAAGAGGTTTGGCAGCACATCTCAGCCCATCACAGCATCCACTACACTTCTCCAGGTGCTGAGCAATTAAACATGAAAATATGAATTACAATAAACAGTATTTTAAAAATGAAATATTAGGTTACTACTGACATTAGCAGTGTTGACATAAGCAATTTGAATTATAATAAGTGTTTAAAACTTTCAGTATTAACTGACTGCTGGGTCCTTAGTATTCTATCCTTTCCAGTTTCAGGGAGACCATTTGCCATGCAGATCATTGTTGGAATGCTGGCCAGAGCTTATTCCTCAGCCCACTGGCATGTTTCTGTAAAATGAAAAGACCTATATGCACCACTTTTTGTAATCTGGGCTTCCTCCAAATAGTGATGATGGGTTCATTATGAAAACCATTCCTCAGTTCCTTAAATACTCTACAAATTCCCCATCCCTCTTGATAGTTTAAAAATATCACATATAACAAATTTTTCTGCAGTTCCTCTGCAGCATGTACTAAATCTGTATGGTAGAATGATTTGTAATATTATTCTCTTCTTGAAATGATATACTCATCTCAAACGTGCCTTTATTAACTAGATTAAATCTTACTATGAAATTAAAGGCTTTCTGAGATTCTCTGCCAGATCAACCATGCTCTTCAGGCTGTACGTCCAAGAGAAACTTTCTACTCTCGACTCTTCATTGGAAAGGAGGGAGAGCTGTCCACAGACAAAATCCAATGGAATACCCACCTGTCTGTCCGGGCTTCTTTTCTGATATCCACTTAACACAAGCGACCTGTATATTTCTTCACTAAGTAAACCCAGAGCAACTCATTTAAGTGCTTTGAAAGAGATTATTTTGAAAATAAATTGGCCTTCAATATTTATTAGTCTACAAAATGATTGCCAAATGATTGGTCAGTCAGAAAAGAATCAGTTACTTAAAAGTCATTACTTTTTACAGAATGTACCTTATAAAATCAACTGAAACATGTCCCTGTGACTATATTCTCCTATATTCAAATGTAATTATTGACTCTCTACAAATTACGAAGCTGAGAATGTCCTGGGCATTTATAGAGTTGTACCTGCAATTATTTGATTTACAGCAACAGTAGGTGATAGAGAAAACCTGGGTCACAGCAACAGTCCCCAGTGTTTTCTCAGACAGAAGCACATTTTCCTCAGGGCCACTGGGTCTCTATGAACAACATTCTTTCTGCCAGGCACTTTGTAATGTGCAATGAACAGTGTCATTTATTTTCATTTCCTCATACTTAATTGCATGCTTCTTGCTTCCAACATTAAGCCAGAAGGCAGGTGGCAGAAGCAATGAACTAAGCTGGGAGTAGCTGTTGTAGTTACAGTCTCCCTCCCTTAAAAGCAAGCCTACTATTTACAGCCCAGCAGCAGTCAGTGGGCTGGAAAACTGTCCCCTTCCACTGAAAGTTCTGACTCTGCAGAAGCTACTGTTAAGGCTAGTGCCCAATGAAGAAAAGGCACCCAACTGACTATATTTCTCAGTGGCATCTGCATAAAAGTTCTGAAAATATTAATCCAATAATAGATATCAAAACTAAGTAAGCATCCTCATAAATTAACTATCAAATGATGTCATAAGAGAAATGATTGTCAGAATACAGCTTCTACTTAAATAATATGACTCATTCCCAAATACTCTTTTTTTATAAATTTAGAGCAAACTTGCTTAAAACTGATCATCCTAAGAAACAGGGTAAGCTAGTTGAACAAACTAAATATCAAATGTATGTAATTATTTATACACGTTCAACAATGTTTTCAAAACTAAAAGACATCTCCATACGGTGCCATTCTGTAGCCCAAAAATAAACTTGTTCAATATTGAGCCAAAGTAGAGTTTTTTCTTTTTTCACCAATAAATGCAGCTAATGACTGACTGAGATTTATTGCCTTACCTCTTTCCCCAAATAAAAAACCCTCTTTGTCCTATTACCATCTTTAAGCAATATGTCATGACATAAGTTATGCTTTTTCAATGATGTCACATGTTGCTAATCAGGTGTCCTTTAGAACCTGAGAACAAACACTGTATTTCAGCGGTAAAGAGTAATAAATGTCACAAGAATCTGATTTCCTGAGGCTATTTGCTCTTTTTTTAGAAAAAAAAAGCAATCATGTTGTATGAAATGTGTTTTTGCTTACTCTTAATCACTTTAATACCAACGTAAGGGATATGAAATGAAGAATAGAGCAGGGTCCTCACTCTTGTTTACTTTCAACACAACGCAAGCTCGCAGGCCTCCACAGGTCTTTCTCTTTGGCCCCAAATCTGGATTGTGGGTGTGTATTATGAATTAAAAGCATTAATTATGGTTCTTTTATTCTGAACTGTCTCTCTATCCTTTCCTCAGCCTCTATTCCTTCTCTGCTTACTGTTCCCTTCAGGTTTATGACACCCAGGCCCTCTACCTTAGTGTTCTTCCATATGTCTTCTCTCCAGACTTTGGCAAACCTTTCTTACTCATAGCTGGTATTGTACAAGGATGTTATCACTAAGTAATTATTTGTGAACAAATGAATGACAAATCACAAACACAACCATAAATCTGATACTTGATCATATTTTCACTTGTCCATAGCTTCATTATCCAAAATATAAGATGGTTCTTGACTACCAGGTTCTGAATTTTGGACATGCTGCCCACCAAATTTGGAAATTCAAATCCACAATATAATCCCACAGCAAAGAAATCTTTCTAACGTGGTGTCTTCCAAAGTTACCTGGATTTGGACCCCACATTTTCATAAAACATCTGTCAACATTTCTTGGAACATACTGTGTGAAACATTAGCTTAGAAGCTACAAGTTTAAGCAATTTTCAGATAATAATTTAAAAGCAATCAATAGTTATATTTATGCAAACACAGGGCTAATAAAGCAAATCAAAAATACATTCCTAGTATGATTTACAATATTAATTTGAATAATGTATTTTAATAACTATTGAAAATAGTCATAAGTACTTGATTTGTTTATATTCTGACTTGCAAAATCTAATTTAGCTGGAGTGTTAGCTTCATTTATACCTCAGTATCAAAGGCCTTTTGTTGTTGGTATAGTTCTTCTGATACAGATAATAGAAAAATAATGCTGGCTGTTTACAAGCTTACTGTTAGTCTACATCTTGTGCTTTTTTTTAATCTTTCCATGATTTGTTGGATGATAGATTTTTTTTATATAAATAAAATCAAAGTCACTAATTTGTAAAATTTAGGAATGATCATTTTCAATATATTTCATGATGATTTTGACTTTCTCAGATAAAAGATTCCTTTATTAATTTATTTAATAAATATATATAAAGTATATATTGTATGCCAGGCATTGTCCTGGGGTCTTGAATCCATTAGTGAACAAAACAGGCAAAGATTTCTGCTTATAGACCTTATATTCTAGTAGTAGTGGGAGAGTGTGGACGATGGTTGTCAGTAAATAGGAAGCATAATAAATAGGCAAATTATAGATTTTATTACAAGATTATAAGTACAGGGCAAAAAATAGAGCAAAATAGTGATTGGGAAAGCTAGAACAGGGGAGGGGATGGCTGCAATTTTAAATAAGGTAGTCAGCATGGGTCACTTTGGAAAGTTGATATTTGAGTTAAAATTTGAAGTTGAAGGAGTTTGATAACTAAGGGAAAAGCATTATTATCAGAAGGAACAGAGAGTATGCAGACTAAGACAATACCTGGCATGTTTAAGAGATGAAAGGAAGACAAAATGAATAGAACAAATTCAACAAAAAGACCAAAAAGTAGAAAATAAGGCCAAATAAGAAATAGGGGGATAAAAATTATGATTGTATACACCATTGTAAAAATGTTGGCTTTAACTCTAATGAAGTGAGGAGCCACTGAAAGGATTTTAGGAGAGGGGTAACATGATTAATTCAATTCTATAAGAGTTAATCTGTCTACTGTTGAGAATGGAGTGTAGAGACACAAGAATAAAAGCAAGAAGCCGGCGAGGAAGTATTGTAAGAGCGGAGGTGGTAAAAAGGTATCTGGACTCTGTGCATATTGAGTCAAGGGGGTTTCCAGAAAACTTGTTGGTAAAGTGTTAAAGAAAGAGAAGTTTCAAGAACTGCAAGGTCTTTTTCCTGCATAATCAGAATGGAGTTGCCTTCAAATGAAATAAGTAAACTTTGCAATAGAGAGAATTAATGGAAAATCAGGAGCTTAGATGTGAATGTTATGAGTGTGAGATGTCTTATCTATCATTCACCCATGTGGAGACATCACAGAGTGTTGGATGTATAAGTCTGCAATCCAGGAAGAGTTCTACCCTGCAGACATCAATTTGAGAACTATTCGAATGTAGGTGGTTTTAAAGATGAGAGACTAGGTAAGATCACCAACTACATAAGTGTAAATGGAGAAGAAAAGATCTAGAACAAAAACTAAGGAACTATAATGTTAAAATATTGTGGAGGAAAAAATAAACAAACAACAGGAAACTGAGAAGGAGTAGCCAGTGATATAAGAAGAACACCGAAAGAGAGCAATGTCCTCAAAGCCACGTGAGAGAGTCCACCCATGTGGAGCATGCAATTCAAGGACAGAGAACCAACAAACAAACTTAGTGACATGAAGGATTTTGTTGATGTTGGCAAGAATCACTCAGTCATTTGGTAGGAGTAAAAGTTTGACATGGATGGGATTAAGTGAAAATGTTAACAGGAAAATTGAAGGAAATCAAATATAAACCACTATTTGAGAAGTTCTCTTTCAAAAAAAAAGCCAATGAATTTATTATATAAATTAAGCAAATGTTCAGAATTTTTATATTAGAGAAAAAGAAGACCATATTAGTATAGTAATGAAATCATCCATCAGAGTGCAAAAATATTAATGATACAGAAGGAGAAAATTGCTGAAAAAATGTACTTAAGTTGGTGAAAGGAAATGGGGCTTTTGCCTACGACTTTCTTTTATTTTTCCCTTTATACTTTTTTCCATCCAAGTTTTATTTCATATTCTTTTTTTTAAATTACTTTATTGTTGTTCAATTGCAGTTGTTTACATTTCCCTCCACTGCTCCCCCCCCCCACCAATGCAGCCAAACCCACCTCCCTCCCTTGCTTCTACCCTTCCCCTTGGTTTTGTCCATGTGTCCTTTTTTTTATCTTTTTAATACTTTATTTTATTTTTATCAGTATTTTTAATTGTTGGTCTTGTACAGTTTTCTGTCTTTGACTCCCACCCCAGCCCACCGCCCCAGCCCTCCCCACCTCCTTCCCATTTCCACCCCCCATAGTTTTTGTCCATATGTCCTTTATACTTGTTGTTCTAAACCCTTCCCCTAAAAATATTTTACAAACTGCCATGTGACTTTGGTTTCTAGACATTTTGTGGCATCTTCAGAGAAGTTTGGGTAAAATCAATGAACAAGAGTATATATTTATAACATTTTGTTACTCTTTAGAAGGCAAGAACTCCTTAGGGAATGCATTCTTCCTATTTGGAATTTGGTAATCACATGTAGTATTAAGAACTAATAAATATTTATAGCTTTGTGTAGAATTTATAAAAAGTATGAGAAAATTGCCAGTTATTCATCATTTTTCAAAACCACAAGTTATAGGCCCAGAGAGATAGTAATCAAGACAGTATTTGGATAAATACTAAAATGGATTAGCTTCTGTTAATGGCTAAAAATAACAACCTCAATGCATTTCAGTGTAGTTCTGTGAAAAATGAGGGACAGGCGGTCCAATCAACTCTGGGGGACAGGTGGTCCAATCAACTGTTACATGTAGTATCTCTACCATCTTGACTACATGGCTTAAAGGTGGCAGTGGTAGAGGACAAGCGAGGTGCAGGGGATATGCTATGTGGCGAAGTCACAATTTCTTTCATCTGCCTGAATCTTGAAGTGGCATATCACTTCTCCTCAAACTCCTTTAGTTAGAACTATTCACATGGCCTTACCTAAATTCCAGGAGGGTAGGAAATGCAATTGTGTGCTCAAAAGAAGCAGTGGGTTTGGTTTGCATATATCTAGTCTATCAAAAAACATATATAATTTTATGCCTTCGTCTGAATTGTTACACCTAAATATTTGTCTCATATATTAACATGCAGATGATTGAATAATGTGCCAATATTTTATAGTCTGTTGTAACCATTATTCAAAGATGACTCTATATCATAGTGTGATATGTCAGTATCAATTAAATTATTGATTTAGATTCTAAAACTCATCTAAGAAAGAAGCTCCACTGAAAACGTTCTAAATTCCCATAGTAATGTACTGGTTAGTAAGAAAATTAAACGAAATATATACAAAATTACATAGATCTTTTGGAGACTGAATAATGATGTGTGGATGGATATTTCTGGGAAATGGAATAAGATATAAAAATGATTCATGATAAAGAAGAGGGTGGGAAATACAAATAGTTTCTAAAAATAGTATACAAAGGAAATAGTATACAAAGGAAGTATAGTCTGGAGAGATAAGCTCAGGTCGTGTTACAAAAGTAATGCTTTGTACATTATTCTAAAAAATAAATGTTTAATTTTGCACTGGGACATACCTTTTAAAAACAAAGCATAAGACCAGTGTAGCATAATATGTCTACTTTGAAACCCATGCTAATCTGCAAATAATACAAAACAAAGATAATGTGTTTTGATGCATAACATTCCTGTCTCATCCTTTACAGTTTAATATACATTTAAAGAATATTTACAAGTATAAGACTTCTGCATTCCAAATAAGGAAACCATAGCCTAGCAAATACTAAATTCTCTTATTGGCCCCCTTTCTGTGAATCAATACACTCACTGGCAGTGTGAGATTCCAGCAATTGCAGTGGGAATATCTGAGAAGAGCCACAACAGTTGGTAAACCTTAACCCTCACTCCAGCATAAACAAGACTTTTTTCCTTTCCCTCTTTCCTGACAAAGTGATAATTGATGGTCCTTTCTTCTACAAAAGGAATTTGGCTGGAATGGATGTTGGGGATGAGAGACTCCCTGATAACCCATCCCAAACCTTATTCATGACCCAAGATAAAGTCCATTAAGCAGAAGATAATTGGATGGATCAAACTCCAAAGAATGCTGCTAAGACACAGACTCAATGGGAATTGCTCAGCACAGGCTTCTCAGGTAGGTAGGCCCAACAATTAAACGAGCTTTATTAGATCATTTTAAAAGTTCTTATTAAGTTAAAGAAATTTTCCCTGTTTCCCCCTGCTAAGCACAACTATAAACCCTTGGAGTGATGCAGGAGAGGACCAAAGAACTCTAAAATGTGGTAAGAAAAAGGTGAGATAAATCCATGATCCCCAAGGCTTATCTGTGTATTCTTCTAAGTTTTACTTCTTACATTAGGTCTTTGATCATTTTGGGTTAAATTTGGATATAGCGTGAGGGAACATGTCCAAATTCATTTTCTTGCATATGAATATCCAGTTGTCCCAGCATTAAAATATAAACAAAAAATAAATGAATAAACTGTTTTTATCAAAAGCAAAAATATTGTGTTTCCAAAGACACTATCAATAAACTAAAAAGCCACTGAATGGGACAAAATATTTGCAAATTGTATAATTAGTATAAAATACAAAAATACATTTATTATAATGGACTTATACCTAGAATTTATAAAGAACTCTTACAACTCAATGGAAAAAAAGGCAAATAAGCCAATATAAAAATAAGAAAAGGGTTGGAATAGATTTTATCCAAAGATATACAATGGCCAATAAAAACACAAAAAGATGCTCAAAATTATTAGTCATTAAGGAAATGCAAATCAAAATCACAATTAGAACTAATCACAATTAGTTCATACTCAGTAGAATGGCTAGAATCAAAAGTCCAACACAATAGCAGTGCTGGTTAGGGAGTGGAGAGGCCGGAACCCTTAAACACGGTTGGTGTGATGCGAAATGTCGCAGCCATTTTGAATGACATTCTGATAGATCTAAAGAAATGGAACATAGTGTTACCCTTTGACACAGCAATTCTATTTCTAGGTGTGTATTCAAGAGAAATTAGAACATGCTCTCACACAAAAACTTGCACATGACCATTCATAGCTGCATCATTCATAATAGCCAAATAGTGGCAACACTGCCATGTCTACCAACTGATGAATGGAGAAACAGAACATAGTATATGCAAACAATGACATTATTCAGCCGTAAACTGAACGAAGTATTGATAATATGCTGTAGCATGGAAAAGCTTTAAACATATTCTACTAAGTGAAAGAAATATATCACAAAAGACCACAGATTATATTATTCTATTTATATAAAATATCCAGAAGGCAAATATATACAGACAGAAAGTAGATAAGTCAGTGGTTTGCTAGAACTGAGATGGAGGTCGAAGGGAATAAAGGAATTGAGGGGTGATAGCTGAATGGTATGGGATTTTCTTCTAAAGTGATGAGAATGCTCTACAATTGATTATGGTGATGGCTGCACAATATTATAAATATAATAAAAACTATTGAATTGTACAATAGTGAGTAATATTGAATTGTATAATAGTGAGTAAATTGCATGACATATGAATTATATCTCAGTAAAGCTGTTACCAAAAAAAGCAGGAGTTGTTATATTAATAGGAATACAGTTGATTTCAGAAAAAACATTACTAGTACAGAGGAACATTATATTACAATGATAACAAAAAGATCAATCCACCAGGAAAACATAATTATCCTCAACGTGCACATATCAAACAAAAGATCCTCCAAATCAAGAAGAATAAATAGAGCTGAAAGTAAAAATGGACAAGTTCACAATTATGCTTGGAACTTCCCATCGTACCCTTAGTTCCTGACAGAACTAGACAGAAAATCAGCAAGGAAGTGGAAGTTTGTACTGGACAGTACAAACAACTAGTAGCGTCTAATTGAAATACCCAGAACACTTCACCAAACAGCAAAATGTATTTTTTGAAGAGTCCATGAATCATTTACCAAGATAGAACACATCCTGGGCCATGGAATGAACTTCAAATTTAAATAAATTGAGATCATACAGAGTATGTTCTGCATCATACTAGAATAAAAACAGAAATAAGTAAATAGAAGGAAAACAAGAAAATTTCTGAACACATGGAAAGAGACATACTTTTAATCATTCTATGGTCAAAGAGGAAGTCTCCAAAAAATTTAAAAATATATAGAATAGAATGAAAATGAAAACTAAACCTATCAAAATATATAGGATGTAATTTAAGCAGTGCTGAGAGATAAATTTATAGCACTGAATGTTTACATTTGAAAGAGGAAAGGGCTCATATCAATAATCTATGTTCCTATTGAGAAAACAGAAAGAGTAGAGCAAAATCAACCCAAAGAAAGTAGGCAGAAAGAATACAGATAAGAACAGAAATGAATGAAATTGGAAATAGGAATACAATAGATAAAATCAATGAAACAAGAATTCTATAGAAACAATCAGTAAAAATCACAGTCTTTATTTAGTAAGACTGACAAGACTAAAAGTAGAGAAGGCATAAATCCCCAGTGTCAAGAATTAAATAGGGGATATCACTACAGATATTGCAGCTTTTAAAAGGTTTAAAAAATGAATACAGTATTCCTTTACTAATGGAGTTCTACTAAATATCTAGTCTGTGTGATACACAGTACATAAATAAACAGTTTAAAAAGCAAGAAGTAATGCAAGTAGCAATATTGATTGCTATGACAAAAATACCTTAGGGGGATTCATCCAGGTAGTGGCTTCAGATGGTGAGGCCAGAGTTGATATTTAAGCTGAGAGCTAAATGGAGAGAAAGAGGGAGCCTGGCAAAGCTATAGGGAGAAGGAGAACCTTGCAGACAGAGATGACAGCTAATGCAAAGGCCCTGAGGCATGGAAGAATCTGGTGTGTTTGAGGATGAGAAAAAGGTAAACGTGACTGGAGTCTGGTGAGCAGGACAGACACTGCTAGGGCTTAAGAAATGTTACCAGGGGCCAGTTCAGATGAGACCTTCTAGGCCAAGAGAAGTCATCTGAGTTGGGATTTGTGTGAAGGGTACTTGGGGGTCGGCTTAAGCGGGAAAGGGACTTGTTCTAAATTGCATTTTAAAAGGATGACTATGGTTGCTTTTGGAGAATGGACAGTGGAGAGACAAGACTGGAGGCTGTGACAAGTTAAAAGGCCATTGCTGTAGAGGTGGTAGTGGCATGGACCAGGTTTTCTATGTGGAAGTAGAGAGAACTAGACAGATTCAAATATATTTTGACAGGTGATAATGTTTTCCTCCAACATCAAATTTAGACTGAGAAATTCCACTAAGTTTTTGCCTCAGTACAGACTTGCTAACAACGCAGTGAGTGCTTTCGTGTTTTCCCGTCTGCAGTTCTTTTGTGTTTTCTTGACTTCACGATTCATACTGATGCAATGCCAAAAGAGAAGCAGTATAATAAGAATTACATTTACCACCATGAAACGAAAGGTTCTGAATACTTGAAAGAGCATTTCACTTCTATACCAATTTCAGCAATCATTTAAGTTGACACTTTTGGTTTTTATTGTACAAAATTTGTGAGTTTTTGAGACATCTGCTTTTGCACAATTGGATTACCTGGTTTGTTTCCTAATTCTAGAATACCACTTTATGTAGTAAAACTGGCTTTACAATCATTAAAATGTTACTTGTATCTAAACATTTTTTGGTTTTATCATTACTCTTATCAACAAAGATTTATTTCACATTCACATGTATGGCATGATCATTCTCATAAATAAAAAGAATAAATAGAGATTACTTCAGAAGTATCAAAACTGTATTGTTTTAAGGAGACTCACAGTTAATATTAGTTGTGCTGAAAAATAATGTTATAAACCCTTTAAATGACTGCCATTAATAGAATAATTTCGTTTTTCATAGCATAGGATTTTGTAAGTGATCTAGCTGTTAAAAATCTACATGTGTAATCTGACTGAACAATAATACGGTGTTTCTGAAATGGTTCAGGCATGTAACTATTCTTAAATCAAGAGTGGAGATGTTCTTTGCTTCCTTTTACGTCGCAGGCAGGCATACGCTAAGACAATAGAGCTGACCTGAGCATTTACAGCTACTCTGAAAACAATCATCTCCTACCTCCTGGTAGTTAGTACTAGAAATTGGACAGAGTAACTGGCCTTCCGCAAAGCCTGACACAGACATTTTCATGCTCATGAATTCTGTCAGTTCTAGTCCTTTCACCCATGAAGACGGGGAATGACTGCTCTGGGCCGTGTATCAGAGCCAAAAGCTTAATAAACTACCAAGTGACATTCTTATTATGTTTTAAATGCTTTTCTTACATTTCCCAATTCAATCATGCTTAACAGGGGAAAAATTACTTCCTTGGTTGGAAGTTTTAATTAATAATTATACTGAAACCAAACTTAGACTTTGATATATTTTAACAAAGAAAAGTCTTGAGGTTGACAGAATTCTCGTTTTCAGATTTCATTCTCACTAAAGGGAAATTCTCTTGAAAAAAACATCTCAACAACAAGGCTTTGTGTTCAGCGGACAGTGGTAAGATATGACTAGACAGAAAGGAACATTGGGCTGTGTTTTATATACGCATTGGCAATCTGGAATCATGTGGCTAAATTAAAGAAGATCTGTGTTTCAAAAACGGTATTTACTTTGATATTCCCGTTCCACATTAGTAATAGGAAAAATCAGGGATCCTAGCTACTACTATCATTCTTTTATTTGCTAATTTGATACATATTTGTTGATATGCATTTGTTGAAATAGATCAGGCACTGTTTTAGGTCCTGCACATACAGCTATGAATGAAACAAAGTCTTACCTTCCTAGAGTTTATATTCTAGAGTCTGCCAATATAGGCAGGAAAAGGTCATATTCTCTATTAGGTGATGAAGCTCACAAAGGTCCTTGACATTAATTGGCCCCCAGCTGAGCTCCCTTGAGTCCCTGCTTGGAACTCTTCTCTCCTAGCGGGCATGCACTATCAGGAGGATGGGAGCTGCTGGTGTCTCCAAGAGAACCTGATGACTGACTGCTGTCACCCCTTGGTCTCAGCTGCCCTAATTTGTCTGCAAGAGCCCCTGCATGGTTCTGATCCAATCTTGGCAGCTGCTGCTGGAGCAGGCCCACCACCACAGCCATACTTGGTCCTCACCAGGGAATGCAGTATTCTAGGAATTCTAGCCCTGCCCACCTAACCAACCTCATTTCCCAATATTCTCCCACCCACACAGCCAGCTCCAGTGCACAGATTCCTTGGGTTTCTTTAAAGCTTCTTAGCTCTATCCAAAATCACGATCTCTGCCTTGACTCTTCTCTCCAATCCTCACATTCCTAGCTTCTTGGTAACCCAAATCTCAGCTCAAATATCATCTCTTCACAAAGGCCTTTCTCGGTGACATTATTAAAATGTGAGTCCCCTGCCACATTCTGTTTTCTTTACTTATCACTATTGGAAGTTATTGTATGTCCTTGTTATTTGATGACTGCATGTTTCCCAGACTAGACACAAGCTCCATTACAGAAGGGACCTTGTCTGTCTGTCTTTGTTGCCATAGCATCACTGGCACTTGGAGCAGTTCCGGGACATGGTAGACACTCAGTACATAGTTGTTAAATGAGTGAAATAAATATCACTGCTACTGCACATTTTCTTTTTGTAGACTGGCTCCTTGAATTCCCATTCTCATTCATAATGAGTGTGAATCTTGTATTATTCCAGAAAAAATAATTGGAAAGAATCACACAAATAAAAAAGAAAAGACATTCATTTCTTGGATCAAGTCTGCACTGAAATAAGATGAAGATCTTGTCCATATTTTTCTCCAAATTTTGTCCACATTGCCATTTACTTTGTCCTTAAAAATTTAATTCACCTCTTATGATGCATGGAAGTATTCATTCTTATAGGCAGAATGACACATTTTCTGTTTGATTTTTTAAGCATATTGTGTTTATCTGCAGAGCAACACCTATATAATAGTGACAATGAAGTAAGAAAATGATAATATCCAACTTATTGCTTCAAGAGGCATGCATAATGTGTTAACTGGAAGGAATCATTAAACCATACAGCAGCACACATGTTTTCAGGTTTGTCACCAAAAGTAAGTGACTGTTTTCATCCAAGGGAATCACGGCTTACACAGGCCACCATGAAATTAGAGCCACCTCAGACCACTGGCCTCCTTGTCTGATTACTGTCACAGTAGTAAGTACTTTTACGCATATTTTAAAGTGAAGAAACCAAGGAGCTGAAAGTTTTAATAACTTGCACAAGACTGCACAGAGAACAAGGTGGGACAAGAAGTAAATTTACTTCTGCAGAGATTAAACAAAATTATAAAGTGAAAAAAGCTTGACAGCTGTAAGACATAAATTCTACGTAAATCTGATTCCTGGGAATGATTGTATGTTTTTAGAAAATCCCATTATTTGAAACTGCTCCAGATGGCAGAATCGGTAGAAGCTGACTTACCTCCTCCCATGACCACAGCAAAATCACAACTGAATTGGAGAACAACCAACGTTGGTAACCATCTGAACACTAGCTGAGCAGAAGTTCTACGATTATGAATATACAGAAGAAGCTATGTTGAGACAGGTAGGAGGGGTGGGGACACAAAATGGGCTGGCCCTGAATCCATGTGCGGCAGCTGAAAATCCAGAGGGATATCACAGTTGCAGAGGTCCAATCTAAGGAACAAGGGGTCTCAGCCCCACACTGAGCTCCCCAGCCTGGAACAACAGTAGCAGGAAGAGAAGCACTCATATATCTGGATGTGAAAATCAGTGGGGGTTCTGTCCATCTGGGTGAGATAAAAAGCTGCTGTAAAACCCAGGTGCCTCTTAAAGGGACAACACATAAATTCTCACTTGCAGACACTCCACTTGGAAAAGGGACAGCTGCTCAAAGAGTGTCAGAGAAGGACGGAAAGAGATTGCATCATTGTGTATCTTTAGGGATAGGGCTGGAGGGAGAGTTGCCAATGTCCTTGTGTTAAGTCCACCCACACCCAGCATCACCCAGCTAATGCATGGCCCAAGGAACTGTCAGAGGCAACCATCCTGGGGCCCCATTGCAGTTTTTCTTTTTTTTAAAAAAAATCTCTTGAGGAATTTCAGTCAAGTTGGAGAGGTGTCGGAGAAACACAGGGAAAAACTGAATTGTGCATCTTTGAGTGAGGTCTCTCTTGTGACATGCAGCAACTTTCCTGTGTTGAGCCCTTTCTTCACACCATCAAATCTTAATCTGTATTAGCCAGGGGAACTCCCCTCTCCACCGCAAAGGTCTGCAGGCCCCAGGTGCATGGTGGCTGCCCTTGGTGTGCCTTGAGACTTCTGCTGAGTGGTCTCAGACCCAGCACTGACACCGAGTTTAAATCTGTATTATCTTGATGAATACCATTCTCCTCTTCTTAGTAACTCCCTGAGACCCTGCCTCATGCAACTCTTATACTGCCTGAGGCTCTTTCAATGGCTGATCCTTATGGGCAACCAGCAGATGGCAGTGGGTCTTGGGGCACCTAGGGCCTTTATATGGCCTGCCCTTGGCTTTGTACTGGTAAAAGCCAGCCTCAGTTCGCACCTTGGCCACATTCACATTCATATGTACGCAGCCCCTGCACAGATAGCAACCAACCATGAATCACTTTGTAGCTCCTAACAAGCAGCCTCAGGAAGTGTCTGTCGCTGACTCACCAGAGTCTTTCCCAAGAGGACCCAGAACCAACACACCAGGTGAATGGCTTCAAAGTACAACAAAACATCACCTCATTTTCTGTACAAGTGACATACCCAAAGGGAGGTCTCCGCAGGCATCAGATTCTGCTGGGACAAATTCTGCCTATGGGGTCAGCCCTCACACAACAGCTCATACACTGGTTGTAGCCAATCCTCACAGCCAGCCAGCCTGCCTGAGAGTTAATCCCACCCACGTACATGCCAATAGCAATCAAGGCTCATCTACAGCAGGAGGGTACACATAACCCCTACAAGGAGCACTATTGGAGCAATTAGCTCAGGTAATTGAGGAGACTGCACAACTGGGCCCCCAGGACATCTACTACATAAGGCTACCTTACCAAGACTGAGAGACATAGCAATTCCATCTAATACACAGGCACAAATACAGAGAGACAGGTAAAATGGTGACATAAAGAAACATGTTCCAAAAGAAAAAACAGGAAAACTGCAGAAAAACAGCTAAAGGAAATGGAGGCAAGCATTCTACCAGATATAGAGTTCAAAACAATTGTTAAAAGAATGCTCAAGGAACTTAGTGAGAACTTCAACAAAGAGACTGCAATCATAAAATGGACGTTAAAATCATAAAAAAGAACCACTCAGAAATAAAGCCTATAATAACTGAAATGAAGAATATACTAGAAGGAATCAACAGTGGTTAGATGAAGCACACAATTTCATCAGCAATTTTGAAGAAAAGGTAGAAGAAAATACCCAGTAAGGGCAGCAAAAGAACAAAGAATTTTTTTAAATGAGGATGATTTAAGGGACCTCTTGGACAACATCAAGTATGACAACATTTGCATCATAGGAATACCAGAAGGAGAAGAGAGAACAAGTGATTGAAAACTATTTGAAGATGTAATGACTGTAAATTTCCTTAACCCAGTAAAGGAAAATGACACACAGGTCCAGGAAGTGCAGAAGAGTCCAAAACAAGATAAACCTGAAGAAGTCCATACCAAAACACATCATAATTAAAATGGGAAAGGTTAAAGCCAAAGAAAAGAAATTTAAAGTAAGAGAAAGACAGTTATCCACAAGGGAGCTCCCATAAGATTGTCAGCTGATTTCTCCACAGAAACTTTACACACCAGAAAAGACTGGCATAAGATAATTTAAAGTAATGAAAAGCAAGGACCTACATCCAAAACTACTTTACCCAGCATGTTTATCATTTAAAATTGAAGAAGAGAAAAAGAGCCTCTCAGACAAGAAAAAGCTAAGGAAGTTCATTACCACCAAACCAGTGTTAGAAGAAATGTTAAAGGTACTTCATTAAGAAAAAGAAACAAAAAGAAGAATATAATTATAAAGAATAAAAGGCAATAAATTTGTACCTAAGTATTCCAATCAAAATACATAGGGTAGCTGAATAGATACGAAAACAAGACCTGTTGGGGACCACTTTGTGTGGTATCAGAGACTGTAGTCCCACACAAGGTTGGCTTTGAAAGAGGCCTGTAAGACTTGACCAGAAAACTGGGAATGCAGGAGGCAGGCATGACCCGATTATCTTCACCTGAATAAGCTAAAAAACAAACAAAGCCCAAAAGTGAGTGGAAAGGAGGAAATAATAAAGATCAGAGTGAAAAGTTTTTAAAAATCAAGTCTAAAAGAACAATTAAAAAATATCAATGAAACCAAGAGCTGGTTCTTTGAAGAGATAAATAAGATTGATACACCTTTAACTAGACTCATTGAGGAAAAAAGAGAGAAGGCCCACATAAATAAAATCAGGAATAAAAGAGAAGAAACAACTAAAGCCACAGAAATACAAAGACTACAAGGAAGTATTATGAAGAATTATATGCCAATAAATTGGACAATGTGAAAAAAATGAGTATATTTTTAGAAATATACAATCTTCTAAGACCAACTCAAAAAGAATAAAATTCTTTACATATATAGATTATTATCAGTGAAATCAAGTGGGTAAAAACTCCCAATAAGAAAATGTCCAGAAATAGACGGATTCACAAATGAATTTTACCAAATATTCACAGAAAAATTAACAGGTATTCTCCTCAAATTATTACAAAAAATTCAATAGTAGAGAAGGCTCCAAAGCTCATTTAATGAGGCCAGCATTATCCTGATTCCCAAACCAGACAAAGACACTACAAAGAAAATCTTATAGGCCAATGTCCCTGGTGAACGTAGATGCACATATGCTCAACAAATTATTAGAACATCAAATTCAGCAATACATTAAAAAGACATACACCATGATCAAGTGGGATTTACTCTTGGGATGCAACATTGGTTCTATACCTGCAAGTCAATTACCATGATATACCACATAAACAAAATGAAGGGTAAAAATCATATGATAATATCAATAGACACATAAAAAGCATTTGACAAAACCCAGCATCCATTTATGATAAAGAAAAAACTCTCAGCAAAGTGGAAACAGAGACATAATAAAGACCATATATGACAAACCCACAACCAACATCTACTCAATGGAGAATAACTAAAAGCATTTCCATTAAAATAAGGAAAATATAGAAATGTCCACTTTCACTGCTCTTATTCAACATAATGCTGGAAGTCTTAGCCACAACTATCAAACAAGAAAGAATAAAAAGCATCCAAATTGTAAAGGAAGAAGACTATTATTATTTGCACATGACATTAAACTGGATATAGAGAACGCTAAATATTCCACCAAAACCCTGCTGGGACTCATAAATAAATTCAGTAAATTAGTGGGATACAATATAAATATTTAGAGATCAGTTGCATTTTTAAACATCAATAATGAAGTATCAGAAAGGAAAACTATCCCATTTATAATTGCATCAAAAATATCCAAGAATAAATTTAACCAAGGAGTTAAAAGACTTATATTCAGAAATTTATAAGACATTTAAGAAAGAAATTAGAATGATACACTAAGTAGAAGCATATATAGTGCCCATGGGTAGGAAGGATTAACATTATTAACACATTGTTAGAGGGCAGTTGTGTTGGGGATTTGGGTGAAAAAGGTGAAGAGATTAAGCGAAAAATATTAAAAAACTCATAGACATACAGTATGGTATTACGAGAGGGAAAGAGGGTTGGGGGGAGATAAAAGATGGTAAATGGGAGATAAAGGGTGACAGGAGACTTGACTTTAGATGGTGAACATACGATATAATACAGAGATGATGTATTATACATTGGTATTCCTGAAACCTATTTGATTTTATTAACTAATGTTGCCCCAATAAAGTCAATAAAAATTATTTAAAAATAGAGAAAAAATAGTCCATACTACCTAAAACAATCTACAGATTCAATGCTATCTCTATCAAAATTCCAATGGTGGTTTTCACAGAACTAGAATGAGTAATCCAAAAATATATGTGAAATCGCAAGAGACCCTGAAGAGACATAACAATCATGAAAAAGAACAAAGTTAGAAGTGTCAATGTCCTGATATCAAACTTTACTACAGGGTCACAGTAATCAAAACAGCATGGTATTTGCATAAAAATAGACATATAGTTCAATGGAACAGAGAGCCCAGAAATAAACACATGCCTGTATGGTCAATTAATATATGACAAATAAGGCAAAAATATACAATGGAGATAAATTCTCCATTTCTATTCAATAAATGACAATCTAGTCAATAAATGGGGTTGGTAAAATTGAACAAATACGTGCAAAAAATAAACTAGACCATCTTCTTATACCATACACAAGAATAAACTCAAAATGGATTAAAGACTTAAATGTAAGATTAAATGCCATAAATATCTTAGAAGAAAACATAGGCAGTAAATTCTCTTACATTTCTCTTAGCTATATCTTCTTCTGATATATCTCCTCTTGCAAGAGAAACAAAAGAAAAAATGAACAATGGGACTACATGAATCTAAATGTTTTGCATGGCAAAGGAAACCATCAACAAAATGAAAAGAAAACCTATGGAGTAGAAGAAGATATTTGTCAATGATACCTCTGATGATATGTTAATATACAAAATTTATAAAGAAACCATACAACTCAATACCAAAATAACAAACAGTCCAATTTTAAAAAAATGGGCAAAGGACCTGAATAGAAACTTCTTGAAAGAGGATATACAGATGACAAATAGACATGAAAATATGCTCAATGTCACTAATCATCAGATGAATGTAAGTTAAAACCACAAGATATCTCCTCATACCTGTCATAATGGCTATCATCAAGAAATCAAAAAACAAGTGTTGGTGAGAACGTGGAGAAAAAGAAACCCTCAAACACCGTTAGTGGGAATGCAAATTGGTGCAGCCCCTATAGAAAACGTGTATGGAGTTTTTTCAAAAAGTAGAAATAGAACTACTTTATGACCCAGTAATTCCATTTATGGGTAAATATCTTAAGAAAACCCAAACACTAATTCAAAAAGATGCATGCAACCCTGTGTTCATTGCAACATTATTGACTGTAGCCAAGATATGGAAGCACCCCAAAAAGTGCCCATCAGTAGATGAGTGGATAAAGTCATCATACATATATGTCATGGAATATTACTTGGCCATAGAAAAGAATAAAACCTTACCATTTGCAACAACATGGATGGACCTAGACGGTATTATGCTAAGTGAAATAAGTCAGACACAGAAAGACAAATACCATATGATTTCACTAATTTGTGGAATATAAAGAATGAAATAAATGAAAGAACAAAACAGGAACAGACTCATAAAAATTGCAAACTGATAGTTGCCACATGGTAGGGGGGTTGAAGGGGGTGGGTGGGAAGTTACAAAATAGTCATGATGATATAAAGTACAGCGTAGGAGATTTAGTCAATAATATAATAACTATATATGGTGCCAGGTGGGTACTTGAATTATTGAGGAAGGAAAATCACAGCATAAATTCTATAATTATCTAACCATTATGCTGTACATCCGAAGCTAATATAAAATAATATTTAATGTCAATTATAATTGAAAAATAAAGATTTTTTTAAAAGGAATACTCCATGTGATAATAAAAAAAGAAAATCTCAAGACAAAGCTCTTTGGTATAATAGGACTAGCATTGAATATCCAGAAAATTGTTATATAAATGGTTATAAAATTGAAAGTAAATATCACAACCATTTTTCAAAGAAACTACATGTGTTATAAAACAATCTAATTGAAATACAATGATCTGGTCCCAAATAATGCTGAGAAGTAACAAAGTGGGTTAGAAAGGTACACAAACTTCACTGAGTTCTACAGAGAAGTCAAAAGGTCTTCACCCTTAAGTGGACTTTTGAACAAAATAAAATTTACAAAATACATTTTTAAAAACATAAAGGTAACCACAAGTAGAATTAAAAATAGGGCATGAACCTTCTACATCACAAAGATGATTAACATTAGTCAAAGTATACTCTATAAATAAAACAGATGAGAAAGAAAATAATGTTTAAGTATAAAATCAGAAAATATAAGGCAGCAGGAACTTATACCCAACATCAGTTGCATTGTCTTTATTGAAAGACAAAAATTAATGGATGGTGACAAAAAACAAAAGGTATATACAAACAAAAAAGGGAGCCAAAGGCATGATTAATTCTGGTGGATTATAATTCATGGCAAAAGTCTTAAAACAAAGAGGGGTATATAAACGTCAAAGAATATTTATGCATAAGACATAATATGCACTATATAAATAGTGTCATGGTATGTAGGACTCATCTTAAAAGAAAAACCTGAAAAACAAATTTTCTGGGAGAGTTTAACATGCTTATCTTAGTCATTGTCACATCAAAATAAAAACAGCGAAGATACAGAATTAGGCCGTGTGGTTAATATCTATATTAAATTTTGTACTCTGAAAATATTATATTTTGTTTTCAAAAGCCCACAAACTAGTTACAAATACTTAGGCCAAACAAAATTTCAATTAATTCCAAAATTATTGGAATGAGCATTAAAACTGTAAAATGAGAGGGAAGGTGGCGGCATGATAGGAGGAGGCAGATTCCACTTCCCTCTGCACATGGGAGAAAAACCTAGCTGATCTATGGAGGAACAGAGCAAACAGCCAACAGTACTACAGCATATATGAACATAGGAGATCAAAATCTGTAGCGGACATTGGAAAACCAGATAGTAAGGAGAATTCTTCAGGACAATAAGAGCCCAGGGATTAGTGCGGAGACCAGGGCAGCTGAAGCCCCTGGCCTGGCGCTTGCTGGGTCTGCCACAGGGCTTTAGGGAGGGAGCCGGGTCAACTGCTCGCTCCCTGGACAAACAAGGGTTGAGCAGCAATGGGAGAGATTTGGTTGCTTGAAGTCACAGAGAGAGAAGTTAAGGTCTGAGTGGCAAACAAGCTGGGGTTGTGAGCACCCATGCATAGCCCTGGGTGGAGTACACACCGGAGCCCATGTGACCAGAGGCACCTGCAACCGGAGGAGGGGGCTTTGTGGAAGACCCGTAGCCCACACTGGGAACTGGAGAGTGCGAGTGATCTGTGGGAGAACCAGACCCCACACATGTGAACCCAAGGAGTGCACGCAATCTGTGGGAAACCCAGACCTCAGGCCCATGAACTTAGGGTGAGCGTGCGTACCACAGGAAACCCGGAACCCACCCCAGTAAACTCCGGCAGTGCATGCACTACATAGGAGAACCGGAGCTCTCACACCTGTAAACCCAGGGAGTGCGCACAATCTGTGGGAAACCTGGAGCTTACCCTTGTGAACTCAGGGTAAGCACACGCAGTGCAGGAAACCCAGGGAGCCCACACTCGTAAACTCTGGCAGCGCATGATCCGTGTAGGAAACCTGGAACCGCATCCGTAAACCGTGGATGGTGTGCACGCCTCATAGGAGACCCAGAACTCACACCCATAAACCCCAGGGAGTGCTCAATCCGTGGAAGACCTAAGCTCACATCCATAAACTCGGGGAAAGCACGAGCTCCACAGCAGGCCCAGAGCTCACGCCCCGAGGCCCTGCGAGGAGAGGCACCGAGCTAGCTCTCAGGAGAGTGTACGGCTAGCCCTGGGGAGAGTAGCTCAAAGCTGACTGAGTGCTGAACAGGGAGAAAAGGGATACCATCGCCCCTCAGCCTGTTGCAGCCAGCAAGACCAGAAAAACCAGCTTCGCAAGTTTGAAACCAGCAAGAGTTGTTGTTTTGTTTTTTAAATTATATTTTTTATTATTTTTATCTTTTTTATCCCTCAATTCCTTTTGCTTCTCTTTACTTCTCTCTTGTTTTATTCCTTCTTCCTTCCTTTCCAATTTTATCTCTTCTTCCTTCCTCTTTTTTTCTTTTTTTATTTTTTCTTTTCTCTTTTTAAATACCCACAAGTGAGACAAAAACAAACAAACAAACAAACAAACAAACCTGGAACTGTGAAAAAAACCAGAGTTGGACTCAAAGAGGGGGCATCCCAACAGCTGAGGCAGTGGAAGCTGTGATCACCAGGATACCCGAAGGAGACTGCACCACTGAATCTCACAGATATTCTACCACAGAAGTTCACACCATAAACCCAGGGAGCCAGAACAGATCAATTTAAGAAGCTGAGGCTAACAAGAAGAGCCTCACAAACAATGGGAAGACAAAGAAACAATCCCCAAATGAAAGGAAAGGAGGAAGCCTCAGAAAGAATGCTAAATGAAACAGAGGCAACTCAACTCTCAGATACTGAGTTCAAGGTAATGGTTGTCAGGAAGCTCCATGAGCTCTCAATGAGCTACCAGAAACTACAGGGAAGCTACAATACACTCACTGCAAACTATATCAACATGAAAAAAGGAAATAGAAACTATCAACAAGGGCTAAGAGGAAATGAAGAATACAATTTCTGAACTGAAGAACACAGTAGAAGGAATGAAAAGCAGAATTAATGAAGCAGAAGATTGGATCAGTGAGTTGGAGGACAAAATAGAAAAAAGCAGCCAGAAAGAGCAAGAAAAGGAAAAGAGGCTCAGAAAGAATGAAGAGGGATTAAGAGAAATGCAAGATAATATGAAATGTAATAATATCCATATAATAGGGATACCAGAAGGAGAAGAAGAGCAAGGTATAGAAAACCTATTTGAAAAGTAATGCTGGAAAGCTTCCCTAATTTGATGACAGAAAAAGTCACACAAATCCAGGAAATGCAGAGAGTCCCAATCAAGAGGAACCCAAAGAGAGCCACTTCAAGACACATCATCATTAAAATGGCAAAATTCCAACACAAAGAGAGAATCTTAAAGTCAGCAAGGGAGAAACAGGAAGTAACATACAAGGGAGCCCTGATAAGGTTAGCAGCTGACTTCTCAATGTAAATGCTCCAAGCCAGAAGAGAATGGCAAGAAATATTCCAAGTGTTGAGAACCAAAGGCCAGCAACCAAGACTACTTTACCCAGCAAGGCTTTTGATCAAGACAGAAGGCCAAATAAGGAGCTTCCCAGACAAAAGAAGTCTAAAAGAATACACCTCTACCAAACCAGTTCTGCAAGAGATGCTAAAGGGACTGCTTGAAGGAAAGGAAGGAAAAGAGAGAGAGAGAGGAACACAGGTACAAAAATAGCAATGAATAAGTACCTATCAATAATAACCTTAAATGTAAATGGATTAAATGTTCCAATAAAAAGACATAGAATAGCTGCATGGATAAGAAAGCATGACCCACATATATGATATGCTGCCTACAAGAGACCCACCTCAGGACAAAAGACATACACAGGCTCAAAGTGAAGGGCTGGAAACAAATTTTCCAAGAAAATGGGCAGGAGAAAAAAGTCAGGGTAGCAATACTCATATCAGGCAAAATAGACTTTAAAAGAAGAGCCATAAAGAGAAACCCAGAAGGTCACTTCATAATACTCAAGAGAAGAATCCACCAAGAAGACATAAACATTGTAAATATATATGCACCCAACATAGGAACACCTAAATACATCAAGAAAATCTTAGAGGACTTCAAGAAAGATATTGACAGCAACACAATTAGAGTAGGGGATTTCAACACCCCACTGTCAAAAATGGACAGATCTTCCAAACAAAATATCAACAAAGATATTGTAGAACTGAACAATAACCTAGATGAAATGGACTTAACTGGTATATATAGAGCCCTTCATCCCAAAGAAGCTAAATACACATTCTTTTCAAATGCACATGGAACATTTTCAAAGATAGACCACATGATAGGACACAAACAAGCCTCAACAAATTCAAGAAAATTGAAATCATACCAAACATTTTCTCCAACCACAACGGAATGAAACTAGAAACCAACCCCAAGGGGAAAAACCCAAAACCCTCAAAATCATGCAGATTGAATAGTATGCTATTAAACAATGAATGGGTCAAGAATGAAATTAGGGAGGAAATCAAAAAGTTTCTGGAAACAAACAAAAAAGAACTCACAATGACCCAAAACTTATGGGACACAGTGAAGGCAGTCCTGAGAGGGAAGTTCATAGCAATTCAGGCCTACCTAAAAAAGATAGAAACATTTCAAACAAACAACTTAACCCTACGCCTACAAGAACTTGAGGAACAACAACAAAGACAGCCCAGAGCAAGTAGAAAGAAGGAAATAACCAAGCTCAGAGCAGAATTAAATGACATAGAGGCTAAAAGCACGATTCTAAGGATCAATGAATTCAGGAGCTGGTTCTTTGAAAAGATAAACAAAATCAACAAGCCTTTAAGCAGGCTCATCAAGAAAAAAGAGAGAGGACCCAAATAAACACAATCAGAAATGAAAGAGGTGAGATTACAACTGACACCACAGAAATACAAAGGATTGTATGCCAAGAAATTTGAAGCCCTAGGTGAAATGGATAAATTTATAGAAAAATATAATCTTCCAAAACTTAATAAAGAAGAAGCAGAAAGCCTGAACAGACCAATAACAGCAGAAGAAATTGAAGCAGTTATCAAAAAACTCCCGGCACACAAAAGCCCTGGACTAGATGGTTTCGCAGGAGAATTCTACAAAGCATTTAAGGAAGAGCTAACCCCTATCCTTCACAGACTAGTCCAAAAAATCCAAAATGATGGAAGACTCCCAAACTCTTTTTATGAAGCCAGCATCATCCTAATCCCAAAACCAGATAAAGACACAACAAAGAAAGAAAACTTCAGGCCAATATTGCTGATGAGCAAAGAAGTTAAAATCCTCAACAAAATATTGGCAAATCACATCCAGCAATACGTTAAAAAGATCATACACCGTGACCAAGTGAGAGTCATCTCAGGGATGCAAGGATGGTTCGATATTTGCAAATCAGTAAATGTAATACATCACATAAGCAAAAGCAAAGACAAAAATCACATAATTATATCAATAGATGCAGAAAAAAGCATTTGATAAGGTACAGCACCCATTTATGATAAAAACACTTAGCAAAGTGGGAATAGAGGGAGCATTCCTCAACATAATAAAAGCTATATATGAGAGACCTACAGCCAGCATCATACTCAGCGGGCAAAAACTAAAATCTTTTCCACTAAGATCAGGAACAAGACAAGGTTGTCCACTTTCACCACTTCTATTCAATATAGTATTGAAAGTCTTATCCACAGTGACTAGACAAGAAAAGGAAATAAAAGATATCCAAATTGGAAAGGAGAAAACAAAACTATCATTGTTTGCAGATGACATGATAGTGTACATAGAAAATCCTATAGACTCGGCCAAAAAGCTGCTCGCCCTAATAAATGAATTTGGCCAAACAGCTGGATACAAAGTCAATATCCAGAAACCAAAGGTATTTTTATATACCAACAGTGAAACAGCAGAAGCAGAAATCAAGAAAAAAAAATCTCATTCAATGTAGCAAAAAGAAAAATAAATTACCTAGGAGTAAACCTAACGAAGGAGGTAAAAGACTTATATGCAGAAAACTACACAACACTGAAGAAAGAAATCAAGAAAGACACAAACAAATAGAAGCATTTACTGTGTTCATGGATTGGAAGAATTAACATAATCAAAATGTCCATATTACCCAAAGCAATTTACAAATTCAATGCAAAACCTATGAAAGTACCAATGGCATATTTCACAGACATAGAACAAACACTTCAAAAATTTATATGGAACCATAAATGACCCCGAATAGCTGCAGCAATTTTGAGAAAGAAGAGCCAAGTAGGAGGGATCACAATACCTGATACCAAACTGTATTACAAGGCCACCGTAATCAAAACAGCCTGGTACTGGCATAAAAACAGGCACATGGACCAGTGGAATAGAACAGAGAGCCCAGAAATAAATCCAAGTCTCTACAGTCAATTAATATTCAACAAAGCGGGCAGCAATATAAAATGAAGTAAAAATAGCCTCTTCAACAAGTGGTGTTGGGAGAACTGGACAGCTACATGCAAAAAAATGAAACTCAAGCACCAACTTACACAATACACAAAAATAAATTCAAGGTGGATAAAAGATTTAAATATAAGCCGTGACACCATTAAAGTCCTAGAGGAGAACATAGGCAGGAAAATCTCCGATATTTCATGCAGCAACATTTTTACTGATATGTCCTCTAGAGCAAGGGACATAAAGGAAAGAATAAACAAATAGGATCTCATCAAAATGAAAAGCTTCTGCATGGCTAAAGAAAACAGCATTAAAATAAGAAGAGAACCAACTATATGGGAAAACATATTTGCCAATGATACCTCATACAAGGGTTTAATCTCCAAAATATATAAAGAACTTACATGACTCCACTCTAAGAAGACAAGCAACCCAATTAAAAAATGGGCAAAGGACTTGAACAGATCCTTCTCCAAGGAGGACATACAGAGGGTACAGAGACATATGAAAAGATGCTCAGTATTTCTAGCTATCAGAGAGATGCAAATTAAAACCACAGTGAGATACCACTTCACACCGGTCAGAATGGCCATCACAAACAAAGCAACAGACAACAAGTGTTGGAGAGGTTGCGGAGAAAAGGGGACCCTAGTGCACTGTTGGTGGGATTGCAGACTGGTACAACCACTATGGAAAACAGTATGGAATTTTCTAAGAAAACTAAAAATGGATCTACCTTTTGACCCAGCAATTCCACTACTAGGATTATATCCTAAGAACCCTGAAACACCAATCCGAAAGAACCTATTTACCCCAATGTTCATAGCAGCACAATTTACAATAGCACAAGTGTTGGAAGCAACCTAGGTGCCCATCAGTAAATGAATAGATCAAAAACCTATGGTACATTTACATAATGGAATTCTATGCAGCAGAAAGAAAGAAGGAGCTCCTACCCTTCAAGACAGCATGGATGGAACTGGAGAGCAGTATGCTAAGCGAAACAAGCCAGGCAGTGAAAGACAAATACCATATGATCTCACCTTTAACCGGAAACTAATCAACAAAACAAACAAAGAAGCATAATATAACCAAAGACACTGAAATTGAGAACAGGCTGACAGTCACCAGAGGGGAGAGGGGAGGGAATTTAAGGGGAAAATGGGAAGGTTTTGGAGGAACAACTATAAAGGACACATGGACAAAAACAAGGGCGGGGGTGGAAATAGGAGGGAGGTGGCGAGGGCTGGGGTGGTGGGCTGGGATGGGAGTAAAAGACAGAAAACTGTACAAGAACAACACTTAAAATAAAATTTTTAAAAAACCCTCCTTACTGCCAGTTTCAAAGTAAAAAAAAATGTAAAATAAGGAGAACTGTAAATTGAGAGAAAAAGAAAGTGCTTAAAATTTGGAAATGTTCTGTTACTTTGGAGCCTCTATGTAGACAATTATACCATGAATGAATAATAGTTTTAGTTCTTTCTTAGCAACCTGTATCTATTTTATTTACATTTCATGTCTTAAAGCACTTTTTAAGACTTCTTTTTTTTAATTATTTTATTGTTGTTCAATTACGGGTGTCTGCATTTACTCCCCATGCCCCCCCCAATCCCAGCCATTCCTACCTCCCTCCCCTGATTCCATCCCTCTTGGTTTTGTCCATGTGTCCTTCATAGTTGTTCCTGAAAACCCTTCCCTACTTCCTCTGCTCCATCCCCTCCCACCTCCCCTCTGATACTGTCAGATCATTCCTAATTTCTGTGTCTCTGGTTATATTTTGCTTGCTTGTTTGTTTTGTTGATTATGTTCCAGTTAAAGGTGAGATCAGATAGTATTTGTCCCTCACCACTTGACTTATTTCACTTAGCATAATGCTCTCCAGTTCCATCCATGCTGTCGCTAGGGTAGGCACTGTTTAAGACTTCTTATAAAATGCTGAATATAAATGATGATAGAATCCATGTCCTATTCTCACTGTAAAAAAGTAATTATGATTTCCTCATTGGATATGTTGTTTACTGCTTGCTGGTTTTCTTTTAAAAAATTTTTTAATTTAATTTTATTTATTTTTAAAGTGAGGGGAAGGGAGGGAGAAAGAGGGAGAGAAACATACATCAGTGTGTGGTTGCCTCTTGCATGCCCTCTACCAGGGACCTGGCCTGCAACCCAGGCATGCGCCCTGACTTAGAAGTGAACCAGAAACCCTTTGGTTTGCAGGCCAGTGCTCAATCCACTGAGCCACACCAACCAGGGCATACTTTTGGTTTTCTAACCAGGCTAGGAAATTTCTTTTGATCCAAATTTATTAAAGATGGCTACCCTGTGGCACAATGGCAGCACATCTGACTCCAGATCAAATTTATTAAAGATGTTTACTATGAATGGGTGGAATTTGATCACATGCTTTTGTGCATTTATTACATCTGTGCAGGTATATAAAGATATAGTCATTATCATTTAATCTGGAGATTGGTAAACTACAGCCTGTGGGACAAATCTGACCTATGTTTATGAGAAACACACTATTGGAACACAGCCATGTCTGTTCATTTACATGATGTGTATGGATGTTTTTCTACTGCAAAACAGAAGTGAGAAGCCGGGCAGAAATCATACTGCCCACAAATCCTATTATTTACTACCTGGCCCTTTACAAAGTTTATTAATCCATGTTTTAATTATTTAATATGGTGTTGACATAACTGGATTTTCTTTGTTAAGCTTCATATATCAGAAATATACTTGGTATAAACCCTACTTGATCATTACATATGATCATTCTTCTCATTTCTAAATTTAATTTGGTTTTGTTGGGGTTTGTTTTAATACTTGAAAAGGAAAATTTTTGCACAGGGTGGGCAAAAGTACATTTACAGTTGTTTGTACAGAAAATAATGTAATAATTAATAAATAATAATATGAGAATAAACTCTGTTTTCTGTAATCTACTTTAGCTCCATCTTGTATTGTCCTTTTTTACTTGGAAATTCAGGTTATATAAATATATTTCTTTAGCAAATGTTTGCATGATGTTTAATACGTAACAGACATAAGCCATAGCACCATGCAGATATTAACTCACACTAATCTCGTTAAATGATTAGGGAGTGTCCCTTTTTTTATTCTCTGAAAGAAGTTGTGTAAGGTTTAGTTTTCTGATTTGTGAATATCTGGTTGATCTTATTTAACTATTTTTAAAAATCTAGTTTTAGTTTGGAGGAAATATTTTAAAATACGGTTCAATTTTTAAAATATTTACAAGACTAGTTAGGTTTTTTATTTAATTTTAAATCATTTTTGGAAATTTATATTTTTAAAATGTATTAATTTTACCTTAATTTTCCAAATTAGTACTGTTAATGATCTCATAATATCTTGTTATTATCTATTATACTTATTGTTACTTCCCATTTTCCTAACATTTTTTACTTTTCCCTCATCAGTCTTTCTGGAGACTAAGGTCTTTTAAAGTAACATTTTTGTTGTTGTTGTGCTCTATTTTTACTTTTGTTGTTTCTGTCACTGATTTTCTGTTTTTATCAATATTTTCATCCCTTCTTTTTTTGGGGGTTTCTCTCTTTTTAACTTCTTCTAACTGCTTAACTCATTAAATTTTAACTCTTCTACTTTACTAATATAAGCAATTAGACTATAAATTCTCATTTAAGCACTGCTTTGATTATAGCCCACAAGTTTTAAAATATAGTATTTTTATGATTAATTTATATTTATTTTCTAATTTACATTGTAATTTTTCTTTGAACCATAGCTTAAAGTGTATTTTCATACTTTTCAAATGTATGTAATAGTGAGTAAAAAAGTTAGAAAACTAATTAAATTTACAAAAACACAATTTATAGCATAATATATGTTCAAATTTTATAATTACTCTCTGTGGTTCACTTTCTAAATGTTCATTCAAGCCTGTTAATTATGTTGTTTAAATCCTCAATATCCCAATGGCTTGTTTTGGTCAAGTATGAAAGAAGAGCGTTAACAGTACCCACTATAGAGTTGATTTGCAAATCTTCCCTTGAAGTTCTATTGATTTTTATCTTATTTTGTTATGCTATTGTATTAGATGCATACAAATATAGTTTTTTTATATTTCTAGTCGATTTATTTTTATCAAATGTAGTCACTATCACTAGTAACCATTTCTGGCCTTAAAGTTTTTTCCCTGCTATTAATATAGCTACTCCTACTTGTTTTTTCCCAAGCAAACAGAAACACTCTTGCTGTTTTGACTAAAGGAGATTTAATATTAAGAATTGTTTGCACAGTAATTGAAGAACTAAAAGGCAAAGAGGGGCCGGAGAGGCAACCTAGAGGTTAGCAGCAACAAAAAGATGCTACCATCCCTATAACTGGAAGAATAGTGAGAGGAGGTCATGGTCCAGAGTCCAGTAGAAGAGTTTATCAGGCAACAGCTGCACATCAGGACCTAAAACCACAGAGGGAGGTCTTTCCAAGGGAAGTAGAGTGGCAGAGAAAAGAAACTTCTAGAACCTATATTAGAATTAACTGTCTTCCCCCTTCCTTCCGTCCTCTTGTCTTCTGCAAGAGCTCCCCATTGGCCCAAATCACCAAGTCAGAGCGCAAAGTAACCGGGGGGCAGTGGTCCATGTAGTAAGCAGTAGAGCAAGAGGAAGCATGAGGAACAGATCTGAGAACAGACAAACAGCTTCCTGGCACTCACAGATTTGCCTGGTGCATATTTTTCCAACCGTTAGTCTTTTTGTGTCCTTCTGTTTTGGATGTTGTTGACATTTATGGCAGTTTACTTTATTCACTATCATTTTGTTTTTGCTGACAGTCTAGGTGAATATTTGTATCCTGTAGATTTTTTATGTATTTAGTTTAGATTCACTGAACTTTTTGTGGCTTCTGCCTTCACCCCACGTTTCCTTTGGTTACTTTAGAAATATGCTTTGGTTCATCTCAGGACCATTGATCCTTCTACATGAAATATATGCTTTTTGTTTTTTGTGGGGGCAGTTTGATGTGTGCTTGATAATAATAAATGTTCTACATTTTTATTGGTCTGAAATGTTCTTATGTTACCTTCACTATTACAATATAATTCAAAATTGAGAGTTATTTTTTTCAAGCACTTTTCTTTTGGTTTCTATTATGATTGCTAAGTGAGCTACCTGCTTAATTATCTTTCCTTTGCAGGTTATCTGCTTTTCGTTTTGCCATTTCATTAAGATGTTCCTACTTAAGCCTAACTTCAAGAGGCAGAATCATACTCTGAGAATCATGCTCTGAGTTAAGAGCATGAACTCAGGAGCCAGCCTATAACTATAATTTGCTAGCCATAAAACCTTGGGCATATTGTTTAAATTTTCTGTGATTCAATTACTTCATATGTTGTGATCATAAAGGAGTTAATCTATGTACACTTCTCAGAACTTGGCCTGGCTTGTGTTGAACACTTTTTCACTTGTTCTTAACCCCATTTTTGTTCTTTCTTATGATTCACTGGACTTCCTAAATTTAAAGTTTGTTTTCTTTTTTTATTTATAGTTTAAATATTTCTTCTCTCTTATTTTTTTCTGTTGTATGCTGAAATATTCATTAGACCCTTACTGGAGCATCTCACTCTATTATACAAGTCTCCTAACTCTCATTTTTTTAGATAGCTCTTCCAGTTTGCTGAGTCTTTCTACAATTATTCTAATTTATGGTTTAATCATTTTGTTTAGTTTCTAATTTCATTTCTAGATCTCTATTTTATTTATCAAATCTCACCGGTCAATTTTAGTAGCTCTTTTTATGGTTTCATGCCTTCTTTTTAAAGACCTGTTAGACATATTGTTTTGTATTTTTATCAGTTAATTCCAACATTTAGTAATTAAAGATCTAATTCTATAGTTTTTCATTCGTTTGTTTAATGCAACTCTCACTGAAATAGCTTGGTTTCTCCTGTATCTAGAAATACTTTCTGGAATGTCCACTGTGGCAATTAGCTGAGCCTGGTTCTTAAGTGCATTTCTCCAAGGCAGTGCTTGTTTTTGCTTCTGCTGAATGGGGTTAAGTCCTGAAATTAAAATTCAATATTATGTGCTGTCTTGACATCTGAAGCATAGAGGGCTTCACATGGCCTAACTGCAACTCTCCTTCCACACTCTAACCCTTTGGATAATGTCCCCAAGCCAAGCCACCTTATGTATCATGGAGACCAAGCAAAATACTCGCTTACCATTGAAGAGTGGGCATCAGCTCCCTGCCAGCCTGCAGAATTATTCAAATAAGCCAGTTACAACCTCTCACAGGGATTGGGTCATCCCAGCCTTTTAAGACCGCTGCTCACAGCTCTGTTTGCTCACTCTGTTTTCACGTGCAACCCCTGCATGACCCTGGATGACACAGTGCCCTCCTCCCCCAGGCTGCGAATATATGTGACTAATAACTTGCTGTCTTTCTGTCCAGTGTTGAGTGCCCTGTGTTCTGCCATCCTCATTTCCCTAGGAAGGGAAACTCTCCCTCACCAACAGGATGAAGAAGAGGCAAATAGAACACTGAGTTCTGAAGTCAGTATTAACATGTAACACTTCAAGTAATTTAGGAATTTGGAGAGTTATCTTGTCATGTAAATTCAGGCCTCACCCCAGGTAAGTGTAAGCCAAGTTTGTAAGTTTGTACCTTCACTCAAGGAAATTGTTTTCTCCTGCTTTTGTTGTTGTTGTTGTTGTTGTTGTTGTTGCTCAAAGACAAATGGGCGAACATCCTGGGGCAGGTGGGGTGGGGGACGCCCTTGAGCAATTCCTCTCTTTATGTGAGCTTCTCCAGTTTGACCTGAGGCCTATTCAGTCCTGTGGTTTATATCTTATCCCTTATACAAGGCTATTCCCTAGCCTGTGCTTACTTATTACATAGTTTCTCCCATTCTTGCCATTTCTGTAGAATTCAATCATTGAATCCTGTTAAACAAAGTTTTATATTTTACAGAAGCTCCATCATGCATTGAAAATATTTCTGTCTTTATATATTATACGGCTGTATTTTTAATTTTTGCCTCTACCAGGAGCGGATCTTCTACACATTGCTCTCCTACCGTCCCTGTCTCCCAATCTCTCTTGTTCTCATTTGCTCTCGTGCTCCATTTCCCTCTCTCTCTCACACACACACACATACATGCATACAAAAGCTAAGTTGAATCTTTCTGTCATTGTGTTCTTCTAGCATGTGATTATTATTGATTCTGCAGCATTTAATGGTACAATTGTATCATAATTTAGCTAAGAATTCTGTTTTCAGTCACAAAGATTTCAGAAATCTTAATATTTTTACAGTTATAAATAGTGACACAACTAATATCCTTGTGTAAAAATCTATCTCTAATTATTTTCTTAGAATAGATTCTTGGATGTGTTATTATCCTGACAAAGGGTATGAACTCTTTTAGGGCTCTTGATGCATTTTGCCAAATTGCTTTCTAGAAATGTTGTAGCAATTTACAATTCACTGCAGTGTGTGATGGGTGAAAAGTGATGTATCACTGACGATTTAATGTGCATTTACTGATTACTTGTGAGGTTAAACATTAACGAAGTGTACTATATGTTTAACCAATTTCCTTCTAAGATTATCCAGTGATTTTAACTATCCAGTTGGAGATTTGTTCATGTCTTCATTCAAAATATTTGTGATTCTCACTCTAAGCACAGCATTGTGTTAAAACTGAGGATTAGCTCAGCATCCCAGCATCTTCCAATATCCATGAAAAAACTGGCAAATAAGGGAGCTGTTATGTAATGGTGTAAGGAAATGTAGCAGCAAATGCAGGTTTCTGCTCAGTAAACCCACTGCTGTACAAAATAAATAAATAAATAAAACTTCTTATTCATGGCTTTCAATAATCAGAATTAATCTTAATATAATTTCATGCTTTCTATTAAAAAGGTAAACACCACATTGAAATCTGACTTTAAATGATTTTTAATTTGGCAATTTTACAAGTAATATTGTTTTTGTACCCCAGGACTCTTTGGGGGTGTACCAACATCTTGCTCAACTCCACCGCTTGTTCCCATTATCTAGGAAAGGATCTGCTAGTTGTTACCTAAAGGAATTCTAAGACATCATTTAATGAACTATTATAGGTTGGTATAACTGGCAAAACCATCAGATTTTCTTTTAGTTTTAGTCATCATATTCTTATGAAATTAAACTTTGCACGCCTGGCTGGCGTAGCTCAGTGGATTGAGCGCGGGCTTCGAACCAAAGGGTCGCGGTTCGATTCCCAGTCAGGGCACATGCCTGGGTTGCAGGCCAGGTCCCCAGTGGGGGCTATGTGAGAGGCAACCACACATTGATGTTTCTCTCTTTCTCTTTCCCTTCCCCTCTCTCTAAAAATAAAGAAATAAAATATTAAAAAAAAAAAGAAATTAAACTTTGCCCTCTAAAAGGATACCTTTCACGTGATACATTCCTTGCAACAGCCGATCATTTGTATTTTCATTGAATTATTATTCACAATAATTTCTCATTCAAGAAAAGGCCACTCGTACGAGAATGTGGCCATTTCAGTGAAATTCCGTGATATCCTCAATAGGATGTTCCTTCAAATCTCAGATAAAAAGCTTTACACCTTGTCATTGCCTTTATGCCAACTGAGCATGTGTGCAGCAGGCAAGAAGAATAACATGTACGCACATCTCATTTGTCTATGTAGCTGGCACAGGAGAACAAAAGGAAATTATATACATATTTCTACTTCAAGCAATAGGACCAGGTAAAATTACGTGCAGAAAAAAGTAGACTGTGTACCAAAAAGCTGTTTTATTTAGGACATTTTGTGTTTTGTTATGATAATTTTTACGCTATTTTCCCCAGTGCACTGTCTTCATGAAGGATCTATTTGCTTTGTTAGGTTGCCAGAACCAAGAAATGTTCTGCCTGATCTCAGTCACCTAATCCTAGGAGATGTGATGGGCTATCAAAGTACCCTACACTATTTCTGACAAGTTGACAGAAATCTTATATTTAGTGAAAAAGAGAGAGAAAAATAAAGAAATGAAGGGTAGGAAGGAAATAGGGGAAAATAGAAAAAGAGAAGAAAGAGCATACAGGGCAACTAGGCACCTGGGCCCCTGGTCTCAGCAGTGTTGGTTTGTACCTCTCTAGTCAGCTTGCTGATCTTGGTTGGTTTCTTCCAGAATGCTAACCTGAGCTTGCTCTAACAGTGGTAGCACAGCTTAAAAAAAAAGAAAAGAAAAGAAAAGAAAAAGAAAGGAAGAAAGAATATATACAAGGCCTCTTGAAATATTTTCCACCATTTTCAACTATTCAAAGTCCACTATAATCCAGTCTTAAAGAATTATGGGAATAGGTTCCACCTCCTGATGGGAAGAACTGCAAAGTTCTATTGCAAAGGGTATGGATAAGAAAGGGGTAAAGAATTGGGACTATTTTTGAAATCTATCAACCTAACAATAACAATTGTTTATGGTAAAATTGTATATTTCGTTCTTCCTAAGTTTTCCTTGAGTTCATCATATCCTTAAATGTAACTTTAATAAAAACAAATCATGTTGTCTTTATCTCCAACTTTGTTATGTCATAACATCTTTCTAGCTCAGTTCATATAGCTAGATCATTTCTTTTAATGTCTTCATAGGATTTACTAAATCAATGTGTCATAATTTATTTAACTATTTCCCTATAGGGTGAAAATATAGTTGACTTTTTTCCCTAATGAAAGCATATCTTTACAAGCACATATTTGTATACTCATGACTTTAATCATAAAAATTTGTTTCCTAGAAGGGTAATTTATGGTTCAAAGGGTATACACAATTTTCATTCTCATGAACTAAATTTACTTTATAGAAAGGGACTGGTATTGGTGACATATTTGCTAGAGTAATTAATGCCAGTTGCTGGAACAAATAACCATAAAACATAGTGATGTAACACAAAGTTAGGTACATGTCAGACAACCATCTTGAATAGCTCTGCTCCATACCAGGAACCCAAGCCTCTTCTACCATGTGCTCTTCCCACCTCGGAAAGCGGCCTCAGAAGACCTTCATGGAATCTTTTGCATTTAACAAGCTGCCAAGAAGAGAAACAGTTAGTGTAAAAAGATCATGGGAAATATCATTAGGCCAAGGCTTGAAGTGGTTTATTTTCTTCAAAGGGAGAAGACAGTCATCTACAAGCCAAAGAAAAAGGATGGCAAAGCAACCAGTCCTGTCAACACCTTGATTTCAGACTTCTAGTCTCCAGAATTGTAAGAAAATAAAATTTTGTTGCTCAAGCCACCTACTCTGTGGTAGTTTGTTAAAGTAGCCTTAGCAGACAAATACAGTCTATATAATTTCACATAAAATATGTGCTTCCAAACACCTTTATCCTCTTTCAGACTACCCGCTGTACATAAATCTCTCCAAAGCTCTTTATTTTATTTTATTTTATTATTTTATTTTATTTTATTTTATTGCTGGAAGTAAATATTTTTAAGCTTTTGGTTATACCTTTAAAAATGGATGGGTCAGGGTGATTGTCATTTACATTTTCTTGATTTCTAGTGAGAATAAGAATTTTTTTGTGTGTTATTGACCATTATTATTTGCACTTTCCCATCTGTAAATTGTGCCACTCATCTATTTTTAATCATTTTGCTCTTCTTATTTTTAATTGGAAGAAATTATTTGTATGTTATACATAACAACACTGTTGTGTAAGTTGCAGAGATTTTCTTCCCATCATTTGTATTTTGACTTGGTTTTTGAGCTTGTCTGACTTGTAAATGTTTTACTTTTTTTTTTTACTTATAGATGAGCTCTTATATTTCGGACACTAAATGCTGCAGGAGATAGCATGACAAGCCTGTCAGAATCCCTGACCTCAAGAAGATTATAGCCTTGTGATTGGTTGAAACAGGCACACAAATATGCCTAATACATAGCAGCATGTGGAAGACATCACAAAAGAGGAACGACTCAGGCCGAGGCGAGGAGGTGAGGAAAGACTTGACTTCACAATGACAGTATTATTTGTGGAGCATCTGTTCACATCAGGTAAGCCAAGAAAACATGTCTAACTAATACATGAGACACATTTGTTAGAGCTTCCCTGCCCACGGCATCTTAAAAAGCAGGCTCAAGTATACCTTTATTTCTTTGGCTGATTATGTTTAAGGATAGCATGGTAAGTAGTGAAGTGCAGAAATATTAGGCCAGAAAAAAAGAGAAAGAAAATTGCTCTCCCCTTCAGGCTTCTAGAAAAAGCTAAGTGAAGAGCAAGCTCTGCAAGGTGGCAGAGGCCCAACTCTAGCCTCTGGGCTTTGCTTTCTCCCAAATGCCCAACCCAGGACTTGCGAAGGCAGGTGATGAACTGCGAGCCCTTGCCAACCCTGGATGACTCCCTTGGCCTTTTGGCACAAGCTCAGGAGCACTCAGCATATTAAATGCACACATGTCCGTGTGCTCTAGAGGCAGCAAGATTCACTTTGGCCATGCCTGTGAACACGCAGTTTTGCATAGTGAAGGCTAGACTTGCAGAGGCACCAGCTTGGGCTGGAATTCTGGCTCACACTTACCTACTGTGGGATTTCCCTACTTGTCCATTTTACCTCTGTGTGCCCCAAATTCTTCTCCAATAAATAGGATGTAATAATAGAGTCTACCTCATGGGGTAAAAAATTAAATGTGATAACACATATAAGGAATCTAAACCAGTGCCTACTCCTACTGTAAATAAATTTTACACTCTTTGTGAGTCTACCTGCCATAAGGTATGCATTATACTCTTAGCATCCTAGTCATATTGAGGACTACTCCTTAAAGTCTGACAAATAGCAGAACTTGTATTTAGACCCAGACTGGTGGGCACCAGAGCCTGGGCTCTTAATCTCTACACCATTCTCTTCACCACCAGAAAGTACACACTAGCCAAGAGATTAGAAGCAGATTTTCTATTCCTTTGGAAGAAATTGTTGCTTGCACTGGAGTAGTTTCAATAGAAAAGCAAAGCCAAAGAGATGACACTATTTGAGAGGAGGTGGAAAAAATTTTCCTCAGTACACAGTTTTCTTCTAAGCTTACTTAACGGGCCAGGTCAATGAAACTGTAGACCTACCTTTATTTGCAAGTACCCATAAACCAAATAGAAGGGCAAACTTGTTGGCTGAAGTTGTTTTGGTACAATCTCTCTGAGCCTGGAAAAGGAGGCTAACATTCTTCTAAGCAGCTAGCACTCACTGCCATTGGAACTGGCCCACTCAGCAGGCAGTGGACAAGGGTCACAGAGAGAGGCCAACATGGCCTAGAGTTCTCATTTCTGTACAATTCCTTTTCTGTCTGATCACTTGGCAATGGGTATCATTTAATCTGATTTGTCGTCTCTACATCCTGCCAGAACCTCACAGTCTCAAAATATTTTAAAGACAGGAAACTGTACACTGGTTTGTAAAGTCAAAAACCTACTTAAGATATTTTTAACAGAGCACTGCTGAGCTGAAAGGTGGCTCTCCAGCAAGATTGTGGAGACATGCATGCTGACTTGAAACATCAAATTGTAAAAATAAACTCAACTGCAAACAAGGGACAATTGCAGATAATTCAGGGGAATTTTGACAGTTATTAAAGGGCATTGTAAAAGAGACTTCCTGCTCTGTCTGTACCCCAGAAAAAGCCCAGCCACTGAGGAAAAAATTGATTGACGTGTATCCCCAATTGCTGTAGGGGGATTCAGGGCGGCCTCACTGCTCTGTCAGTTCTTTCCCATATTCTACAAATAAATACAATAATGCTTTCAATTAGAGCACGTGGTTACTCTTATGTGGGAACAGATTAAGTTAGTGTTGTATTGTAGACTCCCTTTCTTAATTTTCAAGTCTCAACGCTGAAATTAAAAAGAAGTTTTTCAGCTCCCTTACTTTGTCCAGCTTATTGAAGGCCCAGAATAAAGCCCTGAGCTCTAGGCCAGCTTTAATCCAAATCCCACATCCTTGGGTCTAAATCCACTTTTGCCACCTTTGAGTCACTGAGCAGGGCTTCAAACTCCAGGTCTTCACATTGGGCAACTCAGTCCAATAGTATAGTAAATGTGATTGTATCTATATGTCTTTATATCTCGATGTAAAGATCCTGAAAGAATTCAGACAGCCAATAGCTGATAAGATCAAAATAAATTTTTTAAAGGGATGTTCTTAAATAGGTATATGTTCCCACTCTTTGATACTAATATCACAGACAGAATGAAATCTCCCCCCGCCCCCCCACGTACTGTCAAAGAGAAAATGGTCAGCCTTATTAGGACAACTTTTATGTTTTAGTGATTAAACCTATTTTATATAGCTGGACCAACAGCTATTCTTTCTATCAGAGAGACGACAAAGTCCAGCGGTGAAGTGCCATTAGCTACCCATGTTCAAATCCTGGCTCTACAGCTTACTGTGTTCATGAACTTGTTATTATTATTTTGTTTGCACATAATGAAGAGAAAGAATTTATTGGAACTCAATTCAATTAAACAATTAATTGTTGAGGACTTGTTATATTTAAGAAACTGCGTTTGGCATTGCAAGGGCCTCAGAGATAAGTAGACCATGGTTATCCTGCCTCAACAACTTACTGAGAAGGAAGATAGAGTCAAATACATAAAACTGTAGCTCGGAGGGAATATGAGAAGTCTCATGAAAGACTCATCAATAAAAGCTTCAGGAATGAGAGCAGGGGAAGCCCAGATCCACTTGGAAGGACCAGGGGGAGTTTCAGGAAGGCAGTGTCAATTAAGATAAAACCAAAAGCAAGAGAGTAATGACGATAACATGAGGAAGTGGGAGGCAAGGCAGGACATTGCCCAGGAACAAACACAGAGGAGTCAGAAAAAGTCAGGGCATGTTAGAAGACTATGAAGTGATCTTATCTGGTAGAAACACAAAAATTAAGAGAAATAAGACTACGAAGGTAAGCCAGGGTCTGGAGTATTGGCTGTGGAGTCCTTAGTTAATTTCAAAATCAATAAAAATGGGCAACATCACTGATGTATACCAAGCATCTCTGGAAAATTCTAGAAACAGAATAAATACTGGCTTCAACTTTAGGTCCAAAGGTACTAAATCAATGGGAAACAAACTTATGAGTTTTCTTATGTGAAAATAACAGATTAAACTTTGAATGGAAATTTATAAATTATTTACACTTTTTTAAACATGTGTTAGAACTTTATCACATTTTACCAAGTGGCAGCCTTTCTGAAAGAACTCTTTTGCAGGAATTGAAATAATTAAATTGAAGATTCAGTGTACTTTTTCAATCATTGTATTAAAAAACTCATTCTGGTTTTTTCTGAGGAAGAGATAAACCACTGCTAAGGAAGTGGCTAAATCTTTTTCTAAACTACTGTATTCACCATAAAAATGACATAGTCCCAAATAATACCTAATGGAAGCTGGTCACCTCAAAATCAGAAGAAAAAAAACTTGCCCTTTCAAAACCAGCTTTCAGAGGGGAGAGGTTTGGGGGAGATGAGAGAAAAAGGTGAAAGGATTAAGCAAAAAATATATAAATATATTTTTTTTAAAAAACTAGCTTTTTGTACGTGTTTCTATACCACATATGGGAAGTAAAAAGCTGATTGAGATGTAATCTCGAACCGAAGAAGAGTTTATAAACAAATCCTTACAACACAGCAATGAAGAACTACACAGTGTGTCTGTTGGGGGAAGGAAGGCAAAACACGACTTTCCCAAAGTAAGATTTGACTTGGGTCTTGAAGGGAATAGGATCTGCCACGTGACTACGCAGTAGTGGGATGTTTTTCCTAGAACGAGGAAACAGTGGGTACAGATGCTTGAAAATAAAGCAAGCACATGTGGCTATTTATTTGCAGGAAAGCAAGTGGTTTGGTGTGTTTGAGTATCAGAAAGTTGTTCAAAGTGTTGAAGCAGAGGAATGGAGTGCTGTAGGTTTCTTTTAGATTGATAGTCATGGTGGGCGTATAGAGGCTAAACCGTAGGTAAGAAGACCTAGTGGGAGGCCACTGCAAATGTCCCGGTGAGAAATAAGAATTAATGAGAGCCACAGTTAACCATGGTTATTGACTATAATTATTAAACAAAATATATATATTCCAGGATGAAATGATTTCTAAAGGTATTAAGTTTATCAAGATGTATATGCATGTGCTGAGTTTGAATGCCTGAAGAAATTATTTTACCTTTTATAAAGGTTCAAGCAGATATAGCTGGTAGACAGTTGGAAATAGGCAGTTGGGACTCTGAAAATAGAAAAAATATATAGATTTGAAAAGAACTGGAAAATAAGTTGGAGTTGAAGCTCTGAAAACAGATGACCCTCCAGGGGATGGTGTAGAGAAGCTTCTGTAAATTTGGAGCATATCTGGAGCACTCAAGTAGTGTTTGTTGAGTGGGTAAGGGAATGGATGAATGTGTACCATTCTCCCCTGGAATGGTCTTCTCCTTGGAATCTATGACTCCACATTCCCTTGATTTTTCTTATTCATCTATTTCTTGTTATGCTGTTCTCTTTCCCTATTTGTTCTCTTCCCATGGTGGTTCCCGTCTGTCTAATTACAAGGATAAACACGGCTGGATCCTTTGGTTCAGAGGCTTTACAATCTAATGGGATACAAGTTGTTTTAATGCTCCAAGAAAAGTTTAATAAGATGAGGAATAAAGCATGCTCAGCAAAGCAGACAGGTATAAAATGAATGGAAACCTTAGACAGAATGGTCTCAATAGAAAATATATCAGGAGAAGAAATCCTGATTGCTGTGAGCTGGAGAAAGAATAGGTGAGGTAAAAAAGAAGACATGGGGAATTATCTCGAGAAGTTTCATAGCAACCCGGTAGAAGGAGGTAGAGCTGTATCCGGAAGGGGATGCAAAATCAAAAGTTGTTTTGATACAGCGAGAGAAGTTGCGGTTGTGGAAAAGGTAAGTGTTCTTTAGACCAAGAACCCAACAAAGCACAGAAAACATTGTCTTTAACCTCAAGGAACCATTTATTAAATAAAACAGACATCCAAGTTGACCAGGAAGGTAGAGTGTGATTGATACCAGGACCAGCCTGGAATGTGAGGGTTGGAGGATCTGTGAAGCCTTCCTGAAGGTAATGATGACCTGATGCCTGACCTGAGTTGCAAAGATAAATAGGAGCTTTTCACTCAAAGACCAAGGAGAAGGGGATGCTGGGCAGAGGAAACAGTGGGAACAAAAGCAAAGAAGTATTAAAAAAATGAGGGTTACAAGTTATTTGTTTTTTCTGCCCCCTGTGGAATGCATTTTCATTTTATTTGCATGGTCTTCTGAAAAGCACATTTTTAATTTTTTTTGAAATTTGATTTATCAAATCAAATTTGTGCCCTATGGAAGTTTTATCTAACCCCAGTCATGATTTTATACTACATATTTTTTTTTTAGTTTTAGCTCTTATATTTAGGGTTGTGTCAATTTTTGTATATGATGTGAAGTAAAAGTTAATTTTTGCATATTTGTTTATGCAAAAAGTTTATTTTGAATATTTGATTGTTACAGCATAATTTGTTTTTAAAAAACTATCATTTTCACATTGAATGACCTCGATACTTTCATGGAAAATCAATTAACCACTTGTTAATAGGTCTATTTTCAGACTTCCACTTTGTTCAGTCCATCTACATGTCTATAAGACTAATATCATGTGGTCTTCATTTTTTAAAACTTTACAGTAAGTCTTAAAACCAAGTAGTATAATTCTTCCATCTTTTTCAAAATTGTTTTGGTCTTTTTCATTTCCATAAAAAATTAAAATAAACATATTATTTTCCAGGAAAACAAACTAGGATTTTTACTGAAATTTCCTGTAGATTGTTTTAGGCAGAATGGTATGCTAACTGCGTTAAGGACGTCATACTATGAGCATGACAGAGCTCTCTCATTATTTAGATCTGCTTTAATTTTCTCAGTATTGTTTTGCAACAGTTAGTGTGAAGTTTATGCCTAAGTACTTGCTACTTTTGATACTATTATAAATAGACATTTTTCGATTTCTAATTGTTTGTTATGAGTGTATAGAAATATAACTATTTTTATATATTGCTTTGTATCCTACGACCTTGATAAAATAACTTATTAGTTTTAGTAACTTTTTTTTTTTGTAGCATTTAATACAGGACTTACACCCAGAATACAAAAAGGACTAATATGACTCAGTAATGAGTGGACAAACAATTCAATTTTATAAAGGTAAAATCTCTTAGTAAGTTCTTCATCAAAGGAGATATACTAATGAGAAACATATGAAAAGCTGTTCACCATCATTAGTCATTAGAAAAATGTAAATTTGTAAAATATGATTACAAACCAAATGAAAAGGCTAAATTTAGAAGGTCTCATAATGCCAAGTGTTGGCAAGGGTTTTAAGCAATCAATACTCTCATGCATTCCTGGTAAAAATGAAAAAGGGTAGTCACTTATGAAATCAGTTTGACAGTTTCTTATGAATGTAAACATACTTTTGCCATAAAATCTGGCATTCACATTCCTAGATATTTATGCAAAGGAAATGAAAATATACGCTCATACGAGTACTCGTATTGGGGTTTTCACAGAAGCTTTATTCATAGTAGTTAAAACTGAAAGAAACTCACATGCTCATCAATTAGCAAATAGATAAAAAATATTGTGTTATATTCATAATGGAATAGTACTCAGCACTAAAAGCACAAGCTACTAACAGACAAGACAATGTGGATGCGTTTCAAACACATTATGGTAAGGGAAAAAGTCAGACATCAAAGGCCACATACTGAAATATTCCATAGGACATTTTGGGAAACAAAAAACAAAACTAGAGTGACAAAAATCAGGTCAGGGGTTTCTGGGGGCTGGGGTTGGAGAGAGGATTGCCTGCAAAGGGGCGCAAGGGAATTTTTTGAACTGATGGAGCCATTCGGTATGTGGCTGTGGTCGTAGTTCACACGTGTGTTTCTCAGAACTCTTTAAATTGTCCACCCAAAATTCGTACATTTTTTTGTAGATAAATTATTCCTTGATGCATTTGCTTCAAAAGAAATCATAGAGTATTTAAGTTACTACAAGTACAGGTCTGTAATCCCTTATGTGAGACCCTACAGGGCAAATGTGCTTGAAGTGAACAATTTCCAAATTTCTGAAAGCATATACCATACATTACAAACAGGGGCGGGCAAAAGTAAGTGCCCTGTGCCATTGTGACATTCTTTCGAGTTAATAAAGCTATTGTAATAATCATTACCTGTATTTCTTTTTCCGTGCAAACGACTGTACACCTACTTTTGCTCACACTCGAACATTCCCCTGATGCAGGATTTGAAAAAGCACCCCATAATCAAAAGCAGTACATTTCTGCAGCAAAATGTATGAATATTCACTGAGTAGGATCAATAAATTCTATAAAAAGCCTCTTGTCAGTTTAGATTAGATGTTGCCTCTAGATATTGCTACCAAATGTGTCAGGAAAAAAAGTACATTTTCAGAGCTAAAGAATCTCAGGATTGAGATTAAGGGGCTGTGGTCCTAACCAAGCAGTTTGGTATTTTCTACCATTTAAATTGTGGGGATTAGAGCTGAGGGGAGGGAGACTGTAAGAACCGCAAAACAGGAAGCTGGAGAGAGAGAGAGAGATCCAGAGGGTCACACATGCAGCTTAATATTCTCCTGAATTTATGTATATATCACACAAGTACTCAAATGGCAGATTAACACAATTGCAGAAAAAGGGGTATCTGCTTTCTCCTTTAGTAATGAACTCTAGCAAGAGTTTATGAAATCCTCACTGTGATGGAGTAAGGATTAATTAAAGAGTACATAAAAACTCCATTGTCCATATAGTATTATAATACAAATATATCAAAGTCAGGTCCTATTTAAGGTCCTTTGAGATTCCCCAACCTCTTCCAGATAAAGTTCCTGCCCTTAGACAATTTCAGTGATTGAACTCCCTCTCTGTGTCTCCCATCACTGCTCCTATCCCCTCCAAATTCCCCCGAGCCCCTCCCAGGCACTCTAAAAATGACAGAAAATACGTAATTGCTTGTTTGGTTGTTCTGAAACTTTTCTTTTCTTGAAAGTCTCTTTGACTTTGTTCATGCTCTTCTGATTGTTTAAAATGCTATTTTCTCTACTTACTCTCTGACTAATGTCTATTTTAGAGGTTAGAAATGCTATGGAGGCCACACAGAAAACATAAACTTATCGGCTCCCAGTAGCCAAGGGAACAAGGGGGTAGGAGCAACAAAAACTAACAAACATTGTTACTTAGGTCATCTAACACAGAAAGGGCCCTTAGCAATGGTTTCCTTAATTAAAAGTGATATTCGACAATTATATAATACAGATGAGGCAACAGAGAGAACATAATACTATTGCAACTCTTTTCCAACCTGTCTTAGTGAAGTGGAAGTGTTTACACATTATGATATCTTGAATCTTTACCAGTAGCTTTCTAAATTAACTCTTTCTAAGACCAAGGAAAAAGTATGCTAAGTTAAGTTATCCTCTCGCAAAGAGCATTTTTAAAGGAATTGAGATATAGGGGCATCAGTCCAATTTAAAGAGATTCTATCTCCCTCCCTCTAGGAGCTTATAATCATCATCAAACATGTTAATACAGACAGACTTATTAGACCACCCTTTGGAACAAAATGGAAGCCTTAAAGCAATACATAGATAGATAGGCAATTGCATTATGTAAAGGTCAAGCGTAAGTGGATTTATAGTGGGAGGAAGCTGTGAGTACCTAATCAGGGCGGAGAGCAGGAACTACGTGTGGAAACTGGGCAGGGCGAGGGCAAAGAGTCACTTACCTAATCAATGCTGGAAGGTTTCGTGGGAGAAGTGGGAATTCACTACAACTGTCAGCCTGAGTGAGAGGTGAAGAGTCTCTCTGTCTTAAAAATGTGTGATTTTTGAATTAGTGACGTGAAGGCTACACATTAAAATATACCATAGTAAAGCAGGAGGATGCCTGTTTTTTCATCTCTGGCTCTGAGATCATCCTAAAAGGCCATCTCCATCATGTGAGAGCATCCTCTAAAAAAAAAAATTAGAGTAACATGAGATTATTAAATATTTCAATTCCTAGGTTATATCGTTTCTTAACATTTTCCCTGCAACATCAGATGTTTGCTATTATTCTTTGTAACCAAATCCCTTGAAAATCCTCAGGAACAAAATTTACTTTAAAAAAATTCTTAGATGTCAAAGAGCTACAAGAAACATCTTGGTCCATTGTCTGGATGAACTTCCCTTTCTGCTATCTAAAATTTATGAGCACAGAAACCCTTTAGATAATTAGAGCTGAGTTCAAACCCTCTGCCCCCTTGGTCTTTTATATATAAAGGTGTATTTCAAGAACAGGAGGAGTGTCAATGGGTGCACAGGTAACTCTACAAAGTTTCATTGGGTGCAGAGATTTTTAATTTAGTTCTATATAGAGCCCATGCTTCCCTTTGGCACTCCATTAAAGATCAGTGGGGAAAATGCTTTCTGCGTGTGACTAAATCTCAATGCTCTAGTGTTACATCCATTTCCTCATGTCCTGTCTTCGGTGAAGGTGCTCTCTCCTTGTTTAGGAAGAAATTCTTGAGACGTGCGATTTGAAGATATTACATTGCTTCTCTGTATGGCCCTCTCTAGACAAGTCCTTTAATCTTTTTTAAAGGTCTTATTTTCCAATCCTTTAATCATCTCGGTGGTAAAAAGCAAAGTTCCCATCCCTCTTTGTCTCTCTCTGGACATAGGCACTGACTAGTATAAGTCCTATGAGTTATATTTCTATTTTTTCCACTCAAGTGCTATCTTTCCTGTTTAAATTGAAGTGTTGCTGTTGACTCGCCATATCTTCTTTGAAAAACAATAACAAAACATAGCTATGAACACAGTTCAAAATAAAACACAGAGTGCACAAGTAAACCAGAATTATCTTTTCTTTATTACTCTAGTTCCCTTTTGGGCCCCATTTCTTGGGAAATACCAGCCTTGATTATCCATTTTCACCAAAAAATAGCATTTACTAAGGCAGGAATATTAACTCTGTAAGCAAAATGACTGGTCTTTTCATCTCAGCAATTCCATACCTACTCACCTTCCAATTGACTTTTTTTTTCCAATTGACTTTTTATAAATATTAGTTTGCATTAAAAAATCCATTTAATTGCATTGGAAAAAAGCACTTCACTGCTACACTGCAGGCCGATACCATGTTGCAGCTGCTCCTATTTAAGGGATAATTGTGCCTCACTCTTCTACAAGGAACTAATTCTGATTTTGAAAGGATTTGTCCTCACAGTTTATCCTGATGAGAGAGGACTGGATTATTGCCATGTAAAATAACTGAATAGTCCTATTATAGCTATTATGCCACAAATGTTGGATATTGTTGAAGATCAAAGTACTGTACCACACTCCATGGCGAGATGAACAGGCATGGCACACTTCCCATATTATGTAAAAAAGACTGCATTTTATGAGTCATTTAGTACCATGTGAGGTATCTGTGGACCCTATATCATTTCCTTCAAACTTTCCTCATCATTCTGAAATCCTTTATTTTCCGGTTGAGAGACTTACACTCTAGTCATTTCTCACCAGTCTCCCCAGGAAATAAACTTCATTGCTCTGTGTTCTCCCATTGCATCATGTTACGTATTGCATATCATTCAATTTTCTATTTAAACGACTTTAGAAAAATATTGCATAACTGGACAACAGTAAATTCTAACTGGTAAGTTGAAATAAAAACTAAAGATTTCTCATCAAAACCATTAATGATGTTTTTTGAACCTTTAGAATGTGAAAGATTCAGTGTTGGTTAAGTTGTAAGAAAACAAACATAGCTATATTTTTAAAAATATTTTAGTTATTCATTTTTAGACAGAGGGGAAGGGAGGGACAAAGAGAGGGAGAGAAACATCAATGTGTGGTTGCCTCTTGCTTGCCCCCTACTGTGGACCTGGCCTGCAACCCAGGCATGTGCCCTGATTGGGAATCAAACCAGTGACCTGTTGGTTCACAGGCCAGCACTCAATCCACTGAGCTACACCAGCCAGGACCAAACATAGCTATTTCACCCTATGATCATGCAGGAAATTAAACCTGTAAACACATGAATAACAAGATGCCATGTGATATAGGGTGGCCCATATGAACTGTCAAATGAATGGAATTTTTTTAAAAATTAGGCTTTATTCTACAGGAGAGATTGAGGCATCAGCTATTACTGGAAAGCTCATAATCAAGAGGAGGCCAGAGAATGACTGGATATTAATTTAATTATAAAATACAGCATGTTTTGACTTCAGTTTTAATTTTGGCATTTCAAAATAAATACCTTTATCAGATGTATAATCCCATAGGCAATATGTAGAGGACTCTACCCTTCAAGAAAAACTAGCTCAAAAATCTAACCAAAACTGTCCCTAAAGAAGTGCCATTTTTTTTTGGTAAAATTTTTTTATAAAACTCTCATAAATCACGGTAGGATTAAATGTCTAGGGGATATGTCACCTGAAGTAACACATCCTATATGTAACTTGGAGGCATTGCTGTAAGATTTAGGACTTACTGCATAGTACAAAGAGTCAATAAACATAAATGTGGTCAATGAAAATAATTGCAAATTTGAAAACACAACAATTATGAAACTATAATTAAAATGAAGACAAGTAACATTGAGGGAACAAAATCAAATGCTAAGTGTGGTTTGTAATTACTGGTTAGGGTTTCCAATGTAATTTGTAAAACCAAATGAGACAATAAAATTAAATGTAAAAAAATTAGGAGCAGGTCAAGGACATAGACATTTCATGAATTATTACATCAATACTAGTAGAGATGTTTTGTTCAAGGACACACACTTTCTGCTAATTAGAGCTTATAAAGTTCCTAGTCAGATGACCAAATTCTAATCTGGACCTATAGAACCATTCATGTATGTTTAGTCAGAGTAACTGGGCAGATTGCCATATTAAATCTGTAATGGGCAGATGACAGGGTCCTGGGAGTTGTGTCCCTCAATGCCCCCTTGGGAAAGCCAACACAAAATATCTATCCAGCCAGTAAATTTTATTTACTAAAATTTCCTGCTTTTAGTATTCCATTTGTGCCCATCTTATCTTTCCTTTTAGACCAGTGTTTCGTGATCTTTCCTGAAAGTTAAAACCACTGGAGAGCTTTGAAAATTTCGTATGCACAGACCCTAACTCTAAATGAATTAAATCAGAACCTTTGGGGGTAGAGCACAGGAATGAGTATGTTCCAAAGCTTCTATGGCGACTCTACTGACCAGACAAGGTTGGGAATACTGATCTGGAAGACTATAAACACGTCTAAAGCAGAAACTGTTTTAATCTGTCTTTATATGTCAACATATACATAACACATAGCATAGTGTTTCGCTTTCTTCATCTGTCTTTGTTAAATAATGTACAAATGAATGAATAAGTAAACTTAGCCATGATATAGAGCTGAATGTCTTAGAAATTGACAAGAAACTACTATTTTTTATCTCCCAAGTTAATAAGATTTAGTCAGAGGTTTAGCTAATTAACTTTCCCCAAGTTTTTCTCGGTAGTACAACCATTCAGTACATGATAAGCCTTGGGTGGAGCATTACAATGAAAGGTGTATTTTTCAGGTTACATGGAGATGGTCTTTGTGTCCTACTCTCTATGAACAACTGGAGTGAAAGTTGTTTTTTGTTTTTGTTTTTGATTAGGGCTCACATTTCCATCTGAGTTGGGAAAATCTGAGTCCTCCTTTGTCCTCACACTACTAGCACACTCACGAAACTTCTGACACCACATATGTGGGGGTTTTTTCCACATCAAGCAGTTCTGTGACACCAGCTGGCTGTCCTACAATTTAACTCAATTTCGACACTATTTCCATGGCAAGAGTATCAGTAGCACAAGACTGTCCACCCCCTTCAGACACCAATCCCAACTCTAGGTTGTTAGCTATGCTTCTGACCTATTGGCTATAAATCAGTTTCCCAACACCCCCTCCTGGGGTTTGATTAATTTGCTATCGAGGTTCACAGAACTCAGGAAAAGAGTTTACATACTGTTTATTAATTTTTTATAAAAGGATATGACAAAGGATACAGATGAGCATCCAGATAAAAGCGATGCTTAGGGCAAGATGTATAGATCTAAGGGGCACTGAGCTTCCATACCCTTTCCAGGACCACCATTATTCTAGCACCTCCATGAGTTCACCAGCCGGGAAGCTCTCTGCCCCTGGTACTTTGGGGATCTTTATGGACACTTCATTACACAGGTATGATAGATCATTAACTCCATTTTCATCTCCACCCTGAACTGATCTTCATGGTCTACTCTCCATGTATGAGTGATTAGATTTAAGAACTTTTTACATCAACCACTACATTTCTACCCATCCCAGCATTCCAAGCACAAACATACCGCTTTAACTCTATGCACTGCATGTGGAAGAATCCAGGCCCCCAATTAACTAGAGGAACACACAGGTCCTGTGCATTTGAGTTTTCCTTAAGACAGAGAAAAGTGGAAGGTTTTGGAACAAAGTGGAGATGTCATTATCTTCCCCCAGGTGTCAAGATGTTGATAATGATATTGCCCCTCCCCCCCCAAACCACTTCATCTTCCTGATGTTCACAGGACCAGGGGGTGGGCAGTACAAGGTAGAGCAATGAGAGAAAAACGGGGACAACTGTAACTGAACAACAATAAATTTTTTTTAAAGCAATGGTAGATTCTAAGGGAGTTTTTTAAAATTGAATTTTGAAATAATGTAATCTATAGGTAATAAATGCTGGATTGAAGACAGAAATTTAATCTTAAAAATATTTAATTTTACCCTGAAAGGGTTTTTCTTTAAATCGTGGGAAGAAATACATATAGGCCCATTTTAGCATTTAGAATGAAAATTTTGAACACTGAAACTACAAAACAGAAAATTTCATTTAAGTTTTATTTTGAAGAACTTTATTAAGGGGAAAAGCATAATTTCTATTTCTTACTTTTATTTTGTGCCTTGAAGGAGCTGTAAGTATGGAGTTTCTTCTGCATCTAGTGGAGAGGAATTCTTTTTCTAATTGCTTTCTCTTCCTGCACCAATTTTTACTTTGTCGGTCTTGAGATGGAGAGAAAGCTGGACTTTTGCTATTTATAAAGATGATGAAGGAAAGAAAAAATCCTGGCTTAAGAGACAAACGATGTAAGGAGTAGAAAGCAAGGAGTAAGGAGTCGGTGCTTAACAAAAGGTACCAACAGGAGCCACGTATGCCCAACAACAGGATGCCCAGCCATGGCAATTCGATCATTTCTTACACTGCCTTCATAGATTTCCTTCCAGATCAGCTTGCTTGTGACTGATGCTCTCAAATGCAGAGGAAGCAATATAGCTGTGGGAAAGTTGCAGAGCAGTCTTGGTAATCAATGTGCACTAGAAGATTGTGCGGGGTGGCAAAATGTGATTAGTGTCCTCCTGGTACCAGAAACAACTGGAGCACGTGAAGTATTTCCAGGCTCTTTTGTAGGGCCTTAGGCCCTAGCGTGTGGGGCTGCTTCCTCCTGAGAAGGAAAATATTACACGCTCCTGCTTGGACTTTCCAACGAGGACAGAGCCCCAGCGATAAATGTGGCGAACAGCGGCCACACTCCGGTCTGGACTTCCAGCCACCTGGATGCACGGAGTTGTAAATTTTGGGGTTTAAGAGGTAAGGCGGGAAAACGTGATTGGTGATTTCCTCATCCCACTTACCAACCAGAGAAATGGGGAGGCTGATTCGAGGTCATCCGTGCACCTCTAAGAGCATTACTGGGCTTCCCACTATTAAAAGATCCCCATAATGGGCAACTAGCAAGCCCACGTGTTTCCCCTCTAGCCTTATCCTGCGTGTTGATAATTGTTCACCCATTTATCCTTTGAGTCCTTAAGGCAACCTTAGCCCTCTCAACCCTCCAATCGGGCACATATTCCTGGGAGGTGAGGGCTGGAGGCAGGAGTGAACAACAGAAGGGGGGAAGACTTGTACAGACCATCCACACCCTGAAGTCCAATCGGTTCACTGGGACAGCAGTCCACTCACAGCGCACAGAGGGTTCGCTCTCTCTGCAGGCTCCCGGTCCCCAAGAACAGCGCTGCGAGGGACAGTCACCTTCCCAAGAGCTGGGAGTAGGAATGGGGACGCAGAGACTGGGTAGGGAAAGCTTCGGACTGGGTGTTAGGGACGCAGAAAAGGAAGTGGGACGTTTGTGCCGGGCGCGGTGGGAGCGGGGTGGGGCCGGGGCGGGCCCGGGGGCGGGGCTGCGGGGCAGGGTGAGTCACAGCGCCCCCTTGCTGCTCGCTCCCCGTGGTGCCCCGCGGCCGCCAATGGCTCGGACTCGCCAACCCCTTTGTGTAACACTCACAGCCTGGAGTAGCGCGGCTCCGGCACAGCAGAGGCTCCCTGGGGTCCCACTGCCTTGTCCCGGGCCCGGACGCGCATTTCTCCTGCTTCACCGCTCCTCCCTTCTCCAGCTCCCGGTCTGAGCTGCAGCCTTTGGGCCTCAAGCAGCCCGCGTCCTGCGGTCCGCCCTAACCAGCACGGCCCGGGGCGCTCACCACCCCTCACGCCTTGTCCCTCTCTTATTTCTCCCCGCCATCCCAGGCCTCCAAGGTGGAAAAAATAAACTAAAAGCAGATCAACTTAGAGACTCCAATAAAACGCCCAGTACCTAGAGCCCGAGCGCGAGCCCGTGTGCCCGGCAGCTAGGGGCGCGGGAGGCGGGGATGGGGGGGCGGGCGGGGGGACAATGAGCGCATGAAGTTACCTGCCCGGCGGCAGCGGCGGTGGTGGCGGCAGGGCCGGGAGGCGGCGGCGGAGCTGGCTGCGCTCTCGGCGCTGACGGGTGCGCGCCGCGGCTTGGGGGAGAGTTGAGCGCTTTTCCCCCCTCTTTTTTCTTTCTTTTTTTTTTTTTTTCCCTCTTCTTCTTAAACAAACCGCAAACGGATGTGAGGGAAGGAAGGTGTTTCTTTTACTCCTGAGTCCAGACACCTCTCTCTGTTCCGTCTAAGCTTGTTTTGCTGCACACTTTTTTTAAAAGAGGAAAAGAAAAGGAGTTGCTTGATGTGAGAGTGAAATGGACGTAAGATTTTATCCACCTCCAGCTCAGCCAGCAGCTGCGCCCGACGCTCCCTGTCTGGGACCTTCTCCCTGCCTGGACCCCTACTATTGCAACAAGGTGAACGCTCTGCTTTTGTTTCCACCGTGTTCTCGCTGCTTGATCCCGGGAGGGGGGCGGCGGCGGCCGGGCCAGCTCGGCGGCCGGGCCGGTCGGCGGAGGCCAGTCCCGGGAGCGCTCGGCTCCCAACCCATTGCAGCCCTGCGTGCGCTTGGGTAGTAAATATTGTGGAGCGGCTCCGGGGGTTTGTCAAACACCGCGATTGTGCGGAAAGTGACACGATTTGCTCGGATTCTTTCCTTCCTGCTGTTCGCGACTAAGGATCCCTGCCTAGGTTTGCCGGGGGGCGTTTAAAAAAAATTAGAAGAAAACCACGGTATACTTTGGGGGTGTGTCTGGTGTCCGGGAACCAAGGCAGAGGCTGAGAGAATTCAGTTTATTTTCCAGTTTCCCTTCTCCTTACCTCCCTCCCTCTCACGGGCAGCGGGGGCTCGTGGCACCGCTTCCCTGCTCGGGATTAGTTGCCAGGGGAGCAGCCGGGAATCGGGGTGCCGGAACCCGGGAGACGCCTCCGCCCCCCGCGGGGGAAATTGCTCCACAACTCTTTTGTTTTCGAAAACCCGTTCTGGTGGTCGAGCCCGGTGTTCGGACTCCAGTCTGCGGGCCGGGGCGCAGCGGGGGAGCCGGGTCTTGGGCGGGGTGTTGGGGGGACATCTCCCATTTGGTTGGGGGCCTGCGCGCGGAAATTGCAAGTTTGTTCGGAGCCGAACTAGTGCTTCAAGTTCACGTCCAAAGCTCCAGCACTCTGCACGGGGCTGGAGCAGGGTCCCAGGCTGGGCTGCACCCTCAGCCTCTTGACCCCAGGCGCCAAGGCCGCTGGGCACCAGGGCCAGGCTGACCTAGCTGGTGGCCCGGGGTGGGGGCGCCCGCCGGAGCTACTGCGGAGCTCCACTTGTCCCAAGGAGAGAGCAGTTAGGGGGTGCTTCTGGCGGGGGTTATGTCAGGGCTTCTCGAACTTTCATCCCCGACAGGGAGGATGCGTGGGGGGCGGGTCTCCTTAGCGCAGAGTCCGGCCAAGGCCATCCCTGCCTGGGGTTTGTTGGACGTGTCTAAGCTGTCCCACCGGGTAGACGTCGGCGAGAAGAACTGAGTTCTCTGAAAGGCCGGGCAAGCGGTTTAGATGCCCAGCTCCTGCTTGGTGGTAAACCTGTCTGATACTCAAAGCCCCTGCAAGCAATTCCCTGTTGGCCCCTCAGTGAATTCCACTAGACAAATCGTTGGGACTCCCTAACATTTGCCCGGTGGCAAATTATCATCAAACAGCTTTTTTTTTTTTTTTTTTTTTTAACGTGATACAGAACAGAGGCTGCCTCCTCATTCCCCAGGCCCCCCACCACGCAACCAACTTGTAGCCCCGAGTGTTGGTCAGTCCGCACACGCGCGCGCACACAAACACACACACACAGCTGTGAGTCAAGTGAACCACAGATATCACCCCGTGGAGCTCCTAAATGCTGTGTACACTGCGAGTCCCAATAACAGGGATGAGCTGTGTACCGATAATGTTTCAGCAAGTTTGAAACAAGGGAAATCTAGTCTCAGGGAAGGCAGAATGGCTTTTCATCACACAGGGAGCCCTTTAGCTCGAGGCAAGTTGGAAGGCAAGGGTAACTTTGGCAAGAGAAGTTTGTGTACTGAAGTTTCATAATTAGTTGGTAACATGGTTCTTTTATTCTAAAATCCGTTTTGCCGTTATAAGCAAGCATTTGGGGTTTGTAACATTTTATATTGCTTACAGCACTATTATAGTAAAAATAATAATAAAGTAGCTGTCCTGTTGTGGATAATAAAGACGTATTCCACAGTAGAGACCAAACCAAAAGGTCAGAACCATTTTGACAATGAAACTGGACACATCTTATTAAATTTATCAGTGATTTTAGGCTCCAAAAAGAGACTAATGACTTGGATACAAGTTTCAGTTGTAATTCTTGAGATAGTAGGGTCAAATTTAATTTAAAAACTAAATGCTTTGGAAAATCAAGAATTACTTCAATATATTAAATCATTTCCTAATTAAGTGCTTCAAATAATTTTAGTAAGTTGTGCTGTGAATTGAATAAATTAATTTAGAAAGTCTTCAGAATTTCTTTACCAGCTCACTGAAGTTCCTTTTAAGTCACTCGGTGTATGAGGAGCAAACTGTTCTTTTTAAATGCAAATTAGCCACCCTTTCTATAGACTAGTTGCAAGTCTTCTATTTAACTTATCCAGGGAATAATGGATTTTTAAAGATGCAAAGTCATAAGATGTACTTGTCATATAGTAGGAAGAGACTTCATGGAAATGTTTCTTGCAGGACGTTTTTTCCTGCCCTTCTCTGTGTAGCAGTACTGAGCCAGGTT